>CM035133.1:90124396-91374396 GCA_020205605.1 Panax ginseng | reverse complement strand
AATTATTTGTGTCAAAGTGAGTTGTTTATCTTGCCTTATGCTTATTGATTAATTATCTGATCAGTAATTACCTTGTTACTCTAGAAGGAATTGAAAGAGGAATTCTAGGGTTAGAACTGGGCATGATATCATGTGACTTAGTTATTTTCAAAGTGAATAATTAAGTTTGTGAATTGAATGGAAATATATGTTCACCGCATGTAACACATAAGGAATTGGGATTGAAAAGAGTTTAATTCAATTGTTTTGCATAGGAATATAGCAAGATTAATCTGGATTAAATAGAAGGCAATTGATCACTTGGAAAAGGATTTTTGGCATTTGAGAATTCTTGTTAACAATTCAGTAGGCATAAATATTGGGATAATTGGATAATTGATTTAGAGTTCATAATTGGGGATATTGAAGTCTTAATCCTTATTTATCTGAAGTCATTCAAATCTTAGTTTTATTTATTTGATTTATTTTAGAGTAATTTCTTTTAATTGTTAATTTAGTTTTCTTAATTAGAAAAATCACATTTTACAGTTGTTTAAATAAAATTGATTTGGTTAGGAGTTAGTATTTGGTAATTTTTATTAAATAATTCCTCGTGGGAACGATACTCTACTTTCACTTTATTACTTGTTGATCGTGTATACTTGCACGTATTCATTGATTGTGAAATCTACCAACACCAACATTATCTCTAATATTGAGTTTTGAAATTTGACTAGCTTCTCAACCAATTGTGGGTGTATAGCTAAGGGAAGCGATACAAAGTGAGTGTAATCAAGAGTTGGGCTTTTAATTGCCTGTTGAAATAATATGCATATAAGAACTAAAGTATTCTTGCTCAAAGGAGAGAAGCTAATGACACTAGCAAGGTTGAGATAAAGAATTTCAAAAAGAAAAGGCCAAGTGATCGTAGAAAACAGACTTAGGGCTCACCTATAGGTCTCAATCCCACACTTAGGGCTCACCTATAGGTAAAGAATTAACTGCAGAAATTAATATATTGGAAGCTGTATATTTTTGTCCATAAAGTAATTAATATATTGAAACAATGTAGTAGTGATTCAAAATAACTAAATTAGAGGATGGTGACTAACCTCATTAATCAACTAAAGAAACCTATCATGTTCGCTGAATTTGGATTGTCTAGTGAGAACAAGGATTTCAACCCATTTCGGTGAGATAGGTTCTATAAAATTATTTTTGACATCATATATAAATCTGCAAAGAAGAAATGGTGCGGAGTTTGGATCTTTTTGCACAGCAGTTCTTTGTTGGAGGAATGAAAGAGTATAATGATGAATTTGGAATTGTCCTGGCAGAGACCATCGACATATAAGTTGATCACTGAACAATCTTGTAGACTGGCAAGAATTCAAGGAATATTACCTTGGCAAAATGGATATGTGAAAGATCTGTGTTTGCATTGATGGTGAAAATATAGTTTGTCTATCAAGAAACTGAACTATGTAGGATAATTTGTGGTTTGAGATTACCTAAAGGGGGGAGAGATGTAAGTCATTAGTTTTGTACCATGATTCTTCTCATACATAGATGTATGTTACTCATGTTGACCAAAGAAAAAAAAATAAAACTATATAATTTTCCTGGTATTGCATCTCTAAGCTTGAAAGAGCATACCAAACACCTGATTTCATATCTAGCATTTCATTATAAGTAAAAATTAACATATCAAATGACACGTGTAGGTCAACTCTCCAGAAATGATTATTGTCCAACAGAATGCCTTAGGCTCAAAGTACTTGAAATCAAATTTTAATGGGCAAGGGCAATAATGTTCAGAGAGATCAATTAGTAGATTGCGTATGACAACAACCACAAACAACTTAAGTTGGGCATGAACATGATATAAAGCTGGCTACTTGTATACACAAAATGTAGGAAGACAAATTTAATGCTTAAAAACTGATGAATTGAGAGTCCACACATCACACAAATCAATCAATGAATCTCCATGTAGAATTGTCTAGGAAAATATTTATACACACTAGCAGGAAATTTGATAAATTGTATATTTTCACGAGTTCAAGGTGTAACAGTAGCACATTGATCTTTCCTTCTACAGTTGTACCTAAAGATTTAAGCAAATTTATAGCCTCCACCTAGTCAATGGAATAGCCTTTTGCTTCAAATTCAACCAATATAACGATTAAAGGAAAGTAAACTCATCCCTCGATATCTATATTCAAAGATCGACAATATTGATTAACTGGAATGAGCGAATACTAAGGCAGAGAAGAAAGCATACATTTTTCATCATGAGCCTGGAGTCGCCGTCGGGCCCGGTGGTCCATCCACTCAACAAATCTAGGGTTCCTTTAGAAATCAAATTCGCCGGCAGTAAAACACATACTTATCCCAAGACATCATCGTCACCGACGCCCAACCCGCCACACATGATTAACCGTTGTATAATTCCAGTTAAATCGGAAACACCGATCTGGGTCACTCAAAAACCAATTTCGACTCAACAATGGATAGTAAGATTTTATATAAATGACGTTCGAGTTTGAGATCTGGGTTTGGGATGAGAGATTGAGAGTTCGAGATGTGGATTTGGGAATTGAGAGTAGGAAGCGAATTCAGAGTGCTAGCCGGCTAGTAATTTGGGAATTGAGAGTAGGAAGCGAATTCAGAGTGCAACTTGCAAGGCTTTTTAAAAAAAAGTTTTAATTTTTTTTTTTTAAAAATTATTTTTAAACGAATATTTTTTAAAAGATAAAAATTTCAACGACCGTCGTTGGGAGTAAAGTCTCTCACATTTAATTTGAGAAAAATTATTGAAAGCCATTTGAAATGGCGTTGAATTTTTTGATTTTTTTGGCTAAAAATCAGAAAGGCAACTAACGCCGCTTTAAAAAATATTTTTTTTAAAAAAGAATTTAAAAAAAAATTATTTTAACTTTTTTAAAACGATTTTATTTTTTTAAAGAAATCTGAAAAAAATAAAAATATGATCCAATGCCAAACTAACCGACAATGTAACTTATTTTAAAAAAAAATTATAAAGCAAATTTATAAAAAAGAAGAGTAAGATATAACATCACTTCAACTGACGTTGGAATCTCTCTTTCTCTTTTTTTTTTAATTTCTTTGATCTCTTGTACTTGTTTACAAACATCAATATTTTTTTATGTTTATTCTCAGTCATCGACATTGGAAATGAAGGAGTATATAAGACTTCAGCTATAAAAAAAATAAAAATAAATCTAACGTCAATTAAAGTGACGTTGTATCTTACTCTTCTTTTTTATAAATTTATTTTTTTTAAATAAAATAGGGATAAAATTGATATTACATTAATATGGGTCAAACTAACTTATTAGGAATGACTTATAAGTCATTTTTAAATAACTTTATTCTGTTTTAGTTCATAAAACATAATAAAAAAAATTCATCTTTTATGTTTTCTCTTATAACTAATAGTATTATATTTTAATTTTATAATATATTTGAGAAAAAAGGTAAAAGGAGAACTAGGAATAGCTAGGGGTATACTATTACTATTCTTCTTTTTATATTTTATTTTTGGACTTAAAAATATGTTCATGATTTAAGTTACTCCCTCCGTCTAAGAATAAAAGTTCTTTATTATTTTATGTAATCTCAAGTTAAATATTTACTTATATTAAATAATTTATTTTTTTTACAATAATTTTTGCGTAATATCCTTAGTATTAAATGTCATATTTTTATTATTTATAAATATTTATATAATATCACTAGTCATGTATAAAAAAATATGCAATTAGATGAGAATTTAAATATGAATAATATTATCATTTGATTTTTTTTTAAATTCGCATAAAATCAATCATCATTTTCTTTCTCGGAGTGAGGGAGTACTTGTAAGTATATCCTACTTCTATCTAGAAATAGGAAACATTGGAAGCATAAAAATAATAATCAGGTTTGATGAGGTTGGGTTTATTTGGGTTGGAGGCCCGGAACTAACATGCTTGGCAATCGGTTGAGGGTACTATTTCAACAACTATAATCTATACCGTTGATCGCAACATTGGATGACATGGGTACATCGGTTGTCATTGTATTTCATCTAATATTTAGATATGAATATTTTTTATAAATATTTATATGAATATTTAGAGATAAATTTTTAAAATATATATAATAATATATATATATATATATATATATATATATATATATATATATTCATAGTTACTTTTATATATATTTAGTTTAATGTTAAGATTTGTTTAGAATTTTATTTAGTTTGACAAGAAATTTTGAAAAGAATATGTAACGTGTGTGTGTGTATATATAAATATATATATATATATATATATATATATATATATATACATACATACATATCAGTAGAATAAATTTAAAAATATTGGAGACTACAAGTTATGGCGTTAGTTTAATTAACTAGTAAATTAGAATGACTCAGTGGTAGATTAATGACCCAATATCTTTGGCCCGTAGTGCAAAGATGTACAGGTATTGAGATGAACATGACCAACTCATGAATATCTTTGACATGTAGTGCAAAGATAAATATTTGACTTAAGATGTATATTGATTGATGTTACAGGGATAAAATATTGATGATGGACTTTTAAATTCATAGACAATAGTAGATTTCATTCTCTACGTAGCTCTTCTATGAATTATTATTTCCGATACGAATATTGATTTAAAACTTGTTGTCTATTGTATTCTATCAGATTTTTCCCTGTTGAAAACTAACGATAATTTGTTCTATATTATCTTACTCATAATATTCTTTACTGGGCTAGTTGAGCTCACCATTTTCCTTTTTGTTCTATTTTTCTTTTCAGGAGGCGAGAATGTAGCGAGTACTAGTTGGGGTATGGAATGATGGTTCTAGCAGTTGTTTTAGTAGTCCTCATTATTTTTGTAAAATAATGTATCAATAATTGTAATGAGAACTTATTTGGGTGTGGATATTGTCTAGAAGACAATATTTGTATTTAAACTCCCAATTTAAGTGTTGTCGTATTTTATACGACAATTGTATTAATAAAGTTGTAGTTGTTTTTGTACCATGTGTTTGGCGACTTAGAATGGGTGTTGTATACCTATTTTGGGGGCGTTTGGTCACCTAATTGCGCGCCAATAAGGACAAATCCTTATCGGAAAGCCCCCTCTTTCTTGAGAACTACTTGGTTGTCATTATTTTGATTCTGTAATATTATTTGTGAATAATTAATTATTGATAAGGAAATATTTATTTGATGCGGATATAAATGATGAATTTATTTATTTTATGTGGTTATAAATGAAGGAATTAGTGTTGAGGTGTTTTATCAGTATTTTGTCGGATTGGAGGTATTAAAAGATCAAATCGGTGTTCTTAAAGCTCTATTGCGTGAGTTATAATTTTAATCCGACCATTGGATCGTTGTAATTTTTGGATATGTTATACATATATAAGTTGAGTATATGTCCACAAATTTTGAACCGTTAAAAATTAACGCATGATTTGTTATGAATTTAAAAAGATGTTAAAAATCATCCGTTTGTGGATAAGTTTTCTTTCTCTCTATATTATCGAGCTTATTTTTGTGAGTATTTAGAAAATTTAAGAGATGCTATTCAGTGCAAAGTTCCTTCGGCTTTACATCCGATATTCCGGTCAGAAATACTACTCTTTTGAGGTAAGGGATTGTAAGGATTATTATGTTTTTTAGTTTCGTAATTTTTCTGACCTTCAAAAAATTCTAGAAAAATTTGAAATGATAATTTGATGAGTTTTCTAGATTGTGTCCAAAAATGACGATTTTTGGATGTATAGATTAGGAGTTATGAATTTTATGCAAAAAGACTATTTTAAAAGTAAACCCTTATAACTCCTTGTGATTAACTCCAAAATTGGTAAAACTTTTATTGGGAGTACATGTATATAACAACAGTAATTCTGTAAATTTCGGAATTTTTGGAAAAAAGTACAGTTTATCATAATTGTCTAAAATATTCGGCAGTTTTGGCCATATGAAAAATAGTAAATAAATTTTAAAAATTTCGAGAAAAATATATGTTCAGTATGGGACTATATTCTGCTAAATTCCAGAAAAGAAAATTTGTTTGTACTGATTTGGTATTTTTCATGAAAATGGACTAGTTATGAGTAAATAAATTAAATATGTTATGTGAAGTAAGAAAATTGGAAAATAGGATTTTATGGCCTGAGAATCCTATATGAGGTATATGCAGATTTTTTTATGAGGGTTTTGGTTATTGGTGATGAAATCTTATGAGTTTGGCATTTTAGGATGATTAAATGCAGTAATTAGTAAAGTGTAAACAATTAAAATAAATTGTTAATAAGTTTAAGAAATGATTAAAATATTATTGTAATATTAATAATATTAGATTATGAGATTATTAAGTGATTGATAATATTTGGATTAAGGTGTTATTAATACATTGATTAATGATTAATAATATTAGTAAATAAATTTAATGTTATTATATAATGAATAATATAAAATAGAGTTTAAAAGAGTAATAATGAATTGTTAATATTAAATGGAGTTAAATAATATTAGTAAATTAATTTAATATTATTATATAATGAATAATATTAAATAGAGGTTATAATTTAATGATTAATGTTATTGTCTTCGTTAAATATTTGTTGAAATATTATTCAAATCATTTTTGATATAATATTATTCTTGAATTTTAATCCACAATTGGTGATCATGTTGACAATTTGGACATTATTGAATTTTGAATAAATTATATTGTTAAAGTCTTCAATACTTATCCTTTATCTCATTTAATTGATTCTTTATATCATTGTCATCATTCTCATGCTTATATTGTGTTAAAAGTCATCTTTGGCACGTAGTGTAAAGATGGACTTGGTATGATTATAACCAGGAATTATTCGGTATAATCATGACCGTAATGTTACAAATGATGTGTTGAAAGTCATCTTTGGCACGTAGTGCATAAATGGACTTGGTATGATTATGACCAGGGATTATTCGGTATAATCATGACCGTAAAGTTATAAATGATGTGTTGAAAGTCATCTTTGGCACGTAGTGCATAGATGGACTTGGTATGATTATGACCAGGAATTATTCGGTATAATCATGACCGTAATGTTACAAATGATGTGTTGAAAGTCATCTTTGGCACGTAGTGCATAGATGGACTTGGTATAATTATGTCGAGGGATTATTCGGCATAATCATGACCATAATTGAAAACACGAATATCCTTGGCCCGTAGTGCATGGATAATTCGTGGTTGTGATACTATTAAGCTGAGTCTCAGCATTATTGGTTTTACAGTTGTATATCTTCGGCCTGTAGTGCAAAGATGGACTGTTGGTTATTGGTTTTCGGTTGTATATCTTTGGCCTGTAGTACAAAGTTGGACCGTTGATTTACTTGATTATAAATATGAATTGTGATTTAATTATAATCTGTGGTGGTTCAGGTGAAGACAGGTGATGAGAGTTCCTTTTGTCTTGAGTATAACAAAGAACTGTTGATGAGTATTACAGGAATGAAGTATTAACGATGAACTTTTAATCTAGAGGAGATAGTAGACATTATGTTCTACTTGACTCTTCTAATGGATTGCTTATTACACTGCAGTTGTTGATCTAAAACTTGTTGTCTATTATATTCTATCAGTTGTTATACTATTGAAGACTAACGATAATTTATTCTGCATTATCTTAATCATAATATTTCTTACTGGGCTAGTTGAGCTCACCCTTTTA
Source organism: Panax ginseng (assembly GCA_020205605.1). NCBI lineage: Eukaryota > Viridiplantae > Streptophyta > Magnoliopsida > Apiales > Araliaceae > Panax > Panax ginseng. Next base: position 91,366,649 of record CM035133.1, on the reverse strand, counting down.
ATTCACCACCCCTTTTCGGTAATAAAAGGGTAGCTGGGACTAGTAAAGAGAACATGGGTATAAAGTGGTGATACGAATTAGTCACAAGCCTAATCAAATTATGAAACGGTGTGGCATAATAATTGTACTGAGAACTTAAAATGTGTTTGACATGTTTATACATCATTTGATATTTAATTTTGGTGAACAACAATAGGGTGAGGTGAATCAGAATTTTGAAGCGTCAAAGGTGCACTCCATTAGAATGAGGAGAACATAAATCTTCTTGTGTTCCTTCGGGGACTTAATATATTTGTTGTTGTACTTTATATGGCATTGTAATAATTTAAATATGAATATTGTTGTATTATATACGTAATAATATTTGTATTAAAACTCACAGTATATATGAGAATTTTTTAGTTTGAATACTGTCTAGAAGACAATATTTGTATTAAAACTCACAGCTCATGTTGTATATTTAAGTTTGTATTTGAATTTTGTACCATGTATCTGGCGACCCAAGATGGGTGGCGTATACCTATTTTGGGGTCGTCACAATTATATCCATATTATTTATCAGCTATTTTCGTGAGCTTAATATTGGTGATATCTCTCTCTTTTACTACTTGATCATTACATTCATTAGTTGGGCCTTGCATTGTTAAATTGTTAATTTGCTTTGATCATTAGACCTCTATAGTTGTAATTTTATATTTTAGACTAAGTTTTGTCTAAAGGAATTTAATCTAGGTGGATTAAGGTTTGTTTACAAATAGGTTCAAGGAAGCATAGGTGCTTAAGGGGTACATTGGTGCACAAGGAGCAAGAATGCTCAAGTGAATTATTGTAATTCAATTTTAAATAGAATTTGTTTTGTAATAAGAGTTATTTAAAGGAATAAAAGTGAGTCTCCAATACTAGTTGGTATTGGATGTGGACTAGGCTATTATTATAGAGGGTAATAGTTGAACCACGTAAAAAATCTTGGTGTTATTTTTATTACTCGCTTTACCTTAATATCATTCAAGATAATTAATTTGCTTAATAATTAGAATTTAATTATTTATTTTATCTTGAGATATTTTGTTAACACCAAGTATTCTACTTGACTTATAAATTCACCAAGATATTTTTTTAAACAAAAATACAATTCGGTATACCATATTCATTCAGTAAGCTGCATTCATCAATATAGTAGGCTATATTCAATAGTTTGATTTAAAGTTTAAATTGGTCATAGTTTGTACCAATACTTATTCAACCCCCCCTTCTAAGTGTGTCTTATCTGAATTTCAAGGTGGAACATCCATTTTGATGAGACAATCAAAGAGTTTGATTTTATAAAAAATGAGGATGAACTATGTGTGTACAAGAAGGTTAGTGGGAGCGCTGTTTCATTCCTCATATTATATGTTGATGATATATTACTGATTGGGAATGATATTCATATGCTACAATTAATTAAAATTTTGTTTTCTAAACACTTCTCCATGAAGGACTTAGGAGAAGCATCCTATATTTTGGGGATAAAGATCTATAGAGATAGATCTAAAAGGATGCTTGGCTTATCCCAAGGAACGTACATTGACTCGATGCTAAAGAAGTTTAGCATAGAAGATTCCAAAAGAGGTCTCATGCCGATGAGCCATGGAATACATCTCTCCAAGAAACAGGCCCTAAAGACACCTGAAGAGAGAGACCGTATGAGTAAGATTCCTTATGCTTCAACAATAGGATCTATCATATACTGTATGATATGTACTAGACCAGATATCGCTCATACACTTAGTGTAAAAAGCATATATCAGTCGAATCCAAGAGAAGAACACTGGAAGGCAGTAAAAAATATCCTAGAGTACTTCAGAAGAACTAAGGATGTATTTCTTGTCTACGGTGGGTCTGAATTAAAACTCGAGGGCTTCACAGACTCAAGTTTTCAAACGGACCAAGATGACAGTAAATCCATTTTGGGGTATGTATTTACCTTAAATGGTGGCGCAGTGAGTTGGAAGAGTTCCAAACAGCAAACAGTTGTTGATTTAGTGACAAAGGCAGAGTACATAGCTGCAAAGGAAGCTGTTTGGATGAAGAAGTTCATTACCGAACTTGGTGTGGTTCCTAGCATTACAGGACCAGTACCTTTATTATGTGACAACACCAGAGCTGTTGCACAGGCTAAGGAACCCAAGCCTCATCAAAAATCCAAACACGTGTTGCGGCGGTTTCATTTGATCAGAGAGATCATTAAAAGAGGAGACGTCACCCTGGAGCGTGTGGACTCTCAAGATAATATTGCAGATCCATTTACTAAAGCGTTAACATAACAACAGTTCGATCGTCACTTAGAGAAGATGGGTATGAGATACCATGACGATTGGCTTTAGTGCAAGTGAGAGATTGAAAGTAGTATGCATACAAGCCAATCATGAATGATGATAAAGCATATACTTTGTAACCAATCTTATTTATTTATTAATAAAAGAATTATTTATTAAAGGCATTTATTATCTACATGGTGCTGTTTTAATAATATGTGATAAACCCATAGTTTTATGCAATGCTTTTAAAATCATGATAAGATCATGCTAATGAGATCTAAATTCTTAGATAGCTTAAAACTAAAATGTTCCCAATCAATGGATTACTAAAAAGGGGATTAGTGAATCCGGATAGATTGGTACGTACGTTGCTTGCTCATTGGATGAGGATGATTGTTCTCATGATCATTTGTGTGGAGACACTAAAGCAAGTATGTAGGTGCTTATTAGAGAATAAGTTCACTAAACGTGACTTGTTAAGAAAATACCTAATGGAGTTTTACTTGTCTGTTAATAGGGAATTTTTGTACTGATAGTAGTACAAATGATCCTTAAACTTGAGATCATCATATTATCTTATATATAATGAATTACACTTTGACTTATTCCTTAAGACTCTTAGAGATCAAAGGGTATGCTTGGGTGTAATAAGTTATATATAAAGATAATGAATGATCAATAAAGAATCTACCACTTCTAGTAAAAGAAGAGAAATATCCTATGTGATTCGATAAATGACAACCCAAGAATCCTTGGGCAAGGTGGAATGAAATTAGAAAGTAGTTTCTAATTTGCATTCATTAGGAGTTGTGCATTTAGGAATCGAAATACATATAATTAAATAAAATAAGACTTGACAGTAATCCCATGTCTTATATTTAATTGGGACATTGTATGGTGGAAGGATTGAATTGTACGGTAACTATTAACTCAAAAGTTCTTTTATGATTAATGTTAAAATCTATATTATCTGGAAAGTCGTTGATCGCTAGGAAGGCTTATCCCTATTGTAGAATAAATATTATTTATTTAAATAAATTAATCGTTTAATTTATTTATTTAAATAAGATTAGAATTATTCTAATTGATTTATTCACACCGGTTTAATATGGAGAACCTAAAGGGTCATACCGTAAAAGGAAGAATAATTATTTAAGAAGTTAATGGCATAATCGTAATAATATGTTAAGTATATTTAATTTAATCTATGGTGATAGAATAAATTAAATAGCTTAATATTTATTATTTAATATTTTAGAAATATTAAATATAAATTAATAAGAGTAGTCTTATTAATATTATTACAATTATTATTATTTTAATTTCTAAAAGAGTTTAGGAATTAATTTAATATAAGTACTCTCATTTATGCCTAATAGGATTAGGAGGGAAAAGTAGTTAAAGGAGTTTAATTAATTATCCCTAATAAGATTAGGGAGCCCATTTAATTAAAAGAGTTTAATTAAATAAATAATATCTTGTTTTAATTAATTAGGGTTACCTGATATCTTTATAAGAGGAGTCTTATATCAGATATCTAAAATACGTAATTCCAAGTTATTGGAGAGTACGCCCTTTTTCTATAGAGATAGGAAAAACTAGGGTTTGAGCAAATACACCCTTCTTCTTGAAAATTGTTCTTCCTTGGTGGATCACCTCTAGAGGCCATACACTTGGGTGGCTAACATTGATCAAAGGAAGGAATCTACCAGGAGATTCAAGGAGATCATGGAGAAGTAGGAGGTGAATTCGTACCTGTGGAAGCTCGTATCTACAAGGGTATGATTCCATAACTTCTTGTTTTTCGTTTTAATTAATAATATGCATAAATGATGATCCGGGTAATTGGTTTGTGAAAAATTTTAAAATCTGATTTTACTTTGCTTCCGTTATTTTTGCAATTTGATTGCTACTTTGATTTTCACAAAACCTTACAACTAGCAGTTATTCTAAAAGCAATCATTATCTTTGCTTCTAATTTTAATATTGTTGAATCCTTCAGATATTCATATTGTTGAATTCATTGATAGATATTTTCCACTCATCATGATATATCCTTATTGTTGTAATTAAACTTGTTGGGCAAACTTATTGCTCATCCTTGCTATATCATGAATTTTATTGCAGCTAAGCCTAAGACCTCAGGGAAGGACAAGGGTAAAGGAAAGATGTAGAATAGTGGCAAGGAGCAGACTTTGCCTTACGCTTAGTTTAAATTACTGTTATGTAATATGAACCGTTTATTTTAGGGTATGTTTGTAAGATGATTTAAGGTTATTGTATCTTGGGACTAGTAACACCTTTTGAATGAACGATGTACGTTTATCATTTTCTGCATTTTAGTTATCGTATGTTGTTTAGAGGTGGATGTTTGTATTTTATTGTGATGACCGGACCGGGGTCAGAGGACCCGAATTTGGGGGTGTCACAGGTTGGTATCAAAGTTGTAGGTTATAAACATTAGGAATGCAAAACCTAGGTTATAACCTTATTAGAAAACTCAAGTAGAGTATGTAAGTGATGGGTTAAGGAAATCCATCGAGTTTTTTTTTGTGATAATGAAGTTGTTTATTTAAATAAAAAATGATTGATAGACGTCTTAAACTTCTTAATGCTAACATGGATAGCATATCACATAAAGCCTAATAGTTTTCTTCCTTTCCTCAGATCATGTCGCCTAGGAGACTACCGCAGAATCAGAGGGAGGAAGGATCCGTTAACAATGGTTGAGGGGCAAATGTTGATCAAATGTAGAACTTCGTTAACCTGTTAGCTGAGGCAATGCAAAACAGACCCCCACCAGCAGCAGGACATCTAGGACAACACTTGGCTAGCTTTAAGGACTTTAAATTGGTAGGACCACTAGAGTTCCAAGGAACCCTAGACCCAATTGAAGCCCAAACATGGATAGAAGAGATGGAGAAGGTGTTTGAGGTCGCACGCGTGGCCGAAGCACAGAAGACGTATTTTGCCACTTTCATGATGAAGGGCGAAGCTAATTATTGGTGGAAAGCCAATAAGGGGCGAGCAGACGCGGGAGTTATTCCTTGGGACAGATTTAAGGAGTTGTTTCTCGAGAATTACTTCTCGGAGAATACGCAACGGGATATGGAAGTTACATTTCTGGAACTGAAGCAAGGTAGTATGTCTGTCGCAGAGTACGCGACGAAATTTAACGAGTTATCCCGATTCGCTCCACATCAGGTTGACACGGACGCCAGGAAGGCAAGGAGGTTCGAACTAGGACTGAAACCATGGGTATATAAGGCAGTGGATGTATTAAAGATTAAGACTTACTCTGATCTATTGGAAAGGGCTATCATTGCCGAAGGAGGCAATGAAGCTATCGCTCGATCCAAACAAGAAAAGAAGATAGGTCAGGAAGGACATAAATGGGGAAGCAGCGGAGGCAGCAACCCCAACAAGCGTAAATGGACGGAGAGCCAAACCTCTGGAGGTAATAAGTCTGGGGGGAGGCCAAGAAAAGTATGAAGTGCAACAACTGTGGGAGGAATCACTCGGGGGAGTGTATGAAGGGAAAGAGTGTTTGTTATCGTTGCGGACAACTAGGGCACATGGCTCCTCAGTGTCCGAATAAGCAGAAGGGAGGATGTTTCTCGTGTGGGGCCATAGACCATCAAATCAAGGACTACCCGAAGAAAAAGGGTGATGCAGCTAGCGGCAACCGCAACAACAATAACAATGGACTGAACATTGGAGGGTCAGCTAGTTAAGCCAACAGACCAACAGCACGAACGTTTAACATGACCGTACAAGATGCAGTGGAGTCTAAGGACGTGGTGTCAGGTATCATTCTGATCAATGATATAGATACATACGTGTTATTTGATTCAGGTGCTACCTCTTTTGTTTCTGAAGAATTTGCTAAACAGTTAGAAGTGTATAGTGGTGCATCACACAAGGGTCTTGGTTGTGTACTAATGCAACACGGCAGGGTCATTGCGTAAGCTTCACGTCAACTAAAAGATTATGAGAAGGGATATCTGACTCATGATCTGGAGTTAGCAGCGATAGTTTTTGCCTTGAAGATTTGGAGGCATTATTTATATGGCGAGGAATGTGAGATATATACGGATCACAAGAGTCTGAAGTATATCTTCACGCAGAAAGAGTTAAACATGAGGCAGCGCCGATGGTTAAAATTGATCAAAGATTATGATTGTGAGATTTTGTACCATCTAGGAAAAACATATGTAGTGGCAGATACCTTGAGCAGAAAAGGCAGAGGGAAGTTATTGAAGTTAACCATTCAAGAAGAATTGGTGAAAGATTTCGAACGACTAGACTTAGAGATTAAGTATCCGATGGAGACCAACGAATAATTATTTACAGTGATAACGAGTCTGACTTTATTGGATAAGGTTAAAGAGGCACAAGAAAAAGACAAAGATTGCAATAACATCAAGAAGCAATTGACTAAAGGTGATGAATTGAAATTTAAGATTGATGGCTGGACTGCTAAGATTTGAAGGACGAATTTGGGTACCACTAGTACAAGAACTAAGAGAGGAGATTTTTCAAGAAGCGCACAGTACGAGATACTCGATACACCGAGGAAGCACGAAGATGTACCAAGATTTGCGTCACCACTTCTGGTGGCCAAACATGAAGAGAAAGGTTACAGAATGCATAAGTAGATGTCTAACTTGCTAGAGAGTCAAGGCAGAGCACCAACGACCAAGCGGGTTATTACAACCATTAGAAATTCCAGAATGGAAATGGGAGCACATCACAATGGACTTTGTGGTGGGACTTCAGGTAACACAGAAAGGGCACGACGCCATATGGGTGATTATAGATCGTCTTACTAAGTCATCTCACTTTTTGCCAATTAAGATTAAGTATAGTTTGGACTAGTTAGCCAAATTGTATGTTAAGGAAATTATGACGAGGCATGGGGTGTCGGTATCTATCGTATCAGATAGAGATCCGTGATTCATGTCAAACTTTTGGAAGAGTCTTCAAGAAATAATGGGGACACAACTACGAATGAGTACTGCGCATCATCCGCAAACCGATGGGAAAAGCGAGAAAACAATTCAAACACTTGAAGACATGCTCCGAGCTTGTGTGATGGACTTCAAGGGTAGTTGGGAGGATCACCTTCCATTAATAGAGTTCGCGTATAACAATAGTTATCACGCCAGTATTGGAATGCCGCCGTACGAAGCACTGTATGGGAGGAAATATAGAACGCCCTTATGTTGGGACGAAGTTGGAGAACGTCGATTGTTGGGACCAGAGTTGTTATAACAGACGGTGGATATCATCAGGGTGATAAGGGCTCAACTAGTGGCAGCTCAAGATCGCCAGAAGAAGTATGCGGACTTGCATCGTAAGAAGAATGATTTTGAATTAGGAAGTTATGCTTTTCTGAAGGTATCTCCCTGGAAAGGGAAGATTCGTTTTGGGAAAAGGGGCAAGTTGAGCCCTAGGTTCATAGAACCGTTCGAGATTCTGAGGTGAGTCGGTGAAGTGGCGTACAAGGTAGCATTACCTCCTGAACATGAGCACATTCACAACGTGTTTCATGTGTCAGGATTACGGCCATATAAACCGGACTACAAGCACGCTATCTCCTATGAACCATTCCAAGTCAAGAAAGACTTATCATACGAGGAAGTTCATGTACAGATACTGGATTAGAAGGAATAGAAGCTGAGGAATAAGATTATCCATTCCGTTAAGATTCTCTAGAGGAATCACGCAGTTGAAGAAGCTACGTGGGAACAAGAAGAGAAAATGAGAGCGAATTATCCATTTTTATTTGAGTGACCTTATTTCTACAATTCTGCGGACGGAATTTTTATAAGGGGGGAGGGATGTAATGACCGTGAATTTTTAAACTCCTTATTAATTAAATATATGATTTAATTTTAATGAGTTAGTTTTGTGAGTCTTTAAACCTTATGTGGTTATGAGAATTTACGAAATGATTAAAGGGAGTCACTAATAGTTATTTAAATTGGTGGACTGACCCTAAGAGTTTGATATCAAAGAATTGTTAGGATTCTTAGTAATTAAATATTCAATCTATTTGAATATAGTGACAGGATTTGAACATATTGATTCATTTCAATTATGGGTATATCACCACTATAGAAGTTAAATTATCTCATATAAAACTTATGTGGTGATAGAAATTTGAACTGGCTTGAAGCTAACCCATTTTTAGCATCGCCTAGGGACCCACAAAAATGCAGTGCCCCCTGTGAGTACAAAATGGTGCAAATGCATGTTGTTCAATCTGAGAAATATTAGTTCGTTTACTAGAGAAAATGAAATGGAACACTTTGTTGTACGTGTGACATTAATAAATCATATGGATAAAATTACATTATGTTGATATGAAATATCAAGTAGTACAAGAAATCCCATATGATCCTTAATACAGAAATAATTAAAATAGTTGTGTTATTTTATTGCGTGTATTTAATGTACATGGATTATATGATGTGGATACCTAATTAATCCCTAAATTTCCTAATATGGTAATAATTATACATTAAAATTACATTTTGGGAATTAAAAGAGCCAAACCAAGCCTTAAATAACTTGTTGCTGAGATTTTCTCTCTTGTCCCAAATTAAGTGTCACAAAGGTATATGAATAGTGACTTGGAGCTAACTTACATATTTTCCAAAGGGTTAGACTTAGGAGATGATGACTAGGCCTTTGGAGGTCCAATTCAAGCCCAAGAAGGTATAGATTTTAACTATGTTCTTGAAATTTTGTGAATTCGTATGTCAATCAAAGTGAATTAACATGCTATAATGTGTTTAAGAAGTAGTCTTACATATCTGAACTCTTAAATGTTGGTATTAAGCATGTTTAAATCAAGGAGAATGGTTGATGTTTGATGCTCTACAGAATAAAGTAAGTTACTGCCTCTGGTGCAGGCATAGCGTAACTGCGCCCTATTTGTACAAGGGTGCAACGCAGCTGGCCGTACCCCAGAATTAGTTTCTGATTTTTGGTTGTGCTATGTGATGCTAATTTGATGTTATGATTTAAGTATATGCCTAACGAGGGGAATGACCTGAGATATAAGCATATGCATGTAGTATAAGCAAGTATAGCAATGTTAGTACACATGATTGACACAATACTTATAACTTTGAAATGAAAATTGTAGTTTCACAAGTGAACTTTGTCACGAACACATCATGTGAGCATTCTGACTTTATGAACATGATAATATGGTTTATATTGACATGAAATGCAAGATTAAAGTGATTAAACATACTAGCATACGTGATTGGAAGTTAAGATTATTCTAAAGATAAGAAACTTAAGACTTTTTAAAGTGAACTTGACCAAGACATTTATCTAGTAAGTTCTGACCATTTGAACATGTATATATGGCATTAATATATGTTGCAAATGCATGAGTTATGTGTTGAGATGCCTTGTAGATACTAAGTTGACTTAGTGTAAGAATTCAAAGAAAGTTAAAATGAGGAAGCTAATGTCATCATGTAATGAGTAAAGTACGTTATGACCATGCAAGCATATATATTAGGACTCATTATGCCTTTAACTATATTAGCATGAGCATCGTTTGGTTAAGGTATGGTTCTCACTTATGTACACATAGTCATAAAAAGGAAATTTCTAAAATATGAACTATGTGAGTAAAGTATACATGTGTTGTCTATATACAAGCATGACTACTGAGTATTGCATAATCAAGTTACAAAGCATGATGATTACATGACCTTTTTATGTTTTAATGACATATAAATTGTAAGTTAAACTTGTGTTAATGAACTCAAGAATGATCATGTGTTATGTGTGAAACTCTAGCATGTACGTATGCTAAAATATATGTGTAATTGGTGTGTTAGAGTTGGAGTGAAGTCGGGAAGTGCAAAGCTTAAACCTGATCTGGTCAGGGGACAGCGCAGCTGCGTCGTCCCTAAGCCTCGACCAGGCGTAGCTGCGCCGTCCTGCAGTCTTACCAAGATTCTGTTTTTGGTTTGAAGTTTCAAGGCATGCTTATATGATTACTTTACCTTATAATATATGACCAATATGCCATATAATGTGTTGAGAAGAATGTTATGTGATGACTTGATTCTTGTAAGTATAGACTCATATTAGTTCACATACTAATTAAAAGACTGACTTGTTAATGTTAGGTCATTTCAACGCAAGTTAGTTAAAGCTAGTAATATATTGTAGCTGAGAAAACAAGCAAGTTTCCCTAATCTCACTCAAATTTATATTGAGAAAGTTTTCGAACTTCATTATTTGGATGTGCAAGTTTTCTTAATTCTTACTTTTTTACTTGAGCAAATATCCAAACCCTACTTTTATTGAACAAGTTCCCTAATCTCACTCAAATTATTATTGAGCAAGTTTCCTTGAACTTCACTCTTTGGTTGTGCAAGTTCCTTGAACCATACTTTTATTGTGAAAGTTTCCTATCCTTCTCATATTGTATTGAGCAGGCTATTGTTGAATTGAAAGTTATTCAATTAAGCTTGAACTTTATTTCCAAGCATGCTATTACGTGGTTTAATTACCTTACAATTATTCCACATCGATATTATTGATATTCACACTTAGTACACTTGAGTTTGTACAGTCTTGGACTTGTACATCATTTAAAGTTCAATAATTCTTGAACTATGTTAGATAGAGTCTGAACCTTTGTTCGGTCAGACAAGCGTATGAAGTTTTATAAAAGCTATCCAAACCAATTGATGGTAAGGATTCTTAGACTGAAAGAACACCCCTTTTATGATAGGGGAGTACCCCAGGTATCTAATATAAGATACAAAGAGCAGATTGAAATGTTATGCATATACATAGTGTACGTGAGGTTGATCCCCTCAAGTACTTATTCTGTAGCCAGTAACCAAAGGGTCAATTAGCTATTGATTCCATTGGAGTGTTATAGTTCAAAGTCTACTTGACTAGCAGTTATTCTAAAAGTAATCATTATCTTTGCTTCCAATATTCATATTATTGAATCCTTCAGATATTCATATTGTTGAATTTATTGACAGATATTTTCCATTCATCATGATATATCCTTATTGTTATAATTAAACTTGTTGGGCAAACTTGTTGCTCATCCTTGCTATATCATGAATTATGTTGCAGCTAAGCCCGAGACCTCAGGGAAGGACAAGGGTAAAGGAAAGATGTAGAATAGTGGCAAGGAGCAGACTTTGCCTTACGCTTAGTTTAAATTACTATTATGTAATATGAACCCTAATGTTTATTTTAGGGTATGTTTGTAAGATGATTTAAGGTTGTCGTATCTTGGGACTAGTAACACCTTTTGAATGAACGACGTACATTTATCATTTTCCACATTTTAGTTATCGTATGTTGTTTAGAGGTGGATGTTTGTATTTTATCGTGATGACCGGACCGGGGTCAGAGGACCCGGATTCAGGGGTGTCACACGAACACTGTTGGACATGGTTTGTTCCACGATGAGTTTTACCGATCTTTCAGTGTCATTCTGGGGATATGCCCTAGAAGCAGCAACATATCTACTAAATAAGGTTCCCTCAAAACCCGTCCCTAAGACTCCATATGAGATGTGGTCAGGGAGGAAGCCTAGTCTTAAGCATGTTAAGATTTGGGGATGTCCAGCTTATGCGAAAAGGTTTCAGAATGATAAGCTTGGAACAAGATCTGATAATTGCATGTTTGTGGGATATCCTAAAGAAAGTTTAGGATACTATTTCTATAATTCTACTGAACAAAAGGTGTTTGTTGCCAAACATGCTGCCTTTTTGGAAAAGGAATTTATCCTTGAAGGGGCCAGTGGGAGGAAAATAGATCTTGAAGAAATTCAAGAACCATAAACCACTACAGATCAAATGGATGAACCTATCCAAGAAGAGATTCCTTCGCTACCACACCCTATTCGTAAATCTGGAAGAGTACTAAAGATACCTGATAGGTATGGACTTGTCATAGAGGATGATGATGAGGTACACATCATAAATGATGATGATCCATTGACTTATGAACAGGCTATGAGTAATAAAGACTCAGAGAAGTGGAAAGAAGCAATGAAATCCGAGATAGACTACATGTATGAAAACCAAGTATGGACTTTGGTTTCACCACCTGAAGGCATTAAGCCTATTGGGTGTAAATGGGTCTTTAAACGAAAGACTAGAGCAGACGGCAAGGTAGAGACCTATAAGGCCCTACTGGTCACAAAAGGTTTCAAACAAAGACAAGGAGTTGACTATAACAAAACTTTCTCACCAGTAGCGATGCTCAATTCCATTCAGATTTTGCTTGCGATTAAAGCTTACCATGACTACGAAATTTGGCAGATGTACGTGAAAACGACCTTCCTCAATAGGAAACTTAAGGAGGATGTGTATATGACCCAACCAGAGGGATTTGTTTCAAAGGTTGGAACAAATCAAGTCTGTAAGCTACAACGATCCATTTATGGATTGAAGCAAGCTTCTCGTAGGTGGAACATCCATTTTGATGAGACAATCAAAGAGTTTGATTTTATCAAAACTGAGGATGAACCATGTGTGTACAAGAAGGTTAGTGGGAGCGCCATTTCATTCCTCATATTATATGTTGATGATATATTACTGATAGGGAATGATATTCCGATGCTATAATCAATTAAAATCTGGTTATCTAAACACTTCTCCATGAAGGACTTGGGAGAAGCATCCTATATTTTGGGGATAAAGATCTATAGAGATAGATCTAAAAGGATGCTTGGCTTATCCCAAGGAATGTACATTGACTCGATGCTAAAGAAGTTTAGCATATAAGATTCCAAAAGAGGTCTCATGCCGATGAGCCATTGAATACATTTCTCCAAGAAACAGGCCCCAAAAACACCTGAAGAGAGAGACCGTATGAGTAAGATTCATTATGCTTTAGCAATAGGATCTATCATGTACGGTATGATATGTACTAGACCAGATGTCGCTCATGCACTTAGTGTAACAAGCAGATATTAGTCGAATCTAGGAGAAGAACATTGGAAGGAAGTGAAAAATATCCTAAAGTACTTAAGAAGAACTAAGGATGTATTTCTTGTCTACGGTGGGTCTGAATTAAAACTAGAGGGCTTCCCAGACTCAAATGGACCAAGATGATAGTAAATTTATTTCGGGGTATGTGTTTACCTTAAATAATAGCGCAGTGAGTTTGAAGAGTTCCAAATATCAAATAGTTGCTGATTCAATGACAGAGGCAGAGTACATAGCTATAAGTGAAGCCGAAAAGGAAGCTTTTTGGATGAAGAAGTTCATTACCAAACTTGGTGTGGTTCCTAGCATTACATGACTAGTACCTTTATTACGTGACAACACACAGAAGGCATTATTGCTTGTGAGCTAAGGAACCTGTGTCTCATCGTAAATCCAAACACGTGTTCATGACGATTTCATTAGATCAGAGAGATCATTGAAAGAGGAGATGTCACCCTGGAGTGTGTGGACTCTCAAGACAATAGTGCAGATCCATTTACTAAAGCGTTAACACAACAGCAGTTCGATCTTCACTTAGAGAAGATGGGTATGAGATACCACGACGATTGGCTTTAGTGGAAGTGGGAGATTGAAAGTAGTATGCATACAAGCCAATCATGTATGATGATAAAGCATATACTTTTTAATCAATCTTATTTATTTATTAATAAAAGAATTATTTATTAAAGGCATTTATTATTAACATGGTGCTGTTTTAATAATATGTGATAAACTCATAGTTTTAAGCAATGCTTTTAGAATCATGATGAGATCATGCTAATGAGATCTAAATTCTTAGATAACTTAAAACTAAAATGTTCTCAATCGATGGATTACTAAAAAGGGGATTAGTGAATCCAGATAGATTGATACATATGTTGCTTGCTCATTGGATGAGAATGATTGATCTCATGATCATTTGTGTGGAGACACTAAAGCAAGTATGCAGGTACTTATTGGAGAATAAGTTCACTGAATGTGACTCGCAAAGGAATACCTAATGGAGTTTTACTTGCCTGTTAATAGGAATTCCTGTAGTGATAGTAGTATAAATGATCCTTAGACTTGAGATCATCATACTATATTATATATAATGAATTACACTTTGACTTATTCCTTAAGACCTTTAGGGTATATTATTCTTGGGTGTAATAAGTTATATATGGAGATAATGAATGATCAATAAAGAATCTACCACTTCTAGTAAAAGAAGAGAAATGTCCTATGTTATTCGATAAATGACAACCCAGGAATCTTTGGCCAAGGTGGAATGAAATTAGAAAGTAGTTTCTAATTTGCATTCATTAGGAGTTATGCATTTAGGAATCGAAATATATATAATTAAATAAAATAAGACTTGACAGTTATTCCATGTCTTATATTTAATTGGGACATTGTATGATGGAATGATTGAATTGTACGGTAACTATTTACTCAAAGGTTCTTTTATGATTAATATTGAAATCTATATTATCTAGAAAGTCATTGATCGCTAGGGAGGCTTATCCCTATTATAGAATAAATATTATTTATTTAAATAAATTAATAAGATTAGAATTGTTCTAATTTATTTATTCACAACCGATTTAATATGGATAACCTAAAGGGTCACACCATAGAAGGAAGAATAATTATTTAAGGAGTTAATGGCATAATCGTAATAATATATTAAGTATATTTAATTTAATATATGGTGATAGAATAAATTAAATAGGTTAATATTTATTGTCGACGTCGGGATTTTTGAGTGTCCCTTTTCGTTACTTGTTCTTTGGTGTTCTTATGTTAATGTGAGATTTGTTTGAAAAAATAAGTGAAAAAGGTCTGACATGTATGATGTCGACGATTTGACTTTAAGAGTCGCCAGTTGGTGTATTTAACTGGTTGCATCAATGCAACCGAAAAGGTTTGCACATTGACCCAGTGTTTTGATACTGCTAGACGGGTTTGTGAAACAGAGATTCATTTTGGGTCCGGGGGCTTGATTATGTGGAGGGAAGGTGTTAGGCACCCCCCGACATCCGTGTTACCATGGTGACCGCCACTTTTCAAAGAAATTGTTATATGAATGTGTGTGTGTGTGTGTGGATCAATATGCAATTATTTGAAAGTAGTGCGACGCCTCGTTCGCACCTATATACACAAGGTTTGAATTTTATAAAAAAATTCAGTTTTAACCAAGATATATCAATGAAGTTTTGTAAAAGAGGTTTTTCAAACCTTGTGCTCAATAGGAATTGAGACCTTTTCATACTTCCATTTTTATTGTTAAATGTTCGGCTTGTTTGCTTTTATTTTCGAGATACGAAGCATTCTCGAGAAAAGAATATACAAAGAAGATTAGAACTCTCCTCATGGGCATGATAGCCATCCATGGAAATTTGAGATAATCGTAAAAAAATGTACAAAAGTTAATTCTGGTGAAAAATGTCCATCATGGGAACTGAATCTAGATTCAATAAACTAAACCTGTGATCACATGATTCCTAGGCTCACATGATACTGCAATTTTTATGGAAAGCAGTAAGCAGTTATATATATAAAAGCTGTAAATATATATATATATACAGACATGATCAACCACCACGAAGCAACTCCATGGGGGATCGAAATATAAATATATAAAAGCGATAAATATATATATATGGATATGATCAACCACCACAAAGTAAACTGTGTGGGACGAAATATAAATAAAAAGTCATAAAAGCGATCAATCGCCATGAAGTAAACTCAAAAGTGTGACAAAATGTAAATAAAGTGTAAAGGGCCACAAAGTAAACTCTGAGCCAGTATAAGAATGTAAATATATATATATATATATATATATATATATATATATATATGTATAAATATATATATAAAGCAAAGAAATGCATCGGATGTGAATCTGGGCTCATCGAATATCTCGACAACAATTATATATATAAGTGTATATATATATATATATATATATATATATATATATATATATATATATATATATATAAAAGCGATTAAACGCATCAATATAAAATCCAGGCTCATCGTATACACTGCAGTGGACCACGTTTATATATATAAGTATATATATATATATATATATAAAAGCAATTAAACGCTCCATACCAAGTTCAGGCTCAATCGAGGCATAACTCGATAATGTTAGTCCATATATGAAATATATACATATATATAAGTATATATATACAGACAGAAATGAAAACCACGGACCGAAGTCCGGGAAAACACACTCACATGACTCTCAACGTGTAAACAGTGTGTGCTAATATGAGAAGAAGGCTTTATAAAATATGAGAATGCTTACAGTGGGCTGCCAAAGTAGACTTCTATTGACTTTAAATGGATAAACACTCAGCTCCTGCCGGATAAAAGATAGCTACATGTGAGCTAACTAGTGTTTAGAAGTGAGGAAACACTCAAAAGATGTGTATGCAGAGAAAAATGGACAGGGCTTCCTCGCCTTTTTCCCTCCCTCTTCTTCTCTAATGGCTGACCCCAAGGCTTGTATATATAGACAGATGGTCGCAGTTATACCTGCGGCTGGTCGTGGTGCATTCGAGCCTCGTGGGTACCGTCGTCTCATAATACGTGCACTTATGCCTGTAATGTCCGCTCGAACTTGCAGAACTTCAATCTGAGCATCCGAACGAGGTATATCTGACTTTCTTTGGACCACTTGTGTTAAGAGTTACGCAATAACATGGATTAGAGGTTGTACGAAGTCAGGAAGAGGGGTCTATGCCCATGGTCTTCAAGCTTCAAATTCTATCCAAAGTACTGCCACGCGTAATAGTCACTCGGGATTGTCAATCCTCGGCTCTTATGGGAAATTGTTGGATGTATGTATGTATGAAGTGTTGAGATGACGTGCCATTGTTGAAGGAACAAGATAACGTTGTGACTCTTCACCGGGGTTATTGCCGGTTTGAGTTGAAAGTAGAAGTTGCTCAGGGTTACAGCTGAGATTGGACTACTTGTTGGTATGCTGCGATATCATCTTGTTGAGATGACGTTGTGACTCCTCACCGGGGTTATCGCCAGTTTAAGCGGAAAACAGACGTTGCTCAGGGTTACATCTGAGATTGGACTGCTGCTTGTATGTCTCATTGTCATCTGTGGACATTCCTGTCTGCCCGTTGTTATCTCCGAGTCTGAGGTGTGTGTGCCTCGATAGGATGTCTGTGGTTGAAGCTGATTGCATATGTTTGAAACAAGCATTTCCGTGGTTATCGCCGGAACTGCAATGGCATCCCTTGGGGCTATCACTAAGGATGAGGCTGCTACTCCCAGTGTTTCTCTGGGACTGGAACTGAGCGTCGCGGTGTTATCGCCGAGACAGTAATCGCCTCTCTCCGTTGTTGTCGGCCTTTTGATCGCATATCTCGTGGTTATCTCCGAGATTGGAAATGACATTCTCGGTGTGTGTTCCGGTTTGAGATGAAGTTCCGATTTGTGTTCGGGTTGAACCGAACTTCCCAGTAGTATCCGGAATGGATGTAAGTTGTCTTTCGTGGTTATCTCCAAAAGATTTAATCTACCCTCCTACAATGTTAGTAATAGGAGTGCGTGTAAAATTTCGAGTGTCTCATAGATGCCCTCTTTATCATATTCATGCAGTGTAAGGCATGGATAGGATAAAGAATACCAGACACTTGAAATGCAAGCAAGATAAACATGATGCTATATGCAGCAACATGATGCCAATGCATGTAAAATGCATGAATGATTGTCATGTAATCCTGCTGGGATGACAATCAGTGATGGCTTGGACATACGATCTAAGTTTCCAAGGATGTTGACATTGGGGCTATCACCAAAGTTTTGAATCCTAGACACTGGCTTATATTCCATAGTGGTACCTCTTGTGTGTAAGAGATCCGTGGGGATAAAGCTCATTGCATTTGAGGATGTGTATAACATATTCCCTCATTCAGCTCGAGATTATCGCCAACAGTTTGTTATTTATCAGGGTTGCCTGATCTTCGCTGATGTGTGTATCACCGGATAAATCCCTGCTGGATGCATTGTCAAGGCTGCTTGACCTTCATTGATGTACGTGTCAATGGTAGCATTGCGTCGTGACCCCCGCCGGGGAAGGTTGCTTCGATGGGTTTACTTGCCATCGGCTGACATAACGTCAATGCTGCTTGACCTTCATTGATGTGTATATTAATGGTTGCATTGCGTTGTAACCCCCGCTGGGGATACGTAGATGCTTGATAGATCTTGGCGTTATGACTTCAGGGGATATGTAGATTCTGATAACTTAACCAGCGTTGTAACTCAATGGGGAGGTTTGATATTTCGTGCTTTTACATTGTAACCCCCGCCAGGGATACGTCAGGGTTACCTGACACTCATTGACAGCATCAGACCTTTGTGGGGTATTGTCGAGCATGATCTATGAAAGCTGAGCTCATTGGTATAGTATACCCTATATTCAGGCGAATACCTTTGAGACGACGAGAGTTTAACTCTGATCGATGAGAAACCAAGATTTCAAGCTATTCTGCTCAATCGCGTAGCACTTTTATTCCTGATTTGGCCTTTTCAGCTTGTGAGACCTCCTTTGCAACTCTAACTGAAGCGAGCCGGAGGTGTGGGACCCATGTAGGAGTGCCGCAGGTGTACCTGCAGGAGCTGTAGGTTAGCCTGCGGCCAACCGTGCCTATGTATAGGCAAATGGTTGCTTTCATAAGTCATTTTCAAGTTACGCAACGAAGGAAATCCAAGAGCTCTTCTCAGATCTACTGAGTTTGGGCAACTTTCTGCATATTCTTCCACCGTACAAGCGTTCTTCACTGTCCTGGTAACACATGCATGTATTTTTTTCCAATTTATGTTCATTGGAAAATGACTTATCGCATAAAATGCATTTAGACACATAGTAGTGAATATGCATGCTGATATGACACACCCTTTCTGAGGTGATTTGGAGACTTTTTGTCCAGATATCATGGATCCAGATCAGCCGAGTAGTTCCCGTAGGACCACTTTTGGTGTACGGAGGAGGGCTTTTGAAGAGCCCTCGGTAGCAGTTTCTATTAAATGACCTCGTCCGTCAAGTGAGGAAGTGGATATCGATCTATTCGGGTTGAAGTGCCGAATGTCGAGGAAGAGGAGGAGGATGCACAGATCGAGGTTTATGCTCCTGTTGTGCGTGTTCCCCATAGGGAGTTTTCAGGTATTCAAGTGGCGAACCCAGATCTTCTTGGTGACTTGAGTAGGCATCCTTCAGTATACCTGCACGCAAACGAGGTATGAAGTTAGATCTTTAATCTTCCTTATTTCCTATTGATGAGGAGTCAAGGAGTTTGATGTTGACCTGCATTTAATGTAGGTTCCCGACTTCACACAACCTCGAGGGAACTGGTTTAGCATCCACTCTATGTATCAGGCCTTGCATGATGACTACAGAGCGATCGTCCATGGCTGGGGATTCAGGAGGTTCTTCTCCAATCTACCCCATCGCTGTCCCTAGGGTTACCTCAGGGCATTGTCAGAGCGGTGGTTTCACCAAACTCAGTCACTCCATTTGCTGGACTGCGAGGTGATGATGATGCCGATGGATTGGCAGTTTATCACAGGTATGGATTTTGGAGGGGAGCAAGTGCCTTGCACGACGGATATCACCCCTACTGCCGTCAGATCCTTGTTGGGAGTTCCGGCGAAGGTGCTCAAGGGCAGGACTGTTCGTACAGGTCCTTTGAGCGTAGATGCTATGAGCGGCCTATTGAGTGAGCCTATACCCGATGATGTGAGAGCCAGGGATCGCGTTCTCCGGCGATTGTTCCTGATGATCATTAGGGGCTACTTCATAGCAGATAACTCTTCTACGGTGTCCTTCGCTTTGATCAGCGCCACTAGTCACGTGGACCGTATAGGAGAGTATGATTGGGGTTCCTACACCTTTGCCTACTTCCTCAGGGGAATGCGCATGCGATCGCAGGGCTTGACCGAGGCGTGGTTAGGATTCTACCCATTTCTGCTGGTGAGTATTTCTCTTGTCTTTTCCCATGTATGGGTTAAAAGTGTTGACAGACAGCAGATGTTTGCCTTTGTGTTAGCAGTTTTGGGCCTATGAGAGGCTTCTTTGTTTGTGTCCTATGAGCATGTTAGGTTTAGATACCTATCCACGAGGATGGAGATGGCATTATTCCATACTGGTGGAGGTCCTTGTTGCTGAGGGTTTCACTCATTGTCGCCTACAGTTGGAGCTATTGACAGCCGATGTCATCACATGGATTCCCTACTCTGGAGAGCATTTGGGAGTTGGCTTTATGAATGGGTACCCGACTAGAGTTGAGTACATCATTTCCACCCTCAGGATTCCTCTCTTTACAAATGGAGGATGGGAGCTCTATTTAGGAGAGCTTGCTATCAGGAGCACTATGGAGGAGAGATTCAGATATCCGATCCCGCCCTCGCCAGCGTTATTTGACTATTTCGTGATCACCGTTATTGACATCCCATTGATGGGGATCACGGTTTTACATTGTTAGAGGGCCCTATTCTCGTGGAGATGTTCAAAGATTGGTGGATCCTCATACGATTGGAGCTCGGAATCGCGCCACACGTTTATGGGGATATGATTCCGTGATCCGTGATGATGACGGATTAGCTAGCTTTGTGTTAGAGATCCGACTCATGTGACACAGTTGATGATTGACTCGGCACTAGGCCGGTCACATCTTTTCATTGGCATTTGGGCGAGAGATCCTGCGCAGAGGTAGATACTTTTGATCCTTCCAACTCGGTGCTTGTTCCTCGTGTGACCCATATGGTTTTTTGCGGCGCAGATCCTCCTTTATATCTACCGACATCCCCTGTAGATAGAGATCCGATGACTCGGGGAGGAGTTACATCAGTGAACAGGATCGATGATGTAGACATCAATATTTCTTGACTTTTTTTCGATGTATTTCTCGCTATCTCTTTTGATAGGCCTCTGTTGTATGTTGGGTAACCACCCCATTTCACGTATTTTTATTTGTCTGAGATGTATTAGATGATGATATACTTAGGAATGTATGTATGCTTTTCCATTCCCTATATTATATTGCCATCTATTGTATCATGCATGTTATTATGTTATGCATATGTATATATGTCCAGAGATATTCAGCATTGACCCCTGGATGGTCTTATGACACGACCCGTACAGATGTCTTCTTCGACAGTTAGCCGTATTGATCATACCCCACCATTTATGGTGGTAGCTGGTATGCGCTCATGCTATGATAGTATATCACAATCAGACATGGTGATCATAGATGATTTACTGCAGCATACTATGACCCTGTTGATGTTTCAGGTTCCCACAGGATTTGTAGAGGGCATGCTAGAGCACTGGGTATCGGAGAGATAGGTTTTCCGATTTGGGACCCAGGAGTTGACTCCTACTTTGGAGGAGTATGCACGGTTGACGATCTTGCCATTGGGACGGACCTCATGCGTGCATATGGCTATTGGAGACATGGCGAGCGATTCATGACCCTCCTTTGGATTGAGACGTAGAGTGGTCCAGGACAAAATTACATCTGGCCACATGATATCCCAGCGTTTCCTGTTTGATAGGTTTGGCTCTGAGGACAGCTATGCAAGGCATTCTGGGGATTTCACCACACCGGAGGACCATTGGCGTTCAGCCAGAGTGGATGTACTGCTTCTATGCGTAATGTCATACGTCTTCATGCCGCGGTACATGGATGAGCTGGATATCGACGTCATTATGGCAGTGAGAGCTCTTAGGGAGGGTCATACCATTGTACCGATGATCATTGTAGAGACTCTGAGGTCGCCTACATACTGCTGCACTTATCCAGCAAGAGTGTTTACAGGTAGTTCAGTCATGCTGTATGTGTGGTTTATGTCACACTTGAGACCGATTGACACATTTAGATGACAGGGGTTTTGTTTTACCCAAGAGATAGCTATGTCATACTCCTTTTAGCCTGCAGAGTGCACAGATGCTGCATCGTGGTCAGCTTTTCTGGCAGGGATTAGGGATCCATTTGCCATATTGCGTGTGTTGAGGCTTAGTTCACCCTCTGACTTCATTACTCATGCTCCGGGCATGGATTATCTCCCTCTGGCTGGATTGAGGGGCATGATTACTTACCACCCATTGGCCGTGATGTGTCAGTTTGACTGGGCCAGGATTTTCATTCGTATGAGGGGCGAGTGAGTCGGTAACTTCGCGTCCACACCGTTTATCACGGAGGGCGGATCCGGGTTGTATACTGTTGGGATCGATGAAGGGGTGAGTTTTCTGTCATCATCCAAAGTTGTTCTGCGAGTATTTTGCATGGATGGAGACAGAGATCGCGACGGCCTGGCAAATATCCACAGTGCAGGGATTGATTACGGCGATGAGGAGCCTATATAGAGGCTATTATTCCCATCACTGATTTGATCACTGGGTGCAAAGACTTGTGATGGATTCTCCCACCCCGAGTGCCACTGTTACTCAGTATTCGGCACATCATTTGGAGCAGAGCTTACATCTGATGACTTATGATAGAGATCAGGCTAGGGCCGCGATATTGACAACTCTTGATGAGAGAGATACTGCTTTGTTAGAGAGGGATGAGGCTAGATCAGCCAGGGATGCATTGATAGTGGAGCGGGATGCCGCCTTATCTGCTAGGGATGTGGCCATTGCAGACAGCACTTCAGTGAGATCCCAGATGACTGTCAGTCCTGATGACATGAGTACTTACATTGATGAGCATTATGCCACCATGCAGTTAGCCTCTGATCTGCTAGCTAGTGTAAATACCCTTAGGCAGGAGCTTATAGTGCTTCCTCTGTCGTCAGAGAGGGATGCTATGTTAGATTTGATAGTTCGCATACACACAGATCTATAGATAGCTTTGTATTTTCCTGCACAGACTAGCTTAGCCATTTTGTCATGTACAACACATATGTATATATCAAACAGTATTATATATGGCAGGTAAATATATTTTGATTCACTTCCCCTTTAGTTATGCCTTGATACTTGCTTGATGTTTTCCTGTTTCTCCATGGCCTTGTGATCTTGATGCATTCTGAACCTATCCTTGATAGATGGACATTGAGACGTTGCAAGATCTCTCAGAACGGATCATAGATTTCTTTAAATCCCTACCATCTTTGGTGTCTTAGGAATGGTATCTATATGGAAAAGTGGAGAGGAGGGTGGTTTCTTCCTCTTTGAGATTGACCGCACCACAGATGGTCGCCAGTACTTCTATTTGTAAGAAGCCTAGTTAATTCCATCTCTTATGGGTTGGTATTGCTCTTTGAGGCACGATCACAGCTTAGATGGTCACCGAATCTTCTATTTGTAAGAAGAGGTTGGGTAATTCCATCCCTTTGATCTGAAACCGATGAAATGGGGCGAATTGAAGATTGATCCAAGTACCGTGTGACAAGTATGTTGTTCTGGTAGGGGTTAGACTACACCATGAATGGCTGCCTACGTACTCCTATTGAAGAGGAGATCAAGTCTTTGTAGTTCGAACCTAGTGTAGGAGGTTCAACACTGAATGCGGAAGGCAGATGGGTGTAGAAGTATTTTTGTTGTTTTTTGTTGTTTTGTAGAGAAAGGGTAGAAATGTTTTTGTTGTTTTTCTTTATTGCGATCAGGCCATAGAGAATATGGTTGCCTACGTACCCTCCGGTATCAGGGAGATCAGGTCGACGTAGTTCGCCCCTTAGGACGAATTGAAGGCGAAGAGAAGTGTGAATCCCATGTGCATGCTATACTGCGGGGAGAAGAAAGTTTGATCCCATAATGGGGATAAACTGCAAGTGTGTGAAAATTTTGATCCCGTCCTCAGGACAAACTGCAGGCATTGAAAAGTTTAATCCTGTCTTCAGGATAAACTGCAGGTGTGAAAGGTTCAATCCCGTCTTTAGGATAATCTAAATTGTGAGAGGTTAAATCCCGTCTTCAGGATAATCGAGATTGTATGAAAGGTTTGAATTGAGGTAAAACCAGGCTGCTGGTTTGAAGTGTATGTTTCCCTGAGGGGCAGAAGCATATGTAGAAAGGAAAGGGTTCAAAACCGGAATGACTGGTGATTTAAGGATCAAAACCAGGATGTTTGTTTGATGGTAACTTCAGACATAGTACCGCTTTCACTTGTTCTCGAGTTGATAAGCTGTGGAAATTCATCGCCATCCATTTCCTACAATCTGAGAGCACCTCCTGTCAATACTTCCTTAACAACAAATGGGCCTTCCGAATTAAGAGCGAATTTTCCCTTAGATTGATCTTGGTTGTTAAGGATCTTCTTCAAAACCAAGTCATGTTATTTGAATTGCCGTAGTCGGACTTTTTTTCGTTGTAGGATAAATCGATCCTTTCCGATATCTCTTGACCATGGAAGATTGCCGCAGTTCTCCTTTCGTCTATTAGAGACAATTGGTTATACCTGTCTTGTACCCATTGGTCTTCATCCAACTGAGCATCCATCAATACTCTGAGGGATTCCATTTCCACTTCTATGGGGAGCACTGCTTCCATCCCATAGACTAATGAGTAGGGGGTTTCCCAGTGGAAGTTCGCATGGAAGTTTTGTAGGCTAATAAAGTCAGAGGCAAGAGGTCAGGCCATCCTTTATGATTGGCGGACATTTTCTGCATGATCTTTTTTATGTTTTTATTAGCAGCTTCAACAACACCATTCATCTTTGGACGGTAGATGACGGAGTTGAGATGTTTGATGTGGAATTTTCTGCATAACTCCTCCATCATTTTGTTGTTAAGGATCTTAGCATTGTCTGACACAATGACCTCTGGTTGTCTATATCGACAGATGACATTGTTTATGATGAAAGCAATGATAACTTCTTTAGTGACCTTGGGGAAGGATGTTGCTTCTACCCATTTGGTGAAGTAGTCGATCATGATGAATATAAATTGATGTCCATTACTGGCTTTGGGCTCAATGGGCCCGATCACGTCCATTCCCCACATTAAGAAGGGCCATGGCGAATTCATATTGTGGAGTTCCCTTGGAGGGGCGTGGATAGCATTCCCATAAATCTGGCATTGATAGCACCTCTTGACGTGATCATCACAGTCAGCCTTGAGTGTAAGCCAATAATGTCATGTTCTGAGAATTTTCTTGACAAGTAAGGGGCCGCTCATGTGTGGGCCACATACTCCACCATGGATCTCATCCATGAGTCTTTGAGCTTGGTCTTTACCCAGACATCTAGGGAGACCTAATCCTGCATCTCTTTTGTAGAGTGCATCTCCACTCAGGTAGAATTTCATAGCAAGTCGATGAATCTGCCTCTTCTCAGTTAGGCTCGCCTCAGCGGGTGTAGATCCATCTCGTAGATATTCCTTGATGCATTAATACCAAGGGTTGTGGATGGGAGGTAACTCATCTGATACTTCTCCAACGTAATTCCCATAGACTGGGCTCTTTGCATAGTAAACGTGATGTTTGGCATGTTTTCCTTATCCGGTATGTAAACCAAGGAGACCAACGTTGCCAATGCATCAACAAAATCATTCCTATTATGAGGAATGTGTAGAAAAGAGATTTCTTCGAACTCCAAAGCAATCTGTAGAACTTGCCGATGGTAAGGCAGTAAATGTAATTCTTTGGTTTGATAGATTCCTGTGGATTGCTTGATTACCAATTGAAATCCCCAAAGATGCTTAATCACTTTGATGCCCATTGAAGCGGGAAAGTTTTAGCCCCATGATACGACCTTCATACTCAATCATGTTGTTGGTGCCGACAAACCGCAATTTGACAAATGACTGGATCTCGCTTCCCTCGCATCTGGGATATTAGAACTGCTCCAGCTCCAGAGCCTTCTGTATTAAAAGCTCCATCAAAATATATTCTCAACGTACGACATGTATTGTACTGATGTTGTAACTGAATTGTCATTACCCCTTCATCGGGAAAGTATGTTTCTAAGGGTTTGTAATCCCCCAAAAGTGGCAGCCGGTTGATCGCAATTCTGACCATTCGATGACATTTGCGTCATGTAGACGATGTCAAATTGCTGTAGGATCAACTTCCATCTGGACAGTCAACAATTCAGTATGGGCTTACTGAACACATACTTTAGAGGATCCATTCGGGATATGAGATGGGTTGTGTGACCATGGAGGTAATGTTGTAACCTCATGGAAGCCCATGCTAAAGCACAACAAGTTTTCTCAATCAGAGTGTACTTATGTTCAGTGATGCTGAATCTTTTGCTGAGGTAATGATGTAACCTCATGGAAGCCCATGCTAAAGCTTGTTCTTGGCCTCTATTGTCTTTTTTCGCTGACAAGATGATGTTTATGGCATTGTCATTTATGGACAGGTACATGAACAGGGGAACATCATCCTCGGAAGGTACCAAAATAGGCGTTAATCGGTTGCTCTTTGATTGTGAGGAAGGCTTTCGACACTCATCATTCCATTTCATGGAGGAGTTCTTCCTTAATGACTTGAAGATAGGCTCACAAAGTTTCGTGAGTTGAGAAATGAATCTGCTAATGAAATTGATTCTTCCCAAAAATCCCCGTATTTCCTTCTTTGTCTGAGGAATGGGCATTTCCTTGATGGCCTGGATTTTGGTAGGATCCAGTTCAATCCCTTTGTGGCTGACTAGGAAGCCTAGCAACTTGCCTGACTTAACACCAATGGCGCACTTGGCGGGATTCAACTTCAAGTTGTACTTACGCAACCTGTTGAAAATTTTTGTGAGATGGTCTAAGTGGTCATCTTCCTTCCAGGATTTGACAATGATGTCATCCACGTAGATCTCTATCTCTTTGTGCATTAAATCATGGAAAAGAGCCATCATAGCTCACCGATAGGTTGCCCAGTTCATTGATGAGACCGAATGACAACCGTCTCAGAAGCAAAAGGTTCCCAAGGCGGGATGAAAGCAGTTTTCTCACGATCTTCCTCAGCGACCATAATTTGATGGTACCCCGCAAAGCAATCAACAAAGGAGTACATGTCGTATTGAGCAGTATTGTCAATAAGAATGTGGATAAAGGGCATGGGAAAGCTATCTTTAAGGCAATCTTTGTCCAAATCCTGGTAACCCACACAAACTCGCACCTTTCCCCCTAGTTTAGGCACGAGAACAATGTTGGATATCCACTCCGGATATGTAGACACCATGATGATGCCAGCTTGAAATTGTTTCACAATTTCCTCTTTTACTTTTAAACTCCATTCAGGTTTCAATTTCCTGAGTTTTTGCCTGACTGGCTTGAATCCTTCTTTGATGGGAATGCGATGAAGAACAATGTCAGTGGACAAACCCACCATGTCTTCATGAGATCTTGCAAACACATCCTGGAATTGGATTAATAGTGCAACCATGTCATTAGTTGATTTGCGGTAGAAGGTCTCGAACCAACTGGATTAGCTTAGGGTTGTCTAAGGTTATGAGATTGAAAGGAGTGGTTTGATCAAGATTGGTTTTGGGTTTGTCTGCGACCCATTCCTTAATCTCCTGAGGTGTCTCAATGTCCTCTTGGATGTCCATCAAGTCTGAGTCCAACTTTGCATCAAAGTTACAGCCCTTGTGGAGAGAAGGCATGTCATCAGCAAGGACAGGCACATCTAAATTCAGAGTCCTGAAACAAAAGATGCTTTCACTTAATATATGCAACTGTTCGATCATACAAAAGTGTTAGCATGTACTTGATAAAATAACTGGTGCTATAAAGGAAAGTAAGCAATTAATGTTATCTACGGGGTAGAGGGATTTTCTGCCCATTTTACCCTCGTTGACCAATGAATGGAGTGCTGCTCCAATTGTCGAGGGCAAAGTCCTGATGGACTGCAGTGATGGAAGGATCGTCATTGTCCTCCTTCTCCCGAATGATAACCATGACATCTGGGAAATCATCGTCTGTGGTGTATCTGTTTGTATGTTCATCATGAACAATGACGCGAATGCCTGCCATCATCAAGGCAAGGTCATGTTTACATTTCAGTTCCTTTCCTTCCACTTCGGGATCAGGAATCAGCACCTCTTTTGCTTTGATTGGCATTGGTCTTGGAAACAACATAGCCACAACATGGGCTGGAACCTTTATTGGTGATTGCATTAACTCATGAGGTAAAGGCATTGAAAATCGCCGTGCGACGGAAGCTTGAGGAACCTACTTGTGCTTATGAGGATTACTGTGACTAGAATTGGCACAATAGCCTAGTCCGGCTGTTCCAATTTGACTGGTCATTTGAATAGGGTGCTTAATACCCTGCTTATTTTTACCAAGCCCTTGTCCAGGTTGATGACCCAATGACATCATTTCTTGAGTGGCCGACATAACCTCGACAGAAATCTTGGGTACGGGAAGTGGCGCTCCAATAGAATGGTATTGCATGTTACTCACTTCCAGAGTATGAAAACTGGCCGGTTCAACTTCTGAATTGAAGCTGATAATTGGTAGAGTTCCTTGTTCAGGACAATCCGGCTCAACTGTAAGGTGGAGGGAACAGCTCTAGCCATGTGTATCCATGGTCTCCCCAATAGCAGGTTGTATCCTGAGTCTATCTTGAGGACGTGGAAGGATACATTGAATGTATTTGGACCAATCTCAATTGGCAACTCAATCTTTCCAACGAAATTTTGTCGGGATCCATCAAAAGCTCTGATAACCGTGTGGCTGCTTTAGATATACTTGAGATTGATATTCATCTTTACCAAGGTGGCATAAGGACAGATATTTAGAGATGAGCCTCTATCTATCAATACTCCTGCTAGCATATACCCGGAAGACAAAACTGCAATATGCAAATGCTTGCAATGACCGGTCCCTTCGGGAGGTATGTCATCATCAGTGAAGGATATCACATTGTTGTTGAAAATGTGATCAACCAAATGTAGAAATTTTTCCACGTCCACTGATTTTGGCAAATAGGCTTCTTTTAAAACCTTCAGCAAGATCTTCCGATGATCCTCGGAAGAGAAAACCAAGTCCAGTATCAAAATCTGGTGTGGAGTTTCTCGCAAGCTTAAAACCACTTTGGCTTCATTGTGGCTCATAGTGCAGAGGAATTTTTCAATCTTCTCCACGGGAAACTTCCCCTCTGCTTCACAAGTAGGTTTAATAACCCATTGAGGAAGATATAGTGGATTTTCCTTTGACACTGTAGCAGTAGTATGAGATGTGGATCCTTTATCTTCTCCATAATTCCATGGAACATTGTGTAAGCTGACAACAGGATATTGTGGTCTGAGAGATAAAGAAATTGGCTCTGGTGCGGCCACTTTCAAAGGATTGTCAGCTCCTTTGAGTTGAATTGGTTGTATGGGAAATAATTTGACAGTCTCATCATCCACTTCGGATATAACTGCTACTGATCCCTTCCATTTGGTAGGACATGCATTCCCACCCTTGAGTTGTATAGTGTAATTATCTGCCATTTGCAGGACACCACTATCAATAAGATTCTGAATGAGGTGGCGGAGTGTCCAGCATTCTTATGTGCTATGACCGTGTGAATGTGAATGATATTGAGACATTTCATCAGGATTGAACCGTCCTGAACGGGGATTGATTGGAGGGAGAAGGAAGGTAATTCTTCCTTTGTTGATCAACATCTGTAATATCTCCTCCATAGATTGCCCCAAATAGGTGAATTCCCTCTGATTGGCAAAATCCCGACGGGCTTTAGCATTTGCTCGCTTCACAACCTTATCTTCCATAGCTTCGCTTTCTGAAGGTGGTGGGGAGGCATTCGTAACAAAAGGAAGGAGATAGGCATGCTTCTGCCTGATTAATTGGCGTGTGACTTGCTGCTGATGGGTCACCAGTTTTGCCAATTGTTCAATTTGTTTGGAAAGAGCTTTCATCTTTTGTTCCATGGTAAACTAGAACTTTGCATAATCCCATTTGTCAACACCGTCTTTTATGGGTTGGGATGATTCACCGTTAGAATTGGAACCTTGTAAAGTGCTCCAACTGATCATGTTAACCTCTTCTTCTTTGTGTTGAGGAAGAGGGTTATCTTGCACATGAGGTTGATCTGGTTTAGTGACCACGATCTCACCGTTGTCTATTAGATCTTGAATCTTATGTTTCAAGGCCCAACAATCTTGAGTATCATGTCTAGGTGCCCTGGTATGATAAGCACACTTTCGAGTAGCATTAAAACCCCTCCCATTAGGGTTGGCTGGTGGAAGAAGATGTGTAATTTTCTTACATGATAAGATCGGAAGAGTAGAATATTCTCGAACGAATCCCCTAAGGGTGTGAACGTTCGAGGTCGCTTTACTTCTCCACTTTTAGGCAATGGAGGGTTTGAAGGTTGTGCTGGAAAAGGGGAGTAGTTTCTCTTCTACATAGGCATGCTTGGATTGCCTTTTTGTCCTTGTAGTATCAAGGAAACATTTTCCTCTTTCATTTTATGGACCCTCTGGGGGTTGTTTCCATAAGATCTGGACTGGATGTGTTCAGCAACAGCTTTAAGAGTGGCTAGGTCTTGAATTTTACCGGACTTCAATCCCATCTCAGCCATCTCGCCGTGTTTGATTATTTTAGAAAATGGTTTGCCAATACCAGCTAGAACTCTTTCATAGAAAGGAGCTTCCTGTACATCTATGAAGGTCATGACCATTTCGATTTCATCGTGGAAGGAATAACTTTAGCGAAGAAGCGCCTCCACCTTTGAGCATACTCTCTAAATGACTCATTAGACTGTTTCTTGACCTTGGTAATTTGGTACCGGTCAAGAGCAATCTAAGATTGAAAACTATATTGAGTAAGGAAGGCGTGAGCCAGCTCTTCCCAGCTATAGATCTTAGAGTTGTCTAGTCTGGTATACCATGAACGGGCTTCTCCAGTCAGACTTTTCTGAAACAGCTGCATTTGGAGCTTTTCATTTTCTATGTAAGACCCAAGTTCTCCTATGAACACCTTTAAATGTGTATAAGGATCCCCTAATCCGTCATATTTCTCAAAATCAAGGGTCTTGAATTTCTCTGGATATTGAACACCAGGAAATATGCAAAGGTCTGTATATGAAACACTCCATGTGTTCCAATCCCTTTGAGAACGCCGATAGTTTCCTCCATTTGAAGGACCTTTTTCCTGATATCACCGGTGTCTGGATCTCCTTTGAGATGGGTGTTTTCAAGGTCTTTGTTGGTTGTATCCAACTGATGTTCTGGAACTGTTTCTTCCAGACCTTGAACTCCTCCTCGTGTAGAGGATTCTGTATGTGTAGGTATCTTCATACCCTGAATAGACTGGTGTAATTCTTTTAGTAGGACAGCTAAGTCTGTGATTTGTTTACTCAATCCGTCAAATTCTTCTCGGGAAACAGCATTAGACTGATCAGAAGAAGGTATGATTGGCTGTAGGCCTGTGGCCTTTTTGGACTTTGAACGGGTAACAGGCCCAATTTCTTCCCTACAAAAGACTTACGTAATTTAGTCTTAGGGTAATATAAATGTTATCATAACATGTCCGTTTAGGAATTTTGTCCTGCAAAACCGGTTGTTAATTGATAACATGTCATGCATGCACATATATTCTTTATATTTTCCATTACATACGAATGAACATGGAATAGAATTACAAGTAAATGTTTTTACAGGTAATTTAAAATGGAAAATATGAAGAGACTTCCCTCCGCGTTTGGTTTATCAAAGGCTGACCTATCTTAGGGTTACTCTCGCGGCTTTTTGGCATGAAGGTTCCCAGATCATCGCAATCTACTTGACGGGAAGTTAATCCGGTCGTTGAACTGGAGCGAATCTAAGTGGTGCCTTTCCTGAGCCCCGGGGAATCATTCTTCCCACAAGTACAGTAATCAAACACCGACAGGATAGCCTCCTGGTGGAGGGACCACACAACATACATTCACATACAACGTGTCTCACCGCTTATGCAAAATGATGACATGCATGACACTAATATCACAAATAGATATTTAGCAAAGGCGAAGAATTAAGATGCATTCGTGACACATTCATCATAAATGTAAATGAAACATTCACACACAAGCATATAACAATTTTGAAAAGCTTGAAATGGCGCTTAAGCCCTCTTATTGGAGTCCCCAAATAGAGTCACCACCGTCGACGTCAGGGATTTTTGAGTGTCCTTTTCGCTACTTATTCTTTGGTGTTCTCATGTTAATGTGAGATTTGTTTGAAAAAATAAGTGAAAAAGGTCCGACATGTATGATGTCGACGATTTGACTTTAAGAGTCGCCAGTTGGTGTATTTAACTGGTTGCACCGATGCAATCGAAAAGGTTTGCATATTGACCCAGTGTTTTGACACTGCTAGACGGGTCTGTGAAACCTAGATTCATTTTGGGTCCGGGGGCTTGATTATGCGGAGGGAAGGTGTTAGGCACTCCCCGATATCCGTGTTACCACGATGACCGCCACTTTTCAAAGAAATTGTTATATGAATGTGTGTGTGTGTGGATCAATGTGCAATTATTTGAAAGTAGTGCGAGGCCTCGTTCGTACCTATATGCACAAGGTTTGAATTTTATAGAAAAATTCAGTTTTAACCAAGATATATCAATGAAGTTTTGTAAAAGAGGTTTTTCAAACCTTGTGCTCAATAGGAATTGAGACCTTTTCATACTTCCATTTTTATTGTTAAATGTTCGGCTTGTTTGCTTTTATTTTCGAGATGAGAAACATTTCTAGAAAATAATATACTGTGATGTCGTACTCCTCATGGGCATGACAACCCATCCAAGGAAATTCGAACAAATCGTAAACTAATGTGCAGTCGCCATAGGTTGAAAAATGTCCATCATGGGAACCGAATCTAGATTCAAGAATCTGAACACTGTGATCACATGATTCCTAGGCTCACATGATAACGCAATTTGTATGGAAAGTAGTAAATAAATATATATATAAAAGTCAGAAAATATATATATCTGAGACATTGATCAACCACCACGAAGCAACTCCATGGGGATTGGAAATATAAATATATAAAAGCGATAAATATATATATATATATATATATATATATGGACATGATCAACCACCACAAAGTAAACTCTGTGGGACGAAATGTAAATAAAGTTTAAAAGCGATCAAATCGCCACGTAAGTAAACTCTAAAGCAGACAAAATATAAATAAAAGTCAGCAAAAAGGCCAAGTAAGTAAACTCTGTGTCATACAGAATGTAAATATATATATATATATATATATATATATATATATATGTATAAATATACATATAAAAGCAGTAAACGCACCGGATGTGAATCCAAGCTCATCGGATATGTCCAACAACAATTATATATATATATAAGCGATTAAACGCACCAGATATAAAATCTGTGCTCATCGATGTAGTTCCACTATTTATATATATAAGTATATATATATAAGCAATTAAATGCTCCAGACCGAAGTCTAGGCTCAATCGAGGCATAACTCGATAATGTTAGTTCATATATGAAATATATACATATAGATAAGTATATATATATAGACAAAAATGAAAACCACGGACCGCGGTCTGGGCAAACACACTCACACGACTCTCAACGTGTACAATAGTGTGTGCTAATATGAGAAAAAAGCTTTATAAAATATGAGAAGGCTTACAGTGGGATGCCAAAGTAGACTTCTATTGACTTTAAATGGATAAACACTTAGCTCCCGCTGGATAAAAGATAGCTATATGTGAGCTAACTAGTGTTTAGAAGTGAGGAAACACTTAAAAGATGTGTATGCAGAGTAAAATGGACAAGGCTTCCTCGCCTTTTTCGCTCCCTCTTCTTCTCAAATGGCTAACCCCAAGGCTTGTATATATAGACGGATGGCCGCAGATACACTGCAATGGTGGTCGTGGTACATCCGAGCCTCTCAAGGGTCCGTCGTCTCGTAAAAGACGTGTAGTAGTACCTGACATTGTAATGTCCGCTCGAACTTGCAGAACTTCAATCCGAGCATCCGAATGAGGTATATCTGACCTTCTTTGGATCACTTGTGTCGAGAGTTACGCAATGACATGGAGTAGAGGTTGTACAAAGTCAGGAAGAGGGGTCTATGCCCATGGTCTTCAAGCTTTAAATTCTATCCAAAGTACTGCCACGCGTAATAGTCACTCGGGATTGTCAATCCTCGGCTCTTGTGGGACATTGTTGGATGTATGTATGTATGAAGTGTTGAGACGACGTGCCATTGTCGAAGGAATAAGATGACGTTGTGACTCCTCACCGGGGTTATCACCAGTTTGAGTTGAAAGTAGATGTTGCTCAGGGTTACAGCTGAGATTAGACTACTTGTTGGTATGCTGCGATATCATCTTGTTGAGATGATGTTGTGACTCCTTGCCAGGGTTATCGCCAGTTTAAGCAGAAAACAGACGTTGTTAAGGGTTACATCTGAGATTGGACTGCTGCTTGTATGTCTCATTTTTCATCTGTGGACATTCCTGTCTGCCCGTTGTTATCTCCGGGTCTAAGGTGTGTGTCCCTCAACAGGATGTCTGAGGTTGAAGCTAATTGCATATGTTTGAAACAAGCATTTTCGGGGTTATCACCGGAACTGCAATGGCATCCCTTGGGGCTATCACCAAGGATGGGGCTGCTACTCCCAGTGTTTCTCTGGGACTGGAACTGAGCATCGCGGTGTTATCGTTGAGACAGAATTGTCCTCTCCGGTGTTGTTGCCGGTCTTTTGATCTGCATATCTCGGGGTTATCTCTGAGATTGGAAATGACATTCGGTGTGTGTTTCGGGTTTGAGATGAAGTTCTTGTTTGTGTTCGGGTTGGGCCCGAACTTTCGGTAGTATCCGGAATGGATGTAAGTTGTCTTTCAGGGTTATCTCCAAAAGACGAATCTACCCTCCTGCAATGTTAGTAATAAGTGTGCAGAAAATTTCGAGTGTCTACATTTATTATTTAATATTTTGAAAATATTAAATATAAATTAATAAGAGGAGTCTATACTTATTAATATTATTACAATTATTATTATTTTAATTTCTAAAAGAGTTTAGGAATTAATTTAATATAAGTACTCTCATTTATTCCTAATAGAATTAGGAGGCAAAATTAGTTAAAGGATTTAATTAATTATCCCTAATAAGAGTAGGGAGCCTATTTAATTAAAGGAGTTTAATTAAATAAATAATACCTTATTTTAAATTAAATAGGGTTACCTAATATCTTTATAAGAGAAGTCTTATATCAAATATCACATATACGTAATTCCAATAGTTGGCGAGTACGCCCCCTTTTTCTATAGAGATAGAAAAACTAGGGTTTGAGCCAATACACCCTTCTTCTTGAAAATTATTCTTCATTGGTGGATCACCTCTAGAGGCCATACACTTGGGTGGCTAACATTGATCAAAGGAAGGAATCTAGCCGGAGATTCAAGGAGATCACGGAGAAGTAGAAGGTGAACTCGTACCTGTAGAAGCTCGTATCTACAAGGGTATGATTCCATAACTTCTTGGTCTTTGTTTAAATTAATAATATGTATAAAGGATGATCCGGGTTATTGGTTTGTGAAAATTTTTAAAATCTTATTTTACTTTGCTTCCACTATTTTTGCAATTTGATTGTTACTTTGATTTTCACAAAACCTTACAGTTTACACGTATATACAAAGGGTTCGAATTTTGTATAAAAGTTTAAGTTTAACGAAATATGGCAGTGATGTTTTGTAAAACAGATTTTTTAAACCCTTGGGCTTAATACTAATTGAGGCCTTTGATACTTCCATTTTATTATGTGTTCGACTTGATTGCTTTTATTATTTTTGAGATGCGAAACATCTTCGAGAAAATAATATACATAGTAGTGCCGAACTCCTTGTGGGCTTGAAAAACAACTAAGAAAATTTCAACACCGTGAATAATTTACAAGCTGGTCGCAGCTAAAAATGTCCATCACGGGAACCGAATCTAGATTCAGGAACTAAATCTATAATCACATGATTTCTAGGCTCACATGATGATGCAGTATGTAAAAAAGCTATAAACAGTTATATATATATATATATATGTATATATGTATGTATATAAAAGTAGTAAATGCACCAAATGTGTCTATCCAGGCTTAGTCGAGTGTTTGAATTCGAGTATAATATATATATATATATATATATATATATATATATATATAAGCAGTAAACGCTCTGAATATTATATCCGGGCTCAATCGAGGCATAACTCGATAATAATAATATATATACAAGTATATATATAAAAGCAATAAAAGCCATGGACCGACAGTTCGGGCATACGCACACAACACGACTCTCAACGTGAATAATTGTGTGTGAATGAAAGTGGAGAAAGGCTTTAAGAAATCTGAGGTGTCTTACAGTAAGCTACCAAGAAGACTTTAAATAGCTTTAACTGAATGAATACTCGGTTTCCACCGGTAAAATATAGCAAAAAACGAGCTCACAGGTGTTTGGAAAGAGAAAGCACTCAGTTTAAAGTATGTACAAAGAAAAATGGACAGGGCTTCCTTGGCTTTTCTCTTAGAAGTGTGTATGGAGTGAAATGGACAAGACTTTCTCGCTTTTTTCTCCTTAAAATGGCCACCCCAAGCCCTCTATTTATAGAGGGGGGAGCCGCAGGTCCACCTGCGGCTACTCAGGGTGCCCTGGGCTCCGTGGGCCCCACCGTCTTAAAGTACGTGCACGCATGTAACGCATTGTCCGCTCGAACCTTCATAACTTTTAATCCGGGCATCCGATTGAGG
This sequence comes from Panax ginseng, assembly GCA_020205605.1. Taxonomy (NCBI): domain Eukaryota; kingdom Viridiplantae; phylum Streptophyta; class Magnoliopsida; order Apiales; family Araliaceae; genus Panax; species Panax ginseng. Next base: position 91,329,659 of record CM035133.1, on the reverse strand, counting down.
CGTGTGATACCTTTTTGGAATGATGTTATCAAGAGCTACACAATGACATGGGATAAGAGGTTGTACGAAGTTGGGAAGATGGGTCCATGACCAGATCTTCAAGTCTTCTAATTCTATTCAATATGTTGTCTTGTGCAGTAGTCACTCGGGATTTTTAGCTATGGTTCTTGTAGGACACTTATGTGTAGAATACAGGTTGAAATGTTGTTAAGACAGCGTAACAGTAGTATCGAGGTGGCAAAATGATGATTTTGCCCCTCACTGGGGTTATCACTAAGATTGGGCTGCTGTGAGTACTGAAGGTCCTCAGGGTTGTCTTTGAGTTGTGCCTGACATCTCGGGGTTATCTTTGGGGTTGGGACTAAGTGCCTCAGGGTTATCTTCGAGTTTGAAGCTGACTTCTGGGGATAAGAATGGACTTCTCCGGGGTTATCTTTGGAACTGCAACTGTATTCCTAGGGGTTGTCTCTGAGATGGAAAACTGAGTATCCCAAGGTTGTCTCTGGGATTAAGTTGTTTTGACTTCCAGGGTTATCTCTTGAAGACGATTTTGCCCTCTTGCAAGGTTAGTAACAGGGATGCAAAATTTTGAGTGTCTACAGATGCCTGTCTTTATCATATTCATGCGATGTAATGGCATGGATAGGATAAAGAATACTAGACACTTGAAATGTGACAAGATAATCATGATGTAATATAATACAACATGATGCAAATGTATGATGAATATGGGTGGTTGGACCATTTTCCAACAGGATGTGATGATTATCTGTTCACATGCTTTCTGATGGGGATTGGAGCTATCACTGATGACCCTGACGAACTGCTTGGATGTCTACTCCAAAGCTCCCAGGAACATCCAGGATGTTGACATTAGGGTTATCACCAAAGTCCTTAATCCTTAGTACAGACTTCCAACTAAGGATGCACCTCTCATGTATGAGAGACTCTAGGGGAATGGTGCCTTGTCTGATGAAGACTTGTATAACATATTCCATCATCGGTCCTCCCCGATGAGGATGATTTTGTGACACCCCCAAATCCAGGTTACTTGACCCCCCGAATTTGGTGTTCACGATCTACAATATAATACCATCTAACTACCCATTTTAATATAAATAGGAATACATAACTCATTAACATAGATTGTTAATACATAAGTCCCAGGTCTACTAACATTAACATTATAGACATACCCCTTTAGATATACAAAAAGGGTTTATAATACAATACAACATAATAATAATATTATTCATCATAACTAATTCATAAATATTCTTTTTCCTTTGTTCTTCTTCGCAACACCTTCTACAACTTCGTCCCTAGCTGAAAAGTTTTATTTATAGCAAGGGTGAGCAACAATTTTGCTCCGCAAGTTAAGAGATACAATAAAGATATAGAAATCAATATCAAACCTTTTCACATTCTATGCAACAATAATTCGATAATGAAAGAGTACAATGCTTTCAAGGTTTTCTACGATATTCAAATAAATAATCAAGAATTAATTCTACAAAATAGCAAAGTGGAATGTTTTCCAGATTTATGCTGAGCGATCCATTGGATCTTGAACTTCTCTTCTCGAGTAACTATCAAAGATATACTTTGATATACCCAGGTGTATCAGATAACCATAAAGATTAAATCATACCCCTCTGCAAGTATATAAAGTGATCAGCTTTAGTATACCCTATATTATGCATAATACTTAATCGTAAGAAGGTTCCGAATACTCTAATCGAGAAAATATTCCTTTTATATAAAAGGTTGTTCTTCTCAGTCTTAGAATCAAGATTTTGATTTTACAACGAAATACTGTGATTTCAAATTCTATTTACTTCTCGATCTAGCCAAAATAATTGGCATCGATCTGTCAATAATAATTTAATTCTCTTCTCGAACCTATCATGTTCTAACAAATATTCGTCTAACTAGAATAATTGGCTAAGATATTTCTCAACATAATTCGACAATAAATAGGAATTATATGTACAGTCAATTCTAGCTTCTATGGATATATATATATCCAACAATAGTTATTCTACGAATGTATATATATTCTGAATCAGTAATTCAATTTGAATTATTAAGCATGCACTAACTATGAATAATCAACAATAAATCCCTAGACGTGGTCTAATTAGCAATAATTAATCACCAATAATAATTAAACAATATTAACTCAAGGTTGAGTTAGAGAACTTGCCTCTTCCAATGATTACTAACTACACAATAAACTTATTCACGTCAGAAGACCTATAACCAATAATATCGGTCTCACAATTAGCACAATAATTTATAACACATAACATTGTAATTCACAACCAAACTTCTCTTAGGCACATTACCACATAGCCACATCAAGATTTATAACCTAGATAAACACTTATCAAGTCTAACTATTTTTACCGTTGGACTTCGGTCCATTCTTAGAGTTTTGGTCACCCTATCTGACAATTAACATAATTATTGTCAATTACACTTGGTCTCTAAGCTTCAATATTATTTTAGATAAGTCAAATATCATTTATAATATTTTTCGTAAGCTTTTAATAATTTATAAGCAATTATTATAATTTATAATAATTTTTCAAACATCGGAATCATTTTTGAATGATTTAATTATCAAATAATCTTATTATCATTAATATTTAATAATATTAAAATATTAATGACATAATTGTCAAAATATTAAAGTTATTATCAATAACTTAAAAATATTTTTAAATCATCAACATTCTACTTAAATTATTTTTAAAGTAATTAAAATTATTTTTAAATCATCACCATTAATAATCAAATATTAATGAAATTATCATTAAAATATTAAAAGTCATTAATTATAACTTAAAATATTTTTTAAATTATTTTTCTCATTTTAAATGATTTTAAATTAATAAAATCATTTTTAATTCATTTATTTAATATAATAATTAAATAAATCTAATATCATTAATATTAAATTATTAATGAAAATTCTCTAAAAATATATAAAAAAATTATATTTTATAATTCAAAATATTTTCTAACACATTATTCTTATTTAAAATGATTTTTCATAATATTACATCATTTTTCTATAATTTATTTAATACATTAATTAAATAAATTAAATAACTTTAATATTTAAATAATTATAAATATTAAAGAAAAATATTCCAATTGGTCAAAAATTATTTTTCATAATTTAAAATAATTTTTAAAACCATTTTAATAATTTTTATAATTTATTTCTATTTTTAAATAATTTTCGATAAATCAAAAATTAGAAAATAGTAAAACCGTCGCTAAAGACCTTTAACGACACCTGACTGTTGTCTTAGGTGTTCTTGGCTCAAGAACACTGACAAAGTCAGTGTTCAAGGGGTCATGTTTGACCGACCTTAATTCTTTCTTATATTCGTTTCTTGGCCAACTCAGACCTCAATCGTGTAGTACTCATGTAGCACTACAACATCCAACAAGAACTTTGATTAAACAATAACACATCAAAGATATCTGGACTCTAAAAATCCATGTCAGACCATACCTGGGTTTTCTGGGCAAACCCAGAAACCCAGGCAGCTCGTGGTGACACTTTCCAACCCATATTAATCTATGTTCTGACCAATATTTTAGTGGTTTTAAGGTTCATACAAGTAGTCCTTATGTCAAGGAACAACACCAAAGCAACAAATGGGTCCAACAACATAACCATCACAATGTATCAAGCGGTCAAACTATGTCAGAAACTCAGCTCACCCGTTTTCTGGGTTTTTCCAAAAACGTAAAAATCAGTTCGGGTGGTCTACTTTGACCACCTTTAACGATCGATCTATTGAGGTTATAAGAGATCTAAAGACCCAGATCTATAGTAAACATAACCAGCTACAATATGTACCAAACAACAACATCAAATCATTTAAACCCTGACAGATCCGAACCTTTGAACTTCTTGTCGACTGTTCATCACGCTAAGGTTACCTGTAATGTTACTCGGCCAACGCCTAATCAACGTACTTTGACTGAGTATAACTTGCAATCTAGCTATCTAATGACACTGATTCCACTTTCCAATTAAAGACCACATACCAAACTATAGATCTAACACATAACATCTTACAAATCATTAATATACAGAGATCTAAGCCTTCTGACATTTGCTTGTCAGTCACCTTTAGAGCTCAAGAACAGATTTTGAAAACTTGAATTTTTACCCACTTTGATGCTATAGATCCATGATGGATCAACATAGATCATCTAAAAACACCATATAAAAACACAATTATTTTCTTAGCATACAAGATCTAGGTTGAGTTTGGGTTTTACCTTCTCTTGTCCAATCTTTGATCCTTGCTCTCCAAATCTGATCTAGGTGTTCTAAGAGGTTAAAGAGTGACTGAATCACTTAACAAATTTGGAGCTTTGGATGAGAGAGAGACTTGGTTGGTGCTAGATAGCCAATAAGCTTAATATGTGAACTTTCTCTCTCCTAAATCTCTTATATCATAGATGCAATGAATCCAAGTGTGCAAGGTTGCAAGATATGGATTAGATTTGGGCTGATTTCAAGCACATGGGATAATCTTAAGTGATGACTCAGTAGATCTTGCAAATCTTCTAACTTAATATCTAAGTAAAGGGGTATTTTGGACTTTATACATGAAATTTTAATGGCATACATAGAATTTACCAAACCCTTAGGGTTTAACCCTAAGGCTCTAACCCTAAGGTTTTACAACATTAGCTTCTAGGATTTTCTAAATTAGGAACTTTAAAATAGAAAATTAAGATTTTCAAAAATATAATTAGTGTTCCCTAATATATTAAAGGTTACTAATCACATTAAAATATACTAATCACTTTAGAGCTTACTAATTAGGATTAGGGTTTCCTAATTAAGGTTTAGGATTCCCGAATAAAAATTTAGGGTTTTTCGGCTTTCGATTAGGGTTCCTAACTACGTATTAGGGTTTCAAATCTTGAGATTAGAGTTTCCAATCCCTTATTAGTGTTTACCAATATTGTACCCTACCCGACCAATCATTGATCAACATTCTATATAGTACAAACACGTACTAATCAGTATAATTATTTCAATTATATTTTCAATCGAATCCATATCCAGACTTAGGGTTAGGGTTCCTATTCTCCGTTAAGCAGAACTCTACTCTAATTTCTCAGTCAATACACAAATTGACTACTTCTCGATACTCGTATCACAGATAAGCAGTACAATTTTAACAGTCAATGTCAATATATATATATATATATATATAAATTATTCATGAAATTTGGATTATTCGAAATCCCGGGTTATCACAGATTTTCCCTGGTTTGTATCGTCAGGTTCTTCCAATGCTCTGCTTGAGTTATCGCCAATAATCAGGTTGTCGTGGTTACGACGACTCACCGAACAAATGTACTTCAATGGATACCATCATCGGACCATTTTTGATGCTTCACTAGGTTTAATTTCCAATGGCTGGTGATGTCAAGGTTGTTTGACCTTCGTTGAAATGTGCTTCAACGGCTGATATCATCGGATGGCTTTCGATGCTTCGCTAGATTTACTTGCCAACGGCTGAATAATGTCAAGGCTGCTTGACCTTCGTTGAAATGTGCTTCAACGGCTGATGTCATCGGATGGCTTCTGATGCTTTGTTGGATTTACTTGACAACGGCTGAAATAACGTCAAGGTTGTTTGACCTTCGTTGAAATGTGCTTCAACGGCTGAGATCATTAGATGAATTCCAATGCTTCGCTGGATTTACTTTCCAACGGCTAAAATAACATCAAGGTTGCTTGACCTTCTTTGAAATGTGCTTCAACAACTGAGATCATCGAATAACTTCTAATGCTTCGCTGGATTTACGTGCCAACGGTTGGATAATGTATGAAATCCCTGTTGGGGATAAGTTTTTGGAGTTACAACCCCAAACTAATTATCTCCTACTATTCCTGCTCCTCGCAGAGATCTTTTAGGCATTAATGTGACGATTCCAGAGCTTCTAGATGATTTGAGTCGCCACCCCTTGGTCTACTTGCAGGCAAACGAGGTAAAAACTGGATTTGATCTTCCTTTTTCCTATTGACGAGGAGCCAGGATTCTGATGTTGATTTGCCTTTATGATGTAGGTACCCGGCTTTACGCAGCCTCGAGGGTTTAGGATACACTCTCTGTATCAGTCTCTTCATCCAGAGTATCGAGAGATGGTGCATGGTTGGGGCTTTGAGGCGTTCTTTTCCATCCTCCACCACCATTGTCCTTGGGGTTATCTCAGGGCGTTGTATGAGCGCTAATTTCACCAGACTTTGTCTCTCTATTTGCTTGACTGTGAGGTGACACCGATGGATTGACGATTTATCACCAGTATGGAGTTTAGAGGGGCGCTAGTGCCTTATGCGATGAACATTACCCTGACTATCGTTAGATCCTTGCTAGGAGTTTCGGCTAAGGTTCTCAAGGGCAGGACAGTCCGCGCTGGTCCTTTGAGCATAGATGCTATGAGTGGGGCGTTGAGTGAGCCCATACCCGCTGATGTGAGAGTCAGGGATCACATTCTTCGGCGATTATTCCTGGTCATTCTAAGGGGTTGCTTCATAGCAAATAACTCTTCCACGGTGTCATTCTCTTTGGTTAGCGCCACACGAGAGGTGGACCGTATTGGAGAGTATGATTGGGGCTCTTTCACCTTTGCCTATTTCCTTAGGGAATGAGCATGTGTTCACAAGGTTTGATAGAGGCTTGGCTAGGGTTTTACCCATTTCTGCTGGTGAGTATTTCTCTTTTGATTTCCCATGTACAAGTTAAGAGTGTTGACTGGTCGTAGATGTTTGCCCTTATATTGGCAATTTTGGGCCTATAAGAGGCTCCCATACTTGCGTCCCATTAGCGTGTTAGGTCCAGATACCTATCCATGGGGACGGCGATGGCATCACTCCACGTTGGCGGAGGTTCTTGTAGCTAAGGGTTTCACCCATTGCCACTTACAATTGGAGCTATTGACAGCTAATGTCATCACTTGGATTCCCTATTCTAGGGACCATTTGACAGTTGGCTCTAGGGATGGGTTCCCAACTAGTTTCGAGCATGTGATATCCACCCATCGGATTCCTCTCTTCACAGATGGAGGATGGGAGCTCTATTTGGGGAGCATGCTATCAGGAGTATTACATAAGAGATTTGTGTACCGATCTATCCTCCTGCCAGGCATTACTGGCCCATGTCGCAGTCGCCTGTCAGTGATATCCCGTTTATAGGAGTTGACATCTTTACTTTGTCAGAGGATCCGTTCACTCAGGCGGTATTCTACTGTTGGTGGTCCCCTCGTACCATCGGAGCCCAAACCCACGCAACTCGGTTCATGGGGGATATGGTTCCTGGATCTGTGATAATGATGGATTGGATGGCCTATGTCTGAGATCCTACTCATTTGACGCAGATTGACAACTTGACCCGGCAGTTGGATCGGGCACATTTTTTCATCCGGCACTTGGGCAGAGATCCTTCAGAGGCAGATACTTTTGATCCTTCCAGCTCTAGGGCTGGCCCTTCAAGTGACTCATATAGTTTTGTCGGCATAGATCCTCCATTGTATAGGCCTGACATCCCTCTTGGTGGAGATCCAGTAACTCAGGAGGAGTTACATTAGATGGATAGGATGGATGATATAGACATCAACACCATAGACTTCTTTTGATGTATTTCTCGTTATATCTTTTGATAGGCCTCTGTTAGATACTGGGTGGCTGTGCCCCATTCTCGTTATATCTTTTGATAGGTCTCTGTTAGTTGTTGGGCGAATGTGTCCCATTTCCCTGTATTTTCCTGCTGTATATAGAGATGATGTATTAGATGATGATGTACTTAGGAATGTATGTATACTATTTTCCATTCTATACATCATATTGCCATTTATTGTTTATCATGCATGTATTATGATATGCATATGTATGTCTAGAGATATTCATCATTAACCCCTGGATGGTTTTATGATACGGCCCACACAGATGTCTTCTTCGACAATTAGCCGCATTGATCACACCCCAAAAGTATTGGTAGCCTCATGTTTGAGATCATGGTAAGATAGTTTGTCACCTCCAGATCGGGTGACTGTAGAGCTATTGCAGCACTCCATGATCCTCCTGATGTTCCAAGTTCTTGTGGGTTTTGTAGAGAGCATGCTAGAGCATTGCGTACCGGATAGGCAGGTGTTCCGATTTGAGACCCAGGAGTTGACTCCCACCTTAGAGGAGTATGAACGATTGATGGCTTTGCCACTGGACAGGCCTTATGCTCAGATGGCTATCTGGGATATGAGCCGACAATTCATGACCCTCGCCAGATTAAGGCATAGAGTAGCCTAGGATGAGATCACCTCCGGGCAAGTAGTGTCCCAACATTTTCTAATAGACAGATTTAGCTCATTGGACAGTTATGCACATCACTCCAGGGATTTCACCACATCGAAGGATCAGTGGTGTGTTGCCAGAGTAGACGTACTCATGATGTGTGTAGTGGCTTATTTATACATGCCACTGTATATGGATCATCTGGACATCGATGTCGATATGGCAGTGAGAGCTATCAAGGAGGGTCATACCATTGTACTGATGATTGTGGTAGAGACATTGAGGTCAGCCACGTATTGCCATACCCATTTTTCAGGGGTATTTACAGGCGGCTTGGTCTTGCTGTATGTGTGGTTCATGCACACTTGAGACCTATTGGCACCTTCCGACGTCACGGGTACTGTTTTTCCCATAAGATAGCCATGTCTTACTCCTTTCAGCCAGTGGAGTGTACAGATGTTGCATTATGGTCGGTGTTCTTGGCAGGGATCGAGGATCCATTTAACATTTGGATGTGCTCAGGGCTTAGTTCTCCCTAGAGCTTCATTACTAATGCAAATGGCATGGATTATCTCCTTATGGCTAGTTTGAGGGGCATGACCACGTATCACTTGTGAGATCCCAAAATTTATGAAATAAAAGTATTCAATTTTTCTATTTTGGTAAATAGTTAGATTGATAAAAGTTTAAAGTTAAGGGTCATATTTGAAAATTTTTCAAAGTAAGCAAGTTGTCATAAAATAACCTAGTAAAAAGAACGATGTCTGGCGTGGTTGCATAGTAGCAATACAGTATTGATTATTGATGCTTATGTGAGAAGTCACTCAGTTATACTCAATTATTGCTACAATAATTTCACATCATATCTCTCATATTATTGATTCAATTATTATCACAGTATCATCTGCATAATATGTTATATATTATTAAACCAATAATTGAGACAACAATTTATTCATATTATTATTTGCAATATTGATAATATCTAGAAGTTTTGTCAATGAGAGGTTTGTTCACCTAATTGCGTGCCAATAAGGAGAAATCCTTATCGGAAAGCCCCCTATTTCCTGGGAACGACCTGGTTGTTAAATATTGTGAGTTATAATATTAATGATGAATGTTATTAAAAATTAAAGTTGAGTTCGGAGTTGAATTTGGAGACGCAGACGTGATATTTGAGTCCGGAATGATGAAATTAGTAGAAATAGACTATAAACACAAAATTTGTTAGGGTTGACTTTTTGGTCAAAAAAGTCAACAGTTGACTTTTTCGGAAAAAGTCAAACTTTGAAATTTCAAAAATGAAAATTTTGAGAAAAATATTTCCATTGTGTTGGCATTGTTAGTGTTAGTGGGAATCGAAATTTATTTCGATAATAATTGATGTCTGGAGGTTATATTGACCAATCGGGTAATTAATCGAATAAATGAGCAATTAATTGCTATTAATTCACATGATTATAACTATTTGTTCATATGTGTGTACTATTGATTCACATTCATGTACTATTAGGGGAGGTGGTGCAAGATTGATAATACTTGTATGACTAAGTTAAAAATAGAGATATAGATGGAGGCACTATACTGTAATTCGTATTTTCACATGATTATAATTATTGAGTCACATGAATGAACTATTAATTCACATGATTTACTGTTAGAGGAGGTGGTGCAAGTTTGATAATACTTGCAGGACTAAATTAAAAATGAAAGAAAAGTTGAAGGTATTGTACTATAATATTTCGAGCCCCAAAACGTGCAATTATCGAAACTATATTTTCCTATATATAGAAGCTCATTCTTCCTTCATTTCTCACCAATTCACTAAAGTTATAGAGCAATTATTATAGAGAGAAATTATAGAGAGAAAGAAGAAGAGAAGTCTGCTACCTCATTATTCCAGTATCCAGTTTTCTTCTAAGGTAAGGGGTATTATTTCTTTCGTATTCATGAAGAGAGCTACTATTATTCCATTCCTTATTATTATGTTGGAATAACCTGTCTATGTGAAGTACTGCATACATGGTGAAATTATTCTATTATTCCATTCTTTATTATTACATTTGGAATATCACATGCATGCGGATTACTGCGATGACTGGTTCCGTTCTTTATTATTCTGTTGGAATAAACTGTCTACGCGGACTACCGCATGCATGGCGAATTTTTCTATTATTCCATTCCTTATTATTCTGTTAGAATATCCTGTCTGTGCGGATTATGCATGACCTGGTTCCATTCTTTATTATTCTGTTGGAATATCACATGCATGCGCGGATTACGATAACTTTGTTTGCGTTCTTTATTATTTTGTTCGAATAACTTTGCTTATTTATGACCACGCATGCGTGGTGAATTCTTCTATTATTCCATTCTTTATTATTTTGTTGGAATAACTCGCTCATGTGGATTCTGCATGCATGGTGAATGATCCTTTGTATTTATTCTTTATTAAATTGTGGAAATGATCTGTCTACGTGGATTACCGCATGGCGGATGAAAATCCATTTGCAATTTCGTAATTTTCTGACCCTCGAAAATTCTGGAAAAATTTGAAATGATAATTTGATGAGTTTTCTAGATTGTGTCCAAAAATGGCGATTTTTGGATGTATAGATTAAGAGTTATGGATTTTATGAGAAAAGACTATTTTAAAAGTAAACCCTTATAACTCCTTGTGATTAACTCCAAAATTGGTGAAATTTTTATTGGAAGTACATGTATATAACAGGAGTATACCCTGTAAATTTTGGAATTTTGGATAAAAGTACAATTTATGATAAATGTCTAAATATTCGGCAGTTTTGGCCATATGAAAAATAGTAAATGACTTTTAAAAATTCTGAGAAAAATATATGTTCAATATGAGACTATATTATGCTAAATTCAGAAAAGAAATATTTTTGGGACTGATTTGGTATTTTTCATGAAAATGAACTAGTTATAAGTAAATGAATTAAATATGTTATGTGAAGTAACAAAATTTGAAAATAGTATTTTATGGCTTGGGAATCCTATATAGGGTATATGCATATTTTTGATGAGGGATTTGATCATTGGTGATGAAATCTTATGAGTATGGCATTTTTGAATGATTAAATGCATTATTTGGTAAAGTGTAAATAATTGAAATAAATTATTTATAAGTTTAAGAAGTGATTAAAATATTGTTATAATATTAATAATATTAGATTATGAGTTTATTAAGTGATTGATAATATTTGGATAAATTTAAAGTCTTTAATATTTATCCTTATTTTCGTTTGATTAATGCTTATATCATTGTCATCATCCTCATGCTTATATTATGATGAAAGTCATCTTTGGCTTACGTGCAAAGATGGACTGTTGATTATTTATTTTATAGTTGTATATCTTTGGCTTACGTGTAAAGATGGACTGTTGATTATTGATTTTACAATTGTATATCTTTGGCTTACGTGCAAAGATGGACTATTGATTATTGGTTTTACAGTTGTATATCTTTGGCTTACGTGCAAAGATAGACTAATGATTATTGGTTTTACAGTTGTATATCTTTGGCTAACGTGCAATGATGAACTATTGATTGATGAATATCTTTGGCTTATGTGCATAGATGAACTGTTTATTGGTATGATTATGACTAAGGATCATTCGGTATAATCATGACCCGTAATGTTATAGATGATGTAGTAAAAGTCCTCATTGGCCCGTAGTGCATTGATGAACAGTTATTGGTATGATTATAATCAGAGATTATTCGGTATAATCATGACCATTGATGATTACATGAATATCCTTGGCCGTAGTGCAGGGATGATTCGATGATGTGGATTATTTATTAAGTGAGAGTCTCAAATGATAAAATATTGATTATACACTTTTAATTCATAAAAGATAGTAGATATCATGCTCTACTTGACTCTTCTAAAATACAGTTGTATGTCTTTGGCATGTAGTGTAAAGATGAATTGTTAATGAATATCTTTGGTCGCAGTGCAAAGATGAATTTATTAGTATGATTATGAACATGAATTATGATTTGGTATAACCATGATTTTTGATGTTTCAGGTGAAGATAGGTGATGAAAATTATCTTCGTCCTGGGTACGAAGAGGAATTTAGAATCATAATTATGATTATGAGTTATTCATATGATTGTGGACAAGAATTGTTGATTAATGTTACAGGGATAAAACATTATTGGTGGACTTTTAACATGGAGAAGATAATAGACCTGATGGTCTATTTGACTCTTCTAATGGATTGCTCGTTCCACTGCAACTACAGTTGAAAAGTTTTATCATCTACCATATATTCTAAATCTCTGATTTATTATTGACAAAGGCTATTGATAATTTAATTATCTTTAATCATGATATTCTTTACTGGGATATTTGTGCTCACCCTTTTCTTCACAATTCCTTTCAGGTAATAAGAGTGTAGCTCGGTCGAGCAGGGATAACAGGGAAATAGTGTGATGGTCCGAGACTGTCGAAGTTTCTCAATACATTATAAAATGGCATGACATGCAACAGATAATTGTATTGAGGACCTAAGATGTATGTGTCATATTTTATACGTCACTTAATAATTGATTTTGGCGAACAACAATAGGGTGATGAGAACCCGACTTTGAAAGCGTCAAAAATGCACCTCATTAGAATGAATATGATAGTAATCTTCTCGTTCTTCTTTGGGGTCTTAAAATATTTGCTGCTGTATTTTTATATGGCAATGTAACAATTTGAGTTTGGATACTGTCTACGAGACAATATTGTATTAAAACTCACAGCTTATATGTTGTCATACCCTGCACGACAGTTCAACAGTTGTATAAATGAAGTTTGTATTTGATTTTTATAGTATGATATCTGGCGACTCAGAATGGGTGGGGTGGACCTATTTTGGGGGCGTCACATCACTCACTGGTTGTGATGGCACAGTTTGACCAGTTTTAGGATGTTCATCCTTTTTAGGGGGCATCGGGTCAGCGTTTGTCTTCTCAACATTTTTCAGCAGAGGATAGATCTAAGGTGTATGTCTGTTGGGCTCAGCGTGAGAAGGTTGAGTTTTTCGTTAGCCATATGGGTCGTTCTACAGAGTATTCTGCATGGATGGAGGCAGAGATTACATCAGTCGGGGTTGTATCCACAGTGACGGGGATTTATTTTGACAGTGAGGAACCCATGGAGGACATTGATTCTCCCACTGAGGAGGAGCTATTTGCTGGGTTGACAGCAGCTCTTGTTGATTCTCCCACTATAACCAATACTGTGACCCCGTATCCGGCAGATTATTCAGAGCAGAGTCTGCATCTATTGACATATGAGAGAGATCAGGCTAGGGCCCTATTGTTGACAACTCTTACTGGGAGAGATGCCACTCTATTAGAGAGAGATGATGCCTTAGCTCGTAGAGATACTGCTATTACCGAGTGGGATGAGGCTAGATCATCTAGAGATGCAGTGATTATCGAGTGGGATGGTTCTATATCTGCCCGAAATGTCAATGTTATACATAGTACTGTAGTGAGGTCTCATACTACTAATATCATTGTAGAGATGAACACCTATAGTGATGAGCATAGTGTCACCATGCAGTTGGCCATGGATCTGTTGGCTCGTGTTGATACCCTTGGGCAAGAGCTCACAACGTTACCCCCTTCTTCTGAGAGAGATGTTATGTTGGATTTGATAGCACGCATATCCACTGGATTGTAGATGGGCTTGTATTTTCCTGTACAGACTAGCTTAGCAATTTTTGTCATATACAGTACACATTGTATATATCAAACAACATTATATATGGTAGGGAAATATATTTTGATTCACTTTCCTTTTAGTTATGCCTTGTTACTTGCTTGATATTTGCATGTTTCTCCAGGGCTTGTGATCTTGATGTATTCTGAACTCCCCCTTGATGGACGGACATTGAGCTGTTTTAGGATCTTTTAGAATGGATCGTTGATCTATGTGTATTCTCTACCCTTTGGTGTCTTGGGACTGGTTTTTGTATGTGGTGATGGAGAGGAGTGTGGCTTTCCTCTCTGAGGTTGACCGCACCACAGATGGTCACCGGTACTCCTTTGTATGGGGGAGCCCAGGTAGTTCCATCTCTTATGGATTGGTTTTTCTCTTTGAGGATTCAACCGCAGCTTAGATGGTCGTCGGTTCTCCCATTGGTGTGGGGAGACCAGGTAATTCCATCCCTTTGGTTTAAGTCGATGATGTATGGTGTGAAGGATGATCCCAGTACCGTTGATAAGTTTTTGTATTTTGGTAAGGGTAAGACCGAACCATGAATGGCTGCCTACGTACTCCCATTGATGAGGGGAGATCAGGTCTGGGTAGTTCGAACCTAGTGTGAAAGGTTCAAAGCTATATGTGAAAAGGGTGTAGAGATGTTTTTTTTGTAGTTAGACCAGACCATGAAAATGGCTGCCTACGTACTCCCGTGTATTGGGGAGATCAGGTCTGCGTAGTTCACCCCTTGTACAGGGCAGACTGCAGATGAAAAGTTTGATCCCATGTACAGGACAAACTGAAGATGTGAAAAGTTTTACCCCGATGGGAGAAAACTGAAGGTATGAAATGTTTATCCCAAGTGGGATAAACTAAAGGTGTGAAAGGTTTTAAACTTAAGTTGAGTGAATGATTTGATGATCTGAAACCAGGCTGCTGGTTGGAAAGGTATGTTTGTCCCTGATGGGGCAAACGGATGTGAAGGAAAGTTGTATGTAGTGAAGGGTTTTGAAAACTTGAACTGACTGGGGATCTGGTGATCCAAAACAAGGATGTTAGCTTGTTGGTAACTTCAGACAAAAAACCGTTTCACGGTGTCTGAGTTAATGAGTTGTGGAAATTCATCGTCATCCATCTCTTGTAATCTGAGAGCTCCTCCTGTCAATACCTCCTTGACAACAAACGGGCCTTCCTAGCTTGGGGTGAATTTTCCTTTGGATTGATCTTGGTTGTTAAGAATTTTCTTCAAGACCAAGTCATGCTCTCTGAATTTTCTGTTGTAGGATCTGGCGATCCTCTATTGATATAACTGACCATGGAAGATTGCAGCGGTTCGCCTTTCATCTATTAGAGATAATTAGTGATACCTATCTTGTAACCATTGGTCTTCATCCAGCTGAGCGTCTATCAATACTCTGAGGGATTCCATTTCCACTTCTATGGGGAGCACTGCTTCCATTCCATAGGTTAATAAGTAGGGGGTTGCCCCAGTGGAAGTGTGCATTGACGTTCTGTAGGCTAATAGAATCAGAGGCAACAAGTCAGGCCATCCTTTGTGATTGGCGGACATCTTTTGCATGATCTTTTTGATATTCTTATTAGCCACTTCAACAGCACCATTCATCTTTGGACGATAGATGACGGAGTTGAGATGTTTGATGTGGAATTTACTGCATAACTCCTCCATCATTTGGTTGTTGAGGTTTTTAGCATTGTCTGACACAATCACCACTGGTTGTCCATATCGACAAATGACATTATTTCTGATGAAACCAATGATAACTTCTTTAGTAACCCGGGGGAAGGAGGCTGCTTCTACCCACTTGGTGAAGTAGTCGATCATGGTGAAGATAAACCGATGCCCATTACTGGCTTTGGGATCGATGGACCCGATCACATCCATTCCCCACATTGAGAAGGGACAGGGCGAACTCATATTGTGGAGCTCCCTTGGAGGGGCGTGGATAGCATACCCATGAATTTGGCATTAATAATATCTCTTGACGTGATCATCACAGTCAGCCTTGAGAGAGAGCCAGTAATGCCCTGTTCTTAGGATTTTCTTGACAAGTAGAGGGTCGCTCATGTGTGGGCTACATACTCCACCATGGATTTCATCCACGAGCCTATAAGCTTGATCATTGTCCAGACATCTGAAGAGACCTAATTTTGCATCTCTTTTGTAGAGTGCGTCTCCGCTCAGGTAGAATTTCATAGCCATTCAACGGATCCGCTGTCTTTCAGCCTGACTTGCCTCAGTGGGTGTAGATCCATCTCACAGATACTCCTTGATATGCTGATACCAAGGGTGTTGGATGGGAGGTAGCTCATCCGATACTTCTCCAATGTAATTCCCATAGGCTGGAGCATTTTGCAGGGCAAATGTGACGTTTGGCATGTCTTCCTTGTCAAGTACGTTCATTAAGGAGGCCAAAGTTGCTAGTGCATCCTCAAAGTCATTCCTATTTTGAGGAATATGGAGGAAGGTTATTTCTTCAAACTCCGAAGCCATCTGTAAAACCTGCCAATGGTAAGGCAACTTGTAAAATCCCAAATTTTACGAATAAAGATTTAATTTTCTTGAAATATTTTTTTTGAATATTATGGTGTGGATTTGAGATAATATTATAATTGTGGGTAGTATTTATAAATTTTGCAAAGTATGCAAGTTGTTGTATTATATTCGATTAGTCGGGGAATATTCGTTTTAGTAGGGAATATTCGTACAACGGCGCAATCATTGGTGGACCCCACAATGTAATTATTATCGATTGAGAAAATGACAAAATATTTTTATAAAAATAACTACGGAAGTTTTACCGATTAATCTTGTTGAACTACTCAAGAGTAAAAAGTACGATGAATATGCGTGGTTGTATAGTAGCACACGGTAGTGATTATTGATGCTTACGTGAGAAATCACTCAGTTTTGTTTAATTATTACTTCAGTAATTGCTGCATCATATCTCTCATATTATTGATTCGATTATTGTCACAGTATCATCTGCATTATATGTTATATTATTAAATCAATAATTGAGACGACAAAGTTATTCATATTATTAAATTGCAATATTTACAATGTCTAGAAGTTCTGTCAAGGAGAGGTTTGGTCACCTAATTGCGCGCTAATAGGGAGAAATTCTTATTGGAAAGCCCCCTCTTTCCTGGGAACAACCTGGTTGTTAAATATTGTGAGTTATAATATTAATGATGAATAAGTTCGTGTTGATTAAAGATGAATTTGATAGTTTCATTGTGTTGGGATTATTTGTGTTAGTAGAAATCGACATCTATTCCGATGATAATTGATATCTGGAGATTATATTGTTCAATCGAGTATACGGGACACTTTTTGTGTCGGATTACTATTCACAAGTTACTATTCATGAGTTACTATTCACAAGTTACTATTCACGAGTTACTATTCATGAGTTACTATTCACGAGTTACTATACATGAGTTACTATTCATGAGTTACTATTCACCCGAACAATATATTTCTTTTCAGTCCAAATTATTTTTGGGTACAATATTATTCCATGAGGAGATGTGCTAATTTTTTAGACCTTTGGTTGAATTTATAATAGTAAATCAATATGGATCGCTGGTTTAAAGTTTTAATAGTAAATCAATATGGATCGGTGGTTTAAAGTTTTAATAGTGAATCAGTATGGACCGTTGCTTTAAGTTTTAATATGGACCGTCTATTTAAAAGTAAATCAATCTGGATCGTTCATGAATTAGTTACTATTCAATCCATTCTCCTATAAATAGAAGCTCATTCCTTCATTATTTCTTACAAATTCACTGAAACTCTAGAGAGAAAAATTATAGAGAGAAAGAAGAAGAGTATTCTGCTACTTCACTACTTCTAGATCAAGTTTCTTGTTTATAAGGTAAGGGATATTATTTGTTCACACTGTAAGGGTATTATTTTTTTGTATTCATGAAGAGAACTTCGTTATTTCATTCTTTATTATTCTATTGGAATAACTCAGATCTGTGAGCTACCCTATAATTGGTGAAATTCTTACATTACTCCATTATTTATTATTCGTTAGAATAACACTTTGATACGCTGGCTACCCTATACTTCGTGAAATTCTTCATTATTCCATTCCTTATTATTATATTGGAATAACTTTGTTTATGGCGAACCGCATACATGGTGAAGTTCTTCTATTATTAGTTCTTTATTATTATGTTGGAATATCACATGTAGTGCTTTCTTGGGACTGGTTCCATTATTTATTATTCCGTATTTATTATTCTCGTCGGAATATCCTGTAATGCATGCGTTCTGTGGGACTCAATTCTATTATTTATTATTTCGTACTTATTATTCTGTCGGAATATGCTATATGTGCGTTTATGCTGGACCTAGTTTCATTATTTATTATTCCATATTTATTATTCTGTCGGAATATCCTGTCCGTGTGTTTACGCCGGACCTGGTTCCATTATTTAATATTTCGTCTTTATTATTCTGTTGGAATATATCTTGTGCATGCGTTTACGCCGGACTCGGTTAAAATCTTTTATTATTCTATTGGAATATCCTCATTTTGTGCTTTTACTGACTAATTTGGTTCCGTCTTTGTTATTATGTTGTTATTCCATTCTTTATTATTCTTTTGGAACATCCTGTCGGTGCAAATTTCGCCTGACCTAGTTCCGTTATTTATTATTATGTTGGAACATCTTGTTGGTGCAATTTACTTTGACTTCCGTTCCGTTATTTATTATTCTGTTGGAATAACCTGTCTATGCGAAGTACCGCATGTATGGTGATTTCTTTTGTTATTTCATTCTTTATTATACTCAGTTGGTTAAAGTTTTGACTTCTATACTCCATGAAATTAGTGGAATATCCTTGATATTTGCGCTTCATCCAGTATCTTTTCATGAAAATATTCTTCTGAGCATTCTTGAATTTTACTCAACAAAGAAGTATCTTGTTGACAATTTGGAAGTTATTAGTTCCTGGATAAATTAATTCTTGAACTTGTTTTATTAAATTCTTATATCATTGTCATCATCCTCATGTTTATATTTTGTTGAAAGTCATCGTGGCACAGAGTGCATAGATGGACTTGGTATGATTATGACTAGGGATTATTCGGTATAATCATGAATAGTAATGTTACAAATGATGTGGTAAAAGTCCTCATTGGCCCGTAGTGCATTGATGGATGTTGTTGGCATGATCATGACCATTAATGAATACACGAATATCCTTGGCCTCAGAGTGCATGGATAATTTGTGGTCGTGATACTAATGAATATCCTTGGTCAGTAAAGGATGATGATGTGGATTATTTATTGTCGAGTCTCGGCGATAAAAGTGATGAAAAACCTTTTTAAATCATAAAAGATAGTATATTTTATTCTCTACTTGACTCTTTTAATAGATTGTTTATTCCGCTGCAGTTAAACTTGTTGTCTATTGTATTTTATCAGTTTAACATTGTTGAAGGCTAATGATAATTTATCTTGCATTATCTTAGTCATAATATTTCTTATTGGGCTAGTTGAGCTCACCCTTTCTTTCACTATTCTCTTCAGGAAATGAGAACGTAGCAGGGACTAGTCGGGGAATGAAGTGATGGTCCAGATGATAGCATTAGTAGTCCTCACTATTCTATGAAATAGTGTGATAATAATTGTAATGAGGACTTATTCTGAGAGTGGATATTATCTAGAAGAGAATATTTGTATTAAAACTCACAGCTCTTGTTGTATATTTAAGATTGTATTTGTATTCTGTACCATGTTTTTTGCGACTCGAGATGGGTGATGTATACCTATTTTGGGGGCGTCACAGTTGGTATCAAAGCTTAGGATATGATCCTTCACGAGATGTGAGACAAGAACTAGGAGGGGATGATAGGAATTCCTTCGCTAGTATGACCCACCTAAGTTTATTTGGTATTTAATTGATCGGTCAGAGTATAGGGATAATATGTGATATGTTAATTAACCCTTGTTTTGTGACAGTGTTTGAAAATGGCATCTGAAAATGTTGAGATAAGCAATGAAGCAAAACAATATGATCGTGTCGCAATACGAGGCTAAATTTGTGGAGTTATCCCGGTTTTCATCCCATTTGGTCGATAATGAGGAGAGAATGACGCCAATGTTTCTAAGAGATTTGAAACCTGAAATACGTCAATACCTCATTTCTCATAAACAATGTTTGTATTCAGATGTTGTGAATAGGGCTCAGTTATTGGAGCGCGATAATGAGTCAACACAACCAAAAGGCAAACGAGCAACAACACGATAATAATCGTACCGGTGGCAACGGCCATCGGAACAATGATAACCATCGTGGGGGAAATTATCATACCAAGAATGGTATCCACTTCGGTGGTAATCATGGCCAAGATAATAGAAGTGGAAATTTCAAGAAGAGAAGGTCACCTGGCCCGATTTTGTCATGCACCAAAGTCAAATCCAGATGGGACGGTGGCTCCAACGACGGATACGGACAAAACAAAGTCGGTGGTTTCAAGAAGAGCATTTTTTGTGACTTCTCAAAAAGCGAGTAAACCGAACGAAGTTAGCACGGGTTAGTTAATTATAAATTCTTGCAAAGTCTATACCTTATTAGATACCGGTTCTATCCATTCTTTTATCTCTCTTGCTTGCGTTCAATGTTTAAATTTAACTCTAGAGAAGTTAGACTTTGACTTATTGGTTGAAACTCCATTAGGAGAAACCTTCATTACATGTGCTATCCAAGTCTTGGACGAGAGTAATAGTTTTGAATGATATTTCTATTGTTAATAAATTTCCTGACGTATTCTTGAAGACTTCTTAGCCTACCTCTAGAGCGTGAAATCGAATTTTGTATTGACCCTAGTACAAAACCGTCAAATATTTCTATACCCAAAACGATCGTATAATGTGTCAAAGATGTTGGCTCGAGCTGTTGAAGATTACAATTGTACCATTCAATATCATTGTGGAAAAGAGAACGTGGTAGCTGGCGCGTTGAGTAGAAGATCGTATACGTTTACGAGTGTGATGTTGTTAACACAAAAACCCATTTTGTATAACTTACAAATGATGAAGATAGAGTTAAAGACTTTAGGGACCCACATGAAGATAACGAATATACGATTAGAATCGACTTTAATCGATAAAGTTAAAGCCGCTCAAGCTACATACTCAGAGCTGATGAATGTGAAGAAGAAGGTTCAAGAGGGCGTTATTCTAGAAGCAAGAATCAATGAAGAGAGGAAATCTCAACCCTCGATTTAATTGGCCCATTTGAAATCCTCGATCTAGTAGGAACTATAGCTTATAGACTCGTTTTACGGCCAAATATGTAGCGTGTTCATAACATTTTTCACATATCGATGTTATGTAAATATGTGGACGACCCGAACCACATTATTGATTTAGAACCAGACGAGATAGCGGATAATTTAACGTATGAAGATGTACCTATTAAAATCCTGGAATATATTCTACGCTTAAAGGTTATACCTCAAGAGTTAGAATCGATGAAGTGTACTCATCATTAAGATATACAGTGCGTCACGTAAATTTCGAGGGAGAAATTTCATAAGGAGGGGAGATTGTAAAATCCCAAATTTTACGAATAAAGATTTAATTTTCTCAAAATATTTTTTTTGAATATTATGGTGTGGATTTGAGATAATGTTATAATTGTGGGTAATATTATAAATTTTGCAAAGTATGCAAGTTGTTGTATTATATTCGATTGGTGGGGAATATTCATTTTAACAGGGGAATATTCGTATAATGCACAATAATCATTGGTGGACCCCACAATGTAATTATTTTTGGATTGAGAAAATGACAAAAATATTTTTTGAAAATAATCTGCGGAAGTTTCTGAGTTAATCTTGTTGAACTAATCGGTAGTAAAAGTGAAATGTCTGGCATGGCGTGGTTGCATAGTAGCACACTGCAGTAGTGATTATTGATGCTTACGTGAGAAATCACTCAGTTTTGTTTAATTATTGCTTCAGTAATTGCTGCATCATATCTCTCATATTATTGATTCGATTATTGGCACAGTATCATCTGCATTATATGTTATATTATTAAATCAATAATTGAGACGACAAAATTATTCATATTATTAAATTACAATATTTATAATTTCTAGAAGTTTTGTAAAGGAGAGGTTTGGTCACCTAATTGCGCGCCAATAGGGAGAAATCCTTATTGGAAAGCCCCCTCTTTCCTAGGAACAACCTGGTTGTTAAATATTGTGAGTTATAATATTAATGATGAATAAGTTCGTGTTGATTAAAGATGAATTTGATAGTTTCATTGTGTTGGGATTATTTGTGTTAGTATAAATCGACATTTATTCCGATGATAATTGATGTCTGGAGGTTATATTGTTCAATCGGGTATTCGGGACACTTTTTATGTCGGAGTACTATTCACGAGTTACTATTCATGAGTTACTATTTACGAATTACTATTCATGAGTTACTATTCACGAGTTAGTATTCACCCGAACAATATATTACTTTTCGGTCCAAATTATTTTTGGGTACAATATTATTCCATGAGGAGATGTGCTAATTTTTTAGACCTTTGGTTGAATTTATAATAGTAAATCAATATGGATCGCTGGTTTAAAGTTTTAATAGTAAATCAATATGGATCGCTGGTTTAAAGTTTTAATAGTAAATCAATATGGATCGCTGGTTTAAAGTTTTAATAGTGAATCAGTATGGACCGTTGCTTTAAGTTTTAATATGGACCGTCCGTTTAAAAGTAAATCAATCTGGACCGTTCATGAATTAGTTACTATTCAATCCATTCTCCTATAAATAGAAGCTCATTCCTTCATTATTTCTTATGAATTCACTGAAACTCTAGAGAGAAATTATAGAGAGAAAGAAGAAGAGTATTCTGCTACTTCACTACTTCTAGATCAAGTTTCTTCTGTATAAGGTAAGGGATATTAATTGTTGTACCTGTAAGGGGTATTATTTCTTTTTTATTCATGAAGAGAACTTCTGTTATTTCATTCTTTATTATTACATTGGAATAACTTTTGTATCTGTGAGGATACCCTATAATTGGTGAAATTCTTCATTACTCCATTATTTATTATTCGTTGGAATAACTTTTGTATCTGCTGGCTACCCTATACTTCGTGAAATTCTTACATTATTCCATTCCTTATTATTATGTTGAATAACTTTGTTTGGCTGAAGTATCGCATACATGGTGAAGTTCTTCTATTATT
The DNA here is from genome assembly GCA_020205605.1 of Panax ginseng. Classification (NCBI taxonomy): domain Eukaryota; kingdom Viridiplantae; phylum Streptophyta; class Magnoliopsida; order Apiales; family Araliaceae; genus Panax; species Panax ginseng. Next base: position 91,306,351 of record CM035133.1, on the reverse strand, counting down.
AGTTCTTTATTATTATGTTTGGAATATCATGTCTGCAATGCGTTTCTGGGACTGAATCCATTATTTATTATTACGTATTTATTATTCTATCGGAATATCTGTATGTCGTGCATTTACGTTGGACTGGTTCCATTATTTATTATTCGCATTTATTATTACTGTCAAAATATCTTGTTCGTGCGTTTACATTGGACCGGTTCCATTATTTATTATTTCATATTATTTATTACACGCCGAATATCCTGTTTTGTGCATTTCGCCGGACTGGTTCCATTATTTATTATTCCGTCTTTATTATTACGTTGGAATATCCTCGCTCATGCTTTTTACCGGACTGGTTCCGTCTTTATTATTCTCATTGGGAATATCCTATTCATGCGCTTTTTCTGTTGAACTGGTTCCGCCTTTATTATTCTGTTGTTATTCCATTCTTTATTATTCTGTTGGAACATCTTGTCGGTGCAAATTTTGCCTGACCTGGTTCCATTATTTGTTATTCTGTTGGAACATCCTTTCGGTGCGAATTTCGCCTGACCTGGTTCCGTTATTTATTATTCTGTTGGAATAACCTGTCTCTGCGAAGTACCGCATGCATGGTGATTTCTTTTGTTATTTCATTCTTTATTATACTTAGTTGGTTAAAGTTTTGACTTCTATACTCCATGAAATTAGTGGAATATCCTTGATATTTGCGCTTCATCCAAAGATCTTTTCATGGAAATATTCTTACGAGCATTCTTGAATTTTACTCTACAAAGAAGTATCATGTTGACAATTTGGACGTTATTAGTTCTGGATAAATTAATTCTTGAACTTGTTTTATTGAATTCTTATATCATTGTCATCATCCTCATGTTTATATTTTGTTGAAAGTCATCTGTGGGCTGTGGTGCATAGATGAACTTGGTATGATTATGACTGAGGATTATTCGGTATAATCATAATCGTAATGTTACAAATGATGTGGTAAAAAGTCCTCATTGGCCCGTAGTGCATTGATGAGCAGGTTGTTGGCATGATCATGACCATTGATGAATACACGAATATCCTTGCCCCGTAGTGCATGGATAATTTGTGGTTGTGATATTAATGAATATCCTTGGCCATAGTGCAGGGATGATGTGGATTATTTATTAAGCTGAGTCTCAGCGATAAAAGTGATAAAAAACCTTTTTTAAATCATAAAAGATAGTAGATTTTATTCTTTACTTGACTCTTTTAATGGATTGCTTATTCCGCTGCAGTTAAACTTGTTGTCTATTGTATTTTATCAGTTTAACATTGTTGAAGGCTAATGATAATTTATTCTGCATTATCTTAGTCATAATATTTCTTATTGGGCTAGTTGAGCTCACCCTTTTTTTCACTGTTCTCTTTAGGAAATGAGAACGTAGCAGGGACTAGTCAGGGAACGGAGTGATGGTCCAGATGATAGCATTAGTAGTCCTCACTATTCTATGAAATAGTGTGATAATAATTGTAATGAGGACTTATTCTAAGAATGGATATTGTCTAGAAGACAATATTTATATTAAAACTCACAGCTCTTGTTGTATATTTAAGATTGTATTTGTATTCTGTACCATGTTTTTGGCGACTCAAGATGGGTGATGTATACCTATTTTAGGGGCGTCACACAACAAATGTAGCTCTTCTGTGTGATAGATCCCAGTGGTTTGTCTGATTATAATTCAGAATCTCCAAAGACAGTTAATCGTCTGATACCCATTGATTGAGCAAGTTTCAACCCCATGATACAGCCTTCATACTCAGCTGTGTTGTTGGTGCTGACAAACTGCAATTTGACGGCGACGTGATACTTCTCCCCCATAATGGATACTAAAACTGCTCCAGCTCTAGAACTTTCCATGTTTACGGCTCCATCAAAATACATCCTCCATGATTGGTGTGTATCATCCTGATGGTGTTGTTGAACTGTCATTACCCCTTCATCGGGGAAGTATGTTTCCAAGGGTTTGAAATCCCCTGAAGGTGTGGCAGCCAGTTGATCTGCAATTCCTTGACCTTTGACAGACTTTTGAGTCACGTAGACTATATCAAATTGTTGTAGGATCAACTTCCATCTGGACAGTCGATAGTTCAACATGGGTTTGTTGAACACGTATTTGAGAGGATCCATGCGGGATATGAGATGGGTTGTGTGACCATGGAGTTAATGTTGTAACCTCATGGAAGCCCATGCTAAAGCACAACAAGTCTTCTCAATCAGAGTGTACTTGTGTTCACTACTGCTGAATCTTTTGCTGAGGTAATAGATAACTCATTCTTGGCCTCTATCATCTTTCTATCCCAGCATGCAGCCCATGACATTGTCATTGATAGATAGGTATATGAAAAGAGGAACACCATCCCTGGGAGGTACCAAAACAGGAGCTTTGACTAGTTTCTCTTTGATTGTAAGGAAGGTTTTATGACACTCTTCATTCCATTTCATGGAGGAGTTCTTCCTTAGTAACTTGAAGATAGGCTCACAGGTTGCTGTGAGTTGGGAGATGAATCGGCTGATGAAGTTGATTCTTCCCAAAAATCCCCGTATTTCCTTCTCTATTTGAGGTATGGGTATTTCCATGATGAACTGGATTTTTGTGGGATCCAGCTCAATCCCTTTGTGACTGACTAGGAATCCTAGCAATTTGCCTGATTTCACACCAAAGGTGCACTTGGCTGGATTAAACTTCAACTTGTACTTACGCAACCTGTTGAAGAGCTTTTTGATCTAGGTGGTATTCATCCCTTCGGGACTTGACAATGATGTCATCGTAGATTACTATCTCTTTATGCATTAGATCATGAAAAAAAGCCATCATGGATCGCTGATAAGTAGCCCTGGCATTGATGAGGTCGAATGACAACTGTTTGTAGTAAAAGGTTCTCTAAGGAGTGATGAATGCAGTTTTCTCACTATCTTCTTCAGTAACCATGATTTGATGGTTCCCTGCAAAGCAATTAGCGAAGGAGTATGTGACGCCGCCAAAATAGGTCCACACGACCCATTCTGAGTCGCCAGATATCACACAATAAAAATCATTTATAAACTTTATTTATACAACTGTTGAACTGTCATGCAGAATACGACCACAGTTAAACTGTGAGTTTTAATACAAATGTATGTAACTCTCATAGTGCCTCGACCACAACCTTAGAATGGTACTTTATATAAAAGTACAGTCAATAACTATTTTAGAAATTAAAATCTTTGGAAAATACTCAAGGAAACCTTCGTACATGGGAGGCCATGCGTCTAGGTTATGGTAGATATCATATGTCCACAAAATTATCCTTGGTTGACCCAATAGTCCCCAAATAAAAACAAGAAGATTACTATCATCTTCTTTCCAATGGTGAGTCTTCTCTTGACATATAATTATATCTGTTGTCTCCAAGTGAGAATTATATTTCAAATAAACTCCAAGATTATATAGGTAGTGCTCGTAGATATACTCAGCAAGTGGATGTGCACAACCTTGTCTTATGATAACACGAGGTTGTATGTCATTAGACATCTTGTATGATAGTGGCAAAACACACTTCCAAAGTTGGGTTCACCTCACCCTATTCGGTTCACCAAAATTAAATATCAAATGACATATATAATACGACACACTTATCTAAAGTTCTCAATAAAATTATTTCCATACTATTTAGGGAGAACCTCAATGACTATAGACCATGAATTCTATTCTCTGTTATTCTCGCCGACTCCGGCTACACTCTTATTACCCGAAAGAATTACGAAGCAAAAGGGTGAGCACAACTAGACCAGTAAAGAATATCATTTACATCATCAATAGCCTTTATCAGTAATAAATCAGAGTGGTTTAGGTGAAGACATGTGATGATAGTTCATTTTGTCTTGGGTATAACAAAGAACTGATGTTGAGTATTACAAGAATGAAATATTAATGATGGAATTTTAATCTAGAAGAGATAGTAGACATTATATTCTACTTTACTCTTCCAATGGATTGCTTATTCCGCTGCATTTAAACTTGATATTTATTGTATTTTATCAGTTTAACACTATTGAAGGCTAAAGATAATTTATTATGCATTATCTTAGTCATAATATTTTTTACTGGGCTAGTTGAGCTCACCCTTTTGCTTTCTTTTACTCTTCAGGAAATGAGAAAATAGTTGGGACTAGTCGGGGAACGGAGTGACGGTCCAGGATGGTTATTTTAGCAGTCCTCACTACTAAGGGTGATAATAAGTGTAATGAGGATTGAATTTGAGTTTGTATATTGTCTATGAGATAATATTCATGTAAAAAACTCAGCTATGTTTTATCGTATTTTGCACGACAGTTGTATAATTAAGTTTGTAATTGATTTATGTACCATGTATCTGGCGACTCAAGATGGGTGATGTATACCTGTTTTGGGTGCGTCACAGACGTAGTTCGCCCCTCAGGACGAATTGCAGCCAAAGAGAAGTATGAATCCCATGTGCAGGCTATACTGCGAGGAGAAGAAAGTTTGATCCCATAATTGGGACAAATTGTAGGTGTGGCAAAAGTTTGATCACGTCTTCAGGACAAACTGCAAGCATAGAAAAGTTTAATCCTGTCTTCAGGATAAACTGCAGGTGTGAAAAGTTTAATCCTGTCTTCAGGATAAACTGCAGGTGTGAAAAGTTTAAACTGGAGTGAAACCAGGCTGCTGGTTTGAAATGTATGTTTCTCTGAGGGGCAAAAGAGTTTGTAAAAAGAGAGGGTTCAAAACCGAAATGACTGGTGATTGGATGATCAATACCAGGATGTTTGCATGATGGTAACTTCAGACATAGTACCATTTCATGGTGTCCGAGTTGATAAGCTATGGAAATTCATCGCCATCCATTTCCTGTAGTCTAAGAGCGCCTCCTATCAATATCTCCTTGACAACAAATGGGCCTTCCCAGTTAGGAGTGAATTTTCACTTAGATTGATCTTGGTTGTCAATGATCTTTTTCAAAACCAAGTCATGTTGTTTGAATTGCCATAGCCGGACTTTTCTATTGTAGGATCGTGCGATCCTTTGCTGATATAACTGACCATGGAAGATAGTCGTGGTTCGCCTTTCATCTATTAGAAACAATTGGTGATACCTATCTTGTACCCATTGGTCTTCATCCAACTGAGCATCCATCAATACTCTGAGGGATTCAATTTCCACCTCTATGGGGAGTACTGCTTCCATCCCATAGGCTAATGAGTAGGGGGTTGCCCCAGTGGAAGTACGCATTGAAGTTCTGTAGGCTAATAAAGTTAAAGGCAAGAGGTCAGGCCATCCTTTACGATTGGTGGACATTTTTTGCATGATCTTCTTGATATTTTTATTAGCCGCTTCAACAGCACCATTCATCTTTGGATGGTAGATGACGGAGTTAAGGTGTTTGATGTGGAATTTATTGCATAACTCCTCCATCATCTTGTTGTTGAGGTTCTTAACATTGTCTGACACAATAACCTCTGGTTATCCATATCGACAGACTACATTGTTTCTTATGAAAGCAATGATGACTTCTTTAGTAACCATGGGGAAGGAGGCTGTTTCTGCCCATTTGGTGAAGTAGTCGATCATGGTAAATATGATTCGATGTCCATTACTGGCTTTGGGCTCGATGGGCCCGATCACGTCCATTCCCCACATTAAAAAGGGCCATGGCGAACTCATATTGTGGAGTTCCCTTGGAGGGGCGTAGATAGCATTCCCATGAATTTGGCATTGATAGCATCTCTTGACGTGATCATCACAGTCAACTTTGAGCGTAAGCCAATAATGCCATGTTCTAAGAATTTTCTTAACAAGTAAGGGGCGCTTATGTGTGGGCCACATACTCCACCATGGATCTCATCTATGAGCCTCTGAGCTTGGTCTTTGTCCAGACATCTGAGGAGACCTAATCCTGCATCTCTTTTGTAGAGTGCATCTCCGCTCAGGTAAAATTTCATAGCAAGTCGACGGATCTGCCTCTTCTCAGTTAGGCTCGCCTCAGCGGGTGTAGATCCATCTCGCAGATACTCCTTGATATGATGATACCAAGGGTGGTGGATGGGAGGTAGCTCATCCGATACTTCTCCAACATAGTTCCCATAAACTGGGGCCTTTTACAGAGCAAATGTGATGCTTGGCATGTTTTCCTTGTCAGTTATATGAAACAAGGAGGCCAACGTAGCTAGTGCATCCACAAAATCATTCCTATTACAAGGAATGTGTAGAAAGGAGATTTCTTTTAACTCCAAAGCCATCTGTAAAACTTTCCGATGGTAAGGCAGTAAATGTAATTCTTTGGTTTGATAGATTCATATGGATTGTTTGATTACCAATTCGGAATCCCCAAAGACAGTTAACCGCCTGATGCCTATTGAACGGGCAAGTTTTAGCCCCATGATACAGCCTTCATACTCAGCTGTGTTGTTGGTGCTGACAAACTGCAATTTGACGGCGACGGGATACTGCTCCCCCGTATCTGATATTAAAACTGCTCCAGCTCCAGAGCCTTCTGTGTTAACAGCTCCATCAAAATACATTTTCCATGTATGGTATGCATCGTACTGATGGTGTTGCTGAACTTTCATTACCCCTTCATCGGGGAAGTATGTTTCTAAGGGTTTATAATCCCCTGCAGGTACGGCGGCTAGTTGATCCGCAATTCCTTGACCTTTGACAAACTTTTACGTCACGTAGACGATGTCAAATTTCTTTAGGATCAATTGCCATCTGGACAGTCGACAATTCAGTATGGGCTTATTGAACACATACTTGAGAGGATCCACGCGAGATATGAGATGTGTTGTGTGCCCATGAAGGCAATGTTGTAACCTCATAGAAGCCCATGCTAAAGCACAACAAGTCTTCTCAATCAGAGTGTACTTGTGTTCACTGATGCTGAATCTTTTACTGAGGTAATATATAGCTCGTTCCTGGCCTCTATTGTCATTAATGGACAGGTACATGAATAGGGGAACACCATCCCTGGGTGGTACCAAAATAGGAGTGTTAACTAGTTGTTCTTTAATGGTAAGAAAGGCTTTTTGACACTCATCTTTCCATTTCATGGAGGAGTTTTTCCTTAACAGCTTGAAGATGGGTTCACAGGTTGCTATGAGTTGAGAGATAAACCTGCTAATAAAGTTTATTCTTCCCAAAAATCCCCGTATTTCCTTCTCTGTCTGAGGAATGGGAATTTCCTTGATGGCCTGGATTTTGGTAGGATCCAGTTCAATCCCTTTGTGGCTAACTAGGAAACCTAGCAACTTGCCTGACTTAACACCAAAGGCGCACTTGGCTGGACTCAACTTCAAGTTGTACTTACGCAACTTGTTAAAAAGCTTTCTGATATGGTCTAAGTGGTCTTCCTCCCTTCAAGACTTGACAATAATGTCAACCACGTAGATCTCTATCTCTGTGTGCATTAAATCGTGGAAAAGAGCCATCATAGCTCGCTGGTAGGTTGCCCCGAAATTGATGAGGCCGAATGACAACCGTCTATAGCAAAAGGTTCCCCAAGGCGTGATGAAAGCAATTTTCTCACGGTCTTCCTCAGCGACCATAATCTGATGGTACCCTGCAAAGTAATCCGCAAAGGAGTACATGTCGTATTGAGCAGTATTGTCAATAAGATTGTGGATAAAGGGCATACAAAAGCTATCCTTAAGGAAATCTTTGTTCAGATCCCGGTAATCCACGCAAACTCACACCTTTCCTCCAAGTTTAGGCATGGGAACAATGTTAGATATCCACTCCAGATATGTAGACACCATAATAATGTTAGCTTGAAATTGTTTCACAATTTCTTCTTTTACTTTTAAACTCCACTCGAGTTTCAATCGCCTGAGCTTCTGCCTAACTGGCTGAATCCTTCTTTAATGGGAAGGCGATGAAGAACAATGTCCGTGGACAAACCCACCATGCCTTCATGAGACCATGCAAAAACATCCTGGAATTGGGGTAATAGTGCAACCATGTCATTCCCTTGGTTTGGGGTAAGGTTTGAACCAATCTGGATTAGCTTAGGGTTTTCTAAGGTTCCAAGATTGAAAGAAGTGGTTTGGTCAAGGTTGGGTTTAGGCTTATCTGGCAACCCATTCCTTAATCTCCGAGGTGTCTCAATGTCCTCTTGTATGTCCATCAAGTTTGAGTCCAACTTTGCATCAAAGTTCTGACCCTTGTGGAGAAGGCACCTCACCCAAGCAAGAAATCTGAGGCACATCTAAATTCAGAGTCCTGAAATCAAAAGATGCTTTCACTTAATATATAAAATTGTTTAATCATACAAAGTGTTAGCATGTACTGATAAAATAACTGCTAATACTGTATAAAAAAGTAAGCAATTAAAGTTATCTACATGGCAGAGGGATTTTCTGCCCGTTTTACCCTCTTCTACCAATGCATGGAGTGCTGCTCCAATTGTCGAGGGCAAAGTCCTGGTGGACTGCAGTGATGGAGGGATTGTCATTGTCCTCCTTCTCCCGAATGATAACCATGACATCTGGGAAATCATCGTCTGGGGTATATTTGTTTGTATGTTCATCATGAACAATGATGCGTATGCCTGACATCATCAAGGCGATGTCATGTTTACATTTCTGCTCCTTTTCTTCTACTTCGGGATCAGGAATAAGCACCTCTTTTGCTTTGAATGGTACTGGTTTGGGAAACAGCATAGCCATAACATGGGCTGGCACCTTAACTGGAGATTGTATCAGCTCATGCGGTTCAGATGGAAAAAGTCGCCGTGTGGCGGAAGCTTGAGGAACCTGCTTATGCTTATGAGGATTCCTATGAATGGAACTGGCAGCATAGCCTAGTCCGACTGTCCCAATTTGACTGGACACTTGAATAGGGTGCTTAATACCCTGCTGATTTTTACAAAGCCCTTTTCCAGGCTGATGACCCAATGCCATCATTTCTTGAGTGGCCGACATAACCTCGGCAGAAATATTGGGTGCGGGAAGTGGTGCTCCAATAGGATGGTATTGAGTGTTAATCACTTCCAAGGTATAAAAACTGGTCGGCTCAACTTCTGAGTTGAAGCTAATGATTGGCAGATCTCCTTGTTCAGGACATTCCGGCTCAGCGTTAACAGTGACTAAACTGTTGTTAACAATGTATTTGAGTTGTTAATGTAGTGTGGAGGGAACAGCTCTAGCCATGTGTATCCATGATCTCCCCAATAGCAGGTTGTATCCTAAGTCTATTCTGAGGACATGAAAGGATACATTGAATGTATTTGGACCAATCTCAATTGGCAGCTCAATCTTTCCGACAAAATTTCGTCGGGATCCATCAAAAGCTTTGATAACTGTATGGCTGCTTTGGATTCGTTTTAGATTGACATTCATCTTCACCAAAGTGGCATAAGGACAGATATTTAGAGACGAACTTCCATCTATCAAAACTCCAGCTAACATATACCCGAAAGACAAAACTGCAATGTGCAATGGCTTGCAATGACCGGTCCCTTCGGGAGGTATGTCGTCATCACTGAAGGATATCACATTGTTGTTGAAAATGTAATCAACCATATGTTGAAATTTTTCCACATCCACTGATTTCGGTAAGTAGGCTTCTTCCAAAACCTTCAATAAAATCTTCTGATGATCCTCGGAAGAGAAAACCAAGTCCAGTATTGATATCTGATGTGGAGCTTCTCTTAAGCTTAAAACCACCTTGTCTTCATTATGGCCCATAGTGCGGAGGAATTTTTCAATCTTCTCCATGGGAATCTTCCCTTTTGCTTTGATGATGTGCTTCATTACCCTCTCGAGGAAGATCTGAGTGGATTTTCCTTCGACCTTCATAGCTTGATAGTATAAGAGCGTAGATCCTTGACTTGTCCATAATTCCATGGAACTTTGTGTAAGCTGACAATAGGATATTGTGGTCTGAAAAGAAAAAAATTGGCTCTAGAGCGGCCACTTTCAAAGGATTGTCAGCTCCTTTGAGTTGAATTGCTTATATGGGAAACGCTTTGACAGATTCATAATCCTCGTTAGATATAACTGCTATTGATCCCTTCTATTTGGTAGGACATGTACTCCCACCCTCAAGTTGCACAGTATCATCGTCTGCCATTTGCAGGACGCTGCTATCAATAAGATTTTGAATAAGATGGCAGAGTGCCCAGCATTCGTCTGTGTTGTGACCGCGAGAATAGGAATGATACTGACACACTCCATCGGAGTTAAACTGTCCTGAACGGGGATTAATTGGAGGCAAAATGGAGGTAATTCTTCCTTCATTGATCAACATTTGAAATATTTCCTCCATAGGTTGGCCCGGATAGGTAAATTCCTCTCGATCAAAATAGGTATACATCACCCATCTCTGAGTCGCAAAAATAGGTAACATACATGGGTACAACAAATACAAATACAACTTAATTATACAATTGTCGAGTAAAATACGACAAAACATAAATTGAGAGTTTTAATAAGAATATTGTCATCTAGACAATATCCACACTCAAAGGAGTCCTCATTACATTTATTGTCACACTATTTAATGTAATAGTGAGGACTACTAATACTATCATCGACCATCACCCGCTCCCCGACTAGTCCCGCCACGCTTCTCATTTCTCAAGAGAACAATGAAAAAGAAAGGGTGAGCTCAACTAGCCCAAGAAGAAATATTATGACTAAGATAATGCGTAATAAATTATCATTAGTCTTCAACAATGTTAAACCGATAAAATATAACAAACATCAAGTTTAATCAATGATAAAAACAATCCATTAAAAGAGTCAAGTAGAGAATAAAATCTACTATCTTTTATGATTTAAAAGGTTTTTCATCACTTTTATCGCCGAGACTCAAATTTTAATAAATAATCCACATCATCCCCGCACACTACGGCCAAGGATATTCATTAAGTATCACAACCACAAATTATCCATGCACTACGGGCCAAGGATATTCGTGGTATTCATCAATGGTCATGATCATGCCAACAATTGTCCATCAATGCACTACGGGCCAATGAGGACTTTTACCACATCATTTGTAACATTACGGCCATGATTATACCGAATAATCCTCGGTCATAATCATACCAAGTCCATCTATGCACTACAGCCACAGATGACTTTCAACAAAATATAAACATGAGGATGATGACAATGATATAAGAATTCAATAAAACAAGTTCAAGAATTAATTTATCCAGAACCAATAACGCCCAAATTGTCAACATGATATCGCTTTTGTAGAGTAAAATTCAAGAATGCTCGTAAGAATATTTCCATGAAAAGATATCGGATGAAGCGCAAATATCAAGGATATTCCACTAATTTCATGGAGTATAGAAGTCAAAGCTTTAACCAACCGAGTATAATGTAATATATGAAATCGCAAATGGATTTTCGCTCGCCATGCGATAATCCACGAGATGCATCATTTCCACAATTTAATAAGAAATGAATACTTAAGGGTCATTCACCAGAATGTGGTAATCCACATAGATAAAAGTTATTCCAACAAAATAATAAAGAATGGAATAATGTAAGAATTCACCATGCATGCGATAGACCGCATGACATGCAAAGTTATTCCAATGTAATAATAAATAATGGAACCAGTGTCGCGTAAACGCACGCATGATGTGATATTCCAATGTAATAATAAAGAATGAAATAACAAAAGACTTTCACTAGGCATGCGCGATAGACCGCACGTACATGTTATTCCAATGTAATAATAAATAATGGAAAATGTGTCATGTATACGCATTGCATGTGATATTCCAATGTAATAATAAAGAATGGAATAACATAAGAATTTCACCATTTATGCGGTATCAGATAGACAAAGTTATTCCAACATAATAATAAAGAATGGAATAACAAAGAATTTCACCATGTATGTATGATTTCAGATAGACATAAAGTTATTCCAACATAATAATAAAGAATGGAATAATGTAAGAATTTCACCAAGTATAGGGTAGCTCACAGATACAAAAGTTATTCCAATGTAATAATAAAGAATGGAATAACAAAAGTTCTCTTCATGAATAAAAGAAATAATACCTCTTACCTTAGAAAAAAACCGGATATAGGAGTAGTGAAGTAAAAGTATCAATATTTTTTTTTCTTTCTCTCTATAGTTTCTCTCTCTAGAGTTTCAAAGTGAATTCGTAAGAAATAATGAAGGAATGAGCTTCTATTTATAGGAGAATGGACCTAATAAGTAATTAATTCATGAACGGTCCAGTATTGATTTACATTTTTAAACTGGACGGTCCATATTGATTTACTATGCAAAGATTAATAAAATATTCTAATAAAACAAAATCTTTTAAATAAAATATAATATATTCTATTTATAGTCTAATAAAACAAATAACTTTATAAAAGTATTCTGTTTTATATAAAAAGATTTTACTATATAAAACACTACGCAGTACTATTATGCAAACACTATGCATAATAAAATATAATATATTCTAATTATTGTCTAATAAAACAAATAACTTTATAAAAGTATTTCTATTTTATATAAAAAGATTTTACTATACAAAATACTATGCAGTACTATGCAAATACTATGCATAATAAAATATAATATATTCTAATTATTGTCTAATAAAACAAATAACTTTATAAAAGTATTCTATTTTATATAAAAAGATTTTACTATGCAAAACACTATGCATAATAGTAATATAATATATTCTATTTATAGTCTAATAAAACAAATAACTTTATAAAAGTATTCTATTTTATATAAAAGTTTTTCTATTTTATTACATTAATAATACTAATAAAACAAAATTTATATATATATATATATATATATATATATATATATATAACTTTCGTGACTTCATAAAAAGACACCTCAATATATTTAACAACATTTATCATCATTATTATAATTCACAATATTAATCCACTGTGTCGCTCCTGTGAAAGAGGGGCTTTCCAATAAGGATTTTCCCATATCAAGCGCCGCAATTAGGTGACCAAACCTCTCCTCGATAGAACTTCTAGACATCATTAATATTGCAAATAATAATATTAATAACTTCATTATCTCAATTATTGATTTAATAATATATAAAATATCGACAATAATTGAATCAAATAACGTGAGATACTATGCAACAATTATCAAGCAATAATTGAACAAAACCGAGTGACTTCTCACGTAAGCATCAATAATCAATACCGTGTGCTACTATGCAAACCACGCCAGACATCGCATTTTTTACTACCGAGTAGTTCAACAGCTTTTACTCAGAAACTTCCACCGTTATTTTCATAAAAATATTTTTATCATTTTTCAATCCGATAATAATTTCATTGTGGGGTCCACTAATGATTGTGTCATCGCATTTAATATTCCCCGTTAAAAAGAATATTCCCACCAATCTAATATTATATAACAACTTGCATACTTTACAAAATTTATAAATATTACCCACAACTATAACATTATATCAAATCCACACCATAATATTCTAAAAAAAAATATTTTGAGAAATTTAAATCTTTATTCATAAAATTTGGGGTCTCACAATCTCCCTCCTTATGAAATTTCGCCCTCAAAATTTACGTGACGCACTGGTATGCCAAGAGGTGAGGATACCTTGACTTCATTTCAAATTCTAACTCTTGAGGTATAACCTTTGAGTGTTGAATACGATCCTTCTTATCCAAGATTTTAACACGATCTCCTCATACGCTAAATCTTCCGCTATCTCGCCTAGTTCTAATTTAATAAAGTGGTTTGGGTCATCCACATATTTACGTAACATCTATACGTGAAAAACGTTATGAACACGCGACATACTTGGTGGTAAAACGAGTCTATAAGTCACAGTTCCTACTCGATCAAGGATTTCAAATGGGCCAATAAAATCGAGGGTTGAGATTTCTCTTCATCGATTCTTGCTTCTAGAATAACGCCTCTTGAACCTTCTTCTTCACATTCATCATCTCCGAGTATGTAGTTTGAGCGGCTTTTAACTTTATCGATTAAAGTCGATTCTAATCAGATATTTGTTATCTTCACATGGGTCCCTAGAGTCTTTAACTCTATCTTCATCATTTGTAAGTTATACTTAAATGGGTTTTTGTGTTAACAACATCGCACTCAGAACGATACGATCTTCTACTCAACGCGCCACCTACCACGCTCGCTCTTCCATAATGATATTGAATGGTACGATCGTAATCTTCAACAGCTCGAGCCAACGCTCTTTGGCGATTATACGCTCATTTTGGTTGAAGAAATATTTGAGGGTTTAAGAAATGGGTTTTGTACGGGGTCAATACAAAATTCGATTTCACGCCTAGGGTAGGCCAAGAAGTCTTCAAGAATACGCCAAGAAATTTATTAACGATAGAAATATCATTCAAAATCGTGACCTCATCCAAGACTTTGATAGCACGTCACATTGATACCTATCAATCTTGCCATCGTTATTCACGACGCCCCCTACGGAAAAGTCCGGCTTAGGTGCATTCCACACAAGGAAGTCACCAACGAAAGGCTCGGGCTCTTTACTTATGGCTTGATATGACAATGATTGATTTTAGTGGTTTGTTGTTTGAATTTCATAACAAAGTTGGTTAGAATATAAAAGCTAACAACCTTAAAATAATCAATTTTAGCATGATGAGTAGTTAACCAATCGATTCCTCAAATCACATCAAAGGCAAGTATTTTCAAAGAGATAAGATCGACAGTGTAACGGAAAGCATCGATTTGAATCAAACAAGATTTATAAAAATGGAGGTAACGAAGGTTTCTCCTAACGAAGTTTCAACCAATAAGTCAAAGTCTAATTTCTCAGAGTCAAATTTAAACGCTGAGCGCAAAGCAAGAGAGATAAAAGAATGGGTAGAACCGAGATCTAATAAGGTATAGACTTCGCAAGAATTTATGATTAACTTACCCGTAATAACCTTGTTCAAGTTCCTGAGAATCACAAAAACGCCTAACTTAAACCACCCTTTTATTTTTTGTCTCGAATGGCCTTAGATGCCTCCATCCCAATTGGACTTGACTTTGGTGCACGCACAAAATTGGGCTAGGTGACCTTCTTCCATAATTGTAACATGCTTTTGATGGCATCGCTAGCTTTGACCGATGTGTCCCTCCCTCCACATTTGAAGCATACGATAGGTGGTCGTTTCTCCTTCCTTAACACGGGTGCCGATGTCGACATCTTTCCATCATTGTTGAATCTCTCTTCTTGAAATGTCCATTCTTATTGTTTTGGCCATGATTCTCACCAAAGTGGTTACCATTTTCGCATGTTGATTCCTCCACGCTTATTGTCACCGCTCGACGATCGCTATCACCGGTATTATCATTTTGTTTACCGCTTCTTTTGGTGGGTTGACTCATTATCGCGCTCCAATAATCGAGCCCTATTAACAACATCTCAATACAAACACAATTTATGAGAGATAAGATATCGACGATCTCGGTTTCAAACCTCTTAGAAACATTCGCCATTCTCTCCTCATTATCAACCAAATGGGACGCAAAACCGGACAACTCGGCAAACTTGCTTTCAGATCGCGACATACTGGCCATGTTGTTTTGCTCCAACTTGATGAACTCTACCTCTTTCATGTGATTTAATACTTTGGGAAAGTACTTGTCGTTGAACAATTCTTCGAACTTCTCCCAAGTCATCTTCAAGGCATGGCAGTTGAGTACGCTTTTACAGATTCCCACCAAGAATCACCGTCGCAACATGAAGGTGGCAAAGGAACCTTTTGCCTCTGAGCATCCCAAGACATCAAATATCTTGCAGATCCGCTTTATCCACGCCTCCGCTTTAAGTGGTTTTGGCTCTCCAAAAACTCCGGTGGTCCCAGCCTCGAATCGCTTAATGGTGATCGTCCGAGAGTTGCCTGTTGTTTCCACCACATTTTGGACAAGAGCCGCTTTGCCTCGATGTTGCATGAATTGCATAAAGCCTCCGAACATTCCATCGCTCATCATTTGGTCGGTGTTGTTGTTTGCATGAGGATTGTCGCCCTCGATGCACATTATCCCGATTATCGATCGTGGAGACTCAACGGTCTCCTCGTGCTCCATTGATGTTCTCAACATTCTCTGGATGTCATTTTCAAATACCGCCACAAAAACAAGGGTTAATTAACATATCACATATTATCCCTATACTCGAACCGACCAATTAAATACCAAATAAACTTAGGTAGGTCATACTAGCTAAGGAATTCCCCGCTCTCCCCTCCTAGTTCTTGTCTCACATCTCACCAGGATCATATCCCTAAGCTTTGATATTAAACCGTGACGCCCCAAAAATAGGTATACATCACCCATCTTGAAGTCGCCAAATACATGGTATGTAATACAAATACAACTTAATTATACAAACATCGGTAAAATATGACAAAACATAAATTGAGAGTTTTAATAAGAATATTGTCATCTAGATAATATCCACACTCAAAGGAGTCCTCATTATATTTATTGTCACACTATTTAATGTAATAGTGAGGACTACTAATACTATCATCCCGACCGCCACTCCGCTCCCCGACTAGTCCCCCGCCACGCTCTCATTTCTCAAGAGAACAAAGGAAAGAAAGGGTGAGCTCAACTAGCCCAAGAAGAAATATTATGACTAAGATAATGCGTAATAAATTATCATTAGTCTTCAACAATGTTAAACTGATAAAATATAACAAACATCAAGTTTAACTGCAAGGAACAAGCAATCCATTAAAAGAGTCAAGTAGAGAATAAAATCTACTATCTTTTATGATTTAAAAAGGTTTTTCATCACTTTTATCACTGAGACTCAGCTTAATAAATAATCCACATCATCCCTGCACTACGGCCAAGGATATTCATTAGTATCACAACCACAAATTATCCATGCACTACGGGCCAAGGATATTCGTGTATTCATCAATGGTCATGATCATGCCAACAATCATCCATCAATGCACTACGGGCCAATGAGGACTTTTACCACATCATTTGTAACATTATGGCCATGATTATACCGAATAATCCTCGGTCATAATCATACCAAGTCCATCTATGCACTATGTGCCATGTATGACTTTCAACAAAATATAAAACATGAGGATGATGACAATGATATAAGAATTCAATAAAACAAGTTCAAGAATTAATTTATCCAGAACCAATAACGCCCAAATTGTCAACATGACATCTTTTGTAGAGTAAAATTCAAGAATGCTCGTAAGAATATTTCCATGAAAAGATATCGATGAAGCGCAAATATCAAGGATATTCCACTAATTTCATGGAGTATAGAAGTCAAAGCTTTAACCAACCGAGTATAGTATAAAGTAATATATGAAATCGCAAATGATTTTTTTCGCCATGCGATAATCCACGAGATGCATCATTTCCACAATTTAATAAGAAATGAATACAAAGGATCATTCACCAAGAATGTGGTAATCCACATAGACAAAGTTATTCCAAATGTAATAATAAAGAATGGAATAAATGTAAGAATTCACCATGCACGATGATAGATCGCACATGCATGAAAGTTATTCCAATGTAATAATAAATAATGGAAAAAAGTCGTGTCATGTAAAACGTATGTGATATATTGATATTAATAAATAATAATAATAAAGAATGAAATAACAAAAGACATTCACTAAGGCATGGAATAGACCGCATATGCATATGTTATTCCAACATAATAATAAATAATGGAACTGTGTAAGAAGTCAGTAATACGCACGCATGTGATATGATATTCCAATGTAATAATAAAGAATGGAATAACATAAGAATTTCACCATTTATGCGGATCAGCGCATACACAAAGTTATTCCAACATAATAATAAAGAATGGAATAACAGAGAATTTCACCATGATATGCAGATTTCAGATGTATGTGTTATTCCAACATAATAATAAAGAATGGAATAATGTAAGAATTTCACCAAGTATAGGTAGCCTCACAGATACAAAAGTTATTCCAATGTAATAATAAAGAATGGAATAACAAAAGTTCTCTTCATGAATACGAAAGAAATAATACCCCTTACCTTAGAAGAAACCGGATATAGGAGTAATGAAGTAGTAGTAATACTTTTCTTCTTTCTCTCTATAGTTTCTCTCTAGAGTTTTAGTGAATTCGTAAGAAATAATGAAGGAATGAGCTTCTATTTATAGGAGAATGGACCTAATAAGTAACTAATTCATGAACGGCCTAGATTGATTTACTTTTTAAACCAGACTATCCATATTGATTTACTATGCAAAGATTAATAAAATATTCTAATAAAACAAAATCTTTTAAATAAAATATAATATATTCTATTTATAGTCTAATAAAATAAATAACTTTATAAAAGTATTCTGCTTTATATAAAAAGATTTTACTATATAAAACACTATACAGTGCACTATGCAAATACTATGCATAATAAAAATATAATATATTCTAATTATTGTCTAATAAAACAAATAATTTTATAAAAGTATTCATTTTATATAAAAGATTTTACTATGCAAAACATTATGCAGAACTATGCAAATACTATGCATAATAAAATATAATATATTCTAATTATTGTCTAATAAAATAAATAACTTTATTAAAGTATTCTATTTTATATAAAAAGATTTTTTATAAAAAAACTATGCATAATAGAATATAATATATTCTATTTATAGTCTAATAAAACAAATAACTTTATAAAAGTATTACATTTTATATAAAAGCTTTTCTGCATTTTATTACATTAATAATACTAATAAAACAAAATTTATATATATATATATATATATATATATATATATAAAACTTTCGTGACTTCATAAAAAGACATCTCAATATATTTAATAACATTTATCATCATTATTATAATTCACAATATTAATCGACTGTGTCGCTCCTGTGAAAGAGGGGCTTTTCAATAAGGATTTCTCCTTATCATGCGCATGAGCAATTAGGTGACCAAACCTCTCCTCGCGTAACTTCTAGACATTACTAATATTGCAAATAATAATATTAATACTTTTGTTATCTCAATTATTGATTTAATAATATATAAAATATCGACAATAATTGAATCAAATAACTTGAGATACTATGCAACAATTACTGAAGCAATAATTGAACAAAAACTGAGTGACTTCTCACGTAAGCATCAATAATCAATACCGTGTGCTACTATGCAACCACGCCAGACATCGCATTTTTTACTACCGAAAGTAGTTCAACAGTTTTTAATCTGTAAAACTTCCGCCGTTATTTTCATAAAAATATTTTTGTCGCTTTCTCAATCCGACAATAATTCTATTGTGGGGTCCACCAATGATTGTGCTGTCGCATTTTGATAATATTCCCTGTTAAAATGAATATTCCCCGACCAATCGAATATTATATAACAACTTGCATACTTTACAAAATTTATAAATATTACCTACAACTATTATATCAAATCCACACCATAATTTTAAAAAAATATTTTGAGAAATTTAAATCTTTATTCATAAAATTTCGGGTCTCACAAAGGAGCTTCCTGTATATCTGTGAAAGTCATGACCATTTCTAATTCTGTCATGGAAGGAATAACTTGAGCAGCAAGGCGCCTCCACCTTTGAGCATACTCTCTGAATGACTCATTAGAATGTTTCTTGATATTGGTAATTTGGTACTGGTCAGGAGCCATCTGAGATTGAAAACTGTATTGAGTGAGAAAGGCGTGAGCTAGCTCTTCCCAGCTATGGATCTTTGAGTTGTCTAATCTGGTATACCATGAACGGGCTTTTCCAGTCAGACTCTTCTGGAACAGCTGCATTCTAAGCTTCTCATTTTTTGCATAAGATCCAAGTTCTCCAATGAACACTTTCAAATGTGTATAAGGATCCCTTAATCCGTCATACTTTTCAAAATTAGGGGTTTTAAATTTATATGGATAATGAACCCCAGGAAATATGCAAAGGTCAGCATATGAAACACTTTCATGTGTTCCAATTCCTTTGAGAACACGGATAGTTTCCTCAATTTGGAGGACCTTCTTCCTGATGTCAACGGTGTCTAGATCTCCTTTGAGATGGGTGTTTTCAGGGTCTTTGTTGGTTGTATCCAACTGAGGTTCTGGAGTTGTTTTTTCCAAACCTTGAGCTCCTCCTTGTGAAGAGGATTTTGTATATGTAGGCATCTTCGTACCCTGAGCAGATTGACGCAATTCTTTCAGCAGAACAGCCAAATCCATAATTTGTTTACTCAATCCATCAAATTCTTCTCGGGAAACAGTATTAGACTGGTCAGAAGAAGACATGATTGGTTGTAGGTTCGTGGCCTTTTTGGATTTCGAGCGGGTAACAGGCCCAATTGCTTCCCTACAAAAGACTTATATAGTTTAGTCTTAGGGATAATGTAAATGTTATCATGATGTGCCCGTTTTAGGAATATGGTCCTGCAAAAACGGTTGTTAATTGATAACATATCATGTATGCATAGATATTCTTTATTTCCATTACATATAGATGATCATGGAATAAAATTACAAGTAAATGCTTTTACAAGTAATTGAAAATGGAAAGCATGAAGAGACTTTCCTCCGCATTTGGTTTATCAGAGGTTGACCTATTTTAGGGTTACTCTCATGCTTTTTTTGGCATGAAGGTTCCTGATCATCGTAATCTACTTGACGGGAAGTTAATCCGGTCTTTCAACTGGAGCGAATATGGGTGGTGCCTTTCCTAAGCCTCGTTGGAATTAGTCTTCCTACGAGTCCAGTAATCAAACACCGACAGGATAGCCTCCTTGTGGAGGAACCACACAACATACATTAACATACAACGTGTCTCACCATTTATGAAAAATGATGACATGTGCGAAGCCCTAATATCACAGATAGATATTTAGCAGTGTAGTAAGTAAAATGCATTCGTACACATTCATCATAAATGTAAATGCAACATTCACACACAAGCATATAACAGTTTTGAAAAGCTTTGTAATAGCGGCTTAAGCCTTCTTACTGGAGTCCCCAGCAGAGTCGCCACCTGTCGACGTCGGGATTTTTAGATGTTCCTTTTCATTACTTGTTCTTTGGTCTTCTCATGTTAATGTGAGATTTATTTAAAAAAATAAGTGAAAAAGGTCCGACATGTGTAATGTCGACGATTTGACTTTAAGAGTCGCCAGTTGGTGTTTTTAACTGGTTGCACCAACGCAACCGAAAAGGTTTGCACATTGACCCAGTGATATAACACTGCTAAATGGGTCTGTGAAACCAAGATTTATTTGGGTTCGGGGGCTTGATTATGCGGAGGGAAGGTGTTAGGCACCCCCTGACATCCGTGTTTCCACGGTGACCGCCACTTTTTAAAGTAACTGTTATATAAATGTGTGTGTGTGTGTGTGTGGATCAATGTGCAATTATTTTAAAGTAGTGTGAGGCCTCGTTCGCACCTATATACACAGGGTTTGAATTTATAGCAAAATTCAGTTTTAAGCAAGATATAGCAATGAAGTTTATTAAAGAGGTTTTTCAAACCCTATGTTCAATAGGAATTGAGACCTTTTCATACATCCATTTTATTATTAAAATGTTCGGCTTGTTTGGTTTTATTTTCGAGATGTGAAGCATCTTCGAGAAAATAATATACAGCAATGCCGAACTCCTTATGGGCGTGATTGCCATCCAAGGACATTCAGACACCGTAAATAATGTACAAGCTGCTTATAGCTGAAAATGTCCATCACGAGAATCGAATCTAGATTTAGTAGACTGAATCTGTGATCACATGATTCCTAGGCTCACATGATACTACGATTTTTATGGAAAATAGTAAGAAGTTATATATATAAAATCAGTAAATATATATATATATATATATATATATATATATATATATATGTGTGTGTGTGTGTGTGTGTGTGTGTGTGTGTGTGCATGATCAACCACCATGAAGTAAATTCATGGGGATCGAAAATGTAAATATATAAAGAGGTAAATATATATATATATATATATATATGGACATGATCAACCACCATGAAGCGACTCCATGGGGGATCAAAAAGTAAATAAAGCGAAGAATGATTTATCAACCGCCACTTAAGTAAACTCAAAGGGACTAAATATAAATAAAAGCAGTAGAAGGCCTCGAAGTAAACTCCAGGCCTAACTGAAATGTAAATATATATATATAAAAAAGCAGTAAACGCACCGGATATAAAATCCAGGCTCATCGGATATGTCCGACAACAATTATATATATATATATATATAGATATATAAAAGCAGTAAACGCATCGGATGTAAAATCCAGGTTCATCAGATATGTCTAACAACAATTATATATATATATAAGCAAATAAATGCTCCAGACATAAGTCTAGGCTCAATCGAGGCATAACTCGATAATGTTAGTCCGTATATAAATATATACATATATAAGTATATATATATACAAACATAAATGAAAACCACGGACCAAAGTTCGGGCATACGCACATAACACGAATCTCAATGTGTAGAATAGTGTATGCAAAGATGAAGAGAAAGGTTTTATAGAGTGTGAGAAGGCTTACAGTGGGCTGCCAATGCAAACTTCTATGACTCTATATGGATAAACACTCAGCTCCCGCCGGTAAATGTATAGCTATATGTGAGCTAACAGGTGTTTAAAAAGAGTAAGCACTCAATATAGGTGTGTACAAAGCAAATTGGACAGGGCTTCCTCGCCTTTTTTCATTTTTTTTTAATGGCTACCCGAAGCCCTCTATTTATAGAGGGGGGAGCCATAGGTGTACTGCTGGCGTACCACAGATCCACTCAAGGTTTGCCTCGGGTGCCCCGAGTTCATGGTCCTGCTCATCTCAAGCACGTGTACTCATGCATTATAATATCTGCTCGAACTTGCAGAACTTCAATTCGAGCATCCGAACGAGGTATATAAGACCTTCTTCAGAATGCTTGTGTCGAGAGTTACGCAATGACATGGATTAGAGGTTGTACGAAGTCAGGAAGAGGGGACCATGCCCATGGTCTTCAAGCTTCAAATTCTATCTGGTGTACTGCCACGCGTAATAGTCACTCGGGATTGGAACTCCTTGGTTCTTATAGGACATTGTTGTATATATGTATGTCTGAAGTGTTGAGACGACGCGCAGGTGTTGAGGTAGCAAGATGACGTGTGACTCCTCATCGGGGTTATCTCCGGTTTGAGTTGAAAGCAGACGTTGCTCAGGGTTACATCTGAGATTGGACTGCTGCAAGTGTTTGAATGTCGCAAGGTCATCTGTGAGAATGCATGTCTGCCCATTGTTAGCTCCGGGTCTGAGGTATGAGTGCCTCAGCGGGAGGTCTGAGATTGAAGCTGATAGCATGCATTTGAAACAAGCATTTCTGGAGTTATCGCGTAATCGTAATGATATTCCTTAGGGTTATCTCAAGGATGAAACTTGGGGTTATCTCAAGGTTGAAATGATGTTCGGTGTGTGTTCCGGTTAAGACCGATACTCTCGATGTGTTAGGGTTTTGAAGCTGAACTTTCTAAAGAGTATCCGGAATGGATGTGATCATCTTCCGTGGTTATGTCAGAAGATTTAATCGCCCTCCCCGCAATGTCGATGAATTGTGTGCAAAAAATTTCGAGTGTCTACACCACAGTGTATATATATAAAAGCTGTAAATATATATATATATACAGACATGATCAACCGCCACGAAGCACCTCCATGGGGGATCGGAAATGTAAATATATAAAAGCGGTAAATATATATATATATATAGACATGATCAACCACCACGAAGCACCTCCGTGGGGGATCAGAAATGTAAATAAAGCAATAAATGCGATCAACCGCCACGAAGTAAACTCCAGGCGAGACTGAATGTAAAGAAAGTAGTAAAAACGATCAACCACCACGAAGTAAACTCCAAGCGGGACGGAATATAAATAAAGCAGTAAAAGGCCACGAAGTAAACTCCAAGCGGGACGGAATATAAATAAAGCAGTAAAAGGCCACGAAGTAAACTCCAGGCCTGACAAAAATATAAATATATATATATATATATGTAAGCGGTAAACACATAGGATGTTTCTCAAACCCAGCTTGGTTTATCATTTCAGCGATTTGTCGCTATATATATATATATATAAGTAGTAAACGCACCGGATGTAAAATCCAGGCTCATCAAACAGAGTTCGACAACAGTTCATATATATATATATATATATATATATATATATATATATATAAAAGCAGTAAACGCTCCGGATATAAAATCTAGGCTCATCGGATATAATCCGACAACAGTTTATATATATAAGTATATATATATATATATATAAGTAAGTAAACGCTCCAAACATAAGTCTAGGCTCAATCAAGGCATAACTCGATAATGTTAGTCCATATATAAAAATATATACATATATAAGTATATATATACAGACAAAAATGAAAACAACGGACCGAAGTCTGTGCATACACACACAACACGACTCTCAATGTGAAGAATTGTGTGTGCAAAGATGAAGAGTAAGGCTTTATAGAGTGTGAGAAGGCTTACAGTAGGCTGCCAAGGCAGGATTTTATGACTCTAGATGGATAAACACTCAACTCCCGCTGGTAAAATATAGCTATATGTGAGCTAGCAGGTGTTTAAAATTAGAAAGCACTCAATATGGGGTGTGTACAGAGCAAATTGGACAGGGCTTCCTCGCCTCCTTTCTTCTTGATTATGGCCACCCCAAGCTCTATATTTATAGAGCTGGTGGTCGCAGTGTATGTACGCTGTACGGCGCTTGATGCACACTATGATGATACCAGATGCACTCGCTGCTTCGGGTGCCCGGGGCTCCGTGGGTCCTACCGTCTTGAAGTACATGCACTCATGCACTGTGATGTCCGTTCAAACTTGCAGAACTTCAATCCGAGCATCCGAACGAGATATACAAGACCTTCATCGGATTGCTTTTGTCGAGAGTTATGCAATGACATGGGATTAGAGGTTGAACGAAGTCAGGAAGAGGGGACCATGCTCATGGTCTTCAAGCTTCAAATTCTATCTGATGTGTTGTTATGCGTAATAGTCACTCGGGATTGGAACTACTTGGCTCTTGTGGGACATTGATGTGTAGAAATGTATGAATGAAATGTTGAGATTGCGCGCTGGGGTTGAGGTGGAAAGATGATGATTTTGCCCCTCATCGGGGTTATCTCCGGTTTGGGTTGATAAAGAAGACGTTGCTTAGGGTTATCTCTGAGATTGGAATGCTGCAAGTGTTTGAATTCCTCAGGGTCATCTTTAAGTGTGCCTGTTTTCCCGGTGTTATCTCCGGGTCTTTGGAATGAGTGCCTCAGTGGGAGTTCCGAGGTTGAAGCTGATTGCATGCATTTGAAACAAGCATTTCTGGGGTTATCACAGTAACTGCAACGGCATTCCTTGGGGTTATCTCCAAGGATGAAACGCGGGGTTATCTCCGAGGTTGGAACTGATACTCCCGGTATGTGTTCTAGGGTTGAGACTGAACTTCCGGTGGTATCTGGAATATATATGAGCTGTCTTCCAAGGTTATCTCTGAAAGACGAATCTGTCCTCCTGCAATGTTAGTAACAGGTGTGTAGAAAATTTCGAGTGTCTACAACTATAATTCCCAAAATATAATTTTAATGTACAATTGTTACCCTATTAGAAAATTTTAGGGATTATTTATGTACTCACATCATATAATTCATGTACATAAAATACACGTAATAAAATAACACAATTAGGTATTGATTTGATAAATGAGATTTTATAATTTAATTTTAATATTTATTGGATTAAATAAATATTTTTCGATGATTTAATTATTATATTAAATAATTAATTCATGAAGTTGTGGTAGATTAATTTAATTATATGTGGTATATTTATTAAATTAATGTGGAGAATTTTATTATTCAAAGTATGTAATTATGTGAGCTTATTAAATTAAAAGAAATATTTAATAAGCCTAATATTATTTTAATTAATTTTATAATTAATTAGAGATTTAATAATTTGACATAATTAATAAATGAGAAATTTAATTTTTAGGACTATATGAATTAATGAGAAATTATTATATGATATTTAAATTAAATTAAATAAGTTGTTGGATTAATTGCCTAAATAGATGTGACACGATTAAACTATATTATAAAGGATTAATTAAATTAATTGGGATTGAGTCTTTAAGAATAACCAAACAGAGCTTTAAGGGAAGTTGAGAGCAGTTAACCACGTATGGGTTAACTGACCTCAACATTACTGGATTTATTTGTGCGCCTGGTCAGTTTCTCCATTTTACGTATTTGCAATTTAGAGTTAACTTGAGAGTCAGAGAGAATTCAGAGAATTGTTAAGAGAATTGTGAGAGTCAAGAAGAATCTGAGAAGGAATTCTTCTCCTACTAAATCTACACTACGCTTTGAGTAATTTCTTCAACCTAGTTTCTATTTTAGGTTATTAAAGTTTTCATGAAAATGGCTTTCAAGTTTCTGTTAAAATCTCTGTGGTTAGAAAGAGTAATAATTATGTGTTTATATATGTGGTAAGATGTTTTTATAATGTGTTGTGCTATATATTATGGTTCCATAACATCAGTTTCATGAAAATACGTTGTATATGGTTGCTACAAAATTACAGAGTATAGAAATATGGCCATATGGCCCTTACACGTAAATTTAATACGTCAATCATATGTTGTCCCTAAATTTTACACTTTTTATATAATTATGCATGTTAAAACGAAGAAAACAAACTTCGAATGGACAGATTTGGTGTTATAACGAACCTGTAGTGTTAATTTTTATGTTTTGTTTTCAAAACTGTCAAGAACATCAAGAACAGTGAAATTATGTGTTTTGATTCAAGTAATTATATAAATTAAGTTGTTAAAATCATGTTATAAAGGTTGGGTAATGATCATATATGAATTATAGTATTTGGGTATGCTTAAATTAATATATGGACAAGGAAATTGGAAGTTATGGCCATGTTCTCTGTGTTCTTCACAAGAACATATGGGTGAACTTGGGAGATTTTTTTTGACCCAACCTTGTTACGTGTCAACTGCAGAAACTGAGTCTTGGTAACCCCGCCCCCGGCGGGTGTTACCAAACTAAATTACCCCACCCCGGCGGGCAAAAAATAAATAAATAATAATAATAATAATAATTAATTAAAATATTTATCAAATAAAATAAATATTTTAATTGAGATATGGAGTAAAATAAATATTCGATGAAAATTATTATTAAAATATTTATAAAATAAAATAAACATATATAAAAGCAGTAAACGCTCCGAATATAAAATCCAGGCTCATCGGATATAATCCGACAACAGTTCATATATATAAGTGTGTGTATATATATATCTATATATATATATATATATATAAGCAAGTAAACGCTCCAGACATAAGTCTAGGCTTAACTGAGGCATAACTCGATAATGTTAGTCCATATATAAAAATATATACATATATAAGTATATATATACAGACAGAAATGAAAACCACAGACCGAAGTCCGGCCATACACACACAACACGGCTCTCAATGTGAAGAATAGTGTGTGCAAAGATGAAGAGAAAGGCTTTATAGAGTGTGAGAAGGCTTACAGTGGGCTGCCAAGGCAGGCTTCTATAACTCTAGATAGATAAACACTCATCTCCCGCCGATAAAATATAGCTATATGTGAGCTAACAGGTGTTTAAAATGAGAAAGCACACAATATGGGGTGTGTACAGAGAAAATTGGACAGGGCTTCTTTGCCTCCTTTCTTTTTGATTATGGCCACCCCAAGCTCAATATTTATAGAGTTGGTGGACCAAATGTGTACTGCAGCTAAGATGAGATGCACTCTGCACGCCTTTGGTGCCCTAGGCTCCGCGGGTCTTATCATCTCGAAGTACGTGCACTCGTGCACTATGATGTCCATTCGAACTTGCAGAACTTCAATCTGAACGAGGTGTACAAGACCTTCTTCAGACTGCTTTTGTCGAGAGTTACGCAATGACATGGGATTAGAGGTTGTACAAAGTCAGGAAGAGGGGACCATGCCCATGGTCTTCAAGCTTCAAATTATATCCGGTGTGCTGCCACGCGTAATAGTCCCTCGGGATTGAAATTCCTTGGCTCTTGTGGGACATTGCTGTGTAGAAATGTATGAATGAAATGTTGAGACGGCGCGTTGGGGTTGAGGTAGCAAGATGATGATTTGGCCCTTCATCGGGGTTATCTCTGGTTTGGGTTGATAGCAGACGTTGCTCAGGGTTACATCTGAGATTGGACTGCTGCAAGTGTTTAAATTCCGCAGGGTCATCTTTAAGTGTGCCTGTCTTCCCGGTGTTATCTCCGGGTCTTTGGAATGAGTGCCTCGGCAGGAGGTTTGAGATTGAAGCTGATTGTATGCATTTAAAACAAGCATTTTTGGGGTTATCGTCAGAACTATAATGGCATTCCTTGGGGTTATCTCCAAGGAAGAAACTCGGGGTTATCTCCAAGGTAGGAATTGATACTCCCGGTGTGTGTTCCGGGGTTGAGACTAATCTTCTGGTAGTATCCGGAATGGATGTGAGCTGTCTTCCAGGGTTATCTCCGAAAGACAAATCTGCCCTTATGCCATGTTAGTAACAGGTGTGCAGAAAATTTCGAGTGTCTATAATGAGTATGTGGATGAATGGCACGGGAAAGCTATCTTTGAGGCAAACTTTATTCAGATCCCTATAATCCACGTAAACTCGCACCTTTCCTCCAGGTTTAGGCATGGGGACTATGTTGGATAGCCACTCAGGGTATGTTGACACTATGATGATGCCGACTTGAAATTGTTTCACAATTTCTTCTTTAATTTTTAAACTCCACTCAGGTTTTAATCGCTTGAGCTTCTGCCTTACTGGCTTAAATTTCTCTTTGATAGGGAGGCTGCATCGACTCCAAAATTTAAATAATTTAATTCTCGACATCGGTCGTTAACAATACATTCAACCTCTAATTTTACATCATTAAACGATAATACAACCATTGAAATTTGCAGAATAATTAAAATTTATAATTACAAACTATCTGTTGATCGATTTCGCAATCAATGAATACGTGCAAGTATACACGGTCAACAAGTAATAAAGTGAAAGTAAAGTATCGTTCCCACGAGGAATTATTTAATAAAAATTATCAAATACTAACTCTTAACCAAATCAATTTTATTTAAACAATTGCAAATTATGAATTTTCTAATTAAGAAAACTAAATTAAACAATTAAAAGAGATTAGTCTAAAAGAAAGCAAATAAACAAAACTGATATTTGATTGAATTCAGATAAATAAGGATTAAGACTCCAATATCCCCAATTATGAACTATAAATCAATTATCCAATTATCTCAATTATTACGTCTACTGAATTGTTAACAGGAATTCTCAAATGCCAAAAGCCCTTTCTCAAGTGATCATTTGCCTTCTATTTAACCCAGATTAATTTTGCTATATCTCTATGCAAAAAAACTGAATTAAACTCGTTACAACCCCAATTCCTTATATGTTACATGCGGTAAATAGATATTCTCATTCTATTCACAAACCTAATTATTCATCGCAAATAATTAAGTCACATGATATCTTGCCAGCCCAACCCTAGAATTCCTTTCTCAATTCCTTCTAGAGTAACAAGGTAATTCATCGATCGATAATTAATCAATAAGCATAAGGCAAGATAAACAACTCACTTTGACACATATAATTGGAATAAATTAAATAACTAATTTATAGCCATAAAAGGTTCAATTGAAATCTTAATAAAAGAGTTAGTTCATAATTAATGAATTAAAACTAAGAATCCACAATTGAATAGACATTAAATGATAAAAGTATGATAAGAGAAGAGATTAGAATTTGTTGTCAAGAACTCGATGCTCCCTCTTCGCTTCGCTCTTGATCTTCAAATGTTCTTCAATTTGCTTCAATCTTCAATGGCTAATTAAGAACTAGGGTTTAGATTCTAATTTAATGGAGTGTTTAATCTACTCTAATCTATGTAATCTCCCTCTTATTTTATACCTTACATCATGTATTTATAGGTTACAAGTCCAATTTTTAGTTTAGGAACAAACCCAATCCAATTTGGAGTCAAAGAGGTGTCAAAATTTGCCCAAAACGCGTCCAGACCGCACCAAGCTCTTCCCCTAGTGCCCTAGCGCTGGGAACAATGCTCAGACACTGCTCCCCAGTGCCCCGGCGCTGGGCATAGGCCTATTTTGGACGCCCCGGCACTGGCACATGTTCTAACATTTTCTACTCCGACGTCCTTTGGGAAAATGGCCATAACTTCTTCGTCTGAACTCCGATTTTGATGATTCAAGATGATCCGGAAAGAGGAGAAGTAGATCTACAACTTTCATTCTTTAAGTGTTTCGAAATAAGGTCCGGAAAAATACTCAAATTGGCTCTAAAGTGACTGCTATGTAAATGGCAAGCCGAAAACCATGACGTTCGACTTCCGTTGGTACAACGATAATAACTCTTGCATCCGAACTCCGATTGGAATGATTCAAAATGTTCCAGAAAGCTAAGACGATGCTCTTCAATTTAAGCTAAGTTCCAAACCAAGAACATGAAGTAAACATGAAAGCCCAAATGATGTCCGGTTTATTTTTCTTTGCGTTTTCTTTGCTTTTCCTTACCAATAGTCGCTCACACCGCTCCCAAACGTATAACCTACAAAATGAACACAAAATGCATGAAAAGTAACTAAGACACATAAATATAAGCAACTAATTCAAGTAAAAGATACCGGATAAGTCTATAAAAAATTCACTTATCAAATACCCCCAAACTTAAACTGTTGCTTGTCCCCAAGCAACACAACATAATGCAATGCAATGCAATGCAATGAAATGCAACTAATCTATATGCCTACGAATCCAGCAGTATTTATAGAATCAAATCTATTCACTCGGCCTTAGAGCAATCAAGCAAACACGACAATACTTCATATCAAAACCAATCAACAATTTCCTAGTCAATCATCAAGTCTTAAACTGTTATTACTGGTATAGTGCGTGTGTGTGCTCAAAAACCATGCTAACTGATATAAAATCAAATTTAACACATAATAAGTCTCTTCGAAGGCATCATACAGTGTAAACTCAAGAAATCCAAAAACAAGCTAGATCCAACTAAAATCAAACAATTACCAATATCGAGGGTCAACATGGGATACTTATGCTTTATTTTCATCTATGGGGGCTTTTTGGTCTTTTTTCCCATTTTATTCTCTCTTTTTTATATACACATAGCTATGCAATGTCTTATTCCCTTAGGCTTTTCAATGCTACCTTAACGAGCTTTTCACCAACTAACTCCTGCACCATTAAGACCTAAGGGCGCTAGGTGTAAAGACAATCCCCTTGGGCTTACTTACTCAAGTAACAAAGGCCACAAAACTAGAGAAGCATGCTACGGTGTTTATTCATACTTTTTTTTTCTTTTTCTTTGTTTTCTTTTTTTTTTCTTTCTTCTGTTTTTTTTTATATAGCTTATATACCCCAAATATTCCCCCAAACTTAGGTTCTTGTCTAACTTTAGTCATCACTACTTATTCTTGTCATTCTTTCATTCAAACTAGCATTATCCTTTAGAGTCCCATTATGTATCAATTTAAACTCAATCAATCAACAAGTTGTTTTAACTGCATATCATTATTATACTAGTTTCAAAGCAGTAAAAGATTCAATTCATAACAAGAAATCACATCAAAGCTCTAATAGTCAAAGATTATACTTGTCTACCCAATTCCAATCTCATCATTAGCCAAAATAAACTTAACTATAACAAACCGCTGGAGTTATGCAAAATGAACATAGTAACAAACTATTATTTTTTGATTTTTTGAATTTTTTTTATAATTAACCTAAACTATATTAACAACATATGAAAAATAACATAACATAAACATGAAACTAAACATGTAATAACGAACTAAACTAAACTCCCCCAAACTTAGCAATTACAATGTCCTCAATGTAAGAATATAGCGATAAGTAGAAGAGAACTTCCTCAGAATCACCTAGGCGTGAGGTGTCTTTGAGTGGCGATATGGTAGCGATGATCATTTTCCTATCCATTGAACCTCCAATACCGCAATGAAGAGAGACAACATGTATTAGATTATAAGAGAACTTACTAAGAAAATTAATTCCTATCTACTAAATAAACTAGTAAAGCATATAAATATAAAATTCTGGGTTGCCTCTCGATCGGCATTGATTTATAGTCTTTCAAATTTGAATTTGTGCGGTCAATGCTATCCAATTCCTCTTCAAAAGTTGAGAACCCTCCATCCATCAGAAATAATATAGCTTTTGGTAGGTTCCTATTTACAATAGCCATTGTATTAAAGTCACCTAGCATGCTTTGTTTAGATAAGATCGCATTAAAGAACGTCCAACATCTAGGTGTTTTTTCCATTGTGTCTGCGAATAGATTCTCGCATTTAGGCTTGTCGGGACAAAAAATCTCTTCTTCTATCTTCTCCAACTCATTGAACCATGGCTTCAAGTTGTACTTCGCTTACGCCACAAGGAGTATTGCCACGACATGACTACCTAACAAGGTTTTGCAAATCTAATCTGGATTCTTGAACTTTGGCATGAGAAGGAACTTGGGGCACTAATAACATCGGCTCCTCCTCGTTGGTAATCATAGTTAGTTCTTCACCGACCTTATTTTCATTATCCCCACTTGTCTCCTCTCTTTCAACATCTCGTGTCTCATCCAGTTGTAGATTTGGCTCGGGCACTTCATCAATTTCGTCATCCATGTCATAAAGCCAAGTGTTTGGAGGAAGGTTGTTTATGACTTTGGTCATTTGCTCTATCTGATCCGCAAGTTTTAGAATTGACCCCGTTTGATTAATCCCTTTCTCCTCGAACTTGGACCACAATTCCTCCAACCTTGAATTTTCTTCTTTTAATAGAGGTTGAGATGAGAATTCTGGCGTGTATGTTGGATTTGGAGTAGAGTATTGGTCTTGATAGTTGTAGCTCCATGAAGAATTCGGGTGATACCCCAAAACTTGTTCATAATTATCATATGCATACTGATTGAGGTAGTTACCACCATACTGTACAGAAGAAAATTGAGGTAGTTACCATCATATGCATACTGCATTGATTACTCGGGTGATTGCCAGCACAATAGTCACACATAACTACCATCCTTCGACTCTGTTGGGATGCGATAACGTCCAACTTCCTCGAAAGTTCTTTAATTTATGCCGACATTGCGGAAAGTGTTGTGAGTCCTGCTAATCTCCATTCCCTGGTTGAAGTCAAGTTCGCGTGTATGGCCATTGATACTCAAAGTCATCCATGGTACCTAAAATGAGAGAAATATAAGAAGAGAATTAAAATAAAAAAATGTTTAAATTAAGACTAATTTGATTGAAATTAATATTGGTAAAAAATATTAAACTAATTCCCCAAGAATTCACGCTAAAAACTTGTTGATCGATTTCGCAATCAATGAATACGTGAAAGTATACACGGTCAACAAGTAATAAAGTGAAAGTAGAGTATCGTTCCCACGAGGAATTATTTAATAAAAATTATCAAATACTAACTCTTAACCAAATCAATTTTATTTAAACAATTGCAAATTATGAATTTTCTAATTAAGAAAACTAAATTAAACAATTAAAAGAGATTAGTCTAAAAGAAAGCAAATAAACAAAACCGAGATTTGATTGAATTGTGTAAATAAGGATTAAGACTCCAATATCCCCAATTATGAACTATAAATCAATTATCCAATTATCCCAATTATTACGTCTACTGAATTGTTAACAGGAATTCTCAAATGCCAAAAGCCCTTTCTCAAGTGATCATTTGCCTTCTATTTAACCCAGATTAATTTTGCTATATCTCTATGCAAAAAAACTGAATTAAACTCGTTACAACCCCAATTCCTTATATGTTACATGCGGTAAATAGATATTCTCATTCTATTCACAAACCTAATTATTCACTGTGCAAATAATTAAGTCACATGATATCTTGCCCAGTTCCAACCCTAGAATTCCTTTCTCAATTCCTTCTAGAGTAACAAGGTAATTACTGATCAGATAATTAATCAATAAGCATAAGGCAAGATAAACAACTCACTTTGACACAAATAATTGGAATAAATTAAATAATTAATTTATAGCCATAAATGGTTCAATTGAAATCTTAATAAAATAGTTAGTTTATAATTAATGAATTAAAACCAAGAATCCACAATTGAATAGACATTAAAAGATAAAAGTATGATAAGATAAGAGAAGAGAATAGAATCATTGTCAAAGCAAATCTGATGCTCCCCTCTTGCTCTTGCTCTTGATCTTCAGTGTTCTTCAATTTGCTTCAATCTCCAATGGCTAATTAAGAACTAGGGTTTAGATTCTAATTTAATGGAGTGTTTAATCTAGTCTAATCTATGTAATCTCCCTCTTATTTTATACCTTACATCATGTATTTATAGGTTACAAGTCCAATTTTTAGTTTAGGAACAAACCCAATCCAATTTGGAGTCAAAAAGGTGTCAAAATTCGCTCAAAACGCGTCCAGGCCGCACCAAGCTCTTCCCCAAATACCAAGCACGACGCTCAGACATCGCTCCCTAGTGCCCCTTGCTACCAAGCATAGGTTTATTTTTTGCGCCTTGCTACCGGGCACATGTTCTAACATTTTCTACTCCGACGTCCTTTGGAAAAATGGTCATAACTTCTTCGTTCGAACTCCAATTTCGATGATTCAAGATGATCCGAAAAGAGGAGAAGTAGATCTACAACTTTTATTCTTTAAGTGTTTCGAATAAGGTCCGGAGAAATACTCAAATTGGCTCTGAAGTGACTGTTGTGTAAATGGCAAGCCGAAAATCATGACGTTCGACGTCCGTTAGTACAACGATCATAACTCTTGCATCCGAACTCCGATTGGAATGATTCAAAATGTTCCGGAAAGCTAAGACGATGCTCTTCAATTTAAGCTAAGTTCTAAACCAAGAACATGAAGTAAACATGAAATCCCAAATGATGTCTGGTTTGCTTTTCTTTGCATTTTCTTTGCTTTTCCTTACCAATAGTCGCTCACACCGCTCCCAAACGTATAACCTACAAAATGAACACAAAATGCATGAAAAGTAACTAAGACACATAAATATAAGCAACTAATTCAAGTAAAAGATACCGGATAACTGTATATAAAATTCACTTATCACTATCCTCGTTCCCAAAACCTTCAACCTTTACATCTAAATATCTCAAAATCATTTTAATACTACAATAGTTTACATCATAAACCGATATTACAATTTAATATTACTACATTATTCGGAACCTTAAACATGGTTCAAATAATAATAAGACAACCAAAGTGTATAAATCTTCAAGTATCACATATGATTCATGTCTTTCAAGTAACACATAACTTTACCTTAAATCTTGAACCTCCAAAAGTGGTTATTTGCAAGGTTGAGCTCGACAGCCCAGCAAAATCTAACAGTTTTCATGCATCACATATCACATAATAACATGCTCAACATATAACATACATGCTGCAGTTCATATAAAAAGTATAAAGATTGAGTTCCTTACTCAATCAACATGCTTTAATCAATCAACGTAGTCATAAATTGACTTTGACATTTCACACTTTCAACATATATATAACACATCATGCTCTTTGCAATAAAGGTTTAAAATAGTTAATCATCAAGTTCACATAGCAAATAGGAACTGAAAGTCTTGCCTGATCCGTAGTTTATGAACTACGACTTAACTGCTTAACACTTATCTACACTTCGTTTATTCTTTCAAAGTTATATAATCATGGATTCACATCCATTAGTCATATATTTCATACTTTCTTAATATAATAGTAACGTTACATTATTTTCTAACTAGGTTTGTAAAACCTTCATTTCACTTTCTCATCATACTCTTAGAATAGCTAGGCATGTATAAGTATACCTTAACCATCCGTACTTGACATCAAATAGGTTGTGATCTATTTTCAAGTTCACATTCAAATTACTTAGCTCTATAATGATTTATTTTAAAAAATAAGGCTTAACAACTTTCTTTAACAAGATTTGATGTTATAAGCTTTTAAACCATATATTGGTACTAATAAGCCTCTAATAGCATGCTCACATGTATCTATCTCATTTACATAGACATAGCATAGTTCATACTTTTAAAACATGCTTAAATAACTTATATCATGCTTGACTAGTTGAGTGCACATATTATTCATGTTTTAATACTTAGTTTACAAAAGATAATGGAGTTTGTCTTTGAAATCATTTTATCATGAATGATGTAGTATAACACATATAAGACAACTTTTAAAACTCTTATCATAAGTAACTAAGTCATGATAACATCTTCTCAAGTTCAAAACCTACCTCATGTAGCATTCATGCACCTTAGTTCTATTATATCAAGTTTCTCTTGAAAACTTCTCTAACACAAGGTCTAACAAGTTTTATCATGAACAAGACACTATAAACACCATATCATGCTCATTTATATTTGAACTCAATCATGTATATAAACCACTAAGTTCATAACTTATAAAACATAAGTTTCCACAAGGTTTGTTTTTTTAAAAAAAAATCTTTAAGTTTCATTTCAAAACACATACTAAGTCATGCCAATACTTTCTATTATGAGCAAGGAAATTTTATATGTAATGTATAATATCATGAATTTTCATGTTACATCACTTAGAATAACATATTCCATCGTCGGGAGCACTATACTTGTGTATGTGCTCGTTCGACGCCTTCCGATCGCCTTCGAATACTTAATAGTCACAAAGATGACTATTTTTACCCTTCCTAAAGACCTAAAATTAAAAATCTTAAAGAACAAAAGTTGTAGGACTATTCGTCCTCATTCCGGATCATCTTGAATCACCTCAATCGAAGTTCATATGAAAAAGTTATGGTTGTTTTAGTAAAACATATTCTGTCAAATTTTTCTCAACATCTGCACATTAGATAACCTCTCTAATCGGGGTGGGGTTTTGCTTTAAAAATAGCCCGTTCTGTATGGCCTAGCTTCAGAATTTGAAATTTCATCCTCTATTATGAACCATTATGCCAAAATTTCTTTCTAACCTTCATAATTTAAGTTATACATGTCCAAATTAGTCCGTTTTTGATTCTATGAATTCGTAATTCATAGAACTACAACATACTAGAACTATAACAATTTATAGAAACCCTAACTAACTTAATTCTTAATCCAAAACTCATGTTCATACTAATTTTTATGTTTTGACAATTTAGCGAATTCGTTCACTACGAATTCGTTTCTCAACCATTTGATTCATTCAACTTTCGTTGTTTTCGTTTCTTCACATATTATCACAATCAAACATCAATTCGCAGATTATAACACATATTGGATATAAAATTTTATACTTTCTTAAGCTATTTTCATACATATAACACTGTTTTCTCAAATTCTTCGTACAATCCCAATTTCACGTATTTTAATCATCAAATAGCACTCACACACGATTATTAACATATTATAAACCACATACACGTGCATATATATCAATCCAACACAACTACCAATAAAAATTTTAAAGATAGAAGTTAAGATTAAAATGGATTATACCTTGAATCTTTGTTTGTTGGGAAGAGAATTGTTTTTCCCTTGATACTCCAATTCCCTAGCAAAATCTATAGAAAATTTCTCACAAACTCTCTCTCCCTTTCTCTGCTCTCTCTATATCTCTGTTAACTAGTCTTAGGCAAAGAAATAAAATGCATAAAAATAAACTGATAACCCCTCTTTCTCACGCACATTAGTTACAAAAACCCAATAATTGTCAGTTAAAAAATAAGCCAAAGGCCACAAGGCCTTGTTTGGTTACAATAATCCCCCCCATTCCAATTTATTTTGATAATATTATATTATATAATTTTTATCTGTCACACATGTAACCAATTTACATAACTTACAATAATAATTATAATTTTTATTATAATTCTTCTGATGATTAATAAATAATTATATATCTAATTTAATTAATAAATTAGACTTAAACATCACTTTATTTAACTACTTATTTCTTTAATATTAAACAACTCATTTAATTTATTTAATTCATGAAATTAAATCTTTCAAATAAAAATTACCATTATTCAATTTCATTACTAAATTAATGCACCACGATTCATCAATTATTTATTTATCTCAATAAATAAATTAATTAAAATATTTATTTAATTTAATAAATATTTAAAATTAATTACAAAATTCATTTAATTTCTTCAATAGTTAACTTAACTATTAAACCTCACTTTCCCAATATATGAAATATCTCTTCTTCACATTGGATCACATATTTCAAAATATATAAAGATGTGATATATATACATACTCAAACTCAACACATCTCATAATAAAAATTTTAATTATTAAATTCTTATTTTAATAATTTATAAAAATTTGGGTTGTCACATCCTTCCCCCCTTATAAGGATTCCGTCCTCGGAATCAACGAAACCCTACCTTAATAAGGTTTTCATCAAATCTCTAAAAAAAAAATTATCGTTGAATAACTTCAACACATTACTTTAATATAGGTTTTATATTTCCTACTCTCTTCATTATTCATAATAAATTCTTATAAGTTTTATTTCATAACCTTTACTTAGACTCAATTATATTTGAGTATCACATATTCTTTGACACGTTCATTATTTTCTCTAAGAATCATTACCATATACTAGATTCTCAAACTCTCCGGACATTACATTCACCCCTTCTTCTTACGAATTTCGTCCTCAAAATTTTATTTATTAATCTTTATTCATTCAATCTATCAAAATAGATTTTACGTTTATTCAGTCATTGGATTTTATAACCACTTTCTTTCCACAAAGATCATTCTACAATTATTAAACTTTTCTATTAAAAGTTTTACATTATTCTTCGATAACTCATCCCCTTCTCATTTTAAAATTTCTTTTCTCACTCATTCAATATATTCATCATTCAAAGGTCGCATTCTATTTACTTACTTTTTCTAAGGAATACTCTCCTTTTCGGTTCTATCTTGCAGAATAACAAGAATCTTCTATAATTGTTCAATAATTGGGAAGTAGTATGAATAACTCAGGAATTTAAAAGATTCTAAATCATGCTGAGGGGTCACAAGACCTTGAGCTACGTCCACGATTATAAGTACTCTTTCAACTTAAACCTTACCAGTCATTAGACTATAGGGACTCCCGTACTTAGGTTGTTAAGCCCTTCGTACGATGTATTGTGCACAAACATCTAAACGCATCGCGTAAAAATAATTCCCCCATAATAGGGTTGTTCTTCCGCTTTTAGAGATGTAACTGAGGGTCACAAGACCACGAACTATTTCCACGGTTATAAGTAATCTTTCAACTTTAACCTTAATAGTAATACTATATGGACTCCCCGTACTTAGGGTGATCAGCCCTTCGTACCATGTATTGTGCACAAACATCTAAACGCCTCCGCGTAATACCCTATAAAAGGGTTGTTCATCTCAGCTTTTCAACATCTGAATCCGCACCAAAATAATTTGGTTTGGCATAACTTCTCAAGAAATGCTTGAATTTTATGAACATCTTTCAATATTCGTCTAGCTGAATCAAATAGGATAGACTTCTACAACAATTCAGACATCAATCAAAATATATATATATATATATATATATATATATATTCTCATATCTTAAAAAATCTCAAAATCTTTTTTATAAGGCCATGATTATGACGTTGTCATACTACATCTCACCATATAATGACGATCATATGATCACATCCAACACCAAGTGTTCCATTGCATTGATGACTCCATTGTTTATCATATCACCCGTTGTATATAGTTAAAATATATTTTGAAAATTTAAAAATCATTTTTTTATCTAGTCGAAACAAACAGCATAGATATGCGAATAATAGCACTGTTTTAAAAATTCTTTGGTTCACTAGTGTGATCCAACATTTTTTTTTCAAAAAATCAAAAGTACAGTCATCGGCGCGAAGTCAATAAATCTCAAAAGTCTAGCATACCTAGTAGATTTAGAATATCTAATTTTCTCCATCAATTTCAATCTTTATACTAAATATTCTTGTATTTCAACTTACAATCTTCTTATACCCCCAGTATAGTTCATCAAACTTACCGCACATTGGAAGTTCAGGAACTTGCCACAATAATATGAGTTTACGAACTTATCCTAGTTTAACTATAGGCGCCCATTCACGAGAGGGTTCAAAACATACCATATTATTATGAGTCACGAACTTACCATATGCATTAGTTTTAAGAACCGCGCCTAATCCTAATAATATCTAACTAATCTTAATAGTTTCTAACTATCAAATATACATATGAGAAAAGAATCACCTTTTTGCCACATATACATTGATAGCGCGACACAAACATTCTAATGATTATCAATGTGATAAACTGAGCGCAAGCACAAAACCCTCACCCATACAAAGGTTTGTACAACTCAGCCATCACATGAGTCATCAATTGAAATCCCTCCTAACTCTATCTTACTTATAACTTGCTCTTTGCTCGATACTATTTTTTAGTACCTCATCATCTATAACTCCTCGTGAGTTTATCTCATACTATATTATAGTACATTATCTTCATAGCAACAAGCTATAATTATTCAAACATTACAGACCATCTTTCTTTTATAACTTAAACAGATCACGTCGTGATCATATTCTATAATCATCTCCCTTAAAATTCTTTTCTTAACTCGTTATTGTTTTGTTTTACAATCCTCTTTCTTTCCTTTTTCATCATTTACGATTTCATTTATGCTTTTAATCTTACAGGCTTTGTCTATTCATCATTATTCGTTATCTTGTCTATTGGAGTTAGGGTAACTCTCATTTCTTATCTTTATATCTCTTTAAGATTCTTCTTTGAATTTTCTTGTTTATATAACAATTCTTCCTTTAAGAATTTCTAACTTCTTTTACATTGCTCAACAATTCATTCGAGTTCCACATTTTCATCATACATATCCATTTTAATACTTGGTACACATCGAGTCTCTAATAGTTTCAATATGGTACGCTGAGTGGTTCCCACAAACAACAACAAACTAGGTTCCGAGTTACTAGTTTGTATATACCTCCGCTTTATGAAGGAATCGTTTAGCCCAGATACCATACATTAACTATTAAAGAGTACGATTGTACCATACTTAGATAATACTTTTTATTCTTAAATTCTTTATCATTCTCTTTTTATAGACATTGCCTATTTATTATCACCTTACATCCTTATTATTAGAGTTGGGTAACCCCACATTCATATTCCTTATAACTCTGCAAGATTCTTCTTTGAATCCTCTAATGCATGTTTTAATCCCTTCTTTATAAATATCTTAAAGTACTTCTTATTGTTCAAACTCTATTTAAGCTTATTCGTTCATTATCTTCACCTCTCTTCTCTAAGTTTATAGCCTAAGGTACTCTTACCTAAGGTTTCTAACAAATCCTCTTTGATACCAACTGTAACGATCCCAAAATTTAAATAATTTAATTCTCGACATCGGTCGTTAACAATACATTCAATCTCTAATTTTACATCATTAAACGATAATACAACAATTAAAATTTGAAGAATAATTAAAATTTTTTATTACAAACTATCCTCGTTCCCAAAACCTTCAACATTTATATCTAAATATCTCAGAATCATTTTAATACTACAATAGTTTACATCGCAAACCGATATTACAATTCAACATTAATACATTATTCGGAACCTTAAACATGGTTCAAATAATAATAATACAACCAAAGTGTATAAATCTTCAAGTATCACATCTGATTCATGTCTTTTAAGTAACACATAACTTTACCTTGAATCTTGAACCTGCAAAAGTGGTTATTTGCAAGGTTGAGCTCGACAGCCCAACAAAATCTAATAGTTTTCATGCATCACATAGCACATAATAACATGCTCAACATATAACATACATGCTGCAGTTCATATAAAAAGTATAAAGATTGAGTTCCTTACTCAATCAACATGCTTTAATCAATCAACGTAGTCATAAATTGACTTTAACATTTCACACTTTCAACATTTATATAACACATCATGCTCTTTTCAATAAAGATTTAAAACAGTTAATCATCAAGTTCACATAGCAAATAGGAACTGAAAGACTTGTCTAATCTATAGTTTATGAACTACGACTTAACTGCTTAACGCTTATCTGCACTTCGTGTATTCCTACACAGTTATATAATCATGGATTCACATCCATTAGCCATATAGTTCATACATTCTTAATATAATAGTAACGTTACATTATTTCCTAACTAGGTTTGTAAAACCTTCATTTTACTTTCTCATCATACTCTTAGAATAGCCAGACATGTATAAGTATACCATAACCATCCGTACTTGACATCAAATAGGTTGTGATCTATTTTCAAGTTCACTTTCAAATTACTTAGCTCCATAATGATTTATTTCAATCAATACGGCTTAACAACTTTCTTTAACAAGATTTGATGTTATAAGCTTTTAAACCATATATTGGTACTAATAAGCCTCTAATAGCATGATCACGTGTATATATCTCATTACATAGACATAGCATAGTTCATACTTTTAAAACATGCTTAAATAACTTATGTCATGCTTGACTAGTTGAGTGCACATATCATTCATGTTTTAATACTTAGTTTACAAAAGATAATGGAGTTTGTCTTTGAAATCATTTTATCATGAATGATGTAGTATAACACATATAAGATAACTTTTAAAACTCTTATCATAAGTAACTAAGTCATAATAACATTTTTCAAGTTCAAAACCTACCTCATGTAGCATTCATGCACCTTTAGTTCTATCAGATCAAGTTTCTTGAAAACTTCTAACACAAGGTCTAACAAGTTTTATCATGAACAAGACACTATAAACACCATATCATGCTCATTTATATTTGAACTCAATCATGTATATAAACCACTAAGTTCATAACTTATAGAAAATAAGTTTCCACAAGGTTTGTTTTTTTTAAAAAAAAAATCTTTAAGTTTCTTTTCAAAACACATACTAAGTCATGCCAATGCTTTCTATTATGAGCAAGGAAATTTTATATGTAATGTATAATATCATGCATTTTCATGTTACATCACTTAGAATAACATATTCCATCGTTGAGAGCACTATACTTGCGTATGTACTCATTTGACGCCCTCTGATCGCCTCCGAATACTTAATAGTCACAAAGATGACTATTTTAACCCTTCCTAAAGACCCCATAGGTCTATTCGTCCTCGTTCCAGATCATCTTGAATCACCTCAATCAGAGTTCGTATGAAAACGTTATGGCTGTTTGAGTAAAACATGTTCTGTCAAATTTTTCTCAACATCTGCACATTAGATTCACACCTCGCTGTATGGGGTTTCACCTTAAAATAGTCTCGCCGTCAAGGGACTAGCTCTTGTAACTCGAAATTTCATCCTCTGTTATGAACCATTATGGCAAAATTTCTTTCTAACCTTCATAATTTAAGTTATACATGTCCAAATTAGTCCGTTTTCGATTCTATAAATTCGTAATTCATAGAACTACAACATACTAGAACTATAACAATTTACAGATCCTAACTAACCTAATTCTTAATCCAAAACTCATGTTCATACTAATTTTCATGTTTTGACAATTTAGCGAATTCGTTCACTACGAATTCGTTTCTCAACCATTTCGATTCAATTCAACTT
Organism: Panax ginseng; assembly: GCA_020205605.1. Taxonomy (NCBI): domain Eukaryota; kingdom Viridiplantae; phylum Streptophyta; class Magnoliopsida; order Apiales; family Araliaceae; genus Panax; species Panax ginseng. The sequence goes on along the minus strand of CM035133.1, from coordinate 91,262,548 downwards.
TTGTTGTTTTCGTTTCTTCATATATTATCACAATCAAACATCAATTCACAAATTATAACACATATTGGATATAAAAAATCAATTCACTGCATAATTATTGCTACATTTGTTGTAAGTTTGACTTAGTATTCCATGGGAAGATTTACTAATTTTATGGACCGTTGATGGTGGTTTTAATAATTAATCAATTTGGACCATTGATGGTGGTTTTAATAGTTAATCAATATGGACTATTGATGGTGGTTGTAATAGTAAATCAATCTGGACCATTAATAGTGATTTTAATAGTAAATCAATCTGGACCATCGGTAGTGGTTTTAAAAGTAAATCAATCTGGACCATCGGTGGTTTTAAAAGTAAATCAATCTAGACCGTCGGTGGTGGTTTTAAAAGTAAATCAATCTGGACCGTTGGTTGGGGTTTTAATAGTAATCAATATGAACCGTCCGTTCTAATAGTAAATCAACGGACCGCTTTCATGAATCGCCATTATTTAGTCCATTCTCCTATAAATAGAAGCTTAATTCTTCTTTCATTCTCACCAATTCACTGAGATTCATAAGAGACACTATAGAGAGAGAAACTATAGAGAGCAAGAAGAAGAGTATTCTGCTACTTCACTATTCCAGTATCCAGCCTTCTACTAAGGTAAGGGATATTATTTGTCGTATTCGTAAGGGATATTATTTGTTGTATTCATAAGGGGTATTATTTCTTTCGTATTCATAAGGAATACTATTTTTCATATTCATCCTTTAATATGTCGGAATAACCTGTCTACGTGGATTACGTACCGTATGACAGGTGAAAATCCATTTGCAGTTTCGTATGTTATTTCTTTTCATATTCTTAAATCTAAACTTACTATGGTAAGTATTGCTTCTATATTCCTTGAAATTAGTGGAATATCCTTGAGTTTTGCGCTTCATCCAGTATCGTTTCATTAAAATATTGATATGACCTTTCTTATTAAATATCAATATTTTCACCCGGGATACTATTCACGAGTTACTATTCACCCAGTTACTATTCACTATAATATTATTCACTCGGGTATTTTGGGCACTTTTCATGTCGGGGTACTATTCACGAGTTACTATTCATGGGTTACTATTCACCCGATTATTATTCACTCAAATATTGTTCACTCGGGTATTCGGGGCACTTTTCATGTCGGAGTATTATTCACGGGGTACTATTTCCGAAGTACTATTCACAAGGTACTATTCACCAAAAAATTTATTTCTTTTTTGTCCAAATTATTTTTGATACGTGGATATTATTCTTGAATTTTACTCCACAAAGCAGTATCATGTTGACAATTTGGACGTTATTGAATTCTGGATAAATTAAATTATAAATTTTTAAAAATTAATCTTTTGCTTTCTTTTAATTGAATTCTTATATCATTGTCATCATCCTCATGCTTATATTGTGATGAAAATCATCTTTGGCCCGTAGTGCATAGATGGACTATTGATTGGTATGATTATGACCAGGGATAATTCGGTATGATCATGATCATTGATGATTACATGATTATTCTTGGCCCGTAGTGCAGGAATAATTTATGGACGTGATACTAATGAATATCCTTGGCCCATAGTGCAGGGATGATTCGATGATGTGATTTATTTATTGTCGAGTCCCAAATGATAAAGTTAATGATAAACTTTTTAAATCATAGAAGATAGTAGATATCATGCTCTACTTGACGCTTCTAATGGATTGCTTGTTCCGCTGCAGTTAAACTTGTTGTCTATTATATTCTATCAGTTTAACATTGTTGAAGGCTAATGATAACTTATTCTACATTATCTTAGTCATAATATTTCTTACTGGGCTAGTTGAGCTCACCCTTTTACTTCCATTGTTCTCTTCAGGAAATGAGAATGTAGCCAAAACTAGTCGGGGGACGGAGTGATGGTTCGAGATGGTGTTATAGTAGTCATCACTATTCTATAAAATAGTGTGACAATAAATGTAATGAGGACTCCATTTGAGTTTGGATATTGTCTAGAAGACAATATTCGTGTAAAAACTCTCAGCTCATGTTGTATAATTAAGTTTGTAATTGTATTCAGTACCATGTATTTGGCAACCCAAGATGGGTGATGTATACCTATTTTGGGGGCGCCACAACAGTATCAAAGCTTAGGATATGATCCCGGCCGAGATGTGAGACAAGAACTAGGAGGGGAGAGACGGGGAATTCCTTCGCTAGTATGACCTACCTAAGTTTATTTGGTATTTAATTGGTCGGTTAGAGTATAAGGATAATATGTGGCATGTCAATTAACCATTGTTTTATGGCAGTGTTTGAAATGGCATCTGAAAATATTGAGATCAGCAATGAAGCACATGAGACTGTTGAGTCACCAACGATCAATATCCAGGATAATGTGCAACAGGAAGACAATAATCCTCAGGTAAACAATAACACCGATCAAATGATGAATGATGGGATGTTCAGAGGCTTTATGCAATTTATGCAACATCAGGAGAGAGCGACTCCTGTTCAAAATGTAGGTGGAAATACTGGCAACTCTCAGATGGTCACTGCTAAGCATTTCAAGGAGCTGGGACCGCCAGAGTTTTTGGGAGAGCCAAAACCACTTAAGGCGGAGATGTGGATAACGCAAATCACCAAGATATTTGATGTCTTGGGATACTCCGAGGAGCAAAAGGTTCCCTTTGCCACCTTTATGTTGCGTGAAGAGGCAGATTACTAGTTGGAATCTATAAAAACCAAGCCTGACGCACTCAAGATGTCTTGGGAAAAGTTCCAAGAACTGTTCAGCGACAAGTACTTTCCCGAAAGTATTTGTCACATGAAGGAGGTGGAGTTTATCAAGTTGGAGCAAAATAATATGACTGTGTCGCAGTACAAGGCTAAGTTTGCCGAGTTGTTCTGGTTCGCATCCCATTTGGTTGATAATGAGGAGAGAATAACGCGAATATTTCTACGAGGTTTGAGACCCGAAATACGTCAATACCTCATTTCTCACAAACTTTTCTTGTATTAAGATGTTGTGAATAGGGCTCAGTTATTGGAGTGTGATAATGAGTCAACCCAATCAAGAGAGCAGCCGATAAGTCGATAATACCAGTGGTAGCAGTCATCGAAGCGATGACAACAAACGTGGAGGGAATCAACATGCCAGAAATGGTAACCACTTCGGTGGTAATCATGGCCAAGATAATAGAAGTGGGAATTTAAAGAAGAGGAGATTTAATAATAATGGAAAGACATCAGCACCAGCACCAATTTTCAAGGAAGGAGAACGACCACCGATCGTATGCTAAAAATGTGGAGGGGAGGGACACATCAGTCCAAACTGTATGCAGCAGTCCAAAACATGTTATAATTATGGAAGAGAAGGTCACCTAGCCCGATTTAGTCATGCAGTGAAGTCAAGTCCAGCTGGGATGGTGACGCCAAAGGATATTCCAGACAAGTCAAAATCGGTAGTTTAAGAGAGAGCATTTTTTGTGACGAGAAACCCGAACAAGGTTATCATGGGTAAGCTAATCATAAACTGTTGCAAAGTCTATACCTTATTCGATACCGGTTCTACCCACTATTTTATTGTACTTACTTGCGCTCAACGTTTAAATTTAACTCCGGAGAAATTAGACTTTGACTTATTGGTTGAAACTCCGTTAGGAGAAACCTTTGTTACCTCCACTATTTATAAATTTTGTTTGATTCAAATCGACACTTTCACATTACCTGTCGATCTTATCTCTTTAAAAACACTTGCATTCGATGTGATTTTAGGAATTGGTTGGTTAACAACTCATCATGCTAAAATTGATTGTTTTTGTAAGATTGTTAGCTTTCATATTACTAACCATCCTATTATGCGAATTAAATCAACCAAACCACTAAAGTCAATCACTGTCATCTCAAGCCATAAAGCTATTCGTTTATTAAAAAATGGATGTCAAGATTTCTTAGCTCATGCCACAGATTTAAACAAAAATACGTCAGATTTGAATGATATTTCTATTGTTAATAAATTTTCTGACGTATTCCTTGAAGAACTTCATGGCCTACCCTCAGAGCGAGAAATTGAATTTTGTATCGACCTTGAACCCGATACAAAACCCCAAAAATATTTCTTCTCCTAAAACAAACATAACATGCGCCGAATACATTGGCTCGAGCTGTTGAAGATTACGACCATACCATTCAATATCATTGTGGAAGAGCGAACGTGGTAGCTGACGAGTTGAATAGAAGATCGTATGCGGTTACGAGTGTGACGTTGTTAACATAAAGAATAATTTCGTACGACTTACAAAAGATGGAGATAGAGTTAAAGACTCAAAGAACCTACATGAAGATAGCGAATGAAGCAACTTTAATCGATAAATTTAAAAGCCGCTTAAGCTATAGACTCAAAGCTGATGAATGTGAAGAAGAAGGTGCAAGAAGGCGTTATTCTAAAAGAAAGAATCGACGAAAAGAGGAAATCTCAACCCTCGATTTTATTGGCCCATTTGAAATCCTCGATCGAGTAGGAACTGTAGCCTATAGACTCGTCTTACCGCCAAGTATGTCTCGTGTTCATAACGTTTCTCAAATATCTATGTTACGTAAATATGTGAAAGACCCGAACCACATTATTGAATTAAAACCGGGTGAGATAGCGGAAGATTTAACATATAAAGAGGTAGCTGTTAAAATCTTGGATAAGAAGGATCATATTCTACGCTCCAAGGTTATACCTCAAGCCAAATTTTTGTGGAGAAACCACGATATGAAGGAAATGACCTGGGAGTTTGAATCTGAAATGAAATCAAGGTATCCTCACCTCTTCGGCATACCAGGTACGTACGTAAATTTCGAAGGCAAAATTTCATAAGGAGGGGAGATTGTAAGACCCCGAAATTTATGAAATGAAAGTATTTAATTTTCTTATAATTATTATTCTATTTAATAAATGGTTTAATTTATAAAAAGGTTAAAGTTAAGGGTGATATGTGAAAATTTTTACAAAGTAAGCAAGTTGATATAAAATATTCGTTGTGTCGGGGAATATTCGTTTTAACAGGGAATATTCGTATGACGACACAACCATTGGTGGACCCCACAACAGAAGTATTGTCGTAGTTAGAAAACAACAGAAATAACTTTTTATAAAAATAACGGCGAAACTTTTGCCGTTAAACTGCTGAACTACCCGGTGGTAAAGTACGATGAATACGCTGTGGTTGCATAGTAGCAATACCAGTATTGATTATTGATGCTTACGTTAGAAGTCACCATTATACTTAATTATTGCTACAAGAATTCTTTGATAATATCTCTCATATTATTGATTTAATTATTGTCACAGTATTAATATTTTATATTATTAAATCAATAATTGAGACGACAAAGTTATTCATATTATTATTTGTAATATTAATGATGTCTAGAAAGTTCTGTTGAGGAGAGGTTTGGTCACCTAATTGCGCACTAATAGGGAGAAATCTTTATCGGAAAGCCCCCTCTTTCCTGGGAATGATCTGGTTGTTAAATATTGTGAGTTATAATATTAATGATGAATAATTGTTAATAGATTAAAAATGTGTTTATTAAAGATAAATAATTTATGGTAAATATTTATTCAATTTTTGATATAAATATAGGGATATGTTATGAGGCATTTGTTGTAAGTTTGACTTAGTATTCCATGGGAAGATTTACTAATTTTATGGACCGTTGATGGTGGTTTTAATAATTAATCAATCTGGACCATTGATGGTGGTTTTAATAGTTAATCAATCTGGACCATTGATGGTGATTGTAATAGTAAATCAATCTGGACCATTGATGGTGATTTTAATAGTAAATCAATCTGGACCATCGGTAGTGGTTTTAAAAGTAAATCAATCTGGATTATCGGTGGTGGTTTTAAAAGTAAATCAATCTAGACCGTCGGTGGTGGTTTTAAAAGTAAATCAATCTGGACCATCGGTTGTGGTTTTAATAGTAATCAATATGAACCGTCCGTTCTAATAGTAAATCAACTGGACCGCTCATGAATCGCCATTATTTAGTCCATTCTACTATAAATAGAAGCTTAATTCTTCTTTCATTCTCACCAATTCACTGAGATTCACAAGAGACACTATAGAGAGAGAAACTATAGAGAGCAAGAAGAAGAGTATTATGCTACTTCACTATTGCAGTATCCAGCCTTCTACTAAGGTAAGGGATATTATTTGTCGTATTCGTAAGGGATATTATTTGTTGCATTCGTAAGAGGTATTATTTCTTTCTTATTCATAAGGAATACTATTTTTCGTATTCATCCTTTAATATGTCGGAATAACCTGTCTGCACGGATTACGTACCGTATGACAGGTGAAAATCCATTTGCAGTTTCATATGTTATTTCTTTTCATATTCTTAAATCTAAACTTACTATGGTAAGTATTGCTTCTATAATCCTTGAAATTAGTGGAATATCCTTGAGTTTTGCGCTTCATCCAGTATCATTTCATTGAAATATCGATCTGAACTTTCTTATTAAATATCAATATTTTCACCCGGGGTACTATTCACCCAGTTATTATTCACTATAATATTATTCACTCAAGTATTCGGGGCACTTTTCATGTCGGGGTACTATTCACGAGTTACTATTCATAGGTTACTATTTACCCGATTACTATTTACTCAAATATTGTTCACTCGGGTATTCGGGGCACTTTTCATGTCGGAGTATTATTCACGGGGTACTATTTTCGAAGTACTATTCACAGGGTACTATTCACCAAAAAATTTATTTCTTTTCTGTCCAAATTATTTTTGATACATGGATATTATTCTTGAATTTTACTCCACAAAGCAGTATCATGTTGACAATTTGGACATTATTGAATTATGGATAAATTAAATTATAAATCTTTAAAAATTTATCTTTTGCTTTCTTTTAATTGAATTCTTATATCATTGTCATCATCCGCATGCTTATATTGTGATGAAAGTCATCTTTGGCCCATAGTGCATAGATGGACTATTGATTGGTATGATTATGACCAGGGATAATTCGGTATGATCATGACCATTGATGATTACACGATTATTCTTGGCCCGTAGTGCAGGAATAATTTATGGACGTGATACTAATGAATATCCTTAGCCCGTAGTGCAGGGATGATTCGATGATGTGATTTATTTATTAAGCTGAGTCCCATCGATAAAGTTAATGATAAACTTTTTAAATCATAGAAGATAGTAGATATCATGCTCTACTTGACTCTTCTAATGGATTGCTTGTTCCGCTGCAGTTAAACTTGTTGTCTATTATATTCTAATAGTTTAACATTGTTGAAGGATAATGATAACTTATTCTGCATTATCTTAGTCATAATATTTCTTACTAGGCTGGTTGAGCTCACCCTTTTACTTCCATTGTTCTCTTCAGGAAATGAGAACGTAGTCGGAACTAGTCGGGGGACGGAGTGATGGTCCGGGATGGTGTTATAGTAGTCCTCATTATTCTATAAAATAGTATGACAATAAATGTAATGAGGACTCCATTTGAGTTTGGATATTGTCTAGAAGACAATATTCGTGTAAAAACTCTCAGCTCATGTTGTATAATGAAGTTTGTATTTGTATTCAGTATTATGTATTTGGCGACCCAAGATGGGTGATGTATACCTATTTTGGGGGCGTCACACAATTGCTACGACATCCTTCCACTTTGTAGGAAATGTGTCCCCACTCTTAAGAAATACAGCGTTATTGTCTGCCATCTGCAGGACACCGTTGTCAATCAGGTTCTGGATAAGATGGCGGAGTGCCCAACATTCTTCAGTGTTGTGACCGCGAGAGTGGGAATGGTATTGACATACTCCATTAGAATCAAACCGTCTTGAGCGCAAGCTGATTAGAGGTAGCAAAGCTATGATTCTTCCCTCATTGATCAGCATCTATAATATCTCTTCCATCGGTTGGCCTAAATAGGTGAATTCTCTTTTATTGGCGAAGTCCCGACGGGCTTTAGCTTTTGCTCTTTTTACAATTTTATCCTTCAGTGTTTCACCTTCTAGAGTAAGTGGTGGAGTACTTGTAATAAGATGAAGGAGGCTAGCATGCTCCTGGCTGAATAATTGACATGTGACTTGGTGCTGATGAACCACCAGTTCTGCCAATTGGTTGACTTGCTCGCTAAGAGCCTTCATTTTTTGTTCCATCATAAACTGGAGTTGTACATAATCCCATTTGTCAACATTGTCCTCGCTGGTTTGGGATGATCCACCAACATAATGGGAGCTCTGTCCACTGCTCCAATTAATCATATTAACATGTTCTTCCTTGTGTTGAGGGAGAGGGTTGTCTTGCACATGGGGTTGGTCGGGTTTAGTCACCACGATCTCACCATTGTCAATTAAATCCTAGATTTTATGCTTCAGGGCCCAACAATCCTGAGTGTCATGGCCAGGATCTCCATCATGATAAGCGCACTTCCTGCTAGCATTAAAACCCTTTCCACTCGGGTTGGTTGGTGGAATAAGATGGGTAATTTTCTTCTGAGTTGTCAGAAGTTTGAGAATGTTTTTGAGTGAGTCCCCTAAGGGTGTGAACACTCGAGTACGTCTGACTTCTCCACTTTTTGGCAATGGAGGATTGGAAGACTGTGCTTGAAAAGGGGAATAATTTCTCCTCTGAATAGGCATGTTCTGACTGCCTTTTTGTCCTTGTAGTATCAAGGAAACATAACTTCCAGACTGGATGTGCTCAGCTACAGCTCTTAATGCGGCAAGGTCTTGAATCTTTCCTGACTTCAATCCTATCTCAGCCATTTCTCCATGTTTGATCATTTAAGAGAATGGATTGCCTATGCCAGCTAAGACCCTCTCATAGAAGGGAGCTTCTTAAATGTCTATGAAGGTCATCACCATTTCAGACTCAGTTATAGACGGAATAACTTGAGCAGCCAGACGCCTCCATCTTTGGGCATACTCTCTGAAAGACTCATTGACTTGTTTCTTGATGAAATTTGAATAGGTACACTTAGAACGGGGGGGTTGAATAAGTGTAGGCACCAACTATGTCCAATTTCTGTTACTTATAAAATTCCTTTGGATATTTAATGTAGCAAGCTGGATTATGAAATCAGGATATTATTTAAGTTAACCAATTTACTGATATAAGTGGATATAGAATGCAGGCTGCTGGATAGATAACGGAATAATAAAGCACAAAATGTAATCACACAAGCACCAGAATTTTTTCGTGGTTCAACTACTACCCTCTAGAATAGTAGCCTAGTCCACGTCCAATACCAACTAGTATTGGAGACTCACTTTTATTAAACTCTTTCAATCACAATACAAGTTCTAGCAAATTGAACACCTTTGTTCCTCGTGGCACCTATGCACTCTTAAGCACCTATGCTTTTCCCAAACTTGACTGTAATGAGTTATCAATTCAAACAGAATTAAGCACAATATTGATTGAGATATGAAAAACATAAGATACACACTAGAGGTCTAATGATCAAGCAATATATCACTTACCAACTTAAGGCTCTAGTATGAAATGATATCCAAGAAGAATATTACCAGAGTATGTTCTATATGATCTTCTTAATGGAAGCTCTTTTCTTAATGCAATTAGTATTGATCAAAGAGAAAAACAACTTTTTGGCTTGTATGCTTTGTGGATACTGTATATGTTTTTTGTGTCTCTTTCGTTTTACAAAATCAGTTCATTTATAGACTTTTTCCAGTGTAGTACCGTTGCTTGTTGTCTATGTGAGATATTAATGATAGAGACAGCATACACAAGTCACGTAATACATAGACTGACATTCGGATACCGTGCCAAAGATCAAGATATCCTATATATATATGTCATGATTGAGTGAACAATATAGGCATATAAGAGTGATGACTGAGGGAATCTTGCTTAATAGATAGTTCATCACATTTAGTCTATATCTTTTATGATTAGTGGCCATCTTGTCATATGGAATCTTTCATTTTGGCCATTATAATTATTATCACGGAGTAGACTTCCTTTAACATTCTAGAAATGTTCCTTGATCTTAGCTTTTATATTACACATTTAGATTAATTTGGTTGCCTTTAATTGATTGCTCAAAATTAAGGTCCTTGATTCACGAAACATGATTTATAATGCATGGTCTATGATGTCATATTTTGTGCTTACCATAAAGTATTTGCTAGCCGGTGTCCACAGATAGTAGTACCACTCAAGTATTTTAATATTCGTTTAACAGCCTGTAAATGGGATTCTTTGGGTTTGGCCTGAAATCGAGCACATAGACACACACTGTACATTATATCATGTCTAGAAGCAGTTAGATATAGTAGGGATCCAATCATACCTCTGTATTTTGTTACCTCTACATCCATACCTTTTTCATCTGCTGTGAGTTTTATTGATGTACTCATTGGTGTGGTCTTTGAATTTGAATTATCAAAGCCGAATCTTTTGAGTAGCTCTTTTGTATACTTGGTTTGATGAATGAATATACCTTCATGATTTTGTTTAATTTGAAGGCCCAGAAAGTAGTTGAGTTCACCCATCAAGCTCATGTCAAACTCCTTGTCGTATGCATTTGGAAAACCACTCACAAAGAAAGTTATTAGTAGCACCAAATATAATATCGCTCACATATATTTGTACAATAGTAATGTCTTTATTTTGACGCTTAATAAATAAGGTAGAGTATATTTTACCTCGTATGAACCCATTTGACAGGAGGTACTTACTTAATCTCTCGTACCAAAACCTTGGGGCTTATTTGAGTCCATAGAGTGCCTTCTTGAGTTTGTATACGTAATGAGGGAACTTGTCATGCTCGAATCCAAGTGGTTGTTTTATGTAGACTTCTTCATTTATGTAACCGTTAAGAAAGGCGCTTTTGACGTCCATTTGGTGTAGCTTGAACTTTTTGAAACAAGCAAATGCTGGTAATATACAAATGGATTCCAAACGAGCTACTGGGGCAAATGTTTCTTCATAGTCTATTCCTTCTTGCTGGTTGTACCCTTGAGCTACTAGTCTAGCTTTGTTTCTTATAATTGTTCCATACTCATCAAGCTTGTATTTGAAGACTCATTTAGTTCCAATAATGGACACATCTTTTGGGGGAGGAATTAACTCCCACACTTGACATCTTTCAAATTGTTGTAGCTCCTCCTGCATCGCTAGAAGCCAATTTTCATCAAGTATGGCTTCTTTGGCGTTCTTTGGTTCAATTTGGGATAGAAATGCTGAGAAAGCACACATATTTTGTGCTTTTCTTCTTGTAATAACTTTTTTATTTATGTTCCCAATGATGTTCTCAGGAGGATGGTTTTTGATGTATCTTGCTGATTTTGGAAGTTAAATATCATGTATTACTTCTTCAGTAGTTTCTGAATTGTGGTCTTGTTGTTCATCCATTTCAACTTGCTGGATATGTTCCTGATTTTTGTATTCAAATTTGTTTGGATAGGTCTTGGTCCTCGTCGCGCTTTCTAATCCATCTTGCTGGATTGGTTCCATGATCTTGCTATTTTTCTTTATCTGGTAGGCTGGATTTGCAGCAGTCTCTAAATTTCCTACATCTTCTTCTCTTTCTTTTGGAATATCATGGTTAGATTCGTTAAGTTTGACATGTATAGATTCATTGATACACATCTTTTGCAAATTATACATGCGATATGCTTTACTATTTTATGAATAGCTAATGAATATTCCTTCATATGATCTAGCATCAAACTTGCCCAGATTTCCATTAGTGTTAAGAATAAAACATTTAGATCCAAATACTTTAAAATAGCTTATGTTAGGAAGACGATTATTCAATAATTCATATGGTGTTTTCAAAATGATTGGACGAATCAACACTCTATTTAGCACATAACATGTCAGGTTTACGCCTGACTTACCAAAAATTTCTTAGGAGTTTACTTTCCGAATTAGAGTTCTAGTCTGTTTCTTGTAATGTTCGCTTTTCCTTTCTTCCAATCCATTTTGTTGTGGAGTTCTAAAATGAAAATTCATGAGTGATTCCTTTTGATTACAAAATATAATAAAAACCTTTTGAAATTCCGTACCATGGTCACTTCTGATTTTTATAAGATTAAGACTATATTTAGTCTCCAAATTTTTAATCAGTTTTTCAAATTCTTTAAATGCCTCATCTTTTGTTCTAAGAAAGAGTACCCATGTATATCTAGAGAAGTCATCGACTATCACAAAAGTATAGAATTTACCATTTAGACTAGCATGCCTTTTAGGTCCAAATAAATCGAGATGGAGCAATTGTAAGGGAGAGGAAGTTGATACCATGTTTTTGGCTGTGATTCTTACTTGTTTTCTAAGTTGACAAGGTTCGCATGTACCTTTCTTTTCGAAATTCATTTTGGGTAATCCTCTTACTAAGTTCTTTGATGACAGCTTTTTGATGAGGTCCATATGAACATGTCCCATCCTTCTATGCCATAGATTCGCTTCATCTTGAATGGTTGCGAGACATAATTCTTCCTCCTGTTGCTCAAAATCAAGAGTATATATATTTCCTTCTCTTTGTTCAACTAAAGCAACATTGTTAGTTCCATGTGAAATTGTGCATTTATCTTTTTCAAAATTTACTTGGTGTCCATTATCCATTAACTGACTAACACTGATAAGATTGAACTCTAGACCGTTAACAAGATGAACATTATTAATGTTAACCTTACCGTTACCGATTTTACCTTTCCCGATTATTTCGCATGCCCGATTATCACCGAATGTGACAGTTCCATGTCTCTTTTTGACATTTAGTTCCACGAACTTAGATTTGTCACCCGTCATGTGACGTGAACACCCGCTGTCAAGAATCCACTTTTGAGAGGATACTTTGGCTTTGAAACACACCTGTATAAGAGAGATACAATTTATCTTTTTGGTACCCATATCTTTTTGGGTCCACTTGTGTTAGTTGAAATTAGATCATTTTTCTTTACCCATACGGCTTTACTTCGATTTTTCTTTCTTGAGCAGTTTATCTCTAGATGTCCTTTAATGCCACAATTTTTGCAAGTAGTAAAAGGCATGCAATAAATTAATTTAAATGATGATTTTGATTTGAGCATTTCAACTTCCTTTCTGTATGTTGGGTTATAACCTATGCCTTGTTTATCATAACTAGGTCTTTGTTTTCCTAACATGACATTTAGATTTTCTTCCCCATAAACAAATTTAGCTAAGGAGGTTTTTAAGGACTCTTTTTCCTTTTTTAGTTCGTTAGTTGGAGGTGTTTTATTTATTGATTCATCGCCAAATGCATCAATGCACACATCTCTCATCTTTATCTCATTTGTTAATTTTTCAACTTCATTATTTAGTTGTTTTACCTTGTTGAACAATATTTATTGTAATTATCTAAATAGTCATTTTTCGCTGCTAGTGCCTTTTCCTCATTTATTTGTGTTACTTTTTGTAATTCTTTTTTTTCATCTATCAGTGCTTCCACTTCGCCCATTAGAGTGTTTACTAAGTCTTTTAAGTACATATTTTTTTCTTTTAATTTTTCATTTTCTTGTTTCAAAGTAATAACATCAGGAAGAGGTACCTCACTAGATTCACCTTCAAGTCCCATTAAGCATATTTGAGCCAGTTCATCGTTTGCATCTATTTCCACTTCGGATTCTTCATCATCACTTCACGTTAGGAATGCTTTATGCTTCTTGAACTCCTTATTGCCTTGCTTTCCTTTGTTTTTGAGTTAGAAGCAATCCTTTTTAAAATGACCTGGTCGTCCACATTCGAAACAAGTTTCTTCGATTGGCTTGGCTTTGTGTTTGTTGAATGTATTTTTCCTTTGATTCTTTCTTTGGAGTAATCCCTTGAGTCTTCTAGATATCATGGCTATTTCATCATCCGAGTTGTTTTCAAGTTCTTCTTCAATTCCTGCATTTAGAGCTACCACTTTCTTTCAAGGAACTTCTTCCTCGTCATAATATCTTTTCAATTGATGTTCATATTCTTCTAGTTCGCCAAAGAGAGTTAATGTATCCATAAAAAAAATATTGACGGAATCTTGAAGAGTAGTAATTTTGGATGCAAACCTTTTGGGCATAGCCCGAAGTAGCTTACGATTGATTTCGCTTTGTGGAATTGATTTGTCGAGCAGCTTCAAGGAGTTTATGAGTACCAAGAATCGCGCTTGAGCCATTTTGATTGTTTCGTCTCTTTCTAGTTTGAACATTTCGTAGTCATGCATGAGCATACTTAGTTTAACTTCTCGTACTTTGGATGTTCCTTCGTGACTTACCACTAAGGTATCCCAAATTTCCTTTGATGTGTTGCATGAGGAAACTTTATCTATTTCGGATTGCACCATGCTACTGAGGAGAGTGTTCATTGCTTTTGAATCGTATGACACCATGTATGTTTCGGTTGAGTCCATCTCGAGTAGAGTTTTTGGAGTGTCATCATCGTTCCTTGGGATTACGGGTCCATTCTCTACCACCCACCATTCCCATGGGTCTCGCTTAAGATATATCCTCATCCGAAATTTCCAGAAATTATAGTTCTCTGTTCCAAAGAGTAGTGGAGGTCGGTTTGTTGATTGGCCTTCGTGATGAACGTTTCCAAGTTGTGCCATGTCAGAATCTTTCCCTACAAGTCACCTTTAAGACCAAGATAAGTATAGCCAAGCTTTGATGCCAAATGAAATTTGAATAGGTACACTTAGAAAGGGGGGTTGAATAAGTGTAGGCACCAACTATGTCCAATTTCTGTTACTTATAAAATTCCTTTGGATATTTAATGTAGCAAGCTGGATTATGAAATCAGGATATTATTTAAGTTAACCAATTTACTGATATAAGTGGATATAGAATGCGAAATTTCTTTGGATGAATAATGAATAATAAAGCACAAAATGTAATCACACAAGCACCAGAATTTTTTCGTGGTTCAACTACTACCCTCTAGAATAGTAGCCTAGTCCACGTCCAATACCAACTAGTATTGGAGACTCACTTTTATTAAACTCTTTCAATCACAATACAAGTTCTAGCAAATTGAACACCTTTGTTCCCTGTGCACCTATGCACTCTTAAGCACCTATGCTTTTCCCAAACTTGACTGTAATGAGTTATCAATTCAAACAGAATTAAGCACAATATTGATTGAGATATGAAAAACATAAGATACACACTAGAGGTCTAATGATCAAGCAATATATCACTTACCAACTTAAGGCTCTAGTATGAAATGATATCCAAGAAGAATATTACCAGAGTATGTTCTATATGATCTTCTTAATGGAAGCTCTTTTCTTAATGCAATCAAGATTGATCAAAGAGAAAACAACTTTTTTTGGCTTGTATGCTTTGTGGATACTGTATATGTTTTTTGTGTCTCTTTCGTTTTACAAAATCAGTTCATTTATAGACTTTTTCCAGTGTAGTACCGTTGCTTGTTGTCTATGTGAGATATTAATGATAGAGACAGCATACACAAGTCACGTAATACATAGACTGACATTCGGATACCGTGCCAAAGATCAAGATATCCTATATATATATGTCATGATTGAGTGAACAATATAGGCATATAAGAGTGATGACTGAGGGAATCTTGCTTAATAGATAGTCCATCACATTTAGTCTATATCTTTTATGATTAGTGGCCATCTTGTCATATGGAATCTTTCATTTTGGCCATTATAATTATTATCACGGAGTAGACTTCCTTTAACATTCTAGAAATGTTCCTTGATCTTAGCTTTTATATTACGCACGAGATTAGCTGGTTGCCTTAATTGATTGCTCAAAATTAAGGTCCTTGATTCACGAAACATGATTTATAATGCATGGTCTATGATGTCATATTTTGTGCTTACCATAAAGTATTTGCTAGCCGGTGTCCACAAATAGTAGTACCACTCAAGTATTTTAATATTCGTTTAACAGCCTGTAAATGGGATTCTTTGGGTTCATTCGAAATCGAGCACATAGATTACACACATCGCATATTATATCATGTCTAGAAGCAGTTAGATATAGTAGGGATCCAATCATACCTCTGTATTTTGTTACCTCTACATCCATACCTTTTTCATCTGCTGTGAGTTTTATTGATGTACTCATTGGTGTGGTCTTTGAATTTGAATTATCAAAGCCGAATCTTTTGAGTAGCTCTTTTGTATACTTGGTTTGATGAATGAATATACCTTCATGATTTTGTTTAATTTGAAGGCCCAGAAAGTAGTTGAGTTCACCCATCAAGCTCATGTCAAACTCCTTGTGCATGCATTTGGAAAACCACTCACAAAGAAAGTTATTAGTAGCACCAAATATAATATCGTCTACATATATTTGTACAATAGTAATGTCTTTATTTTGACGTTTAATAAATAAGGTAGAGTATATTTTACCTCGTATGAACCCATTTGACAGGAGGTACTTACTTAATCTCTCGTACCAAAACCTTGGGGCTTATTTGAGTCCATAGAGTGCCTTCTTGAGTTTGTATACGTAATGAGGGAACTTGTCATGCTCGAATCCAAGTGGTTGTTTTATGTAGACTTCTTCATTTATGTAACCGTTAAGAAAGGCGCTTTTGACGTCCATTTGGTGTAGCTTGAACTTTTTGAAACAAGCAAATGCTGGTAATATACAAATGGATTCCAAACGAGCTACTGGGGCAAATGTTTCTTCATAGTCTATTCCTTCTTGCTGGTTGTACCCTTGAGCTACTAGTCTAGCTTTGTTTCTTATAATTGTTCCATACTCATCAAGCTTGTATTTGAAGACTCATTTAGTTCCAATAATGGACACATCTTTTGGGGGAGGAATTAACTCCCACACTTGACATCTTTCAAATTGTTGTAGCTCCTCCTGCATCGCTAGAAGCCAATTTTCATCAAGTATGGCTTCTTTGGCGTTCTTTGGTTCAATTTGGGATAGAAATGCTGAGAAAGCACACATATTTTGTGCTTTTCTTCTTGTAATAACTTTTTTATTTATGTTCCCAATGATGTTCTCGTGGAGGATGGTTTTTGATGTATCTTTACGATTTTGGAAGTTAAATATCATGTATTACTTTCTTGAGTTTCTAATTGTGGTCTTGTTGTTCATCCATTTCAACTTGCTGGATATGTTCCTGATTTTTGTATTCAGCTTGCTGGATAGGGTCTTGGTCCTGCTGCTCTTCTAATCCATCTTGCTGGATTGGTTCCATGATCTTGCTATTTTTCTTTATCCGGTAAGGTTGGATTTGCGTAGATCTCTAAATTTCCTACATCTTCTTCTCTTTCTTTTGGAATATCATGGTTAGATTCGTTAAGTTTGACATGTATAGATTCATTGATACACATCTTTTGCAAATTATACATGCGATATGCTTTACTATTTTATGAATAGCTAATGAATATTCCTTCATATGATCTAGCATCAAACTTGCCCAGATTTCCATTAGTGTTAAGAATAAAACATTTAGATCCAAATACTTTAAAATAGCTTATGTTAGGAAGACGATTATTCAATAATTCATATGGTGTTTTCAAAATGATTGGACGAATCAACACTCTATTTAGACATAACATGTCTTTGTGTTTACGACCGCACCAAAATTTCTTAGGGAGTTTACTTTCCTGAATTAGAGTTCTAGCTGTTTCTTGTAATGTTCGCTTTTTCCTTTCTTCCAGTCCATTTTGTTGTGGAGTTCTAGGTGCTGAAAATTCATGAGTGATTCCTTTTTGATTACAAAATATAATAAAAACCTTTTGAAATTCCGTACCATGGTCACTTCTGATTTTTATAAGATTAAGACTATATTTAGTCTCCAAATTTTTAATCAGTTTTTCAAATTCTTTAAATGCCTCATCTTTTGTTCTAAGAAAGAGTACCCATGTATATCTAGAGAAGTCATCGACTATCACAAAAGTATAGAATTTACCATTTAGACTAGCATGCCTTTTAGGTCCAAATAAATCGAGATGGAGCAATTGTAAGGGAGAGGAAGTTGATACCATGTTTTTGGCTGTGATTCTTACTTGTTTTCTAAGTTGACAAGGTTCGCATGTACCTTTCTTTTCGAAATTCATTTTGGGTAATCCTCTTACTAAGTTCTTTGATGACAGCTTTTTGATGAGGTCCATATGAACATGTCCCATCCTTCTATGCCATAGATTCGCTTCATCTTGAATGGTTGCGAGACATAATTCTTCCTCCTGTTGCTCAAAATCAAGAGTATATATATTTCCTTCTCTTTGTTCAACTAAAGCAACATTGTTAGTTCCATGTGAAATTGTGCATTTATCTTTTTCAAAATTTACTTGGTGTCCATTATCCATTAACTGACTAACACTGATAAGATTGAACTCTAGACCGTTAACAAGATAAGTATAGCCAAGCTTTGATGCCAAATGAAATTTGAATAGGTACACTTAGAAAGGGGGGTTGAATAAGTGTAGGCACCAACTATGTCCAATTTCTGTTACTTATAAAATTCCTTTGGATATTTAATGTAGCAAGCTGGATTATGAAATCAGGATATTATTTAAGTTAACCAATTTACTGATATATGTGGATATAGAATGCAGGCTGCTGGATAGATAACAGAATAATAAAGCACAAAATGTAATCACACAAGCATCAGAATTTTTACGTGGTTCAACTACTACCCTCTAGAATAGTAGCCTAGTCCACGTCCAATACCAACTAGTATTGGAGACTCACTTTTATTAAACTCTTTCAATCACAATACAAGTTCTAGCAAATTGAACACCTTTGTTCCCTGTGCACCTATGCACTCTTAAGCACCTATGCTTTTCCCAAACTTGACTGTAATGAGTTATCAATTCAAACAGAATTAAGCATAATATTGATTGAGATATGAAAATATAAGATACACACTAGAGGTCTAATGATCAAGCAATATATCACTTACCAACTTAAGGCTCTAGTATGAAATGATATGCAAGAAGAATATTACCAGAGTATGTTCTATATGATCTTCTTAACTAAGCTCTTTTTAATGCAATCAAGATTGATCAAAGAGAAAACAACTTTTTGGCTTGTATGCTTTATGGATCCGTGATATGTTTTTTCGTGTCTCTTTCGTTTTACAAGATCAGTTCATTTATAGACTTTTTTCCAGTGTAGTACCGTTGCTTGTTGTCTATGTGAGATATTAACGATAGAGACAGCATACACAAGTCACGTAATACATAGACTGACATTCGGATACCGTGCCAAAGATCAAGATATCCTATATATATATGTCATGATTGAGTGAACAATATAGGCGTATAAGAGTGATGACTGAGGGAATCTTGTTTAATAGATAGTCCATCACGTTTAGTCTATATCTTTTATGATTAGTGGCCATCTTGTCATATGTCAGCTTTTATTTTGGCCATTATAATTATTATCACAGAGCAGACTTCCTTTAACATTCTAGAAATATTCCTTGATCTTAGCTTTTATATTACGCAGGAGATTAGCTGGTTTCCTTAATTGATTGCTCAGAATTAAGGTCTTTGATTCACGAAACATGATTTATAATGCATGATCTATGATGTCATGTTTTGTGCTTACCATAAAGTATTTGCTAGCCGGTGTCCACAAATCTTACCATATATTGGACCGATGGAGACACCCAATTAGATTCCTTGAATCGTGGGACAATATAATGGAGCATGTCTCCTGCTATCCCATATTTTCCTTAACAGTGAACTTAGATTGATGCATAACTTATGGTAATTTATTCAATCAATCTTCTTGCTCTACCGTACAAGATTTGATTCCTTAGCTTATGTTGAGCAATATTGGCCATGCATATTATGAGCTAGTTAATTAACATGTGACAACAAATATGAATATGGGCGTATATGCAATGCACATGTCCTAGAGCCTTATTTTGGAAAGTAATAGATGCTAAGATCTTACATATATTCCTAGGACTCAAATTTGCTTTTCTTTCTTCAAGGATGTCTTGGCTTTGTAATTTCCTCCTTGTTGTTTTCTGAAATTTCATGTCTTTCCCTGAAATGTAATATATCATGATTAGAGGAATAATAAAGTCATCATCAAAACATGGAGTGTGACATAAGTCAACACTTGACCTTGGTAATTTGATACCGGTCTGGAGCCATCTGAGTTTGGAAACTGTACTGACTGAGGAAAGCATGGGCTAGCTCCTCCCAGCTATGAATCTTGGAGTTGTCTAATCTAGTGTACCATGCTCGCTTCTCCAAATGACTTTTTTCAAACAATTTGTGATTCGAGCTTTTCATCCCCAAGATAAGATCCAAGTTCTCCATTGAATACCTTCAAATGTGTGTAAGGATCTCCCAATCCATCATACTTTTCAAAATCGGAAGTCTTGAATTTTTTTGGATAATGAACCCCAGGAAAGATGCAAAGGTCTGAATATGAAACACTCTCGTGTGCTCCAATCCTTTTGATTGACCGAATGGTCTCTTCCATTTGTAGGACTTTTTTCCTAATATCACCGGTGTCTGGATCTTCTTTGAGATGGGTGATTTCAGGGGTTTTGTTTGTTTTGTCCAATTGGGACTCAGGTACTGGAACTTCTATGTCTGGACCCTGGTTTCCTCCATGTGCAGAGGATTCTGTATGTATGGGTATTTGTGGACCCTGAGTGGAATTGTGTAGTTCTTTGAGCAGAATAGCCAACTCTATAATTTGATTATTTAATCCATCGAACTCCTCACAAGAGATAGGAGTAGGATTAGGCTGACCAGATGTAGCCATGCTTGGTTGTAAGCTTATTGCCTTTTTGGACTTTGAACGGGTAACATGACCAATTGTTTCCCTACAAAAAGACTTATGTAGTTTAGTCTTAGGGAATGTAGAAATGTTGCATGCTATGTTATTTGTCCGTTTTTAGGAGTATTATCCTGCAAAACGGAGATCAGTTGTTTAAATGACAAAGTAGCATAACAGTTTTTGATATGAAAGGGAATGCATATACACATATTCCTTTATGTTTTCCATTACATTGAGATTGACATTGAAATGAAATTACAAGTAATTGAAATGGGAAGGTATGAAGAGACTTCCCTCTACATTTACTTTATCAGAGGCTGACCTATCTTAGGTTACTCTCGCGAATTTTTGGCATGAAGGTTCCTAGATCATCGCAATTTACTAGACAGGAAGTTAATTCGGTCTTTTAACTGGAGCGAATCTGGGTGGTGCCTTTCATGAGCCTCGTTGGAATTAGTCTCCCTACGAGTCTAGTAATCAAACACCGATAGGATAGCCTCCTGGTAGAGGGACCACACAACATACATTCACATACAACGCGTCTCACCGTATGGAAATGATGACATATGTGAAGCACTAATATTACAGGCAGACATGGTGCGAAGCACTAAGTGCAGTAAGTAAATGCATTAGTACACATTCATTCAAATATAAATGCAACATCCATACACAAGCAGATAAAAGTTTGAAAAGCTTTTGAGTAGCGGCTTAAGCCCTCTTACTGGATGTCCCCAGCAGAGTCGCCACCTATCGACGTCGGGATTTTTATTTGTCCCTTTCTGTTCTTGTCTTTTGGTGTTCTCATATTAGGTGAGATTTGTTTGAAAAAATAAGTTTTAAAAGGTCCGACATGTATATGTCGACGATTAGACTATAAGAGTTGTCTGTTGGTATTTTAAAATGGTTGCACCAACTCAACCAAGAAAAGGTTTGCACAATGACCTAGTGATGTGACACTACTTAACTGGTCTATGAAATAGAGATTCGTTAGGGTCCGGGGGCTTGATTAAGCGGAGGGAAGGTGTTAGGCACCCCTCGACTTTCGTGGTGACACGGTTACTGCCACTTTTCAATTTAAACTTTTATCTGAATGTGTGTGTGTAGGTCTATGTGTTGTTGTCTGGAAGTAGTGCTTGCCTCATTTGCACCTATATACAAAGGGTTTGAATTTTGTATAAAAGTTTAATTTTAACAAGATATAGTAATGATGTTTTGTAAAACAGGATTTTCAAACCCTTATGCTCAATAGTAATTGAGGCCTTTGATACTTCCATTTTATTATGTGTTCGGCTTGATTGCTTTTATTATTTACGAGATGTGAAGCATCTATGAGAAAATAATATACATAGCAGTGTCGAACTCTTTGTGGGCATGAAAGCCAACTAAGGAAATTCCAACACCGTGAATAATTTACAAGTTGGTCGCAGCTGAAAATGTCCATCACGGGAACTGAATCTAGATTCAGGAATTGAATCTGTGATCACATGATTCCTAGGCTCACATGATGATGCAGTATGTACAAAAGCTTTAAATCTTCTCTAGATTGATTATATGGTGAATATTACTTGATTAATCTCCTTCTTCTTCCTTGGTCCTCCAAAGCTCTCTTCTAATTTCACAGAGAACTCCTATTTCTCTCTCTCACTCTATGAACCCTAACATGTCAAATGAAATAATGTGTGAAGGTTTAAGCCTTCAGTTACTAGCATTACCAAGAGACCCAAAGTCTCAACAGTTAGAAAATACCAAGAGTTTAAGCCATGTTTGGCAAATATACTCAATGGCTTATTTCCATTTTATTTTCTTTTCCTACTATATAATATATTCTCCTTTCTCTAAGTGTCACACTTTAACTATATTGCTATAATATGTATAATTACTACATTATAAATTATAAAATTACATTCATAAATAAAATAACACCTCAAATTAAAATAAACATTTTCATTAAAATAATTAATATTTATTCCATAATTATTTTAATTAACTCAAATAAATTATATAATTATTATATATAATCATTTCATTCATTTTTCTCACATAAATTGTCTCAATACAATTTATTTAATCCATACATCTAATCACCACTTAAATATTAATTCAATTTATTAATCTCTAACCAATAATTATTTATAGGTATATTGGTTTTTCTTCTCTCAGCATCAATTTATATTTTATTAACATCATTCAAGATACTAAACCTTTTCATATATTACCATGACATATAATATATATTAAGAATACCAAATTTAATTAGCAAAACTCATATATTAACTCACTATTTAATTAAGTGAATTAACTCTTTTATCCACTTTACTACAACACCACTACTAAGTAAGGTTTTAATATTCAAACAATATTATTCCATAATATAGTTTCAACTTAATTTAAATTACTCAATATTTATAGGGTTAATTTTCTTTGCCACCAAATTTCTTGTCGTGACTAATTTCTTTTATTTCCTTTAATAGTTTAATCAACTATTAAATCTCATAAAAATTTAATTTCTTCACACCAAAATACATAATTCAAAATATATACATCTCATAATAAGAATTTTAATTATTAAATTCTTACTTTAATAACTTTTAAAAATTTGGGTTGTCACATCTTTCCCCCCTTATAAGGATTTCGTCCTCAGAATCAACGAAACCTCCCTTTTCTCGGTTTTCACCAAATCTCTTTTCAAAATTTATCGTTGAATATCTTCAATACATTACCTTAATATAGGTTTTATTTATTACCATTCCAACCATTCTTCAAAATAAATTCTTGTAAGTTTTATTTCATAACCTTTACTTAGACTCAATTATATTTGAGTATTAAATATTCTTTGACCCGTTCATTATCTTTCTCTAAGGATCATTATCGTGTACTAGATTCTCAAACTCTCGGGACATTACAGCAGAGCATCATTGTGTTGGGATGAAGTTCGAGAACGAAAGATGCTAGGACCAGAATTAGTTCAACAAACCGCAGAGGTGATAAGTGGGTTTTACACCTACTTATTGGATATCAATTTACGCGAATTATGACCAACTCAAGTATATTCTAGTATGTTTTAGTTGTATTTCATGTTATTTTGCATTGCATATATTTAGAACTCCTTTGGTGGAACAATTACAGGAAATGGCATAGTTTGGTGGTGCTAGATGGCATGAGGCTGATGTAGATGGCATGATGTTCACGGATGCATGATAATGAAGGTATAATGGAGCAAGGAGACCAAGTAAGGAAAAGAATGAACAAGTAGCGATAGCAATGACATGATGTAACCGAACCGTAGTACAAAGCTGCAGGAGCCATGCGTGCTGCAAGCAGTAATAGGCTTAGGGACGCGGCACCACACGAGAGCCCTACTGCATAAACTTTAGATACTGCAAGTCTCGCGCCCGCTCGAGGAATACACTGGAGGGACGCGCGGCCGCGCACGATTGCTGAAACTACTGATTTATTTTATTTTAATTTCCAATTTTAAATGGTTTTGATTGATTTAAAACAATATCTGATTGGTGTCAGACCTAAATTGGATAACTTTTGACGTATTTTCATATAGTAACTAGGGTTTACACATTGGGGGAGATTCCAACGAAGAACGAAGCCAAAACTCCATCTTTTCTAATTCTTTTTGGGATTTTCTGTCATTGTGGATTTTTATTATTGTTTAAATGGATTTTTATGAGGAGTTGATCGTTGACTTTGGTTTATAATCTGCAATTGGGTTTGATCGTTTCTATCCTTCATCTTTCAATTGTTTGCTTGTTAATCATGTTTAGCTTTGATCCCATAATGGCTTTTGGTTCAGTTATGAACTAAACTCCATTATGGGATTCTAACGGATTTTAATATGTAGTTTAGTTGCATGCTTGATTGTTGGGGCTATTTTACATATCATATGGGATTTCTATCATGATTGTTTTGCATGTATGAATGCCTGATCACCATTCGTTTCAGTACTTGCATGTAATTGACAATGAACATGCGAGTATGGATTGTAATTATGATAGCATACGTATATGGGGCTGTTTTATATGGCTTGTGTATTTCGTGAATGTGATAGACATATACTTATTCACCGTATGAGTTAAAATAAGGGTTTATGCTTAAATTCAGTATGATTGCAATTTCACATAGACATATAGTGATTTTGGTTATATTAATGATTACATGGAGTCTACCATTTGTGGATGTTGTGTAAGTAGGTCATAGTGCATTGAAAAATGGCTATGACTCTATTAGTGCTCTTGGCTACTTTCCTATGATATGTTAACAATTCTTGCATGATAGTAGTAATTGGATGAAATATTAAATGAAGTTAGGATCCCATTATTTTCAGATTTGGTTTATTCCATTATTATTCTTGTTTTAGTTTTTATCTGCAATTAGATTAATTCACCAATTATAGTCATTAGTTTAAGCATATAAGTATAGTGATTTAATTGATGCATAGTAGTTTAAATTTGACAACTTTCTTTGTGGGATCGATACTCTACTTACTCTATATTACTTGTTGACACGTGTATGCTTACATGAGTTAGAGCTCTTTTTGTTAGAACTGAAAAAGAGGCAACAAGAGGTGGTGACAATAATAATAGCTAGACTAGTAGATGTACAAGATCGCCAAAAGAAATACGCAGATTTACATCGTCAAGACCTCAACTTTGAAGTCGGAAGTTACGTATTTTAGAAAGTATCTCCCTGGAAGGGATAAATACGATTCAGCAAAAAGGGAAAATTAAGTTTGAGGTTCATAGGACCATTCGAAATATTGATGCAAGTGGGCAAAGTTGCATTACCACCCGAGTTGGAGTACATCCACAATGTGTTTCACATCTCCGTGTTGCGTCCGTACAAGCTTGACTACAAACATGTGATTTCCTACGAGCCCATTCAAGTGGAGAAGAATCTGGCGTATGAAGAAATTCTTGTCTAGATATTAGATAGGAAAAAGCAGACATTAATAAATAAAATTATATCTTCTGTGAAAGTACTTTGGCGAAACCACGACGTCGAGGAGGCCACGTGGGAGTTCCCTACCTATTCGTGTAACCTTGTACCAATTCTGAGGACATAATTTTTATAAGGGGGGGAAGATGTAAGAACCGTGAATTTTATGAATAAATAATATTTTGATATAATAAGAAAATGAATATTTATTTGAATATAAATATTGATGTGTTGTGAGATGCGTAATTTAATTAATTCAAATTAAATTTATGAGAATTAAGAAAAATGTAAAGTTGTGATGAGATCTGTGGAATGCCTTGTGTGGCATGAGAATGGAAATTAAAGTTGTTTAATTTAACTAAGGAATAAATAAATTAAGAAGTGAATAATTAATTAATATTATATTGTTAATTAATTATTATTGTGAGTAATAGAATACTAAGGAGTAAAGTAATTTACATAATTATATTTAATTGTCTAGTGTGGCAAGAAAATAAAATGAGTGTACTGTCTATTAAATGAAGGGATTAATTAATTTAGAAAATGAACTAATTGTAGCAGTGACTAAGTCTGAGAAATTCCCAGAGTGGTGCAAACACGCCACTCTCATCTTATAAACTAAATAATTGCAGGTCAATTATAAGACTTGGAAAAATATTTTCAACTGTGTGCATGAATTAAAAAGATGGTTTATTGGCATTAATAAAGAATGGAAAAATGGTGGAACAATTACCATCATTATTATTAATATGAACATTATTGCTAAATATTATTTCATGCCACTATGTGTAATATAGGAAAATATGGGTAATAGTATCATATAATTACATACTGCATAAGATTAAATGAGGTGTAACATTCAATTGTGGATACTGCTATACGAAAACTATATAGTAAAAGTAATTAAATCATAAAGTTGATTTAGATAAGTTTTGTTACCTCATCATGTGTGATGAGACAATTAAATGTGTATTCTAAAATATGGGAGTAAATAAATTTGTACTATTAAAATATTTATTTCAATACTGATATGTAAATAAATAGTATAAGGAAATATTAAATTATTAGTGAACAATTTAAATTGAGTCCATACATGTTATAAATATTAAATTATGTTGACCCTGTGACGCCCCCAAATCCGGGTATCTTCCAACCCGACAGATGGTGCTATACGGTACTCATAACTGTACATTCATTCTATTGAAACGACCTCAAAATGTGCATCTCAACGATAATCTTATTACATTAATAATATTACATCTCGTTCCTAGGTTCTAAAACCATTACATTCTTTGTTCATCATACTATAATATATACAACTTACTAGTTTATTACAAGGTAAACTAATCGTTCATCTTCGTCTTGCCTTTATCCTTGTCAGATCCTTGATTGCCTCGTTCGGTCTTACATTTGCATTCATATGGTTCAAGCAAGAGTGAGCATAACAAGCTCAGCAAGTACAACAATTTCTTTTAACCAACATGCTTGAAACATAGGAATCGTATATCTTCAATAACTGGATAATAGTTATGAAGTATTATCAATAATTCAAAATAGCATTTCTTTTCCTTTAAAACATTTTACAATAACAATATTCAGTAAAACATCAATTCTGGCTCAAGACCATGAGCATTTCATAATTTCTTTGAAAAGGACAACCCGGTACTAAGTCCGTAAGTCCAATATATCTTACGAGCACTTCTGGGTGATCAGCCCATAGTACTCTATGTTGATCAACACTACATCCTTTAAATGTATGTACGTTTATGTTTTGGCAACCTCACGTGCCCATCAAATAATCGATGAAAAATACATTTGTTTATTCATACTCAGGCTTACCTTGAATCTGTACCAAATAATTGGCGTAGGATAGCGTTATCAATTCTATATTGAAAGACTTGTAAATAAATCAATCAACTCTTCAAGATTAGTCTAGCCGAGATAAAACTAGCATCGACCCTTTAGTAAAACACTTCATGCATCTCATAACATGAATCACAGAAAACTTGGCTAACATGAAGGTTAGACAAGCGTTTAAGAAAAACTTGCCTTCAGCGTCTGCTACAGTAAAAATAACTTTTCCTTTCAGTCTTTATGGTCTCTACAATAATTAACCACATAACATACCACATTAGGTCATGAATGAACATACATGGTTCCTAATGAATCGTACCCTTCTTCTTAATCTAATCATGTATTTAGATTTGTTACTATTGGTTGTGGCTTGCCATTATCTTTACATCATTCTTACCAACTTCTTTCTCTTCTATGTCTTACGTGGATTTACTTCATTAATAGAACTCGTTTTGAGTTAATCATCCTTCCTAACGGCTTACTAACATTCTTATGTTATTAATCGAAACTCGGTCGTCATTTGTTAAGTACACTTTATTGCATACCGTTTACGTTCACGTATTACTTAACAACTTTTAGTTGTAACTCTTAACGTTATAGTCCTTATCATTATTGAATACGGTTCACGTTCTTTATACTTTACGTTCGACATTTAACTACTCATTAAAAAACATTAAATTCCTAAAGTCATCACTATAACAGTGATTTAGGAAAGGTCTTATCATGTTCATTAAGTAATTACATAACCCATACTTGTATTGCAAACCATTGAATTCATAATCAACTTGGTCAACAAATTTCTATAGCCGGCTTAGCACATTACGTTGTTCTCATTACGTTCATCTTTAATTGATTATTAACTTTTAAACATCATACATTAAGTGTCTAACAATGTTTTAACAATGTTATATTAATACCTTAGTTCATTACTAATGAGTTATCTTTCATTCTATACTTGTAAACATTCTTGTTCATTAAAAAACTGGATCGGAGATGGCGCCACACTTAGTTTCTTCATCTCTGCTATTGCATGATGCGAGTTAGCGAGATGCCATGACATTTATTATGACTATCATGGCGCCACCATTTTGCCTTGGGTTGGCCATATGGCAACTCTGTCTTATAGAAAAATTTTGTAGATTTTAAATTTTGTGAACTTCCCAGACGCATAACTTCTTCATTATAAGTCCGAATTGGCTCGTTCAAAAGCCTACGATTCACAAATTCCATACTCTACGCGTTCATGCAAGAATTTTATCTATTTGACTTCGTTTGCTAAAATTTCACCTATTAGTTCATTTTTAACGAAAATGATAAACGTTCGTGAACGTTCAACGCTTGTTTCTTCGTTCTAAGTCTGAATTCGGTCATTTTCGAGTCTGCAACTCTATAATGCCAAATATGACTTGTCTCCATTGAAAACCAATGTTTCCAAGCTCTATATCAAAATTTGACTTCCATTCCGAGATTTTCACGAATTCGACGATTATCATCCAAACTCGTAAATTTCTCCTTAACTTCATTTCTTATGATTTGCTCATCATTTCA
The DNA here is from genome assembly GCA_020205605.1 of Panax ginseng. Lineage (NCBI taxonomy): Eukaryota > Viridiplantae > Streptophyta > Magnoliopsida > Apiales > Araliaceae > Panax > Panax ginseng. Next base: position 91,233,445 of record CM035133.1, on the reverse strand, counting down.
AATGGATTCTGTAACGCCCCCAAATTTAGATACTTAAAACCCGAACTCAGTGCATTACGATACCATTTCTATGAGCGGAAATAATAATATTATCATAAATATCAAACTTAATTTACATATCAGAGTCTAATCCCAGGTACGTGACCGTAAAACATTTCATTACATGATAGATAATAAATATAATCATCTTATTTAAGTCTAACTACTACATAAGATAACTCAAACTTATTCGGGTAGCTTTCCTTTCCTTTTATTCTTGGCAGAGCCCTCTGGTCATTCATACTTAACTGAAAACATTTAAATTAAGCAAGGATGAGCATTTGAGTGCCCAGCAAGTAATAACAATTATAAATATTAGCTGAAAGGATTAAATGTTTTCTTTGTACTACCCTTCTACAACAAATCAAAAGTTGTGAAGTAATCTAAATCGATAATAACATAACAACTCTCTATCAAATTTTTAAAACTACGTACTGACTATAAATAGGGTTAAGGTGACATACTATGAACATTATTCTCAATTTTCGAAAAGGTTTAATGTAACTTCATCATGAACCGTCATAACTTACTGGACACGAGGGTGATCTCGCTTAATGTGCCCTGATTGATCAATACAACATGCAAGAATGATATTATCGTTTCACTCTGGCGCCTTGAAAGCATAAAAAGTTTTCCCATGTTCGGGATGTTCATACATAATCTGGAATCCAAACCAAAGTAATTTGATTGGATACAAAAAGGTTTTATCATATTCAACGATATTTCTAAATCTGTGTCTAGCTGGGTCAAATACCTTAGACGTATATATATATATATATATATATATATATATCAACATGTGATTAAATACAATAATTATTCAAGTGGGGACACTTGTATAACCATGTTTAGAAATTAACGAACAGAGTATATATCTGAATTACCATATACTAACATGTTGATAAACAATGATCGGATATAGAATATATCACAATAGGGTTAATAATCTAGCATAATAATAATATAATTCTGAAACTTTCTTACTCATATCCATTGCATAAAGGAAATGCAAGGGTAGGATACTTGCTCAATAATAATTGGAGTAAGTATAGGAAACTTGCCTGGTATGCTGCTTACAATACGTAACTTAATTTTATCTTTTATACCGAAACCTATCATTAATAAGATCATTCTATCGATTAGAATCACATATCATAATACATAGTACTGCTTATTGCAGTCAGCACATAACCTAACCACATTGGGAGTCATTAAATCACAAATAAACACATATACAGTCAAACTATCTAAGTCCATCAATTTCAAAGACATGTCGGTGTACCGACGGCGTATCGGGTACTTACCTAGTTTAAAACTCTATTCAATACCTTAATATTATTCTGGACAACCTAAGTATCAGTCATATTATTTTTCATAGCCTTATAACAATTTTCAAATAATTATTATAATTTATCATGAATTTTCAAACACCGAAATCATTATAAAATGATTTAAACATCAAATAATTCTATTATCATTAATATTTAAATAATATTAAACTATTAATGAAACCATCGCCAAAAATATTAAAGTTAGTTATAATAACTCGAGAATATTATTAAAGTACTAATAATACCCTTAAATAATTTTTAAAATAATTAAAATCATTTTTAAATAATTACCATTAATATTAAAATATTAATCTATTATCCCTTAAAATATTAAAAGTCATTAAGTATAACTTAAAAATATTTTTAATTCATTTATATCCTTTTTAAATGATTTTTAAATCAATTAAACCATTTTTAAACTATTTATTTAATATAATAATTAAATAAATTTAATATCAATAATATTAAATAATTAATATTTTTCATGACAAAATATCAAAAGTTATATTTTATAACTTAAAATATTTTTATAACCTTTAAATCATATTTATATAATTTTTAAATCATTAATTCTATTTTTCTTAATTTATTTAATACATTTATTAAAAACTTAAATATCATTAATATTATTTAATTAATGAAATTCATCACAAAATATTAAAAATAACTTAAAATATTTTCTTATAACATAATATAATTTTAAGGGTAAGGGATATTATCCTTGCCCTACCAGTCGGATTACTCTTCTTTCAAGGGTAAGGGATATTATTTCTTGTACTCATAATGGGTATTATTTCTTTCGTAGTCATGAAGAGAACTTCTGTTATTCCATTCTTTATTATTATGTTGGAATAACCTGTTTATGCGAAGTACCGCATACATGGTGAAATTCTTCTATTATTCCGTTCTTGAATATTACGTTGAATATCTCGCTGGTGCGCATCACACCGACCTGGTTCCATTAATTATTATTCTGTTGGAATAACCTGTATACGCGGATTACCGTATACCTGGTGAATTCTTTTGTTATTCCATTCTTTATTATTCTGTTGGAATAAACTGTATACGCAGATTATCGTATACCTGGTGAATTCTGTTGTTATTCCATTCTTTATTATTCTGTTGGAATAACTCAGATAATGCCGGATTACCGTATACCGGTGAATTTTATTGTTATTCCATTCTTTATTATTCGCTTAATATCCCGCTTGGCATGTAATTTCTCCGACACTGGTTCCATTATTCATTATTCTGTTGGAATAACTTGTATGTGCGTTCTATCGCATGAATGGTGATTTCTGTTGTTATTCCATTCTTTATTATTATGTTGGAATATCCTGTTGGTGCGTATTACGCCTGACCTAATTCCATTATTTATTATTCTGTTGAGAATAACATGTCGGTGCGCTCTATCGCATGCATGGTGATTTCTCCTGTTATTCCATTCTTTATTATTCTATTGGAATAACCTGTCTATGCGGATTACCACATCCATAGTGAATGATCCTTTGTATTCATTCCTTATTAAATTGTGGGAATGATCTGTATACATGATTTCCTCATATGTTTTGAGTATTAGTAAGTGTTATGATGAATTATGTTGGTTATTATGTGAAAACATGAAAGTTTCTTAGAAATCACAAAGAGTTGAAAATCAGATTTTTGTGAAAACGGAACATGAAATTCAATTGAACATATCTCCTATAATATTTCGATTTTTTAAGTGTGGTCAAGTTCTAGATTTAGATCTATGAGTTTCCTAACTTATCCAAGTGGAATCACTGGAAAAGGAGTTGTAGATTTTCGTGTGGACTGATTTTAGCAAAGCACGAAAAATAGAAAAAATGGAAAAAAGCTACTGTCCAGATTTTTAAAAGGGCATTTTTGGCCACTTAATTTGTGAGAAAAATTCCGGCCTTTGGGGACATGAAAGTATATGGTATAACGTACCACCTGTCCAAAAATGAGCTCATTCCGACTTAAAATGAGCAAGTTATGACCATTTCAATATTTAGGTTTTTTCGACGAAAAACGCTATAACCGGAGTTCTATAACTCCGATGACCATGAAATTTAAACTGGAAGCTCACATTAACATGTGTAAGATCCTGCCAAGATTTGAGAATTTTTGGAGTTAAACTTGAGGTAGCTAATTTCTTAAGGAATTAATTAGAAATTAATTTTTGAAAAATAGTAAATGAATTTTAAAAATTCCAAGAAAAATATATGTTCATTATGGGACTATATTCTACTAAATCCTTTAAAAGAAATATTTTTGGGATTGATTTGGTATTTTTAATGAAAATGGTTTAGTTACTTAATATATGAATTAAATATGTTATGTGAAATAACAAAATTGGAAAATAGGATTTTATGGCTTGGGAATCTTATATAGGGTATATGCATATTTTTGATGAGGATTTGATCATTGGTGATGAAATCTTATGAGTATGACATTTTAAAATGATTAAATTCATTATTTGATAAAGTGTAAACAATTGAAATAAATTGTTTATAAGTTTAAGAAATGACTAAAATATTATTAATGACATTAGATTATGAGATTATTAAGTGATTGATAACATTTGGTTATTATTGAACGCTGGATAAATTGTATTATAAAAGTTTAATATTTATCCTTTATCTCATTTGATTGATTCTTTATGTCATTGTCATCATCCTCATGCTTATATTATGTTGAAAGTCATCTGTGGCCTGTAGTGCATAGATGGACTAGGTATGATTATAACCACGGATTATTCGGTATAATCATGACCGTAATGTTACAAATGATGTGGAAAAATTTCTCATTGGCCCGTAGTGCATTGATGGACAGTTTTTGGTATGATTATGGCTATGGATTCTCTTCGGCCAAGGGTGCAAAGATGAATTGTTTTATGGCATGATCGGATCAATTGATGAAAACACGATTATCTTTGCACGCAAAGGCATGGATAATTTGTGGTCGTGATACTAAAGAATATCCTTGGCCTGTAGTTCAGGGATTATTCGATGATGTGGATTAATTATTGAGCTGAGTCTCAGCAATGAAATATTAATTCATGGATGTGATAATAATGAATATCCTTGCCCGTAGTGCATGGATAATTCATGGATGTGATATTAACGAATATACTTGACCGAAGTGCAGGGGTGATTCGATGATGTGGATTATTTATTAAGCTAAGTCTCAGCATTATTGGTTTTACGGCCGTAGTGCAAAGATGAATTTAATTAGTATGATTATGAGCAGGAATTGTGATTTGGTATAACCATGATTTTTGATGTTTCAGGTGAAGATAGGTGATTAAAATTATCTTCGTCCTGGGTGCGAAAAGAGAATTTAGAATCACAATTATGATTACGAGTTATTCATATAATTGTGGGCAGGAATTGTTGATTGATGTTACAGGGTTAAAACATTATTGGTGGACTTTTAACATGGAGAAGATAATAGACCTGATGGTCTATTTGACTCTTTTAATGGATTGCTCGTTCCGCTGCAACTATGGTTGAAAAGTTTTATCATCTACCATATGTTCTAAATCTCTGATTTAGTATTGACAAAAGCTATTGATATTTAAATTATCTTTAGTCGTGATATTCTTTTATTGGGCTAGTTGTGCTCACCCTTTTTGCTTCACAATTCCTTTCGTGTAATAAGAGTGTAGTTAGGTCGAGCGGGGATAACAGGAAATAGTGTGATGGTCCGAGATCATAGTTTCTCAATACATTATAAAAGCGGCATATAGTATGCAAGATAATTGTATTGAGGACCTAAGATGTGTGTGTCGATTTTTATACGTCACTTAATATTTGATTTTGGTAACAACAATAGGGTGATGAGAACCCGACTTTGAAAGCGTCAAAAGTGCACCTCATTAGAATGAATATGATAGTAATCTTCTCGTTCTTCTTTGGGGTCTTAAAATATTTGTTGTTGTATTTTATATGGCATTGTAATAATTTGAGTTTGGATACTGTTTATGAGACAATATTGTATTAAAACTCACAGTTAACTGTGGTCGTATTCTATACGACAGTTCAACAGTTGTATAAATGAAGTTTATATTTGATTTTTATAATGTGATATCTGGCGACTCAGAATGGGTAATGTATACCTATTTTGGGGGCGTCACAATTGGTATCAGAGCTTAGGGATATGGTCGCTGGCAGAGATAAGAGTCTAGAACTAGGAGGGGAGAGACGAGTTATATACTTCGCTAGTGTGTGACTTACCTAAGCTGAAATTGTTTACTTAATAAGTTGACAAATTACGATATGTCAATTAACCTTTGTTTTGAAGCTATATTCTAGAATGATATTTGAAATACAGGAGATGAGAAATGGGAAAATCATGATAAAGCGGAAATAATCGGGAAGGTACAATCCGAAAAGAAAGCAAGGTAATCTCATCTCTTCAAATATCAGGTACGCACGTAAATTTCGATGGCAAAATTTCATAAGGAGGGAGATTGTGAGACTTTAATTTTATGAAATAAAAGTGTTCAATTTTTCTATTTTGGTGAATAGTTAAATTGATAATAGTTTAAAGTTAAGGGTGATATTTGAAAAATTTTCAAAGTAAGTGATGATGAAGTTTTGTTTTATTAGTATTATTATTAATGTAATAAAATAGAAAAGCTATAAATAGAATTTTATATAAAAAATGTAATACTTTTATAAAGTTATTCTATAAATAGAATATATTATATTTTATTATGTCAGTAGTGTTAGTATAGTGCCCTGCATAGTATTTTTATATAGTAAAATACTTTTTTTATATAAAACAAAATATATTTTTTACAAAGTTATTCATTTTGTTAGATTATAAATAGAATATATTATATTTTATTTAAAAGAATTTTCTTCAAATCTGGACCATTTATTAGATTTAAATTAAATAATTTAAAAGATTTTTCTTTAAATCTGATCGTCGTTCATGAATTAGTTAAACTTATGCGTCCATTCTTCTATAAATAGAAGCTCATTCATTCATTATTTCTTAAGAATTCACTGAAACTCTAGAGAGAGAAACTATAGAGAGAATTCTTCTTCTATAATCTTGAAAGTATTTCTTTAGAGTTTAAGAAAGCTTTGTGCGTAGTACAAGTTTTCTTCGAGTATATCCTCACCCTACCAGTCGGAGTACTCTTCTTTCAAGGGTAAGGGATATTATTTGTTATACTCGTAATGGGTATTATTTCTTTCGTAGTCATGAAGAGAACTTCTGTTATTCCATTCTTTATTATTATGTTGGAATAACCTGTTTATGCGAAGTACCACATACATGGTGAAATTCTTCTATTATTCTGTTCTTTAATATTACTTCGGAATATCACTGCTTCGGGTGCGAACCACGCTCGACCTGGTTCCATTAATTATTATTCGTTGGAGTAACTCGTGATATGCGCCGGATTAGTATACTTGGGTGGATTCGTTGTTATTCCATTCTTTATTATTCATTGGAATAACCTCATATACGCGGATTACCGTATACCGTGAATTTATTGTTATTCCATTCTTTATTATTTCGCGGAATATCCTCGTTTGGTAGTGTAATTTCACTGACTGAGTTCCATTATTCATTATTCATTGGAATAACTTGTCCGATGCATTTCTATCGCATTTATGGTGATTTCGTTGTTATTCCATTCTTTATTATTATGTTGGAATATCCTGTTTGGTGCATTACGCTTTGACCTAATTCCATTATTTATTATTCTGTTGAGAATAACATGTCGGTGCGCTCTATCGCATGCATGGTGATTTCTCCTGTTATTCCATTCTTTATTATTCTATTGGAATAACCTGTCTATGCGGATTACCACATCCATAGTGAATGATCCTTTGTATTCATTCCTTATTAAATTGTGGGAATGATCTGTATACATGATTTCCTCATATGTTTTGAGTATTAGTAAGTGTTATGATGAATTATGTTGGTTATTATGTGAAAACATGAAAGTTTCTTAGAAATCACAAAGAGTTGAAAATCAGATTTTTGTGAAAACGGAACATGAAATTCAATTGAACATATCTCCTATAATATTTCGATTTTTTAAGTGTGGTCAAGTTCTAGATTTAGATCTATGAGTTTCCTAACTTATCCAAGTGGAATCACTATGGAAAAGGAGTTATAGATTTTCGTGTGGTGATTTTGTAAAGTAAGTCAAAAAATAGAAAAAAATGGAAAAAAGCTCGTCCAGATTTTTAAAAGGGCATTTTGGCCACTTAATTTGTGAGAAAATTTCGCCTTTGGGGACATGAAAGTATATGGTATAAAGTACCACTGTCCAAAAATGAGCTCATTCCGACTTAAAATGAGCAAGTTATGACCATTTCAATATTTAGGTTTTTTCGACTAAAAACGCTATATAATAGGAGTTCTATAACTCGATGACCATGAAATTTAAATCGAAGCTCACATTAACATGTGTAAGATCCTGCCAAGATTTGGGAATTTTTGGAGTTAAACTTGAGGTAGCTAATTTCTTAAGGAATTAATTAGAAATTAATTTTTGAAAAATAGTAAATGAATTTTAAAAATTCCAAGAAAAATATATGTTCATTATGGGACTATATTCTACTAAATCCCGAAAAAGAAATATTTTTGGGATTGATTTGGTATTTTTAATGAAAATGGTTTAGTTACGAATATATGACATAAATATGTTATGTGAAGTAACAAAATTGGAAAATAGGATTTTATGGCTTGGGAATCCTATATAGGGTATATGCATATTTTTGATGAGGGATTTGATCATTGGTGATGAAATCTTATGCGTATGACATTTTAAAATGATTAAATTCATTATTTGATAAAGTGTAAACAATTGAAATAAATTGTTTATAAGTTTAAGAAATGACTAAAATATTATTAATGACATTAGATTATGAGATTATTAAGTGATTGATAACATTTGGTTATTATTGAACGCTGGATAAATTGTATTATAAAAGTTTAATATTTATCCTTTATCTCATTTGATTGATTCTTTATGTCATTGTCATCATCCTCATGCTTATATTATGTTGAAAGTCATCTGTGGCCTGTAGTGCATAGATGGACTAGGTATGATTATAACCACGGATTATTCGGTATAATCATGACCGTAATGTTACAAATGATGTGGAAAAATTTCTCATTGGTCCGAAGTGCATTGATGGGATGCTTTTTGGTATGATTATGGCTATGGATTCTCTTCGGCCAAGGGTGCAAAGATGAATTGTTTTATGGCATGATCAGGACCGTTGATGAAAACACGATTATCTTTGGCACGTAGTGCATGGATAATTTGTGGTCGTGATACTAAAGAATATCCTTGGCCTGTAGTGCAGGGATTATTCGATGATGTGGATTAATTATTGAGCTGAGTCTCAGCAATGAAATATTAATTCATGGATGTGATAATAATGAATATCCTTGCCCGTAGTGCATGGATAATTCATGGATGTGATATTAACGAATATCCTTGACCGAAGTGCAGGGGTGATTCGATGATGTGGATTATTTATTAAGCTAAGTCTCAGCATTATTGGTTTTACGGTTGTATATCTTTGGCCGTAGTGCAAAGATGAATTTAATTAGTATGATTATGAGCAGGAATTGTGATTTGGTATAACCATGATTTTTGATGTTTCAGGTGAAGATAGATGATTAAAATTATCTTCGTCCTGGGTGCGAAAAGAGAATTTAGAATCACAATTATGATTACGAGTTATTCATATAATTGTGGGCAGGAATTGTTGATTGATGTTACAGGGTTAAAACATTATTGGTGGACTTTTAACATGGAGAAGATAATAGACCTGATGGTCTATTTGACTCTTTTAATGGATTGCTCGTTCCGCTGCAACTATGGTTGAAAAGTTTTATCATCTACCATATGTTCTAAATCTCTGATTTAGTATTGACAAAAGCTATTGATATTTAAATTATCTTTAGTCGTGATATTCTTTACTGGGCTAGTTGTGCTCACCCTTTTGCTTCACAATTCCTTTCAGGTAATAAGAGTGTAGTTGGGTCGAGCGGGGATAACAGGGAAATAGTGTGATGGTCCGAGACTGTCGAAGTTTCTCAATACATTATAAAACGGCATGAGTATGAATGATAATTGTATTGAGGACCTAGGATGTGTGTGTCGTAATTTATACATCACTTAATAATTGATTTTGGCGAAGAACAATAGGGTGATGAGAACCCGACTTTGAAAGCGTCAAAAGTGCACCTCATTAGAATGAATATGATAGTAATCTTCTCGTTCTTCTTTGGGGTCTTAAAATATTTGTTCTTTGTATTTTATATGGCATTGTAATAATTTGAGTTTGATCTTTTTTATGAGATAATATTGTATTAAAACTCACAGTTAACTGTGGTCGTATTCTATACGACAGTTCAACAGTTGTATAAATGAAGTTTGTATTTGATTTTTATAATGTGATATCTGGCGACTCAGAATGGGTAATGTATACCTATTTTGGGGGCGTCACAATTGGTATCAGAGCTTAGGGATATGGTCGCTGGCGGAGATAAGAGTCTAGAACTAGGAGGGGAGAGACGAGTTATATACTTCGCTAGTGTATGACTTACCTAAGCTGAAATTGTTTACTTAATAAGTTGACAAATTATGATATGTCAATTAACCTTTGTTTTGAAGCTATATTCTAGAATGATATTTGGAATACAGGAGATGAGAAATGGGAAAATCATGATAGAGCGGAAATAATCGGGAAGGTACAATCCGAAAAGAAAGCAAGGTAATCTCATCTCTTCAAATATCAGGTACGTACGTAAATTTCGATGGCGAAATTTCATAAGGAGGGGAGATTGTGAAACCCCGAATTTTATGAAATTAAAGTGTTCAATTTTTCTATTTTGGTGAATAGTTAAATTGATAATAGTTTAAAGTTAAGGGTGACATTTGAAAAATTTTCAAAGTAAGTGATGATGAAGTTTTGTTTTATTAGTATTATTAATGTAATAAAATAGAAAAGCTTTTTATATAAAACAGAATACTTTTATAAAGTTATTCTATAAATAGAAAAGCTTTTTATATAAACAGAATACTTATATATGGGTAATGTATACCTATTTTGGGGGTGTCACATTCACAATTTCTGGGTTTCCCAGATTTCGTCAAGAACAGTTGGTCAATGATACTTTGACCAAGTTTATCTTGGATCCTATACATGATCTGGGTAATCTAAAGGTATGGATGTGTAGTCCATATGACAGACTACAATTCCCAAGCAACAACATAATCTAAAACATTAAACACAATAAGATTCATGACCTGCAAAAGGATTGTCAGAGTTTCTGGAAATTCTGGGTTGCCCAGAATTCCAGTTTTGTGACCGGTCAACTAGGCTTGACCACCTATAACTCGAGATCTAGACATGCTATGACCCTGATTCCAATTCCAGATCCAAGCTAGCATTACATACTACAAATCAATAACTTAAAACACACATAACACTTAACACAGAAAGATCTAGAGGCTCTGACATTCATTGTCAGACCACAGTTTTAAACTTTTTCCAGATTTCTAAAATCATCAATTTTGAGCGTCTAAGTGTTATGTATCTGAGTTATAACAACCCAGATCACTAAATGACACCTTCTAACATAACTTTAAACAATAAACAACAATAAATAACATGAATCACAAGGATTTCTAGGTTTAGGGTTTTTATACCTTTCTATGAACCAAATCTTGATCTAATGCTTCTGATTTGCTACAAGTGTTAGTGGGGCTTGAATAGTGACTAGTCTAGCAAGAAAATTTCGGATTTTTGGAGTTGAGAGGGTTTTGGTTGAGTGTTGTGATCAAATGAGACTTGAATGTGACATTCTCCCTCTCATAATCTATATATAATATGTTGTAATGCTATGGCTAATCAGATCTTGAATGATTAAAGCTTATTACTAGACCACATGGCTAGTTAGAGTTGGTCACCAACTCCTTACCAGGGCTAGATCTACACTCCACCTTATTAAAGTAATCAAAAGGGTAGTTTGAACATTTGACTTATAAAGTGCATGACAACTTGGTAACTTCTCACACCCATTAGGTTTTAACCCTTAGGGTTTGACCCTTAGGGTTTAACCCTGGGATTCCATAAGCTCTAAATCTAGAATTGTGTATTAAGGACAAATATGGAAATCTTAATTTCTAAAATGTTGATTAGGGTTCCCTAATTATACTAGGTTTCCTAATCACCTAGGTTGTGTAAATTAGCCATTATATAATATTAATTAATATTAACCTTGCTAAATTAATACTTAGGGTTTATAACTTAGCAATTAGGGTTCTAATTTAGTAATTAGGGTTTTTAAATATCAATTAGGGTTTACCTAATTAACATTAACATATAAAGGTCATTAAATACATAACACCTAACTTAACAAACATTACAGTCATATTTGACTCTGTACTATAGTTTATCAGTAATGCTAGGGTTTGTACTGTTTTACTATATTGTTGCACACATTAACATTACACATATATCTGACATATCTATATCACTGAAATATAAATAATATTATATTATTATTCTCATCCTTTATTCAAAATCCAGACTTAGGGTTTTGAATTCATATCTGACATAACCTTCATGCATACCATCATTAATTAAGTTAAAATAATTAACCTAACCAATATAACAAAATACATATCATAAGAATCCTAATAATCATATCATATATACCATAATCATATTTTCATGGAAAATAATTAATAAATGTTTTATTACAAAATTAATTTATTATAAGAATATAATCTATAATAATCAATAAGTCTAAAAAGAAATTATTTACATCTAATAAATAAATTTATTTATCACATAGATACATATACTTTACTTTGTACATATTCCCACCTTTATATATATATAAAATTAAATCGCAAAAATTCTTATTAAAAATATTGGGTTATTACAGATTCAATCCATCATACTAACATCTTGACATACATACTTCATTAACTTATAAACATGATAAGTTATTACTTGTTCTTTGTGAGTTTATAACTTATAAAAGTATAAACTACTTATGACTTCCTTTCTCATGACTTATTATAGATTAAGTCTTTTAACCACCATTCTTGCTTCTTATTATCATACAATCTTATTAAAGTAAACATATGAGAAGTTCATCTAAGTTCCTCATGAGTTCATAACTTAATTAAGTTTGAATTACTTATTCATGACTTATACGGCTTAAGTCCATTAATTAATCATTCTTATCATGCTTTAGCATATATGCTCTATCACTACCCACTTCTCTAACAATGGAAGAGAAAGAGAATCATGGTTTAAGATTGCTTACCCTTGAATATCACTTGGTTAATCTTTGATCTCCTTCTTGCTTCTTGAAATATGAAAGACTAACTTCCTAGCTTTTCTAGCTTATTTTCTCTAACAAATAAGATCTCAACTTGTTGGATGAAATGAACAACCACCAAAAATGAAATCCAAGCTCTTTATTTATAGGCAAGTCTAAGTTAGGGTATAATGGTCATAAGACCACTCCACCTCCTTACTAAACCTCTATACTATTCATTACTTAAACCCTAAGTTTACTTGCTCACCAAATAAGTTAGTTGGCCATCACAATACTTAGCCATTAAGTTAACTTGTTAAGCACATAGCTTATCCTTTGCTTGTTGATCACAACTTTTACTTGCTCACCATACATAAGCACTTTACTTGCCTATCACATTAATTACTTGACCATCACATAACTTATCTCTTGCTTAGCCACCAAGCCTAAGCACTTTACTTAGTCTCCACTTGACTTATCCATTGCTTAACCATTAAGCTTACTTGCTCATTACTTTTACTTAACCACCAAGTACTTTACTTGGGCACTACTTTGGGTTATCCATGTGATCATGGGTTGCCCCATGGATCAACCTTGCTTTGGACTTTAAATTCAATTAATCTCATCTTATACTTTGGGCTTTAATATTAGCTTGCACTTGGGCTTACACATTAATCTCTATTGGACTTTACAATTTCCTATACAATCTTATAAGTCAAATTCATTTAACTTAAAGCCTTATAACGTATAATTTACGTATTCATCTCATATTCTCACTCGTATACTTATTTATATATATGACATACTATGCTTCATTCATACTCGTATAACACCTCGTATTATACTCGTATTCATTACTTCGTACAATACCTACGCATTATACAATTATCGTTCAATTCATTAATCGCATTTTATTTCCTTCTCGGAAATCACTTTCCCTAACCGTTAGGTTTTAAGTCCGCAGGCAAAAAACTGCGTTTGTCATAACTGAAATATTATTGGATATTCCATCTTACCTCGATATTCTATTATTACGTATTTCTCGGAAATTCAAAAATAATTCCCGAGCAGAAATGCGTGAATAGTGTTTTTCGAAAAATTTCTCGGAAAGCTTTTATTTTCGTCTTGGAAATTCAAACACTTTAATTCTATCATGTAGCCAAAATACTACGACATTCAGATATATCTAGGTCATAGAACGACCTTCAATTATCTTACTCCCATAAATAATTAATTAAATTCATTTAATCCACATAATAAAAATAAAAATTTAATTCTCAAAAATCCAAAATTTCTGGGGCGTTACAGACCCAATGTACATGGATTATATGATATGGGTATGTATTAAATCCCTAATTTTTCATATTGTAGTAACAATTGTATAATAAATTACATTTTGGGAGTTAAAGAAACTACACTAAGCATTTTAATCAAGTTGCTGAGGATTTAGAAGCTTCAGTGACTACACAGTGGCCTAACTCTAATTGCGTAAAAATAAATCGGCAATTGAAGGCTAGAATAGCAGTGATGATGGCTATGAAGGTGGTGGTTGGCCAACTTCTGTATACCCATTGTGCTCTTCTATTTTCCTTTGATTCAAACCATGGTGGAAGAACATTAACTGGTTATGCATTTCTCTATATAAATAGCAGCTATGTTATTCATTTTCACGTTGTTGAGATTGTCAGTTAAAATTCTAAGAAATTGAGTGTGGCTTTTTGTGGTTCAAAGAGAATTCTAGCAATTGTAGAAGGAAGAAATTAAGCAAACTAAGCTTCTAAGAAGGTAAATTCTTGTTTTCAATTCTTATTCTAAAACTTTGGTGATTATAGAAATTCTACTCAGTTCTTGTGAAATTGGATTTGGAATTGTGCTATCAAGCATTTAGGAAGTGTGTATACATGTATGGAACATATAATAATGAACTTGAGCATGTTTAAACGAAAGAAATCAATGTTGGTTTGAGACTCTGCAGAATAGAGTAACTTTCGGTTTCGAGGTCCAGAAGGCGCAATTGCACTCCATTTGTCTTAGGGTGTTGAAAGACAATTGTACGGTCCCCGTAACTAGAATATGGTTTTGTTAATGTGTTGTTTCTAACTTGGTATTAAGACCTATACATGCATGAAAAGATGTATAACATGTAGTATAAAGCTTTTTTATGGGGTAGGAAATGATCAACATGATTTAGTTGGGGATTTATAACAAAAACTCAATGTTTCAAGGACGAACTTTAATGAAGCTCATGTTCTGCAAATTCTGAGCTTTATAGTATATACACATGAATGGTTTCTAAACATAAAAGAGCATGATTTGTGATTTATAGTTCCTTTGTACATGACCAAATTGTCAAGCTTTGAGCTAGGTGACTTTTCAAAGGAAAACTTAACATATTGAAGCTAATATCCATGAATATTACATGGTGTATGTTCTGACCTTGTGAAGATGCTAACATGACTTAACTACACAAGAAAAGAGCATTAAAGATGTTTTGTATATGTTAAATTTCATTGTTCAAGTTAAAATGATTTCAAAAGCAAACTCGAATATATTTTCAAACTAAGTTGCATTACTGTGAGTAGTGAAGTTTTGAAGATTTAAGATGGCATGTTTATGTTCATTATGTCTCTAAACATGATTCTTATATGTTAAACGTAATGAAAGTAAACCAAGCATGAGTTTAAGCATGTTTTAAAGTAAAAAACAATGCTAGTTATGAATAAATGATGTGAACACTTATGAGCATGCGTAGTACAGAGTATGTGATCTCTTTATGTGGACATATGCCTAAAGTAAGCCTTGTAATTACATGACCCTATTTAACCTTAATTTCGTAGAAATCCTAAACTAAGACCCTGACATGTAAATTTGATCTTAAAGTGGTCATACAAGTATGTAAAGTCCTCTAACATGTGTCCATGATAATTGTTAATGACTTAGTATGCCAAAGATTTGACTGAAATCAGGAGAGTAGAAGCTCAACTCTGGTCAGGCTAGAGGACAACGCAGTTGCGTCGTCCCCAAGCCTAACCAAAGCGCAGCTGCGCCACCTTGCAGTGAGATCTATTTTCTATAAATAATTTGAGGGTCATGCATATATTGTTACCTTAATTAGTAGTACATGTCCAGTGCAGTATACATGTGTCAATAAGCATATTAATGAAAGAATCCTATGATAACCTTAAGTCAAAATGTGATAACAACCTATGTTTTTTAAATGTTATCGTATATAGAAACTGATTTTCGTGGTATGTTTACATACGTATAAGATCATGCGATTAAGAGAAGGCTAGTAATATATGTTTAGTATTGATGAATTACACTTGTGTATCATAGTAAATTATGATAGTAGGTGTACATGTTGAACTTGTATAACTAATGTGATTATACATGAATAGGATAATATAGTTCATTGGGTGCTAGTAAGCTATAAGTTGGTAATCAACGCGAAATGCAAGTACTCAAACCCTACTCTTTATTGAGCATTACTTGAGCTTGTATTATTATTGGTTGTACAAGTAAATAATTGAAAGCATGATTCTTATCTTGTGAAATAATGCTTCATAGATAGAATAGAGTTATTTACATTCTGGAACTTTGATTCGAGTATTAAACTAATAATTGTTCGTATATATATTTAAAGAACGATTTATGCCAATTGATTCTGCTAGACCAAAATTATAAATTGAAAGCGATCTAAACCAATTGATTGGTGAGGAATCTTGTATTGACTGAGTTGAACAACCTTCTTTGAAGGGAAAACTATATTTTTTGGGAGACCAACGTGCGCACTTGAGTACAATTAAATGATATGCATAACGTAGGGTACTTTAGGCTGATCACCTGTTGTACTCGTTTTTGTTGGATTATCAGTATATTACTGTTAATTCTAGTAGAAGTTCATAGTCCTTAGCAACTGCTCAGTAATCATAAATTTGAAATCTCGAACTGATTAAGTATTGAATCTTATTGATATATTATGTCCTTAGCGACTATTGTTGAGAACCATTGATATTTCTTGCTATCTTTGAATTATCATTATTGTTATACCCTTGAGAAATCTAAAAGTATATTGAACACCCTTATTGCTATATTATTTGTTTAGCAAACTTGTTTTTCAATCTTGCTTTCCCTAAAAACATTTCAACTAAGGCAGAGCAAGGCAGTCCCTCAGGCATTGATAAGGGCAAGGGCAAGGGCAAAGCTATGGAGTAGTTTAAATTTAGTGAAGATTTTTATGTTCATGTAATGGCATAAGTTGTGTTATGTATTAGTTATATCTAAACTATGTTAAATTATGTTTAAGGTATGTAAAAGATGTTTAAGTTACGAGCCCTTGGGACATGAATAATTATATTAAATAAATGTAATCTATTATATTATTCCGTTGTTAATGATTTTAGTATGTTTTTAGAATTATCACGTGACGAACCAAATTTGAGACATGTGTGGTCTGAATTTAGGGGTGTCACAACAATCCTTAGCCATCAATTTTTGACTCAAAAACACGTATTTCTCGACATACTAAGAAATTTATCATTCTTGAAATGAATAACATTTATGTATATAAATATTACCTCTTGAAGTTCAAATTTTCTAACTATAGCACTTCAATCTTCTAATTGCTCCTCAATTCTCCTAACTCTCTATAGCTAACTTCTCAAAAAACTTCAACCAACGTTAAGGAGAAGAAGGAGACTCTATTTATAGAGAAAGTGTTGTCCAATTCTGGGTCTTGCCATTGAATTAAACCAAGGGGAAGAAGAAGCCAGTGGATTGAGAAGGTTTGGTAACCAACTCCACGTTCCCCCATCCTTCTAGCCATCATCAACTCTACTACTTAATGAAGAAGGAATAGGATAGGCCAATGGCCTATCATACGATTGATATAATTAGAGAGACACAGATATTGGGACAACTACATTACTTCATTACTTATTAGTAAAATGGTCCTCATTCTACTAAAGTTAATTCCTTTTGGGCTTATTAAATCAATTATAATGACTTAACATTACCACATTAAATTAAGTTATAGGTACATATGTACACATATATATGTACATAACCACGTATAGGAAGTATACTTATATTTTAAATATACACCAATATAATCTTATATCCCAAGTACACTGGGCTAGTCCAAATAATATTTTAATTGGGCTAAATATAATTCAATTGGGTATTCTCAACCCATTAGTCTCTATCACACATAAATATCACAATGATCAATATCAATCATTTATTCTCTTTCCATTAATTCTCTTTTAATAATTCTAGTTAAACCTTTAGTCTGGTTTAACTTTAATACCCATGCCACACAAGGCTCATTTATCCTACTTACTAGAGTTATATAACTCAAGCTCATAATCTCAATAAAATATTAGGGGTCTAGGCCACATTTGGCTCTTCCCCAATTCCACGTTATTTTAATATTCATTTAATATAAAGTTTGTGTGACACCCCCAAATTCGGGTACTTCAATGCCACAGATTTGGTGTTCACTATCCAATTAAATCATAACTAACTACCCATAAATAAAGGATATAATTAAAATTAAAAGTTTAAACAATAAATCTCCCATTATAGGGTTTCATAATCTCAAATCCAAGATCATCTAACCTTTATTATTACAATCATCAACGAAATATTAAAACATAATCATAATCAAATCTATTACATAAACTTCATAAATAAAAGATAAATTAAACGTCGTCTAATCAAGCACTTTGCCCTTGCCCTTGCTTGTAGAAAGATCTTCAAACTTTTTAACTTCATCTGCATTGTTTTGTGCAAGAGTGAGCAAACAATTGCCCACAAGAAGGATAGTATACAATAACATTTTATGAATGACAATTAACTGAACTTTTAATGGTAAAGTACTCTTACCGGAACAATAAACTTTAATTCAAAAGCTATGAGTTCAAAAGAATAATGAACTTTTAAGTTAACAACAGATATCAACATCAAAGGAATACACTACGGGTCACGAGACCACAAACTATGTTTTAGGTTGTCAAGTATTTCTACTTTAACATTTAACAGTCTGAAAGACCATAATCATCTTCTATGTCTTAGGTTAACAAGCGTTTTTACTGTAACCTTTAACAGTCTAAACGAATATATGGACCATTGTCTCGTACTCCAGGTGATCAGCCATTTGTACTATGTACTGTGCAAACATTTTAACGCTATTGCGTAGCTCTAAAATAATCTCCTGATATAGGGTTGTTCATCTCAGCTTAGATCATTAGGTTCCGTACCAAAGAAAGTTTGGTTTGGAATTAACTTTAAAGGAATTCTAGATCTTTAGAACGCTCATCAACCAAGTACTGGTTGAATCAAATAGGGATCAATAACTATTCAATAGTTTGATTACAATATCTTCATGAACAAGGTATATCGATGAATCAATAAGAGATAGAGTATTAACGATTTCTAATTTGAACAAGTGTTAATCATCGACTACATGCTTTCAAAACTATGTGGGTACATAAGCAAATCAAAAGAAGTTTGGTTTGGATTGACTTTAAGGGTAATTTAGAGTTTAGAACATTCATCAACTAAGGATTAGTTGAATCAGTAAAGAATCGCTAGTTAACTCAGAGTTCGGTACAATAATGTAAGATAGTACATGACATTGGTGATCAGAGATCAAACAACAATTATTCGTAGCTACATAAACACATTGCGTACAATAAAATTACAGACTTTGAATAACCAAAGTAATCTCGTTTGGAATAAAGAAGCAAAGATTAATTAACTTGCTCAATAATAAATTAGGGTTAAAGAACTTGCATAACAATTACAAGTTAGGAATAGGAAACTTGCGTAACAATAATAACTTAACTGCTCAATAAGAGATTAGAGATAGAGAACTTGCATAAGTATAACATGACAGCGAAAAGTAAACCTTGTTGAATAATAAAGTAGCAAAGGTTAGGGAACTTGCCTCTTGTGTAAGCTATACACATCCAAATTAGTCCATTTTTGATTCTATGGATTCGTAATTCATAGAACTACAACATACCAAAGCATCAACAATTGACAAAAACATTAACTAACCCAAAACTCATGTTTATACTAAATTTTCATGTTTTAACATTTTTAGCGAATTCATTCACTACGAATTCGTTTCTTAACCAAATTGATTCATTCAACTTGCGTTATTTTCGTTTTTGAATGTATTAACACAAATGATCATAAATTTACAGTAACTCAAAATAGGTCATATTGTACATACGCATCCAAGAACTCAAATTCATCTTTTTAAAACATAATTTCATAGATTAAAACATACCAAAATCATTTTTACATGTTAATAACAGATTATAATCATCAACTAACATATATAGACCATATCTCATCAAATTATACAACAAAAATCAAAGTTTTTATGAAAAAAAACATAAGAACATATAAACTAAGAATATAACCCAAATATTCATTTAAAATATGTTTCATACGAATTTGATTTCTGAAAATTATTTCTAGATAGCAACTAATAAATTATAAACATCTAGTAACACATGTAACATCATATCTCAACAAATCATACAACCAAAATCTAACTTTTATGAAGAACTCAATAAAACATAAACTAAGAATAAAATTAAATTTTTACCTTTGATTCTTGATTAAACCTTAGCAAAGATGATTATAGAAGTTTTGATTGCCACTTCCTTCTCAAATTCACAAAGAAACTCTCTTCCCTTCTCAATTTCTCTCCAAGGTTCTCTCTCCCTCTCAAACTTTGTTCTTTAGACTTAGGCACACTACGTAAAATAAAACTGATGGAATAACATTAAGCGTACAATTGTATGGCTTCATCAGTTAAAACAACTAAGGTTCTCATCTATTACAAAAACCAAGAGCCACAAGGCCTTGTTTGGTTGGCTCCCTTTTAACACCTTTTAATTTATTTTAATCATTTGCTTAACATATAGTTCTTATGTCACATTCTTAACATGTTAATTTAATAAAATTCATAAATCAAATTAACATTTGTCATGTAATTATAATTTCCATTATAAAATATAATTTTATTTAATAACTTATTAAACCCCTAATTTAATTATCAAATTAAATTAACACATCTCCATCACACATAATTACAATTACCTAACAACTCATTTAATCTAATTATCTCATTAAATTAAATCTTCAAACCATAATATTATTTAACATTAATTTAATTAATATAACACACTTAATTAAATTATTGCATAACAATTTCATCAAATATTTATTTAACTTAATAAATAAACTAACTTAAATATTTATTTGATTCAATAAATATTTAAAATTAATAAAATTAATTAAAAAAATTCTCGCTTGTTATAGTTTGTGTGACACACTTTACCTTAATGCTAAATTATTTTAACTTATTTTAAATAATTGCACGCTTGTAATATATAGAACTACTATACTAGGATGTATGAATTTTATACTCATAACACCTTTATTTTAAGATAACCGTTTTCTTAGAATAATTAGTATGTACAAAACTAATTATTATACTATAATTCTTCAATTCATTTTCTTCCATAAATTGTCCCAACACATTTTCAGCTAGCCATAACTTAAATATTAACTTAATGCATAAATCTCTAACCAATATTTATTTATAATTATATTGGTTCTCTTCTTTTATTAATCACTTATCTTTCAAATATTAACCCTGTTTATATATTACAATACTATGTAATATATTTAAAATATCAAATTAATATATTCCTTTCATCCTCTTATGTAAAACACATATATTAATTCACCGTCTTATATGAGTGAATTAACTCTTTTTCATTTACTATCACGTCACCACCACACAAGGCTTTATAATATTTCATAATATCACTTAATTAACCAATATTTATTCCGGGTTAATTAATTAACTCTTATTCAAATCATGTTTTGCTAATTTAATCCATTCATGGACAACTTAATCATCAATTAAGACTTTTATTACACGTGAACCCCTAATATACATCTCTGAAAATTTGAATTTCACAACATACTCAGAACCTTCTGCAGACTGGCGTAGCTGCGTTGGTCATAAGCTTGGAAGTGGCGCAGCTGCGCCACCTCAAGTTCAGACGCAGATAATTTCTTGCATAGAAAAAACAGAACCTACCTTTCTAAATACTTTGCACATACTTCATAAATGTTAGCTCATCTAAAATAAATCTCTTCTTTGATTTCACATCATCAATTACTACTTTCTTTAATAATTTAAAGATCAAGCTTCAAGTTTTAAAACTCTATTTTTTCTTAATAGTTTAACCAACTATAAAATTTTATTTATGGGTTTCTTTCCACCAATAACACAAAATTCAATATATAACACATATATATTCTTATTCAAACCTAACACATCCTATAATAAGAACTTTATTTATTAAATTCTTATTTTAATTATTTCTAAAAATTCAGGTTATCACATCCTATCCCCCTTATAAGGATTTCGTACTCAGAATCGCCGAAACCTCTCTACTCGGTCCCATTCTATAACTTCATCTTTCCTCTTTCAGAATTATATTCCTTTCTTAAAATTTTATACAATTCATTCATTATTACACATCGTATTCTACCACTTTCTTCTTTCTAAGGAATATTCTCCTTACCACATTCACCCTTCCAAAGAATAAGAATCTTCCACAATCATTAAATAATTGGGAAGTAGTATGAATAACTCAGATCACTGTAAACCCTTTCCAAAAAATGTTTATGAATCACAAAGACTGTAAACACCCTGTACAAGTACTCTAGGTGATCAACCTTGTGACGCCCCCAAATCCGAGTTACCGGACCCCCGAGTTTGGTGCTCACGATCCACAATATAATAAAATCTAACTACCCATTATTTATAAATAGTAATACATAACTCATTAACAGATATTGTTAATACATTAGTCCCAGGTCGTCTAACCTTAACATTACAAATATACCCTTTAGATATACAAAAAGGGTTTACATAACAACATAATAAATATGCTTAATATAAAACTATTCCAGTACTATGCATTTGCCTTTGTTCTTCTTAGCCCCGTTGGCCTCTTCGTTCCTAGCTGAAATATTTTATTTAGCAAGGGTGAGCAACAAGTTTACCCCGCAAGTTAAGACATACAATAAATGTATAAGAATTAATAAGAACAAACTATCTAATTTGATAGAATAACACCAAAATTTGGGGAACTTTGAAATAGTTGAACAAGGCTTTAATCACTAACAAGTCTTCTCGCATTCTATGCAACACAATAATCTGATAATGAAAGAGTACAACGCTTTCAAAGTTTATACAATATTCTAATGAATAATAAAGAATCAATTCTACGCAATAACAAAGTGGAATGTTTTCCAGATTTATGCTGAGTGATCCATTGGATCTTGAACTTCTCTTCTCGAGTAACTATCAAAGATTTGACTTTGATATACCCAGGTGTATCAGATAACAATAAAGATTAAATCATACCCCTCCGCAAGTACTTAGAGTAGCCAACTCCTTGTACCCTATATTATGCATAATACTTACACGCGTGCAAAGGCCGAATATACGACCAAAAATGTTCCCTTTGTATAAAAAGGTTGTTCTTCTCAATCTTAGAATCAGAATCTGATTTAACAATAAAATACAATGATTTCAATATCTAATCACTGTCTCGATCTAGCTGAAATAATTGGCATCGATCTGTCAATATTAATTGAATTCTCTTCTCGAACCTATCAAGTTTTAACAATTGTTCGTCTAGCCAGAATAATTAGCTAAGACATATCTCGACACAATTTGATAATATACAAGAATTATCTGTACTGTCAATAATAGCTTCTACGGATGTAAGTATCCAACAACAGTTATTCTCCAAGTATATTTTCAGAATCACTAATTCAATTTGAATTAATAAATATGCACTAACTGCGAATAATCAACAATAATTCTCAGACATGGTCTAATCAACAATAATTAACCACCATAATATTTAAAAAGTATAACTCAAAGTTGAGTTAGGAAACTTGTCTTTCTCGTTGATTATTGTTACTCAAATAAACTTATCTGCGTTTGAAAGACCTATAATCACAATATCGGTCTCACAATTAGCACATTATTTCATAACATACAACACTGTAATTTACAGTCAGTCTTTCTCCTAGGCTGATTACCACATAGCCACATCAGTGTTTATAACCTATATAAACACTTCTCAAGTCTAACTAGTTCGGTCTAGTTGGGCTTCGGTTCTCGGTGTACTGGTCACCCTATCCGACAATTAACACATTTATTGTCAATTAAACTTGGCCTCTAAGCTTCAATATTATATTATATAAGTCATATATCATTTATAATATTTATTCGAAAGCTTTTAATAATTTATAAACAATTATTATAATTTATAAAAAAAATTAAACATCAAATCATTTTTAAATTATCAAATAATCTTATCAACATTAATATTTAATAATATAAAATGTTAATGACATACTTGTCAAAATATTAAAGTTATTATTAATAACTTCAAATATTTTTAAATCATCAATATTCTACTTAAATGATTTTTAAAATAATTAAAATCATTTTTAAATCATCACCATTAATATTTAAATATTAATGAAATTCTTATAAAAATATTAAAGTCATTAATTATAACTTAAAATATTTTTAAATCATTTTCTCATTTTAAATAATTTTTAAATCAATAAAACTATTTTTAATTTATTTATTTAATATAATGATTAAATATATTTAATATCATTAATATTAATTTATTAATAAGAATTCTCCAAAAATATTGAAAATTATATTTTATAATTCAAAATATTTTTAAACACTTTATTCTTCTTTAAAATGATTTTTATAATATTAAAATTATTTTTAATTCATTTATTTAATATAATAATTAAATAAATCTAATATCATTAATATTAAATTATTAATGATAATTCTCTAAAAATATTAATAGTTACATTTTATAACTCAAAATATTTTTAAATACTTTATTCTTATTTAAAATAATTTTTATAATATTAAAATCATTTTTTCTAATTTATTTAATATACTAATTAAATATATTAAATATCATTTTTATTCAAATAATTATAATTATTAATGAAAAATATTCCAAATTGTCAAAATTTAATTTTCATAATTTAAAATAATTTTAAAAGCCATTTTTGGTAATTTTTAGAATTTATTTTCTATTTTTAATTAATTTTCGGAAATTCAGAAAATAAAAATATTTAAAACCATCGTTATAGCCTATAGCGACGCTTTCTGTCGTTGTTGGTGTTCTTGAACTCAAGAACACTGACCAGCATATAATTCTCAGTTTGATCATGTTCTAGTCTATCTCAAGCATTGATATTGTAGTAACTGTGTAGTACTACAATTATAAACAAAGATCTTGGTCATACATCAACACATCATGAAGATCTGGGATTACAAAATTCTTGTCAGAACGTTTCTGGGTTTTCCAGAAACCTAGGTAGTTCGACTAGTCACTTTCTGGATCATTTTAAGTTAGGTTCTGATCATTCTTTAAGTGATTTCTTGCTTTATACTTGTAGTATACATGACAATGAACAACGACATATCAAGATTGTGGTCCAACTATAACACAAACACCAGATCTAATCTAGTCAAACCTTGTCAGAAGTTCATGAAAAACCTTTTCTGGAAATTCCAGAAATCCAAGTCATGTCCGAATGGCCTACTTTGACCATCTGCTATGTTCGATCTGTTGACTGTTTTAATGTTCTTAAAGCATGAATCTATAGTCCAGACAACATACTACAAACTAGATATCATAACATCAAAATATCACATAACACCTGACAGATCTGGACTTAGAAAAAACTTGTCAGACGCTGCCTTAAGTGGTTCTGGCTTTTCCAAAAACTCTGGTGGTCCCAGCTCCTTGAACTGCTTAGCGGTGATCGACCGTGGGTTGCCATTATTTCCACCTATATTTTGAATAGGAGTCTCTCTTACCTGATGTTGCATGAATTGCATAAAGCCTCTGAACATCCCATTGTTCATCATTTGATCGGTGTTGTTATTTACCTGAGGATTACTGTCTTCCTATTGCACATTATCCTGCGTATTGATCGTTAGGGACTCAACGGTCTCATGTGCTTCATTGCTGATCTCAACATTTTCAGATGCCATTTTCAAATACTACCACAAAACAAGGGTTAATTAATATATCACATATTATCCCTATACTCTGACCGACCAATTAAATACCAAATAAACTTAGGTAGGTCATACTAGCGAAGGAATTCCCGTCTCTCCCTCCTAGTTCTTGTCTCACATCTCGAATGGAGATCATATCCCTAACTTTGATACCAACTGTGACGCCCCCAAAATAGGTATACATCACCTATTCTAAGTCGCCAAATATATGGTACAGAATACAAATACAATCTTAAATATACAACATGAGCTGTGAGTTTTAATACAAATATTGTCTTCTAGACAGTATTCAAACTCAAAATAAGTCCTCAATAAATTTATTATCACACTATTTCATAGAATAGTGAGGACTACTAATGCTATCATCTGGATCGTCACTCCGTTCCCCGACTAGTCCCTGCTACGTTCTCATTTCCTAAGAGAACAATGAAAGCAAAAGGAGCTCAACGAGCCCAGTAAGAAATATTATGACTAAGATAATGCAGAATAAATTATCGTTAGCCTTCAACAGTGTTAAACTGATACAATATAACAAACATCAAGTTTAACTGCAGCGGAACATGCAATCCATTAGAAGAGTCAAGTAGAGCATAAATTCTACTATCTTCTATGATTTAAAAGATTTATCATCAATTTTATCGCTGAGACTCAACTTAATAAATAATCCACATCATCAAATCATCCCTGTACTACAGGCCAAGGATATTCTTTAGTATCACGACCACGAATTATCCATGCACTACGGTCCAAAGATAATCGTGTTTTCATCAACGGTCCTGATCATGCCATAAAACAATTCATCTTTGCACCCTGGGCCGAAGAGAATTCATAGCCATAATCATACCAAAAACTGTCCATCAATGCACTACGTCCAATGAGGACTTTTTTCACATCATTTATAACATTACGGTCATGATTATCTTAGAATAATCCTCGGTCATAATCATACCAAGTCCATCTACGCACTACATGTACGGATGACTTTCAACATAATATAAGCATTAGGATGATGACAATTCAATAAAACAAGTTCAAGAATAAATTTTAAAGGTTTACAAATTAATTTATCTAGGAACCAATAACGTCCAAATTGTCAACATGATACTGCTTTGTGGAGTAAAATTCAAGAATGCTCAGAAGAATATTTTCATGAAAAGATACTGGATGAAGCGCAAATATCCAGGATATTCTACTAATTTCATGGAGTATAGAAGCCAAAACTTTAACCAACTGAGTATAATAGAATATATATATATATAACTGCAAATGGATTTTCACCCGCCATGCGGTAATCCACGTAGACAGATCATTTCCACAAGTTAATAAGGAATGAATACAAAGGATCATTCACCATGCATGCAGTAATCCACATAGACGGGTTATTCTAACAGAATAATAAAGAATGGAATAACTGAAGAATTCACCAGGCATAAGATAGACCGTATAAAACAAGTTATTCCAATGTAATAATAAATAATGGAACCGGTCGTCATGTAATACGCATGCATGGGATATTCCAACGAGAATAATAAAGAATGGAACTGAGTCACGCGAATCCATAAAAGCAGGATATTCCAACGTAATAATAAAGAATGGAGCGAG
This sequence comes from Panax ginseng, assembly GCA_020205605.1. NCBI lineage: Eukaryota > Viridiplantae > Streptophyta > Magnoliopsida > Apiales > Araliaceae > Panax > Panax ginseng. Next base: position 91,205,968 of record CM035133.1, on the reverse strand, counting down.
GTCATGCGAATCCGCATGACATGTGATATTCCAACAGAATAATAAAGAAAGGAATAACAACAAAATTCACCAGGCATGCGATAGACCGCACAAACAGGTTATTCCAACAAAATAATAAAGAATGGAACCAGAAGAATTTCACCATGTATGCGGTATTTCGCATAGACAAGTTATTCCAATATAATAATAAAAAATGGAATAACAGAAGAATTTCACCATGTATGCGGTACTTCGCATATACAGGTTATTCCAACATAATAATAAAGAATGGAATAATAACCCTTACGAGTATTGAAAGAAAATAACTCTCTTCATGAATACGAAGAATAATACCCCTTACCTTAGAAAGAAAAGTATTCTGATGGGTAGGGAGGGGATATGTTTGCCAAAAACTTGCACTATTCTCTACGCTCAAAGCTTTCTTAAACTCTAAAGAAATACGCTCAAGATTATAGAAGAAGAATTCTCTGAATTTCTGGTGTGTTTTCAATTCTAACTAAGCATCCTATGGAAAGGATACTATGCAATAAAATATAATATATTCTATTTATAATATATATATATATATATATATATTTTATTTAAAATCTAATAAAATAAATAACTTTATAAAAGTATTCTTTTTTATATAAAAAGATTTTACTATACAAACACTATGCAGAGCACTATGCAAACACTATGCATAATAAAATATAATATATTCTATTTATAATCTAATAAAACAAATAATTTATAAAAGTATTCTATTTTATATAAAAAGATTTTACTATGCAAACACTATGCATGCACTATGCACACTTATGCATAATAAAATATATTATATTCTATTTATAATCAAATAAAACAAAACTTTATAAAAAGTATTTTGTTTTATATAAAAGTTTTCAGCTTTTATTACATTTATAATAATAATAAAACAAAATTCATCATCATTATTATAATTGCACTATTAATCGACTGTGTCGTTCCTGTGAAGAGGGGCTTTCAATAAGAATTTCTCCTATCATGGCGCTTGATTAGGTGACCAAACCTCTCCTTGATAGAACTTCTAGACATCGTTAATATTGTAAATAATAATATTAATAACTTCGTCGTCTCAATTATTGATTTAATAATATATAAAATATTGACAATAATTGAATCAAATAACGTGAGATATCTGCAAAGAATTATCGTGAGTAATAATTGAACAAAAGCGAGTGACTTCGACGTAAGCATCAATAATCAATACTGGTGTGCTACTATGCAACCACGCATATTATCGCACTTTTACTACCGAGTAGTTCAACGGTTTTAACAGTAAAACTTCCGGCCGTTATTTTCATAAAAATATTTTTGTGCTTTCTCAATCCAAAATAATTTTCGTTGTAGGGTCCACTAATGATTGTACTGGTCGCACGGATATTTCTCGACAAAAAGAATATTTCCGAACCAATCGAATATTATACAACAACTTGCATACTTTTCAAAATTTATAAATATTACCCACAACTATAACATTATCTCAAATTCACACCATAATTTTGAAAAAAAATATTTTGAGAAAATTAAATCTTTATTCGTAAAATTTGGGATTTTACAATCTCCCTTCCTTATGAAATTTTGCCCTCGAAATTTACGTACGTACTTGATATGCCAAACAGATGAGGACACTTCGTCAGATTCTAACTCTTGAGGTATAACCTTTGAGTGTCGAATATGACCATTCTTATCCAAGATTTTAACAAGTACATCTTCATACGTTAAATTATCCGCTATCTCGTCCGGTTCTAAATTAATAATGTGGTTCGAGTCATCCACAAATTTACGTAACATCGACACGTTAAAAACGTTATGAACACGCGACATACTTGGCGGTAAAACGAGTCTATAAGCCACAGTTCCTACTCGATCGAGGATTTCAAATGGGCCAATTAAATCGGGGGTTGAGATTTCTCTTCAAAGCAACTCTTGCTTTTAAAATAACGCCCTCTTGAACCTTCTTCTTCGTATTCATCAGCTCCGGGTCTGTAGCTTTAGCAGCTTTAACATTATCAACTAAAGTCGATTTTAATCATATATTCGTTATCTTCATGTAGGTTCGTATATTCGCACTCGTAAACGCATACGATCTTCTACTCAACGCGTCAGCTATCACGTTCGCTTTCATGATTTACTATTAGGGGAGATGGTGCAAGTTTGATAATACTTGCAGGACTAAATTAAAAATGAAGGAAAAGATGAAGGTATTATACTGTAATATTTCGAGCCCCAAAACGTGCAATTATCAAAACTATATTTGTCTATAAATAGAAGCTCATTCTTTCATTATTTTTCACCAATTCACTAAAGCTATAGAGCAATTATTATAGAGAGAAATTATAGAGAGCAAAAAGAAGAGAAGTTTTCTACCTCACTATTCCAGTATCCAGTCTTCTTTTGAGGTAAGGGGTATTAATCTTTTGTATCCATGAAGAGAGTTATTTTCTTTCAATACTCATAAGGGTTGTTATTTCATTCTTTATTATTATGTTGGAATAATTCTCATCACAAGTATCGCATACATGGTGAAATTCTTTGTTATTCCATTCTTTATTATTCGTTGAATAACTCAGTATGTCTTGATCTATCGCATGCCCGGTGAATTCGTTGTTATTCTATTCTTTATTATTCGTTGGAATATCACATTCGTATGCGGATTACGTATGACTGGTTCCGTTCTTTATTATTCTTTTGGAATATCGCATGCATGCGGATTACGATGATCTGGTTCCATTCTTTATTATTCATTGGAATATCTCGCCTATGCAGATTACGCATGACTGGTTCCATTCTTTATTATTACATTTGGGAATAACTCGTCTGCATGCGGTCTATCGCATGCATGGTGAATTCTTCTATTATTCCCTTCTTTATTATTCTATTGGAATAACATGTCTATGTGGATAACCGCATGCATGGTGAATGACCCTTCGTATTCATTCTTTATTAAATTATGAAAATGATCTGTCTACGTGGATTACCGCATGGCGGGTGAAAATCCATTTGCAGTTTCGTATATTCTATTATACTCGTATGAGATATCATTTCTTTTGTACTCGTCATGGAATATCATTTTCTTTGGTATTTTTCTTTTATGAGTTACTATTCACCCGGTTATTATTCACTCTAGTATTATTCACTCGGGTATTCGGGGTACTTTTCATGCCGGAGTACTATTCACGAGTTACTATTCACAGGTTACTATTCACCCGATTACTATTCACTCTAGTATCATTCACTCGGGTATTCGGGACACTTTTCGTTTCGGGTTACTATTCACGGGGTACTATTCCCGAAGTACTATTCACGGGGTACTATTCATCCGAAAAATATATTTCTTTTCTGTCCAAATTATTTTTGGTACATGAATATTATTCTTGAATTTTACTCTACAAAGCAAAGATCATGTTGACAATTTGGACGTTATTGATTTCTGGATAAATTAAATTATAAATCTTTAAAATTTATCCTTGAACTTGTTTTATTGAATTATTATGTCATTGTCATCATCCTCATGCTTATATTGTGATGAAAGTCATCTTTGTCTTACGTGCATAGATGGACTTGGTATGATTATGACCAGGGATTTTTTGGTATAATCATGACCGTAATGTGACGAATGATGTGGTGAAAGTCCTCATTGGCCTGTAGTTCATTGATGGATAGTTGTGGTATGATTATGACCAGGGATTATTCGGTATAATCATGACCATTGATGATTACATGAATATCCTTGGCCGTGATGCAGGGATGATTCGATTTTATTTGTTAAGCAGAGTCTCAGCGATAAAGTTGATGAAAAAAAAATTTAAATCATAGAAGATAGTAGATTTTATGCTCTACTTGACTCTACTAATGGATTGCTTATTCCGTTACAGTTGTTGATCTAAAACTTGTTGTCTATTGTATTCTATCAGTTGTTATACTGTTGAAGGCTAAGGATAATTTATTCTGTATTATCTTAGTCATAATATTTCTTACTGGGCTAGTTGAGCTCACCCTTTCTTTCATTGTTCTCTTCAGGAAATGAGAATATAGCTGGGACGATTCGGGGAACTGATTGACGGTCCAAATGGTTGTTTTAGTAGTCCTCACTATTCTATAAAATAGTGTGACAATAAATGTAATGAGGACTCCATTGAGTGTGGATATTGTCTAGATGACAATATTCTTATTAAAACTCTTAGATTATGTTATGTCGTATTTTACACGACTATTGTATAATTAATTTGTATTTGAATTTTATACCATGTATCTGCAAGCACTTCAGGGCGGGTGATGTATACCTGCTTTTGGGGGCATCACGGTTTGGTATCAAAGCTTAGGGATATGATCCCGGCCGAGATGTGAGACAAGAACTAGGAAGGGAGAGACGGAGAATTCCTTCGCTAGTATGACCTACATAAGTTTATTTGGTATTTAATTGGTCAATGTGAGTATAGAGATAATATTTGATATGTTAATTAACCTTCTTTTGTGGCGATTTGAAAATGGCATCCGAAAAATGTTGCGATCAAGAATGAAGCATATGAGACCGCTGAGTCACCAACGATCAATACCTGAGATAATGTGCAACAGAAGATAGTAATCCTCGTGTAAATAACAACACCGATCAAATGATGAACAATGGGATGTTGAAGCTTTATGTAATTCATGCAACATCGTAAGATAGACTCTATTCAAAATATAGGTGGAAATAATGGCAACCCACTACGATCACCGCTAAAGGTGTCAAGGAGTGGGACCACCGAGTTTTTGAAAAGCGTAACCACTTAAGGCGTAGACGTGGTTAAAGCATATCACCAAGATATTTGATGTTTTGGGATGCTCCAGAGAGCAAAGGTTCCTTGCCACCTTTTTATGTTGCGTGAAGAGCAGATTCTTGGTGGGAATCAGTAAAACGCATCACCGACTGGACTTAACTTAAGATGTCTTGGGAGAAGTTCCAAGAGCTGTTCAACGACAAGTACTTTCCCGAAAGTATTCGTCACATGAAGGAGGTGGAGTTTATCAAGTTGGAGCAAAATAATATGACCGTGTCGCAATACGAGGCTAAATTTGCGGAGTTATCCCGATTTGCATCCCATTTGGTCGATAATGAGGAGCGAATAACGCGAATGTTTCTAAGAGGTTTGAAATCCGATATACGTCAATACCTCATTTCTCAAAAACTTTGTTTATATTCAGATGTTGTGAATAGGGCTCAGTTATTGGAGCGCGATAATGAGTCAGCACAACTAAAAGGCAACGACCAACAACACGATAATAATCGTACCAGTGGCAACGACCATCGGAATAATGATAACCATTGTGGGGAAAATTATCATGCCAAGAATGGTAACCACTTCGGTGGTAATCATGGCCAAGATAATAGAAATGGAAATTTCAAGAAGAGAAGGTTCAACAACGATGGAAAGACAGCAGCACCAGCACCTGTTAAGGAAGGAGAATGATCGTCGGTCATGTGTTACAAATGCGGAGGGGAGGGACACATCAGTACAAGCTGCACGATGCAGTCCAAAGCATGTTACAATTGTGGAAAAGAAGGTCACCTAGCCCGATTTTGTTGTGCACCAAAGTCAAGTCCAGCTGGGACGGTGGCACCAAAGGCGGATACGGACAAAACAAAGTCGGTGGTTTCAGGAAGAGCATTTTTCGTGACTTCTCAAAAAGCGAGTGACCCGAACGAAGTTAGCACGGGTTAGTTAATTATAAATTCTTGCGAAGTCTATACCTTATTAGATACCGGTTCTACCCATTCTTTTATCTCTCTTGCTTGCGCTCAATGTTTAAATTTAACTCTAGAGAAGTTAGACTTTGACTTATCGATTGAAACTACGTTAGCAAAAACCTTCGTTACCTCCACTGTTTATAAATCTTGTTTGATTCAAATCGACACTTTCACGTTACCTGTCGATCTTATCTCTTTGAAAACACTTGACTTTGATGTGATTTTAGGAATCGATTGGTTAACTACTCATCAAGCTTTTCGTAAGGTTGTTAGCTTTCATATTCCTAACCAACCTATTATGCGAATTCAAGCAACCAAACCACTAAAGTCAATCATTTTCATATTAATCCATAAGTAAAGAGCCCCGAGCCTTTCGCTGGTGACTTCCAAGTCTTGGGATGCACCAAAGCCAGACTTTCCGTAGGCGACGGTGTAAATGACGATGGCAAGTTGATAGGTATCAATGTGACATGTTATCCAAGTCTTGGATGAGAGTCACAGTTTTGAATGATATTTCTATTGTTAATAAATTTCCTGACGTATTCTTGAAGACTTCTTAGCCTACCCCTAGAGTGTGAAATTGAATTTTGTATTGACCCCAGTACAAAACCCTTAAATATTTCTTCAACCAAAAAGAACGTATAATGCGCCAAAGACGTTGGCTCGAGCTGTTGAAAATTATGACTATACCATTCAATATCATCGTGGAAGAGCGAACGTGGTAGCTGACGCGTTGAGTAGAAGATCGTATGCGTTTACGAGTGCGATGTTGTTAACACAACCCATTTCGTATAACTTACAAATGATAAAGATAGAGTTAAAGACTCTAAGGACCGACGTGGTGATATCAAATATACGAGTAGAATCAACTTTAATCGATAAAGTTAAAGTCGTTCAAGCTACATACTCAGAGCTGATGAATGTGAAGAAGAAGGTTCAAGAGGGCGTTATTCTAGAAGCAAGAATCGATGAAGAGAGGAAATCTCAACCCTCGATTTTATTGGCCCATTTGAAATCCTCGATTGAATAGGAACTATGACCTATAGACTCGTTTTAACGCCAAGTATGTCACGTGTTCATAACGTTTTTCACGTATCGATATTACGTAAATATGTGGACGACCCGAACCACATTATTAAATTAGAACTAGACGATATAGTAGAAGATTTAACGTATGAGGAGATACGTATTAAAATCTTAGATAAGAAGGATCGTATTCAACACTCAAAGGATATACCTCAAGAGTTAGAATCTGAAATGAAGTCAAGGTATCCTCATCATACCAGGTACGCACGTAAATTTTGAGGGCGAAATTTCATAAGGAGGGGAGATTGTGAGACCCCAAATTTTATGAATAAAGATTTAAATTTTTCGAAATATTTTTTTTAATATTATGGTGTGGATTTGATATAATGTTATAGTTGTGGGTAATATTTATAAATTTTTCAAAGTAAGCAAGTTGTTATATAATATTCAATTGGTCGGGGTAATTAATCGGATAAATGAGGAATTAATTGCTATTAATTCACATGCTTATAACTATTTATTCACATCTGTGTACTATTGATTCACATTCATTTACTATTAGGGGAGTTGGTGCAAGATTGATAATACTTGCATGACTAAGTTAAAAATGGAGGTATAGATGGAGGTACTATACTGTAATTCGTATTTTCACATGTATAGAACTATTGATTCACATGATTTACTATTGATTCACATGATTTACTATTAAGGGAGATGGTGCAAGTTTGATAATACTTGCAGGATTAAATTAAAAATGAAAGAAAAGAGGAAGGTATTATACTGTAATATTTCGAGCCCTAAAACGTGCAATTATCGAAACTATATTTTCCTATAAATAGAAGCTCATTCCTTTATTATTTTTCACCAATTTACTAAAGCTATAGAGCAATTATTATAGAGAGAAATTATAGAGAGAAAGAAGAAGAGAAGTCTGCTACCTCACTATTCCAAAGATCCAAATCTTCTTTTGAGGTAAGGGGTATTATTCTTTCGTATTCATGAAGAGAGTTATTTTTTTTCAATACTCATAAGGGTTGTTATTCCATTCTTTATTATTATGTTGGAATAACCTGTCTATGCGAAGTACCGCATACATGGTGAAATTCTTCGTTATTCCATTCTTTATTATTCTCGTTGAATAACTATATATGTAATGATCTATCGTATGCCGTGTGAATTCATTGTTATTCTATTCTTTATTATTCATTGAATATCACATGCATGCGGATTACGCAAGACTGGTTCCGATTCTTTATTATTCTATTGGAATATCCCACATGCATGCGGATTACGCATGACTCGGTTCCATTCTTTATTATTACGTTGGAATATCCCGTCATGCATGCGGATTACGCATGACCTGGTTCCATTCTTTATTATTCTGTTGGGAATAACCTATCTGTGCGGTCTATCGCATGCATGGTGAATTCTTCTGTTATTTCATTCTTTATTATTCTGTTGGAATAACATGTCTATGTTGATTACCGCATGCATGGTAAATGACCCTTCGTATTCATTCTTTATTAAATTTTGGAAATGATCTATCTACGTGGATTACCGCATGGCTGGTGAAAATCCATTTGTAGTTTCGTATATTTTATTATACTCATATGAGATATCAGTTCTTTTGTACTCGTCATGGAATATCATTTTCTTTGGTATTTTTCTTTTACGAGTTACTATTCACCCGATTACTATTCACTCTAGTATTATTCACTCGGGTATTCGGGGTACTTTTCGTGCCGGAATACTATTCACGAGTTACTATTCATGGGTTACTATTTACCCGATTACTATTCACTCTAGTATCATTCACTCGGTTATTCGGGACACTTTTCGTTTCGGGGTACTAGTCACGGGGTACTATTCCCGAAGTACTATTCACGGGGTACTATTCACCCAAAAAAAATTTTTTTTTTCTGTCCAAATTATTTTTGGTACATAAATATTATTCTTGAATTTTACTCTACAAAACAGTATCATGTTGACAATTTGGACGTTATTGCTTTCTGGATAAATTAAATTATAAATCTTTAAAATTTATCCTTGAACTTGTTTTATTGAATTATTATGTCATTGTCATCATCCTCATGTTTATATTGTGATGAAAGTCATCTTTGGCTTACGTGCATGTAGATGGACTTGGTATGAATATGACCGAGGATTTTTCGGTATAATCATGGCCGTAAGTAATGTGACGTAATGATGTGGTGAAAGTCCTCATTGACTTGTAGTTTATTAATGGACGCTTGTGGTATGATTATGACTGAGGATTATTCGGTATAATCATGACCATTGATGATTACATGAATATCCTTGGCCGTGATGCGAGGATGATTTGATTTTATTTTTGTTGTCGAGTCTCAAATGATAAAGTTGATGAAAAACTTTTTAAATCATAGAAGATAGTTGATTTTATGCTCTACTTGACTCTTCTAATGGATTGTTTATTCCACTGCAGTTGTTGATCTAAAACTTGTTGTCTATTGTATTCTATCAGTTGTTATACTGTTGAAGGCTAAGAATAATTTATTCTGCATTATCTTAGTCATAATATTTCTTACTGGGCTAGTTAAGCTCACCCTTTCTTTCACTGTTCTCTTCAGGAAATGAGAATATAGCTGGGACGAGTCGGGGAACGGATTGACGGTCCATATGGTTGTTTTAGTAGTCCTCACTATTCTATAAAATAGTGTGACAATAAATATAATGAGGACTCCATTGAGTGTGGATATTGTCTAGATGACAATATTCTTATTAAAACTCTTAGATTATGTTATGTCGTATTTTACACGACTATTGTATAATTAAGTTGTATTTGAATTTTGTACCATGTATCTGACGACTCAAGACGGGTGATGTATACCTATTTTGGGGGCGTCACATACATGATAAGTTCTTACTTGTTCTTCATGAGTTTATAACTTATAAAAGTATAAACTACTTATTCATAACTTATTAAAACTTAAGTCCATTGATTAGTCATTCCTGCTTCTTCTTAGCATAAAAGATCTACCACTACTCACTTCTCTAACAATTGAAGAGAGGAAGAATCATGGTTTAAGATCATTACCTTTGAAGATCAAGCTTTGTTATTCTTCTTTTCTACTATTAAAGACTAGCTTTTTCTTACTTTTTCTCTCTAACAAATAAGTTGTAAGTTGTTGGATGAAAATTAACAAGTGAGAAATGAATAATCTAGCTCTCCATTTATAGGATTTCTAAGGTGAGGGCATAATGGCCATTTAGGCCATCCCACCTCCATAACTCCACCTCCTTACTATTCCTAGCTTAACCACCAAGTAAAAACCACTTTACTTGGCCTCCACAACTCTTATATTTTGCTTGGCCACCAAGATCACCCATGTGATCATAAGGCCCACATGGGTTGCTATAACGCCCGAAAAAATCGGATTTTTATGAGAATAAAAATTTTATTTGATTATGTGTATTAAATAAATTTAATTGATTATTTATGTGAGTAAGCTATGTGAAGGTCGTTCTATGGCCTAGAATGTGCGGATGTGGTTAGGATTTTCGCTACGTGATAGAATTAAAGTGTTTGAATTTTTAAGACGAAAATAAAAGTTTTTCGAGAAATTTCTGTAAAAATACTATTCACTAATTTCTACTCGGGAATTATTTTTAAATTTCCGAGAAACGCGTAATGATAGAATTCTAAGACGAGATGAAATATCCAATAATATTTCAGTTATGGCAAACGAAGTTTTTGCTTACGGACTTAAAACCTAACGGTTAGGGAAAGTGAATTCCGAGAAGGAATTGAAATACGTATAATGAATTAAAACGATGATCGTATAATACATAGGTATTGTATGAGGTAATGAATACGAGTATAATACGAGGTATTATACGAGTATGTATGAATAATGGTATGTCGTATATGAATAAGTTTACGAGTTGGAATACGAGATTAATACGTAGATTATACGTTATAAGGCTTTAAGCCAAATGGATTGGACTTGTAGGATTTTGTAGGGTTTCGACACAGAAACGCAGCGAAAATAAACCAATTTAAAGCAATTTCGAAACCCAAAACAGGATCCATGCGAAAACAATTAACTCAGTGGTTAGAAATTATACCGATTTTGATACTGAAATTGATGCACTCGAATCTCCAACGCTAATCCAAATGAATCGCACCTCTACAAAGATCCACACTAACGCTCCGAGAATCGCCCCACGATCTGCAGCAGAAGAAGGAACCGTGGTACTAGCCCCCAAGGATGAGGATTTTCGTAACTTGTTTCTCTCTAGTCTCTCTCTAAGAGCTGGTTAGGGTTTTCAGCTTATGAATAATACCTAAAATGGTCGTAAATATATCATATATATATAGCCATTTAAAATTATTATTCAAAACCTAATTTAATAAAATCCAATTTATATATATATATATATATATATATATATCTTAATTAAGTCCTACTTAATTAATATACCTATATATAATTATCCTATTAATTTAAATTCATAATTTAAATACTATCAATCATATTGATATATTTAAATATTTACAATTTAAATTAATCCCTTTAATTACATTCTATGTGTGTGACTTATAGGTTATTATTACGCTGGCAATAATTTTAAAATCATATTATAAAATTATAAACAAAGTGAAATGCATCTAGTAATGCATCATCGCTACCCAAGTAATAATAAGATCGATGATTCGATGCAACCTTTTCGTGACCAATGTTTCAATGTAATTTAATCCTTTTAACCTTAATATCCTAGATTAAACTCGATCATGGAATGTGTCATACTCTTCATAATTTAATCTTAGTTTTCTTGATCAATGAGTAGACTATATGAAACAAATCACTATTTGAGCATGGCCATGCATTTCATAGTCCTACTCAATCAAAAGGCCTATGGATATCACCCCTAATATATAGGATGGTTAAATTCCATCTAGATCACTCATATTCCTCACACGATTCATGATGTACCCAATAATCACCTTTATAGTCCACCCTATTAAAGGTGACATTTGATGATATCAAAGTACATAAATTTTCGTGTAGTAATATAGTGATTTCAGGTCGGAGGACCATTACATCATTGTCACTATGAGAATTGCAAATGACACTTCGCATAATGCTCCATATAGAATTCTCATGGTGGGTCCGTCCCAAGACATCGCTTTCTCTAACATGTACTCTATGCATCGACTTAATATCTCATATATTTATGACCAATGAGATTTGGTCATCAGTCAATCCACATACTAGTCTCAATGCATCACTGTTGTCCCATCAACAATAATACTCGACTAGGGACATTTAAGAACAATGATACTAATTATAATTATATAATCTCATGTTCAAGTCACATACTTGAAGCTATATAATTTATATCACTATTCTAAGGAATTTTATTATGTTAACATTTATATAACGCAGTAAATAAAACCATAATAAAATCATTCATTTATTCAATCAAATATAATATCAAAATGTTAAGCAACTATATAAAATAATTGGCCTCTAGGGCATAAACTCTAACAGTCTCCCACTTGCACTAGAGCCAATCACTCATGTATCTAATACCCATGGAACTAGTGTGACCTTCGTGCTTTTGCTGCGACAAAGCCTTGGTCAGTGGATCTGCAACATTATCATCTGTTGGCACTCTTCCTATATGTACATCTCTTCTATCAATGATTTCACGGATGAGATGGTACCGCCTAAGTATATGCTTGGATCGTTGGTGAGATCTGGGTTCCTTAGCCTGTGCAATGGCTCCATTATTATCACAATATAGAGCAACCGGGTCAACAATGGTTGGAATAACACCAAGTTCAGTGATGAACTTTTTAATCCATACAGCCTCCTTGGCTGCACTAGAAGCAGCAATATACTAAGCCTCTGTTGTAGAATCTGCACATCGCTCTCGCTTGACCTCTTCCAATATAACAAACACCACCATTAAGGCAAAACACAAAACCTGACTGAGACTTATAGTCATCATTGTCAGTCTGGAAACTAGCATCTATGTAACCCTTTACTTCCAGTTCGTCTTCACCTCCATATACCAAGAATGAATCCTTAGTCCTCTTTAGATACTTGAGGATATTCTTCGATCACGTCCAAATGACCTTCACCTGGATTCGACTGGTATCTGCTCATCATGCTCAAAGTATACGAGACATCCGGACGAGTACATATCATTGCATACATGATAGATCTAATTGCCGAAACATAAGGGATCTTTCTCATACGCTCCTCATCATCTAGTGATTTAGGACATTGGGCCTTAGAGATCTTTATATCATGAGTCATGGGTAAGTGTCCTCTTTTTGCCTCTTGCATGCTGAACCGTTTCAGCACTTTATCAATATATGTACTCTGACTTAGGCCAAGCATTTTTCTCGATCTATCTCGATAGATCTTGATACCTAAAATGTAGGTCGACGCCTAAATCTTTCATGGAGCAACATTTTCCTAACCATGTTTTTACACTCAGAATGAAGGAATGCCATTCCCTAATAATTAATATATCGTCAACATATAATATTAGGAATACAATGTGACTCCCACTAACCTTTTATATACACAAGGTTCATCTTCATTTTCATAAAACCAAACTCTTTGATCGCTTCATCAAATGAAGATTCCAACTCGAGAGGCTTGCTTCAATCCATAAATGGATCGCCGCAGACTTACATACCTTTCCAAAGATCCTTTGGATTGACAAAACCCTCGGGTTGTGTCATGTACACATCCTCAAGGAGATTTTTGTTAAGGAAGCGCTTTTGACATCCATCCGCCAGATTTCAGAATCGTAAAAGGATGCAATAGCAAGTAAGATCCTGATGGATTTAACCATTTCCACTGGAGAGAAGGTTTCATCATAGTCAACACCTTGAACTTGTTTGTAACCTTTTGCTACGAAGTCGACCTTCTTTCAGAGGGTTTGTACATTACCATCCATGCTCGGTTTTCTTCTTGAAAACCCACTTGCACCGATTGGTTTTATTCTTCTTGGTGGATCAACCAAAGTCCATACTTGGTTAGTATACATGGAGTCCATTTCAGCTCTCATGGCTTCAAGTCATCTCTCAGAATCTGGTCCATTCATAGCTTCTTGGTAGGAAGCAGGCTCATCCTGATCTATGAGCATCACATCGCCGTTTTGAGTCACAAGATATCCATAATATCTCTCGGGCTCTTGGCGTGTCCTACCAGATCTACGAATTCCTTGTGTAATTTGAGCAGGTTCACTTTCCACAACATCTTGTGGTTCCTGCTCACGTTCCAACTCAGGTTCAATGATATTTTATAGTTCTCGAATTTCTTCGAGTTCTACTTTCCTCCCACTGTTTCCTTTAGAGACAAATTCTCTTTCTAGAAAAATACCAGTTCGAGCAACAACCACTTTGTTCTCAGAAGGTTTGTAGAAATAATACCCTTTTGTTTCCTTTGGGTATCCCACAAAATTACATTTGTCAGATTTGGATCCGAGCTTGTCAGAATCTAGACGTTTTACAAACGCCTCGCAACCCCAAATCTTCAAGAACGACATACTAGGACGTTTCCCAGTCCACATCTCATATGGTGTCTTCTGAACCATTTTCGTAGGAACACGGTTAAGTGTGAATGCAGCTGTCTCTAGGGCATGACCCCAGAAGCTTATTGGAAGATTTGCATGACTCATCATTGATCGTACCATGTCCAACAAGGTCTGATTCCTCCTCTCAGACACACCATTCCATTGTGGTGTTCCTGGTGGAGTGAGCTGTGATATAATACCACACTCCTTTAGAAGGTCATCAAAGTCTTGGCTTAAGTATTCACCTCCTCGATCGGATTGAAGGGCTTTTATGCTTTTGCCAAATTAGTTTTGAACTTCATTCTTGAATTCCTTGAACTTTCAAAGCATTCGGATTTGTGTCTCATAAGATACACATATCCATATCTCATCAAGTCGCCAAGAATGCAATGAAGTAATAAAACCTACCTCTTGCTAATCTAACTCATGGGTCCACATACATCACTATGTATAAGTCCCAATATATCGCTAGCCCGCTCAATCGCGTGTCAAGTGAAAGGGCTTTAGTCATCTTGCCTAATAAACAAGATTCGCATTTTCATATGATTCAAAATCAAATGAATCCAAAATCCATCTTTATGGAGTTTTGATATGCGTTTCATTTATATGGCCCAAACGACAATGTTGAGAGATATGTCTTGATTTCAATCATTTGATTTAAATCGTTTTATATTTATGTTATAGATAGGCATTTCCAAATCAAGAATATAAAGACCATTAAACAATTGTGCAACACCATAACATATATCATTTAAGTAAAGCGAACAACGGTTGTTCTTTATTATAAATGAAAAACCTTTATTGTCCAAACAAGAAACAGAAATAATGCTTTTGCTTATAGCAAACACAAAATAACAATCTTCTAATTCTATAACTAGCCCAGAGGGCAAAGATAAATGATAAGTTCCTACGGCCAAAGGCAAAACAACTTTTGCTCCATTCCCAACACATAGGTCAACCTCTCCTTTTGGTTAAAGTCCTACTCCTTTGAGTTCACGTGACATTAACACAAATGTGAGAACCACATCCAAGATCCAATACCCATGATGTAGAAGTAGACAAATTGACTTCTATAACATATATACACGAATCGAAGTCCCACTTCCTTTCCTTTTCTTCACTTCTTCCAAATAAGCAAGACAAATCCTCTTCAAAGGTGTCAGGGTTTTCCACAAAAGTGACAATCACCTTCTTTAGCCACCCCGCCTTTTAGGCTTTAAAGCTCGCTTGGTTTTGAAATTGGGTTTGGCACCGATTTAGATCCTATCTTCTTCTTGCCTTTCCAATTTCCCTTAGCATTCCCTTTGCACCATCATTACGGGAGGAGCGGTCCCGCTTTTTCATGTTGTTCTCAGTAGTTCTTAACATGCTCAACAACTCAGTAAGGGGTTTCGCAATTTCATTCATAAGATAATTCATGACAAATTGAGAATAACTGTTGTTCAGGGATTGCAAAACAAGATCTGTTTGGGCCTCCTGAGTGATTGAAAACCCAACCTATCAAGGTACTCAATATACCCAATCATTTTCAAAGACATGTGGACCAACTGGATCACGTTCACCCATCTTGCGGTGATACAATGCCTTGCTTGTATCATACCTCTCCGTCGAGCATGCCTTCGAACAATTTCTTGAGATGCTCGATCATCTCATAAGCATCCATCAACTCATGTTGCTTTCAAGCTCAAAGATTCATGGTTGCTAACATGAGACAACTCACGCCCAGAGCATCATCTTGATGCTTCTTGTAAGCATTATGTTCGCGACGCAGTGCAGATCGATTGGTATCGCAGAATGGGCTTTTCAATGACATATAGCTTTGCGCTCTTGTTTGAGGACAATCCTCAAGTTCATATGCCATCAAGGAAATTAATTTCACTCAAATTTTGTCCTTCTCAAGGACCGATCGTAGTGAAAGACTACTTGTATTGTTGTTGTTTGTCATTGATATCTACAATTTATAAGTGCTGAAAAAAAATAATAAGTCAAATTGCGAGTTGATATTATGTAATTGATAATAGTACATTCAAAATATACCTCCCACTATTTTATTCAAATTAATAGCCCTCACCATTAATTCGGAAAGCATTTTCCAATTAAATCTTTCTAGTGAGCCAAGATCCATATTTCGTTATGCCCTAAGTTAGCTTTGGCTAATCTCTTAAAACACAATTATTTAGGTAGACAACCCTTTTATCAATTATATCATATATAACTTTTGGATAGTTTGGTAAACAACATTTGTTTCTAGTCCATCTAATGGTACCAACCAAACTCTATGCCTCTAAGTCCACAATCCTATTGAGATAACTTAGTTAAGTCAGCCCAATGATTTTTAGTTTTGATATCACAATTATCCTATCGCATCTTACCTAGATAAATAGGGTACTTTGCTTTGGCAAACCTACATCTATTGATCAAGGTCTTGATGAGTGTTATTCATTGGAAGGCATCTGATTTAGACTTAATAATTTAATGAGGGATTTTATATAAAAAAAAATTAGATCTCACCAATTTTAATCTTATTAAATATGCACATTATTTATCATATCATATCACATACAAGCATAAATAAAGTGCAAAATAAAATGTGTCACAGTTATGGCCCAATCCACTGTCAATCTTTTCAAGATAATGAAAGATTGAAGGTCAATCTAAGGTGGTAAAAGATCTTAAAATAAATAGCTTCCTTGGATCTTCCTCAAGCATGTGCCTCCTCTCCATCATCATCTTTCCATCATGTTCTCCATCTTGACATCTTCATTGATTCTGATTATTACATGACATAAAGAAACCTCGAAAGTTACATTGAAGGATTTAGATGAGAAGAGAATATTACATTAGAATTTAAAGAAAGGCACGACATGCAAGCCGTATTTCAAAACCAAAAACTACTAACCTAAGGGTCAAAAGGCCATAACTGTGCACCATGCATATCACAATAAGCACATAACAATTTATATATAATTAAAGAAAACCATATATAACATATAGGGGACACGACCATCAATGCTATTTACTGACGGGGTCCAAGGGGGTCTCCTCACAGCGGTGGTCCCATTAATATTATGGAAAAAAATTTCGAACTACAATCTGTATTGCAGAATTTTTCCAAATGATTCTCTAAAACAGTTTCAGAATCACGTATTTTAATCCACCAAAACACCCATAATAACAAATCATATATGTCTAGGGGCGATTTAATCATATTAAAATGAATAACAGTATACCCAGAATTTATCATATATGTCCAGTTTCGATTAATCATATTAAAACGATTCTTCATGCTTCTTGTAAGACCCCGAATTTTATGAAATAAAATTATTCAATTTTTCTTATAATTATTATTCAGTAAATGTTAAAATTGATAAAAGTTTAAAGTTATAGGTGAAATATGCAAATTTTACAAAACACACAAGTGGCTATAAAATATTCATTGTTGTCGGAGAATATTCGTTTGGTCGTGGAATATTCTTTTTATGTCGGAATATCCGCATTTACAATTTGCGTAGTCATTTGTGGGCCCCATAACGAAATAACTGCCGGATGAAGAAAGCGACAAGTTTGAGTTTTTATCGTTAACTTTGTTGAATACTCGGTGGTTAAAATAATAATAACGCGCGTTGTTGCGCATAGAAAGAGTTATTACCAGATTATACAAAGATTTTTGAATTATTGATTCTTACGTGAGAAGGCACTACTCAATAATTGTTACAAAGTAATTATCGCTCAATATTTTATTTTATTGATTCAATAATTGTCTGCGTTGATATTATATATTATTATTGTTTCAATAATTGTCATCAAGACAAGATTTTCTATTATCGGATCAATAATTCAAATTATTTGAATAATATTATCGAGATAACATTATTGGCAATGTCTAGAAAGTTACGCTCTAAGGAGAGGTTTGGTCACCTAATTCTTGGCCAAGAAGGAGAAATCCTTATTGAAAGCCCTTCTATCCTGAGGGAACTACGGTTGTCAAGATTGTGAGTTTGTAATATTATTTGTGAATAATTAATTATTAATTATTATGATAAAGAAAATATTTATTGTGGATATAGATGGAGAAAATTTTAATGTGACAACTATTGAAAATTAATATTTTATCTTTTTTGATAAAATAATTCATTTAAATATATTATTTTAATAATATATTAAGTAATATTTTTACAATGAATGTGGGATATATGAGTATATGAGGAGAAAGAGTATTTTGTGGCATTAAATATTTAACATATATTTTGGGTGTCGGTGGACACAATTCTTAACCGAAAATTGATTATGTAATCGTAAAATCGCTTCGTTTGTTGATTTGGTCAATTTCTGTTTGGAATTTGGAAAAATTTTCTTCTGCAAAGTTGTAGAGAATGGAATTTTCCATGAAAAGTCGCGAGTTTTGAATTTTTTTGATAAACGGGCTATTTTCTATGAATTATTGAAGTTTCAGAAAATAAAATAATTTTTATTAAATTATATGGTGGGACCCACTTTGGTTGGTGTTAATAACATGTGGAATGCTATATTTTTTCAGAATTGGCATGCTTGGATGGCTGGTCTTGGATGGTTGGTGTCTAGAAAAGAAAAATAATATTTTATTATTTTAGTCTACTTTGGCGTTCTAACATTTTCCTATAAATAGAAGCTTAAGTTAGAATTGAAAATCACACCAGAAACTGAAGTTTTCTCTCTCTATATTATCAAGTGTATTCTTGTATCTTGAGTGTTGCTATACGGTGCAAGTTCGTTCACGTTATTCGATCGTAAATACCGCTTCTTTTCGAGGTAAGGGATTTTAAGGGTTGTTATATTTTTCATGTTTCAGTAACTTTGCAGACCTTCAAAATTCTGAAAAAATTTGAAATGATAATTTGATGAGTTTTGTTAATTGTGTCCAAAAATGGCGATTTTTGGATGTATAGATTAAGAGTTATGAATTTTACGGGAAAAGACTATTTTAAAAGTAACCGCTTATATCTCCTTGTGG
Organism: Panax ginseng; assembly: GCA_020205605.1. Classification (NCBI taxonomy): domain Eukaryota; kingdom Viridiplantae; phylum Streptophyta; class Magnoliopsida; order Apiales; family Araliaceae; genus Panax; species Panax ginseng. The sequence continues at coordinate 91,186,625 of CM035133.1, read as the reverse complement.
TTAACTCCAAAAGTGATGAAATTTTTATTGGGAGTACATATATATAACATGGGTATATTCTATAAATTTCAGAATGTTTGGATAAAAGTACAATTTATGATAAATGTTTTAATATTCAAGCGGTTTTGGCCATATGAAAAATAGTAAATGAATTTTAAAATTCGAGAGAAAATATATGTTCAATATGAGACTATATTCGCTAAATCTTTAAAAGAAATATTTTTGGAATTGATTTGGTATTTTTCATGAAAATGGACTAGTTATGAGTAAATGAATTAAATATGTCGTGTGAAGTAAGAAAATTGGAAAATAAGATTTTATGGCTTGAGAATCCTATATGAGGTATATGCAGATTTTGATGAGGGTTTTGGTTATTGGTGATGAAATCTTATGAGTTTGGCATTTTAGAATGATTAAATGCATTATTTAGTAAAGTGTAAACAATTAAAATAAATTGTTTATAAGCTTAAAAAAATATTATTCTTTCAATATCATTATACAAGAAATATTGGTATGGATTTTATTGTGGAATTTCTACCTTTTGAGTCGGGTTTACTATTCATGAGATACTATTCACGAAAGTTACTATTCATGAGTTATTATTCACGAAGTTACTATTCATGAGTTACTATTTATGACAAAATTGGTTTCTTTTTCTAACCAAATTATAGTTGATTTATGAATATTACTCTGGAGATTAAAACTATATATTGATTATATTGATTTTTTTATCATATATAACATTTTATAACCCTGATGTTGAAATTCTCTTTCACTGGAGTGTAAAGATGGATAGATTATTGGTATGATCATGACTAGGGTTCTCTTTGGCCTGTAGTGAAAAGTTGAATTGTGATTGGTATGATCATGACCATTGAATTTATAATTGAATATCTTTAGCTTAAGTGCAAAGGTGAATTGATCAACATGGTTATAATTATTGTTTATATAAATTCTGAAATGATTATATATTTCTTTGAGATATTAATATATTTGGCCCGTAATGCAAAGATGACTTGTTGTTGAATATCTTTGGCATGTAGTGCAAAGATGAATCTGTTGATGAATATCTTTGGCCTGTGGTGTAAAGATGAGCTGTTGATGAATATCTTTGGCCCGTAGTGCAAAAGATTAATTTATTAGTTTGATTATGAACATGAACCGTGATTTGGTATAACCATGATCTTTGATGTTTCGGTGATGAAAATTATCTTTGTCTGGATGAGAAAAGGAATTTAGAACAACAATTACAATTATGAGTTATTCATATGATTGTGGATGAGGAATTGTTGATTGATGTTACAGGAATAAAACATTGTTGGTGGACTTTTAACATGAAGAAGATAATAGACTTTATAGTCTATTTGACTCTTCTAATGGATTGCTCATTCCGCTGCAACTATGGTTGAAAAGTTTTATCATCTACCATATGTTCTAAATCTCTGATTTATTATTGATGAAGGCTATTGATAATTTAATTATCTTTAGTAATGATATTCTTTATTGGGCTAGTTGTGCTCACCCTTCTGTTTCATAATTCCTTTCAGGTAATAAGAGTGTAGCTGGGTCGAGCGGGGGTAACAGGGGAATAGAACGGTGGTCATCTTTTAGTAGTTATATTTGGTGAATCATATATAGGGTCAAAGTAACCCAACGTTGGAAGGGTGTTTTGTCACTATCATACAAGATGTCTAATGACATACAACCACGTATCATCATAAGAGGCAGGGATGTGCTCATCCACTTGTCGAGTATATATACTGAGCACTACCTACATAATCTTGGTGTTTGTTTGAAGTATAATTCTCAATTTGAGATAGTGGAGATAATGATAAATCAAGAGAAGACTCACCATTGGGAAGAATATGATAGTAATCTTCTCGTTTTTTCTTTGGGGTCTATTAGGTCAACCAAGGATAATTCTCTGGACATATGATATCTATCATAACCCAGACGCGCATGGCCTCCATGTATACGAAGGTTTCCTTGAGCACTTCCCAAAGATTTTAGTTTAAAGCAGGTCTTTGACTATACCTTTATGTAAGGTGTGTCTTTGTGAGGTGTTGTCCACGGTTGGGACATGTGTCACATTTGGTATATATTTGTATCCAAACTCACGAAGATATGTGTTGTTGTATTTTGCACGACAATTGTTGTAATAAAGTTGTAGTAATTTCTGTACCATGTATTTGGCGACTCAGAATGGGTTGGGTGGAATGGACCTATTTTGGGGTCGTTACACTTCTAATCCGATTAGAACAGTTATATTGTTATTCCACCGATTAAAGATACGATTAACAATATCATCATATATATTACCAGAATACACATACAACGGAATATCATATATTCAATTTCATATCAGTAAACATGCATCATATCATATATCATATATATCGAATACAATTAAAACACGTAATCTGAATTAATCTTTTCGTAAGTAACTTTGATACCACTGTAGGGTTTCGACACAGAAATGCAGCGGAAATAAACCAATTTAAAGCAATTCCAAAACCCAAAACAGGATCCATGCGAAAACAATTAACTGAGTGGTTAGAAATTATACAGATTTTGATACTGAAATTGATGCGCTCGAATCTCCAACGCAATCCAAATGAATCGCGCCTCTACGGTATCCACACGAACACTTCGAGAATCGTCCTACGATCTGCAGAAGAAGGAACCGTGGTACTAGCCACCAAGGATGAGTATTTTCAGAACTTGTTTCTCTTTAGTCTCTCTCTAAGAAATAATTTAGGGTTTTCGATTTATGAATAATACCTAAAATGGTATTGCAACATATCATATATATATAGCCATTTAAAATTATTATTCAAAACCTAATTTAATAAAATCAAATTTATATATATATATATATATATATATATATATATATATCTTAATTAAGTCTTACTTAATTAATATACCTATATATAAATTATCCTATTAATTTAAATTAAGTAATTTAAATACTATCAATCATATTGATATATTTAAATATTTACAATTTAAATTAATCCCCTTTTAATTACGTTCATGTGTGTGACCTATAGGTTATTATTACGTTGGCAATAATTTTAAAATCATATTATAAAATTATAAGCGGTGAAATGGCATCTAGTAATGCATCACCGCTACCCAAGTAATAATAAGATCGATGATTCAATGCAACCTTTTAAGTGACCAATGTTTCAATGTAATTTAATCCTTTTAACCTTAATATCCTAGATTAAACTCGAGTCATGGAATGTGTCATACTCTTCATAATTTAATCTGAGTTTTTTTGATCAATGAGTAGACTATATGAAACAAATCACTATTTGAGCATGGCCATGCATTTCATTGTTCTACTCAATCAAGAGGCATATGGATATCACCCCTAATATATAGGATGGTTAAATTCCATCTAGATCACTCATATTCCTCACACGATTCATGATGTACCCAATAATCACCTTTATAGTCCACCCTATTAAAGGTGACATTTGATGATATCAAAGTACATAAATTCTCGTGTAGTAATATAGTGATTTCAGGTTGGAGGACCATTACATCATTGTCACTATGAGAATTGCAAATGACACTTCGCATAATGCTCCATATAGAATTCTCATGGTGGGTACATCCCATTACATCGTTTTCAACATGTACTATGCATTCGTACTTAATATCTCATATATTTATGACCAATGAGATTTGGTCATCAGTCAATCCACATACTAGTCTCAATGCATCACTGTTGTCCCATCAACAATAATACTCGACTAGGGACATTTAAGAACAATGATACTAATTATAATTATATAATCTTATGTTCAAGTCACATACTTGAAACTATATAATTTGTATCACTATTCTAAGGAATTTTATTATGTTAACATTTATATAACGCAGTAAATAAAACCATAATAAAATCATTCATTTATTCAATCAAATATAATATCAAAATGTTAAGCAATTATATAAAATAATTGTCCTCTAGGGAATAAACTCTAACAAATTTATGGCGAAATTCACGAGTTCGGACGATAATCGTCGAAATCGTGAAATTCTCGGAATGGAAGTCAAATTTTGACTTTGAGCTTGGAAACGTTGGTTTTCGATGGAGTATTGTCTCATTTGGCATTATAGAGTTGCAGACTCAAAAATAACCGAATTTCGACTTAGAACGAAGAAACGAGCGTTGAACGTTCACGAACGTTTATCATTTTCGTTCAAATGAACTAATAGGTGAATTTTTAGTTAACGTATTCGAAAATGGAAAATTCTTCCATGAACACGTAGAGTATGTAATTTGTGAGCTAATGGCTTTTGAACAAGCCAATTCGGACTTATAACGAAGAAGTTATGAGCCTGGGAATCTCACCTAAGAAATTAACTGTCAAATTTTTTTCGATGCGATGTCCGCTCGTAGCGCCGACGAGCTCTTTAAGCCGCCTTACGTGGCGGGCGAAAGGGAGTGTGCGGCAGAGTCGCACTTCAAACGCCACTCATAGGCATGAATCTTACGCCACAACGCCGAGACCGGATGTTGGAGTCAGTAATGGAAAGTGGCAACCATGAACGCCACTAATAAAATTTATTCGGCAGCATGCGCCAATGAGGATTTTGTTGACCAAGTTGATTATGAACCCAATGATTTGCAAGACAAGTATGGGACATGTAATTATTGAATGAACATAATAAGACCCTTCCTAAATCGTTTTTATAGTGATGACTTTAAGAATTTAATGTTGTTTAATAAATAGTTAAACGAAGAACGTAAAGTATAAGAAATTGAATAATGTTCAATAATGATGATGACTATAACGTTGAGAGTTACAACTAAAAGTTGTTGAATATTACATGAACGTGAATGGTATGCAATAAGTGTACTTAAGCAATGACGATCGAGGTTCAATTAATAACGTAAGAACGTTAGTAAGCCGTGAGGAAGGATGATCACTCGAAACGAGTTGTATTAATGAAATAATTTTAGTTAAGTCATAGAAGAGAAAGAAGTTGGTAAGAATAATGTAATGCGATAGCCGAAACCAATAATAACAAATCTAATATATAATTAGATTGAGAAGAAGGGTAAGATTCATTAGGAACCATGTAAGTTTATTCATGACCTAATGTGGTATGTTATGTGGTTATGTGTTGTAGAGACCATAAAGATTCAAAGGAAAAGTAATTTTACTATAGTAGACGTGGAAGGCAAGTTTTCTTAATGCTTGTCTAACCTTCGTGTTAGCCAGGTTTCAATGATTCATGTTATGAGATGCATGAATGGTTTTAAAGAAAGGGTCGATGCCAGTTTTAACTCGGCTAGACTAATCTTGAAAGATTGATTGATTTATTTACAAGTCTTTCAATATAGAATTGATAACGCTATTGTAACACCCCCATATCTATACTCCCACGGTATCTTATATGGTGTTTACAGAAAATCAACATAAATACTACAATATTATCACCATCCTAGGTCATAAAATGACATTTAAACACACAATACAAATAATATTTAAAACTTAATTTTTAAACTAAGTAAATTTCTAGGTCGTTACAGCTATCCTACGCCAATTGTTTGGTACGGATTCAAGGTAAGCCTGAGTATGAATAAACAAATGTATTTTACATCGATTATTCGATGGACACGTGAGGTTGCCAAAACTTAAATGTAAATACGTTTAACAGATGAGTATTGATCAACATAGAGCTGATCACCTAGAAGTGCTCGTAAGAAATATCGGACTTACGGTCTTAGTACCAGGTTGTCCTTTTCATGAATAAAAGCTAAAGAGAATGTTCATGGTCTGTTGACCTACTCAGAATTTTCCAAGCTACTATATGTACTTCGGAATTGTTTTATGAGATGAGAAGTGCTATTCAATTTTTCATAGTACTTCATAATTATTGTTCAGTTAATGAAGAATAATCATATGATTCTCGAAGTGGTATTTATACAATATATTGTTAGACTTGCTAAGCTAGTTATGCTCACTTCTTGCTTGAATCATATGATTGCAGCCAAGGTCGAGCGAACCGAGGGTTCTAGTAAAGATAAAGCCAAGGCGAAGATGTATGACTAGTTTATTCTGTAATAGACTAGTATATTTGTATGAATTATATTACAACGAACACAGAATGTAATGGTTTTAGAACTTGGGACCGGGATGTATTATTATTAATGTAATAAGAATGTCATTGATACACTCATTTTGATGTTGTTTCAATAGAATGAATGTATAGTTATGAGTACCGTGTAGCACCATCTATCAGGTTGGAAGATACCCGAATTTGGGGGCGTCACAGGTTGGTATCAAAGCATTAGGTTATAAAACTTAAGGGGGGAAGAACCTTAGGCTAATAACCTCGTTAGGGAAAGGAAGTAAACTCAAGCTTTACTTAAGTCGAATGAGTTAATAAGATATTGAGAAAACTCAGTACCGAAAGATTTAAAAGATGGAAATTAATCCTAAATAAATTATATGTGATTTGTGCTTATACTATTGTGTATTATGTACTAATCAACATGTTATGTGTTATTGTAGATGTTGATCGATAGCTTGATGTATAGAGATATACACGTGGTGAGCGAAGAAACAGTGAACAGAGTAGAGCCTGTACCCATGCCGGTGGCGGAGGTACCATTAGTGATTCTAGAAGAATCAGAGCCAGAGGAGTCTTTTTCTGAGGAGAACTACTCTGAGGGAGAAATAGATATAGCATCATACCTAAATATGATGATGGATGTGAAAGAAGAAATGGAGGTAACATCGGTTAATACGGTGGTACCTGCACAAGAGTCAACACCTCCAAATGCAATGAGAGCATTGTATCTGGCAGTGCTTGACAGAATGTGCTGGCCCGAAGTACAGTTGTGCGGAATCAGAATGAAGAGATTAGTTATCTCCATGAAGCAAAGGAGTCTGCAGAAGCAGATTTTGAGTCAGAGCAAGATGAAAAGGTGGTTATGACAAATAGGGCTAGGGACTATAAGAAGAGGCCGATGAGATTCGTAAGAAATTGGTTGAAAGAGACCAGAATATAGCACGGATGTCTTACATCCATGAGAGTGCTCATAAGGATTTCAAGCTAAAAATTGCTTGTTATTCCATTGAGTTGGGACAAACTCGACATACTATTAGTCAGGATATTATGTCGATTCTTGCGAATGAGAAACACGAGGACGCTGTTATGCATTATTAGAAGTCTAGAGTTATAAATATGTGTGTAGTGACGTAAAACCCTCTTTTGTATAAAAGGGTAGTCTTTTGTAAATTCCAACTTTTGTGAAGTTCAATTGCGAGATAGGAGTGTAATAGCTTTTGGCTATGGAGACAAATTATAAATAGTTTTAAACTATGAAGAAGCATATGAATATAATGATGTTTTCATTTAATATGCTTTGTATGGTATGAGTTGTTGTTTGATGAGTAATAACTAAGTAAGTAAATAGATAATAATGAAATTTTTATTTATTTAATCAGAAAATGCCGCCAAGGAGAAGACAACGTAATTAGGAGGCGGATTCACATAATGATAACCAAGGGGGTCAAAACAACCCTATGCAAAAGTTCGTTAATTTATTAACGGCTGCATTTAACCAAACCAGGGTAGAAGCACCATGGACCTAGGTAGCCGTAACGACTACCTTTAAAGAATTTAAAAGCATTGGTCATTGGAGTTCAAAGGGCAGACGGACCAATAGAGGCCCGGACATGGGTAAAAGAAATAGAAGGCATTTGTTATTACAAAGCGTGGTAGGCGCCCAAAGACTTCTTTTGTGACTTACATAATGAAAGGGAAGCCCGACTTTTGGTGGGAGGCTCACAGGGGTGGGGCTAGAACGAATCACAGTAACATGGGAGAAGGTTCAAGAAGGTTTTTTGAGAACTATTTCCCTGCAACATGCTGAGGAGAATGGAGATTAAGTTCTTAGAACTTAAGCAAGGACATGACGTTCCCCGATCTGCGGCCAAATTCAATGAATTGGCAAGGTTTTCTCCACACCAAGTGAACAAGGAGAGGAAGGCTCGTAGGTTTGGCGAGGCTGAAATCCAAGCTCTATAGTAGGATTTTGTGTTACAGAGTGCTTCGTATGGGACCATTACGGAAAAGCGATTATAGCGCAGAAGGTGGTAGTGAGGCGTTAACCCAATACCATAAAGAGATAAAGAATAAGAGCAAGGGAGAGGGAGGAACCAAGGTAGAGAGTGCCAGTGGTAGTGGCAATATGCCAAAAAGAAAGAATTTAACTCTGGGAATACTGGAGTGGGACAAGGAGATCCTAAGCGTAGGATCGAATCATGTAAGACATGTGGAAAGACTCATTTAGGAGTCTATTTGAAGGGAAAATTGGTTTGTTATAACTGTGGACATGAGGGTCATATATCACCCAATTGTCCTAATCCTAAGAAAAACCATGGTTGTTTTGTATGTGGGTCGTTGGACCACATGGCAAGAAATTTCCCAAAGAAGGGGTCGGAGGAAAGTAAAGGTGTTAGTAGTGGTAAGTTAGCCATTCTTTGGACCACCATCGTTATGTAACCTATGGCGATACTTTTAATATACGACGGTCCAAGATGCGGTTGCATGGATATAATGATGGTATCATTCCGGTCAATACAATGAATGCTTATGTGTTGTTTGATTGGAGTGCTAATTGTTCTTTTATAGCATGTGAATTTGCTAAGTGATTAAGTTCATTCCTGAAGGGATTATAAATGTAAGACCCCGAATTTTTTTAAAATAAAAAGGAATTTCCTTTATTTATTATTTTGAAATAGTAAAGGTGGATTTGATTAATAGTTAGTTATGGGTAAAATCATAAATATTTTAAATAGTGGTGATATAATATTCATTATTATTATTAGGAGAATATTCGTTTGGTGGTGGAATATTCGTATTGCTTGGGAATATATTAAATACGACAGTATGACCCATGTGTGGGCCCCATAATTGAAAGCGATTGGAGGAAGAAAGCGACAAAAATAAGTTGTTTAAAAATAACTTGGCGTAGTTATTCTGGATTTACCTTTGTTGGAATACCCGGTTGTTAAAAACACGATGTCTGCGTTGTTGCACTGCGGTAGCACGGTATTGCACCAATTATTGATTCTTACGTGAAGGCACTACTCAATAATGGTTACGGTAATTCTTTATTCGATATTTTATTTTATTGATTCAATAATTCTTTGCGTTGATATTTTATATTCTTTGTTGTTTTGATAATTGTCATTACACAAGATTTTTATTATCGAACCAATAATTCATATTATCTGAATAATATTATTAGATAACATTATTGGCAATGTCTAGAAAGTTACGCTCTAAGGAGAGGTTTGGTCACCTAATTGCTTGCTGGCGATGAGGAGAAATTCTTATTGGAAAGCCCCTCTTTCACAGGAAGCGCACTCAAGTTGTCGATATTGTGATTACGTAATATTATTTGTGAATAATTAATTATTGATTCATATGATGAGGAAAATATTAATTTTATGTGGATATAGGCGGAGAAAATTTTTATAGTGACAATTGTTGAAAATTAATATTTTATCTTTTTACGATAAAATAATTCATTTAAATATATTATTTTAATAATATATTAACGATGATATTTTTACGATGAATGTGGGATATATGAGTATATGTGGAGGAGGAGTATTTTGTTACCAAAATGTTTAAAACATGTTAAACATGTCGATGGACCCCATTTATTATTTGAAATTTGATTATAGCACTGTAAAAAAATACATTTGTGGATTTCGGTCAATTTACATTTGGAATTTGGAAAAACTTTCTTACGTAAAGTTGTAGAGAATTGAATTTCCTATAAAAAAATCGTGAGATTCGAATTTTTACGGCAAAGGGCTATTTATTGTGAATTATTGAAGTTAGAAGCTCAAAATAATTGATTTTTGGAAGTTTAAAATATTTTTATTTACAAAAACGTTTTTTCATTTGGTTCCCTCATTTAACACATGACAAGTTCTTTGAAATTCAGATTCAAGGTGTGCGTAGGAATTATTATTATAAATAATAATATTATATTAAATTTTTGCTTTGGTGTTCTAAGCAATTTCTATAAATAGTGCTTAGGTTAGAATTGAAAATCACACTTAAGCTGAAGTTTTCTCTCTCTATATTATCGGCGTATTCTTGTGAGTATTTTGAGTATACTTTGAGTATTGCCATACGGTGCAAGTTCAAGTCATAGCTTTATATCGGTGTTTCAACTAAATCTTGTGTTTTCGAGGTAAGGGATGTTATTTTCTTCTCAAATGATATTATTTCTTCAATATCATTATCTTTGAAATATTGGTTGGAACTTTTTTCAAATTTGGAACTTTTTTCATGTCGGGGTTACTATTCACGAGTTCTTATTCATGAGTTACTATTCACGAGTTACTATTCACGAAGTACTATTCACGAAGCGTGAAGATGTTTTTTTGTGAAATTTCTATCTTTTGGTGTGCCTGAGTTACTATTCACATATCTCTGGCACTATTCACGATACTCTGATCTATTCACGAATCGACCATTATTCATCGAAAATGAAAATTTTCCTTTTCGTCTAAAATATCTATTGTGGATACTAGCTTTGATTGTATCCATGTTTTGATCATTCTTGAATTTTACACCACTATGATTATTTTTGAGGTATTTTTGGGCGTGGATAAAACAAAGTCTGAATCCTTAATCCTTAATCCTTGTCATTTTGTTTCTTTGGATTCGTTTCTTTAAAAATATTTTCATCATCCTCGGTCTTAAATGATGATATTATGGAATATCTTTGGCACGTAGTGCAAAGATGATTGATTTCGATGAATATCTTTGGCTGTAGTGCAAAGATGAGCGATTAAGCGATGAATATCTTTGGCACAGTGGTAAAAGATGAGCAGTGTTGAGATGAACATGACCAATTTGGTGATTTAAATGAATATCTTTGGCCCGTAGTGCAAAGATGAATATTGATTGTTATTCTGAGGATAAAATATTGATGATGGGCTTTTAAACCTTAGAAGACGGTAGAATTCTCTTCTCTACGTGACTCTTCTAATGGATTCTTTGTTCCATTGCATTTGTTGATCTAAAACTTGTTGTCTATTGTATTCTATTAGATTTTTCCCTGTTGAAGACTAACGATAATTTGTTGTATATTATCTTAGTCATAATATTCTTTACTGGGCTAGTTGAGCTCACCCTTTTCCTTGTTGTTCCATTTTCTTCTCAGGAGGTGAGAACATAGCAGGATCGAGTCGGGGTATGGAATGAAGGTTCTAGAGAGAGTTGTTTAGTAGTCCTCACCATTTTTGTAAAATAATGTATCAATAATTATGATGGGGATTTATTTGCGTATGGATATTGTCTAAACGGCAATATCTGTATTTAAACTCACAGTATGTATTGTCGTATTTCACACGACATTTGTATTATTGAAGTTGTAGTTATTTCTGTACCATGTATTTGGCGACTCAGAATGGGTTGGATGGAATGGACCTATTTTGGGCGTCGCGGTTGGTATCGAGCTTAGGGATATGATCTCTGGCGGAGATCGGGGAATAGAACTAGGAGGGAGAGGCGAGTAAATCCTTGGCAAGTGTGTCCTACCTAAGCTTATTTGTTAGTTAGTTAGTATATAGGGATATTATGTGATATATTGATTTCTTTAATTAACCCTTGTTTTATGACGGTATTTGAGAATGTCGATGAGAATATTAACGAGTGGAGTGAATGAGGCCAAGTGGAGATGTCTCATCTTTACCAACGAGGAGAACGTGCAATGCCAGTGGCAATGTACCTCCTGTAAACAACACCACCGAAAGCGAGACCCAGTAAACAACGGGATGTTTAGAAGCTTTTTGCAGTTCATGCAAAATCAGACGAGGGAGACACGTGCACAAAATACAGGTGGAAATGATAACAACGCACGATTTGTCACGGCCAAGCAGTTCAAAGAGTTAGGACCACGAGAATTAAAGGAAAGCCGGATCCGATCATGGCGGAAATGTGGGTCAAGCAAATCACCAAGATATTCGATGTCTTGGGATGCACGGAGAACGAAGGTTCCATTCGCCACCTTTATGTTCCGTGGCGGCGGACTCATTGGTGGGAGTGCGTGAGGCGTACCCATCCAATTGCTATTTCGGATGTCTTGGGGAGCGTTTTGAAACTATTTAATGACAATTACTTTCACGAAAGTGTTCGTCATATGAAGGAAGTGGAGTTTATTAGGCTGAGGCGAGAACAACATGGCGGTGTCTCAAGATGAGGCGAAGTTTATGAGTTGTCGAGTTTGCACCTCATTTGGTGGAAAATGAGGAGCGAATGATAGCGTATGTTTCTGAGGGTCTAAAACCCAGAGATTCGACAATATCTTATCTCTCATAAATTTTCTTTATATTCGGATGTTGTAAGCGAGGCTCAATTATTAGAGCGTGATAATGAGTATGTTCAACCGAGGGACCCTGACGGTCGTATCGGTGGCGATCATCAAAACGATGATAACCAACGGGGAGGAAAGAATACGGACAAAGCGGTAACCACTCGGGTGGTAATCGTGGCCATGATAATAGGAGAGGTGACTCAGTGGACATTTCAAGAAGAGAAGGTTCAACAATAACCATGTGAAGGCGTCAGGCGCCAAAGAAGAAGCTGGTTCAAGGAGGAGAAGCGACCACCATTATATATCTTATAAATCACGGGAAGAGGGACATATCATTCAAGCGCCCACAGCAGTTCGGGTATGCTATAATTGTGGAAAGGAAGGACATATAGCTCGAGAGTGTACGGTAGCGAAACCAAGTCCAGTGGGGATGGTGACTCAAAAGGATGTCCGTAAAAGTCAAAGTCAAGCGGTTCTAGAAGAGCGTTTTTATCGTGATCGGTCAAAATGCGAGGAACCGACGAGTTTATACGGGTTAGTTAATTATAAATTCTTGCGAAGTTTATACCTTACTAGATACCTGGGTTCTACCCATTCTTTTATCTCTCTTGCTTTGCGCTCAGCGTTTGAATTTGACTACGGAGAAATTAGACTTTGACCTATCTGTGGAGATTAGTTAAGAGAAACTTTTATTACATCCGTTGTTTAGAAATCTTGCTTGATTAGGGTTGGCACTATCACATTACACATTAACCTTATTTCTATAGGGATATTTGTTTTGATGTGATTTTAAGGTTAACTACTCATCATGCCAAAATTGATTGCTTTTCGTAAGGTTGTTAGTTTTCATATTCTTAAGCAACTTTGTTATTGAATTCAAGAAACCAAACCATTGAAGTCAAACAACTTGTCATATCAAACCACAAAGCCATTTGTTTATTGAAAAGCGAATGTCAAGCTTTCTTAGTCCATGTTATGGATTTGAATAAAGACACGTCGATTTGAATAATATTCCTGTTGTTATTGATTTTTCGGACGTATTTCTGAAGAATTTATTGGCCTACTCGAGCGTGATATTGAATTTGTATCGACTTTAAATCCGGTGACAAAACCCATTTCTAAAATTTCATATCGAATGGCTCTATTGAACTTCGGAGTTAAAAACCCAATTGTAGAAGTTGATACCGAGAGCCTCTATCGGTGACTTCCTTTGTGGAATACATCGAAGCCGGACTCTCGTGGGAGACACCATATTCGTGCGATAATAAACTGATAGGTGTCATTGTAACGTGCTATCCAAGATTGGGATGTGAGTCACAGTTGAGAACAACCTAAGTCGGTAATCGAAATATGTAGCTTTATAGGCTTAGTTGGTTATTATCGGAGATTCGTTGAAGGATATTCTCGAATCGCTATTCCATTAACTTATGGTGACTCGTAGAGATACAAAATTCGAATGGAGCAAAGAATGTGGGAAGAGCTTCGAAGAACTCAAGAGGAGACTCATTTCAGCACATGTTCTGACCATGCCATCCTGGAAAAGCGAACGTGATAGCTGACGTGTTGAGTAGAAGATCGTATACAAATCGAAAATCGATATTGTCCAAAAAAAAAAAAAAAAACTAATTTCAGTATAATTTACAAATAATAGAGATGGAGATGAAAACTCTAGGTACCCACGTGATGATATCTGAGTATAATCGACTTTAATCGATAAAGTTAAAAGCATTCAAGCTACACACCGAGTGATGAATTTGAAGAGGAGGAGGCAAGAAGTTGTTATTTTAAAAGCAAGAATCGGTGATGTGAGGAAAGCTCAAACCTTCGATTTATTAATCCATTTGAAATTCTCGATCGAATAGGGCGTGGCCTATAGACTCGTTTTCTGCCAAGTATAATGGCGTGTTCATAACGTTTTTCACGTATCGATGTTACGTAAATATGTGGATGACCCGAACCACGTCATTGAGTTAGAAGCCGTCTGAGATAGTAGAAGACTTAACATCACGAGGAGGTACTGTCAAGATCTTGGATAGGAAAGAACATGTCCTATGTCTTCGAGGTTATACCACAAGTTAAAATTTTGTGGAGAAACCATGCTTATAGAGGAAATGACACGAGAGTTGGAAGCGAAAATGAAAGCGAAGTATTTTCATCTTTTGAAACACACCAGTCGTCACGTCAATTTCGAGGACGAAATTTCATAAGGAGGGAGGTTGTAAGACCCGAATTTTTTTAAATAAAAGGAATTTCCTTTATTTATTATTTTGAAATAGTAAGGGTGGATTTGATTAATGTGGTTAGTTATGGGTAAAATGTAAATATTTTAAATAAGCAAGTGGTGATATAATATTCATTATTGTCGGAGAATATTAGTTTTGGTCGTGGAATATTCGTATTGTCAAGGGGAATATTAAATGCGGACAGTAGCTTGACCATGTGTGGAGCCCATAAAAGCGATATGGAGGAAGAAAAGCGACAAAAATAAGTTGTTTAAAAATAGCGGCGTAGTTATTCACAGATTTACTTTGTTGGAATACCGGTTGTAAAAACACGATGTCTGGCGTTGTTGCGGTAGCTGCAGTATTGCACCAATTATTGATTCTTACGTAAGAAGGCACTACTCAATAATGGTTACGATAATTCTTTATTCGGTATTTTATTTTATTGATTCAATAATTCTTTGCGTTGATATTTTATATTCTTTGTTGTTTCAATAATTGTCATTACACGGTATTTTTCATTATCGAACCAATAATTCATATTATTTGAATAATATTATTAGATAACATTATTGGCAATGTCTAGAAAGTTACATCTAAGGAGAGGTTTGGTCACCTAATTGCTTGGCGATAAGGAGAAATTCTTATTGGAAAGCCCCTCTTTCAGGGAGCGCACTGGTTGTCAATATTGTGATTACGTAATATTATTTGTGAATAATTAATTATTGATTCATATGATGAGGAAAATATTGATTTTATGTGGATATAGGCGGAGAAAATTTTTATAGTGACAATTATTGAAAATTAATATTTTATCTTTTTACGATAAAATAATTCATTTAAATATATTATTTTATTTTAATAATATATTAATGATGATATTTTTACGATGAATGTGGGATATATGAGTATATGTGGAGGAGGAGTATTTTTGTTACCAAAATGTTTAAAACATGTTAAACATGTAAATTGGACCCCATTTATTATTTGAAATTTGATTATAGCACAGTAAAATCGCCCTATTTGTGGATTTGGTCAATTTACATTTGGAATTTGGAAAAACTTTCTTCGTAAAGTTGTAGAGAATTGAATTTCCTATAAAAAAATCGCGAGATTCAATTTTTACGGCAAAAGGGCTATTTATTGTGAATTATTGAAGTTAGAAGCTCAAAATAATTGATTTTGGAAGTTTAAAATATTTTTATTTACAAAAACGTTTTTTCATTTGGTTCCCTCATTTAACACATGACAAGTTCTTTGAAATTCAGATTCAAGGTGTGCGTAGGAATTATTATTATAAATAATAATATTATATTAAATTTTCGCTTTGGTGTTCTAAGCAATTTCTATAAATAGGTGCTTAGGTTAGAATTGAAAATCACACCGTAAGCTCAAGTTTTTCTCTCTATATTATCGGCGTATTCTTGTGAGTATTTTGAGTATACTTTGAGTATTGCCATACGGTCTGCAAGTTCAAGTCATAGCTTTATATATCCTGTTTCATTTAGAAATCTTTGTCTTTCGAGGTAAGGGATGTTATTTTCTTCTCAAATGATATTATTTCTTCAATATCATTATCTTTGAAATATTGGTTGGAACTTTTTTCAAATTTGGAACTTTTTTCATGTAGGAGTTACTATTCACGAGTTCTTATTCATGAGTTCTTATTCACGAGTTCTTATTCACGAGTACTATTCACGAAGCGTGAAGATGTTTTTTGTGAAATTTCTATCTTTGGTGTGTGAGTTACTATTCACGTATACGGCACTATTCACGATATCTGGTACTTATTCACGAATCGACCTTTATTCATCGAAAAATGAAAATTTTCCCTTTTGTCTAAAATATCTATTGTGGATACTAGCTTTGATTGTATCCATGTTTTGATCATTCTTGAATTTTACACCACTATGATTATTTTTGAGGTATTTTTGGGCGTGGATAAAACAAAGTACGAATCCTTAATCCTTAATCCTTGTCATTTTGTTTTCTTTGGATTCGTTTCTTTAAAAATATTTTTCATCATCCTCGGTCTTAAATGATGATATTATGGAATATCTTTGGCTGTAGTGCAAAGATGATTGATTCGATGAATATCTTTGGCGTAGTGCAAAGATGAGCGATTAATCGATGAATATCTTTGGCTGTAGTGCAAAAGATGAGCAGTGTTGAGATGAACATGACCAATTTGGTGATTTAAATGAATATCTTTGGCCTGTAAGTGCAAAGATGAATATTGATTGTTATTACTGAGGATAAAATATTGATGATGGGCTTTTAAACCTTAGAAGGCGGTAGAATTCTTTCTCTACGTGACTCTTACAATGGATTCTTGTTCCATTGCATTTGTTGATCTAAAACTTGTTGTCTATTGTATTCTATTAGATTTTTCCCTGTTGAAGACTAACAATAATTTGTTATATATTATCTTAGTCATAATATTCTTTACTGGGCTAGTTGAGCTCACCCTTTTCCTTGTTGTTCCATTTTCTTCTCAGGAGGTGAGAACATAGCCGGATCGAGTCGGGGTATGGAATGAAGGTTCTAGAGAGAGTTGTTTAGTAGTCCTCACCATTTTTGTAAAATAATGTATCAATAATTATGATGGGGATTTATTTGCGTATGGATATTGTCTAAACGGCAATATCTGTATTTAAACTCACAGTATGTATTGTCGTATTTCACACGACATTTGTATTATTGAAGTTGTAGTTATTTCTGTACCATGTATTTGGCGACTCAGAATGGGTTGGATGGAATGGACCTATTTTGGGGGCGTCACAGTTGGTATCAGAGCTTAGGGATATGATCTCCGGCGGAGATGGGGAATAGAACTAGGAGGGAGAGACGAGTAAATCCTTCGCTAGTGTGTCCTACCTAAGCTTATTTGTTAGTTGGTTAGTATATAGGGATATTATGTGATATATTGATTTCTTTAATTAACCCTTGTTTTATGACAGTATTTGAGAATGTCGACTGAGAATATTAACAATGGAGTGAATGAGACCGTGGAGATGTCTCAGATTTACCAACGAGGAGAGCGTGCAACAATTTGGCAATGTACCTCCGTGAAACAACACCAATCGAAAGCGAGGCGGTAAACAACGGGATGTTTAGAAGCTTTTTTGCGATTCATGCAAAATCAGGAGACGAGGGAGACACGTGCACAAAATCTGGTGGAAATGATAACAACGCCTTACGATTTGTCACGTGGCAGTTCAAAGAGTTAGGACCACGAGAATTTAAGGAAAGCGGATCGATCATGGCGGAAGCGTGGGTCAAGCAAATCACCAAGATATTCGATGTCTTGGGATGCACGGAGGAACAGAAGGTTCCATTCGCCACCTTTATGTTCCGTGGCGAGGCAGACTACTGGTGGGAGTCTGTGAAGCGTACCCATCCGGTGCCGCCACCGGCGTGTCTTGGGAGCGTTTTTGAAACTATTTAATGACAATTACTTTCACGAAAGTGTTAAATCTATATGAAGGAAGTGGAGTTTATTAGGCTGGAGCGAGAACAACATGGCGGTGTCTCAAAGATGAGGCGTAAGTTTGCGAGTTGTCGAGGTTTGCACCTCATTTGGTGGAAAATGAGGAGCGAATGACGCAGCGTATGTTTCGAGGGTCTAAAACCGAGATTCGACAATATCTTATCTCTCATAAATTTTCTTTATATTCAGATGTTGTAAACAGGGCTCAATTATTAGAGCGTGATAACGAGTATGTTCAACCGAGGGACCACAACCAGGGTCATATCGGTGACAGTAGTCATCAAAACGATGATAACCAGCGGGGAGGAAAGAATACGGACAAAGGCGGTAACCACTCGGGTGGTAATCGTGGCCATGATAATAGGAGAGGTGACTCAAGTGGACATTTCAAGAAGAGAAGGTTCAACAATAACCATGTGAAGACGTCAGCGCCAGAAGAAAATGGGTTCCAAGGGAGGAGAACGACCACCGTCATATGCTATAAATGCGGGAAAGAGGGACATATCAGTCCAAACTGCCCACAACAGTTTCAGGTATGCTATAATTGTGGAAAGGAAGGACATATAGCTCGAGAGTGTACGGTAGCGAAACCAAGTCCAGCGGGGATGGTGACTCAAAAGGATGTCCCAGAAAAGTCAAAGTCAACGGTTCCTAGAAGAGCGTTTATCGTGACCGGTCAAAATGCGAGGAACCCGAACGAGTTTAGCAGCAGGTTAGTTAATTATAAATTCTTTGAAGTTTATACCTTACTAGATCTAGGTTCTACCCATTCTTTATCTCTCTTTGCTTGCGCTCAACGTTTGAATTTGACTACGGAGAAATTAGACTTTGACCTATCTGTGGAGATTCCGTTAAGAGAAACTTTTATTACATCCGTTGTTTAGAAATCTTGCTTGATTCAGGTTGGCACTATCACATTACCTGTTAACCTTATTTCTATAGGGATATTTGTTTTTGATGTGATTTTAAGGTTAACTACTCATCATGCCAAAATTGATTGCTTTCGTAAGGTTGTTAGTTTTCATATTCTTAAGCAACCTGTTATTCGAATTCAAGAAACCAAACCATTGAAGTCAAACACTGTCATATCAAACCACAAAGCCATTTGTTTATTGAAAAACGAATGTCAAGCTTTCTTAGTCCATGTTATGGATTTGAATAAAGACACGTCAGATTTGAATAATATTCCTGTTGTTATTGATTTTTCCTGACGTATTTCCTGAAGAATTTATTGGCCTACTCCCAGAACGTGATATTGAATTTGTATCGACTTTAAATCCGGTACAAAACCCATTTCTAAAATTTCATATCGAATGGCTCCTATTGAACTTCAGGAGTTAAAAACCCAACTGTAGAAGTTGATACCCGAGCCTCTATCTGGTGACTTCCTTTGTGGAATACATCAAGCGGACTCTCGTAGGAGACACCATATTCGTGCGATAATAAACTGATAGGTGTCATTGTAACGTGCTATCCAAGATTGGGATGTGAGTCACAGTTGAGAACAACCTAAGTCGGTAATTGAAATATGTAGCTTTATAGGCTTAGTTGGTTATTATCGGAGATTCGTTGAAGGATATTCTCGAATCGCTATTCCATTAACGCAGCTGACTCGTAGAGATACAAAATTCGAATGGAGCAAAGAATGTGGGAAGAGCTTCGAAGAACTCAAGAGAGACTCATTTCAAAGACATGTATTCGACCATGCCATCCTGGAAAAGCGAACGTGATAGCTGACGTGTTGAGTAGAAGATCGTATACAAGTACGAGTACGATATTGTCCAAAAAAAAAAAAAAAAAAACTAATTTCGTATAATTTACAAATAATAGAGATGGAGATGAAAACTCTAGGTACCCACGTGATGATATACGAGTATAATCGACTTTAATCGATAAAGTTAAAGCTGTTCAAGCTACACACCGGAGCTGATGAATTTGAAGAAGGAGGTGCAAGAAGTTGTTATTTTAAAAGCAAGAATCGACGATGTGAGGAAAGCTCAAACCTTCGATTTATTAATCCATTTGAAATTCTCGATCGAATAGGAACTGTGGCCTATAGACTCGTTTTACCGCCAAGTATGACGCGTGTTCATAACGTTTTTCACGTATCGATGTTACGTAAATATGTGGATGACCCGAACCACGTCATTGAGTTAGAACCGTACGAGATAGCCGAAGACTTAACATACGAGGAGGTACCTGTCAAGATCTTGGATAGGAAAGAACATGTCCTATGTACCGAGGTTATACCACAAGTTAAAATTTTGTGGAGAAACCATGCTATAGAGGAAATGACCTGAGAGTTGGAAACGAAAATGAAAGCGAAGTATTTTCATCTTTTCGAAACACCAGGTACGTACGTCAATTTCGAGGACGAAATTTCATAAGGAGGGGAGGTTGTAAGACCCCGAATTTTTTTTAAATAAAAAGGAATTTCCTTTATTTATTATTTTGAAATAGTAAGGGTGGATTTGATTAATGTGGTTAGTTATGGGTAAAATGCGCAAATATTTTAAATAAGCAAGTGGTGATATAATATTCATTATTATTAGGAGAATATTCGTTTGGTCGTGGAATATTCAGATTATGAGAGAGAATATTAAATTTGACCACAGCATGACCGTGTGTGGGCCCCATAACGTAAAAAGCGATTGGAGGAAGAAAGCGACAAAAATAAGTTGTTTAAAAATAACTACAGTAGTTGTTACTGATTATAATCGTTGGAATACGGGTTGTTAAAAACACGAATGTCTGCGTTGTTTAGAGAAGACACTGCGGTATTGCACCAATTATTGATTCTTACGTAAGAAGGCACTACTCAATAATGGTTACGATGAATTCTTATTAAAGATTTTATTTTATTGATTCAATAATTGTTTGCGTTGATATTTTATATTCATTCATTGTTTCAATAATTGTCATTACACGTATTTTTCATTATCGAACCAATAATTCATATTATTTGAATAATATTATTAGATAACATTATTGGCAATGTCTAGAAAGTTACATCTAAGGAGAGGTTTGGTCACCTAATTGCTTGGCAAGTAAAGAAGGAGAAATTCTTATTGGAAAGCCCCTCTGCTCGGACCGCACTGGTTGTCAATATTGTGATTTCGTAATATTATTTGTGAATAATTAATTATTGATTCATATGATGAGGAAAATATTGATTTTATGTGGATATAGACGGAGAAAATTTTTATAGTGACAATTGTTGAAAATTAATATTTTATCTTTTACGATAAAATAATTCATTTAAATATATTATTTTAATAATATATTAACGATGATATTTTTTACGATGAATGTGGGATATATGAGTATATGTGGAGGAGGAGTATTTTGTTACAAAAATGTTTAAAACATGTTAAACATGTTAAATTGGACCCCATTTATTGATGAAATTTGATTATAAACTGTAAAATCGTCCATTTGTGGATTTGGTCAATTTCATTTGGAATTTGGAAAAACTTTCTTACGTAAAGTTGTAGAGAATTGAATTTCCTATAAAAAAAAATCATGAGATTGAATTTTACCGCAAAGGGGCTATTTATTGTGAATTATTGAAGTTCAAGCTCAAATAATTGATTTTGGAAGTTTAAAATATTTTTATTTACAAAAGCGTTTTTTTCATTTGGTTCCCTCATTTAACACATGACAAGTTGTTGAAATTCAGATTCAAGGTGTGCGTAGGAATTATTATTATAAATAATAATATTATATTAAATTTTCGCTTTGGTGTTCTAAGCAATTTCTATAAATAAGTGCTTAGGTTAGAATTGAAAATCACACGCAGAAATCGAAGTTTTTCTCTCTATATTATCGGCGTATTCTTGTGAGTATTTTGAGTATACTTTGAGTATTGCCATACGGTGCAAGTTCAAGTCATAGCCTATATCCAGGTGTTTCAACTAGAAATCTTGTCTTTCGAGGTAAGGGATGTTATTTTCTTCTCAAATGATATTATTTCTTCAATATCATTATCTTTGAAATATTGGTTGGAACTTTTTTTTCAAATTTGGAACTTTTTTCATGCTGAGTTACTATTCACGAAGTTCTTATTCATGAGTTACTATTCACGAGTTACTATTCATTAAAGTCTTATTCACGAAGCGTGAAGATGTTTTTTTGTGAAATTTCTATCTTTTGGTGTCTAGAGTTACTATTCACGATACTAAGACTATTCACGATACTCTGTGACTATTCACGAATCACGACCTTTATTCATCGAAAAATGAAAATTTTTCCTTTTCGTCTAAAATATCTATTGTGGATACTAGCTTTGATTGTATCCATGTTTTGATCATTCTTGAATTTTACACCACTATGATTATTTTTGAGGTATTTTTGGACGTGGATAAAACAAAGTACGAATCCTTAATCCTTAATCCTTGTCATTTTGTTTCACTGGATTCGTTTCTTTAAAAATATTTTTCATCATCCTCAGTCTTAAATGATGATATTATGGAATATCTTTGGCCTGTAGTGCAAAGATGATTGATTTCTGATGAATATCTTTGGCACGTAGTGCAAAAGATGAAGCGATTAATCGATGAATATCTTTGGCTGTAGTGCAAAGATGAGCAGTGTTGAGATGAACATGACCAATTTGGTGATTTAAATGAATATCTTTGGCCTTGTAGTGCAAAGATGAATATTGATTGTTATTCTGAGGATAAAATATTGATGATGGCTTTTAAACCTTAGAAGGCAAGTAGAATTCTTTCTCTACGTGACTCTTCTAATGGATTTCTTGTTCATTGCATTTGTTGATCTAAAACTTGTTGTCTATTGTATTCTATTAGATTTTTTCCTGTTGAAGACTAACGATAATTTGTTGTATATTATCTTAGTCATAATATTCTTTACTGGGCTAGTTGAGCTCACCCTTTTCCTTGTTGTTCCATTTTCTTCTCAGGAGGTGAGAACATAGCAGGATCGAGTCGGGGTATAGAATGAAGGTTCTAGAGAGAGTTGTTTAGTAGTCCTCACCATTTTTGTAAAATAATGTATCAATAATTATGATGGGGATTTATTTGCGTATGGATATTGTCTAAACGGCAATATCTGTATTTAAACTCACAGTATGTATTGTCGTATTTCACACGACATTTGTATTATTGAAGTTGTAGTTATTTCTGTACCATGTATTTGGCGACTCAGAATGGGTTGGATGGAATGGACCTATTTTGGGGGCGTCACAGTTGGTATCAGAGCTTAGGGATATGATCTCTGGCGGAGATCGGGGAATAGAACTAGGAGGGGAGAGACGAGTAAATCCTTCGCTAGTGTGTCCTACCTAAGCTTATTTGTTAGTTAGTTAGTATATAGGGATATTATGTGATATATTGATTTCCTTAATTAACCCTTGTTTTATGATGATGATTTGAGAATGTCGACCGAGAATATTAACAGTGGAGTGAATGAGACCATGGAGATGTCTGTCTTTACCAACGAGGAGAACGTGCAACAGTCGGGCAATGTACCTCTCGTAAACAACACCAATGAAAGCGGAGACGGTAAACAACGGATGTTTAGAAGCTTTTTGCGCTCATGCAAAATCGACGAGGAGACACGTGCACAAAATACAGTGGAAATGATAACAACGCACGATTTGTCACGTGCCAAGCGCTTCAAAGAGTTAGGACCACGAATTTAAAGGAAAGCCGGATCGATCATGGCGGAAACGTGGGTCAAGCAAATCACCAAGATATTCGATGTCTTGGGATGCACGGAGGAACAGAAGGTTCCATTCGCCACCTTTATGTTAAATGGCGAGGCGAGACCTCTTGGTGGAGTACGTGAAGGCGTACCATCCAATTTCTTGCCAAGATGTCTTGGGAGACGTTTCAGAAACTATTTAATGACAATTACTTTCCGAAAGTGTTCGCTATATGAAGGAAGTGGAGTTTATTAGGCTGGAGCGAGAACAACATAGCGGTGTCTCAAAGATGAGGCGTAAGTTTGCGGAGTTGTCGAGTTTGCACCTCATTTGGTGGAAAATGAGGAGCGAATGACGCGTATGTTTCGAGGGTCTAAACCAGAGATTCGACAATATCTTATCTCTCATAAATTTTCTTTATATTCAGATGTTGTAAACAGGGCTCAATTATTAGAGCGTGATAACGAGTATGTTCAACCGAGGGACCACAACCAGGGTCATATCGGTGACAGCAGTCATCAAAACGATGATAACCAGCGGGGAGGAAAGAATACGGACAAAGGCGGTAACCACTCGGGTGGTAATCGTGGCCATGATAATAGGAGAGGTGACTCAAGTGGACATTTCAAGAAGAGAAGGTTCAACAATAACCATGTGAAAGGCGTCAATGGCCAAAGAAGAATCGGGTTCAAGGGAGGAGAACGACCACCGGTTATATGCTATAAATGCGGAAAGAGGACATATCGGTCAAGCGCCCACAGCAGTTCGGTATGCTATAATTGTGGAAAGGAAGGACATATAGCTCGAGAGTGTACGGTAAGCGAAACCAAGTCCGTGAGGGATGGTGACTCAAAAGGATGTCCCGGAAAAGTCAAAGTCGGCGGTTCTAGAAGGCGTTTATCGTGGAATTCATTAAAATGCGAGGAACCCGAACGAGTTTAGCACGGGTTAGTTAATTATAAATTCTTGCGAAGTTTATACCTTACTAGAATCTGGTTCTACCCATTCTTTTATCTCTTTGCTTGCGCTCAGCGTTTGAATTTGACTACGGAGAAATTAGACTTTGACTATCTGTGGAGATTAGTTAAGAGAAACTTTTATTACATCCGTTGTTTAGAAATCTTGCTTGATTCAGGTTGGCACTATCACATTACCTGTTAACCTTATTTCTATAGGGATATTTGTTTTTGATGTGATTTTAAGGTTAACTACTCATCATGCCAAAATTGATTGCTTTCGTAAGGTTGTTAGTTTTCATATTCTTAAGCAACCTGTTATTCGAATTCAAGAAACCAAACCATTGAAGTCAAACACTGTCATATCAAACCACAAAGCCATTTGTTTATTGAAAAACGAATGTCAAGCTTTCTTAGTCCATGTTATGGATTTGAATAAAGACACGTCAGATTTGAATAATATTCCTGTTGTTATTGATTTTTCCTGACGTATTTCCTGAAGAATTTATCGCCTACTCCCGAGCGTGATATTGAATTTGTATCGACTTTAAATCAAATTTAAAACCCATTTCTAAAATTTCATATCGAATGGCTCCTATTGAACTTCAGGAGTTAAAAACCCAACTGTAGAAGTTGATACCCGAGCCTCTATCTGGTGACTTCCTTTGTGGAATACATCGAAGCCAGACTCTCCGTAGGAGACACCATATTCGTGCGATAATAAACTGATAGGTGTCATTGTAACGCTTATCCAAGATTGGGATGTGAGTCGCGATTGAGAACAACCTAAGTAAGTGAATTGAAATATGTAGCTTTATAGGCTTAGTTGGTTATTATCGGAGATTCGTTGAAGGATATTCTCGAATCGCTATTCCATTAACGCGTTGACTCGTAGAGATACAAAATTGAATGGAGCGAAAGAATGTGGGAAGAGCTTGAAGAACTCGAGAGGAGACTCATTTCAAAGACATGTTACGACCATGCCATCCTGGAAAAGCGAACGTGATAGGCGGCGTGTTGAGTAGAAGATCGTATACATCTAAATCTGATACGATATTGTCAAAAAAAAAAAAACTAATTTCGTATAATTTACAAATAATAGAGATGGAGATGAAAACTCTAGGTACCCACGTGATGATATCTGAGTATAATCGACTTTAATCGATAAAGTTAAAAGTATTCAAGCTACACAATCGGAAATGATGAATTTGAAGAAGGAGAGTGCAAGAAGTTGTTATTTTAAAAGCAAGAATCGACGATGTGAGGAAAGCTCAAACCTTCGATTTATTAATCCATTTGAAATTCTCGATCGAATAGGGCTGTGGCCTATAGACTCGTTTTACCGCCAAGTATGACGCGTGTTCATAACGTTTTTCACGTATCGATGTTACGTAAATATGTGGATGACCCGAACCACGTCATTGAGTTAGAAACCGTCTGAGATAGTAGAAGACTTAACATCGAGGAGGTACCATCAAGATCTTGGATAGGAAAGAACATGTCTATGTATCGAGGTTATACCACAAGTTAAAATTTTGTGGAGAAACCATGCTATAGAGGAAATGACACGAGAGTTGGAAAGCGAAAATGAAAGCGAAGTATTTTCATCTTTTCAAACACACCAGTACGTCACGTCAATTCGAGGACGAAATTTCATAAGGAGGGAGGTTGTAAGACCGAATTTTTTTAAATAAAAAGGAATTTCCTTTATTTATTATTTTGAAATAGTAAGGGTGGATTTGATTAATGTGGTTAGTTATGGGTAAAATGCATAAATATTTTAAATAAGCAAGTGGTGATATAATATTCATTATTGTCGGAGAATATTCGTTTGGTCGTGGAATATTCGTACTGTCGGGGAATATTCGCATAAATGACAAGCATTAATATGTGTGGGCCCCATAACGGAAAGCGATTGGAGGAAGAAAGCGACAAAAAATAAATTGTTTAAAAATAACTACAGTAGTTATTCTGAATTTACCTTTGTTGGAATACGGTTGTTAAAACATAATGTCTGGCGTTGTTGCAGACGCAGTAGCACCAGTATTGCACCAATTATTGATTCTTACGTAAAGAAGGCACTACTCAATAATGGTTACATGAATTACTATTCAATATTTTATTTTATTGATTCAATAATCTTTGCGTTGATATTTTATATTCTTCATTGTTTCAATAATTGTCATTACACGGTATTTTTCATTATCGAACCAATAATTCATATTATCTGAATAATATTATTAGATAACATTATTGGCAATGTCTAGAAAGTTCATCTAAGGAGAGGTTTGGTCACCTAATTACTTGGCAAAGAAAAGAAATTCTTATTGGAAAGCCCCTCTTTCACAGGAACCGCACTGGTTGTCAATATTGTGATTCTGTAATATTATTTGTGAATAATTAATTATTGATTCATATGATGAGGAAAATATTGATTTTATGTGGATATAGGCGGAGAAAATTTTTATAGTGACAATTGTTGAAAATTAATATTTTATCTTTTTCGATAAAATAATTCATTTAAATATATTATTTTAATAATATATTAACGATGATATTTTTACGATGAATGTGGGATATATGAGTATATGTGGAGGAGGAGTATTTTTGTTACCAAAATGTTTAAAACATATTAAACATGTTCGGTGGACCCCATTTATTGATGAAATTTGATTATAACTTTGTAAAATCGTCCATTTGTGGATTTGGTCAATTTACATTTGGAATTTGGAAAAACTTTCTTCCGTAAAGTTGTAGAGAATTGAATTTCCTATTAAAAAATCATGAGATTCGATTTTTCCGCAAAGGGGCTATTTATTGTGAATTATTGAAGTTAGAAAGTTCAAATAATTGATTTTGGAAGTTTAAAATATTTTTATTTACAAAAACGTTTTTTTCATTTGGTTCCCTCATTTAACACATGACAAGTTCTTTGAAATTGATTCAAGGTGTGCGTAGGAATTATTATTATAAATAATAATATTATATTAAATTTTACGCTTTGGTGTTCTAAGCAATTTCCTATAAATAGGTGCTTAGGTTAGAATTGAAAATCACACGTAAAGCAAGTTTTCTCTCTATATTATCGAGCGTATTCTTGTGAGTATTTTGAGTATACTTTGAGTATTGCCATACTAGTGCAAGTTCAAGTCATAGCCTTTATATCCAGGTGTTTTACTAGTAAATCTTGTCTTTCGAGGTAAGGGATGTTATTTTCTTCTCAAATGATATTATTTCTTCAATATCATTATCTTGAAATATTGGTTGGAACTTTTTTCAAATTTGGAACTTTTTTCGTATGGGGTTACTATTCACGAAAGTTTATTCATGAGTTACTATTCACGAGTTCTTATTCACGAGTACTATTCACGAAGCGTGAAGATGTTTTTTTTGTGAAATTTCTATCTTTTGGTGTCTGAGTTACTATTCACGATACTAACGACTATTCACGATATCTGATATTATTCACGAATACGACATTATTCATCGAAAAATGAAAATTTTCCTTTTCGTCTAAAATATCTATTGTGGATACTAGCTTTGATTGTATCCATGTTTTGATCATTCTTGAATTTTACACCACTATGATTATTTTGAGGTATTTTTTGGACGTGGATAAAACAAAGTACTGAATCCTTAATCCTTAATCCTTGTCATTTTGTTTCTTGGATTCGTTTCTTTAAAAATATTTTTCATCATCCTCGGTCTTAAATGATGATATTATGGAATATCTTTGGCTCAGTAGCAAAAGATGATTGATTTGATGAATATCTTTGGCCGTAGTGCAAAGATGAACGATTAATCGATGAATATCTTTGGCACGTAGTGCAAAAGATGAGCAAAAGTGTTGAGATGAACATGACCAACCTGGTGATTTAAATGAATATCTTTGGCCCAGAAGCAAAAAGATGAATATTGATTGTTATTCTGAGGGATAAAATATTGATGATGGGCTTTTAAACCTTAGAAGACGGTAGAATTCTTTTCTACGTGACTCTTCTAATGGATTGTTGCTTCCATTGCATTTGTTGATCTAAAACTTGTTGTCTATTGTATTCTATTAGATTTTTCCCCGTTGAAGACTAACGATAATTTGTTGTATATTATCTTAGTCATAATATTCTTTCTTGGGCTAGTTGAGCTCACCCTTTTCCTTGTTGTTCCATTTTCTTCTCGGAGGTGAGAACATAAGCGAGGATCGAGTCGGGGTATAGAATGAAGGTTCTAGAGAGTTGTTTAGTAGTCCTCACCATTTTGTAAAATAATGTATCAATAATTATGATGGGGATTTATTTGCGTATGGATATTGTCTGCAGGCGGCAATATCTCGTATTTAAACTCACAAGATGTATTGTCGATTTCACACGACATTTGTATTATTGAAGTTGTAGTTATTTCTGTACCATGTATTTGGCGACTCAGAATGGGTTGGATGGAATGGACCTATTTTGGGGGCGTCACAATAAATACCTTTAAATGTTAAGGTAGAGAAGGTGGATATAACTCTCGTTGAATATATTCATGGGAATTGTTTCATGGATAATGAAGGTAATAAAGTATCGGTAGATAAGTAACGATAAGGTTGAGAAAATTTGAAGTAATTCTCGGTATGAATGGGTTAATTAACCATAAAACTTTAATAAATTGTCATAAGAAAAGTGTAAACCTTTGGATTTCTAAGGAACCCAAGGTAGTATTTTACGGTAATAAATCACCGAAACGTTCTTGTTGTCTAACCATGACGCAAGTTAGGAGGATGTTAAGGAAAAGGATGAGTCGTTATGTTTGCGTATCGACTATCGTGAGTGGAGTGAGTTAGCGGTTTAGAGTAAATACCCAGTGCCCAGGATCGATGATCTATTTGATCAGTTGAAAGGGGCAAAGTATTTTTTTTCTAAAATAGATTTGTGTACGAGGTATTGTCAGTTAAAAGTAAGGAAGGAGGATGTACCTAGAACGACGTTCAGAACTCGTTATGATTATTACGAGTTTCTGGTTATGTCGTTTGGGTTGACTAATGTATTAAAGTTAGATTTTCCATAAGGGGCGCCGAGCAAGTCGGTGGTAAGCTGATAAGTACTCTTGTGAGGTGATATGGTTGAAAGTACCATTAGCGTCACAGAGTGTTCAAATAATATTTGGACGAGTGTGTCGTAATGATCATTGGTGATATTCTAGTCTATTCTGAGATGCCAGAAGATCACACTGAACATTTGAAGATAGTGTGGGAAACACTACGGAGGGAGAAGTTGGATACGAAATTCACTAAGTGTGAATTTTAGCTTAAAAGATATACAAATTTGTTATTGATAAGTATGATGGGAATGAGAAGTGAGAAAAATAGTTTTGAAGAACTAAAAAGGAAGGTTAAGTGAGGCACCTGTATTATCTTTATCAGATGATACGAGGAACTTTGTAATTTATAGCGATGCTTCGCATAGAGGACGAGGTTGCATGCTCATGTAGCATGGCAAGGTCATTGCGTATGCATCACGCCAATTAAAGGATTATGAGAAGGTTTATCCTATTTATGATCTAGAATTGGCAGCTGTAGTTTTTGAATTAAAAATCTGAAGATAGTATTTATACGGGGAGAAGTGTGAGATATACACGGACTATAAGAGTCTGAAATATATCTTCACACAGAAGGAGTTGAATATGAGGTAGAGAAGGTGATTAGAATTGATAAAGGATCACGACTGTGATATCTTATATCATATCGGGAAGATAAACGTAGAAGCCGACGCGTTAAGTAGGAAGGGTAGGGAAAAGATATCGATGTTAACGACACAGAATGAGTTAATAACGGAGATGGCGAGAATGAAGTTAGAAGTTAATTTACAGAATGAAGTGGTAGAAATGTTATTCACAATGTAGACTCAATCCACAAAAATGGGAGGAGTTAAGGAGGAACAACTAGGTAACGAGGGATGCAAGCAAATGAAAAAGAGGATGAAAGATGAAAAGAAGACCAAGTATAATCTTGTTTTGAAGGAAGAATTTAAGTTCCAAATAATTCTAAAGTTAAAAGAAAAATATTGAGTGAAGCCGTAGTTCGAGGTGCTCGATACATCCAGATAGTACTGAGATGTATTAAGACCTTCAACGGAATTTTGGTTGGCCAAATATGAAAGAAAGATAGCGTAATGTGTTAGTTAGTGCTTAACTTCCAACTCAGATTATTGATAGGAAGTGACAAGTCATGAGAAATAAGATATTACCTTCGGTGAAGGTGAAATGGAGGAACCACTGTAAGACCCCAACTTTTATGAATAAAAATGAATTTTCTATAAATATCATTTTTGAATATTATGGAATAAATTTGATATAATGTTATAGTTGTGGGTAATATTTATAAATTTTGCAAAGTCACGCAAGTTGTTATATAATATTCGATTGGTCGGGGGAATATTAAATGCACAAGACAATCATTGGTGGACCCCACAAATGTAATTATCATCGGATTGAGAAAGAGACAAAAGTATTTTTATGAAAATAACGGCGGAAGTTTTACTGGTTGATCTTTGTTGAACTACTTTCGGTAGTAAAGTACTGATGAATGGCATTGGTTGCATAGTAGACACGGTATTGATTATTAATGCTTTATGAGAAGTCACTCCGGTTTGATTCAATTATTATCGATATTTTATATGTTATTAAATCAATAATTGAGATGACGAAGTTGTTAATATTATTATTTGCATTATTAACGATGTCTAGAAGTTACGCGAGGAGAGGTTTGGTCACCTAATTGCTTGATAGGATAAATCCTTATTAAAAGCCCCCCTCTTTCACGGAACGAACAATTCGATTAATAGTGTGAATAATAATAATGATGATGACGTTTTGTTTTATTCATATTATTAACGTAATAAAACAGAAAAACTTTTTATATAAAGCAGAATACTTTTATAAAGTTATACATTTTATCGCATAATAATTAGAATATATTATATTTTATTATGCATAGTATTTGCATAGTGCTTACATATAGTGTTTTGCATAGTAAAATCTTTTTAAAAGTTATTCGTTTTATTAGATTATAAATAGAATATATTATATTTTATTTAAAAGATTTTTGCTTTAAATATGGACCGTCCGATTAAAGTAAATCAATATGGATATTCATGGATTGGTTAATATTCATTCCATTCTTCTATAAATAGAAGCTCATTCCTTCATTATTTCTTACGAATTCTTTGAAACTCTAGAGAGAAACTAGAGAGAGAAATTATAGAGAGAAAGAAGAAAAGTATTTTGCTACTTCACTCATCCGATATCAAGTTTCTTTTACGGAAAGGGGTATTATTTCTTTTGTATTCATGAAGAGAACTTCTATTATTCCATCTTTATTATTCTGTTGGAATAACTTTGATCTGCTGCTACCCTATACTTGGTGAAATTCTTATGTATTCCATTCTTTATTATTACGTTAGAATATCTCATGCATCGGCTTTCGCGCCGCACACTGGTTCTGTCTCTTTATTATTTCATTGGAACATCCTGTTGGTGTGAATTTCACCGACTGGTTCCGTCATTTAGTATACATTGGAATAACCTGTCATAAGTATCTGCATGCATGGTGATTTCTGTTGTATTCCATTCTTTATTATTCGTTGGAATATCCTATCGGTGCGTATTACGCTTTGACCAAGTTCCGTTATTTATTATTTCGATGGAATAACTTTTGCTCATGCAAAATACCGCATGCATGGTGATTTCTTTTGTTATTCCATTCTTTATTATACTCAGTTGGTTAAAGTTTTAACTTCTACACTCCATGAAATTAGTAGAATATTCTTGATATTTGCGCTTCATCCAGTATCTTTTCATGGAAATATTTTTCTGAGCATTCTTAAATTTTACTTTACAAAGAAGTATCATGTTGACAATTTGGACGTTATTAGTTCCTGAATAAATTAATTCTTAAACTTGTTTTTATTGAATTCTTATATCATTGTCATCATCCTCGTGTTTATATTATTTTTAAAAGTCATATGTGGCCTGTAGTGCATAAATGGACTTGGTATGATTATGACCAGGGATTATTCGGTGTAATCATGACCGTAATGTTACAAATGATGTGGTAAAAGTCCTCATTGGCCCGAAGTGCATTGATGGACAGTTGTTGGCATGATCATGACCATTGATGAATACACAAATATCATTGGCCCGTAGTGCATGGATAATTTGTGGTCGTGACCCTAATGAATATCCTTGGCGATAAAAGTGATGAAAAACCTTTTTAAATCATAAAAGATAGTAGATTTTATTCTCTACTTGACTCTTTTAATGGATTGCATGTTCCGATGCAGTTAAACTTGATGTCTATTGTATTTTATCAGTTTAACACTGTTGAGGACTAATGATAATTTATTCTGCATTATCTTAGTCATAATATTTCTTACTAGGCTAGTTCACTGTTCTCTTCAGGAAATGAGAACGTAGCCGAGACTAGTCGAGGGAACGGAGTGATGGTCCAAGATGGTGTCTTAGTAGTCCTCACTATTCTGTTAAATAGTGTGATAATAAATGTAATGAGGACTAAATTGAGTGTGGATATTGTCTAGATGACAATATTTGTATTAAACTCACAGCATGTATTTTGTCGTATTTTACACGACTGTTGTATAATCAAGTTATATTTGAATTTAGTACCATGTATTTGGCGACTCAAGATGGGTGATGTATACCTATTTTGGGGGCGTCACAACCACAATGCCGAATAAGTAATGTGGGAACTCGAGATTAAAATGAAGAAAAATTTTCCTCATTTGTTTATGTATTGTAGCGAGATTTTGGGGACAGAATCCTTATAAGGGGGGAAGAATGTAACGCCCGAGAAAATTGGATTTTTATGAGAATTAAATTTTTATTTGATTATGTGGATTAAATGAATTTAATTGATTATTTATGTGAGTAAGCTATGTGAAGGTCGTTCTATGACCTAGAATGTGCGGATGTGGTTAGGATTTTGGCTACGTGATAGAATTAAAGTGTTTGAATTTCCAAGACGAAAATAAAAGTTTTCCGAGAAATTTCTGTAAAAATACTATTCACTGATTTCTGCTTGGGAATTATTTTTAAATTTCTGAGAAACGCGTAATGATAGAATTCTAAGACGAGATAGAATATTCAATAATATTTCAGTTATGGCAAACAAAGTTTTCACTTGCGGACTTAAAACTTAACGGTTAGGGAAAGTGAATTCCGAGAAGGAATTGAAATACGTATAATGAATTAAAGCGATGATCGTATAATATGTAGGTATTATACGAGGTAATGAATACGAGATATTATACGAGTATATATGAATGATGGTATATCATATATGAATAAGTATACGAGTTGGAATATGAGATTAATACGTAGATTATACATTATAAGGCTTTAAGCCAAATGGATTGGACTTATAGGATTTGTTAGGAATTGAACAAGCCCAAGTATAGGAATGGTTAAGTCCAATTGGAATTAAAGGTTAAGGTCCAAAGTGAATTAATGAACAAGCCCAAGTGTTTGTTAAATGCAAGCCCAAAGTATAAGTTAAGTTAATTAAGCTAATTGAATGTAAAGCCTAAAGTAAGAATCCAATGGGTAAGCATAAACCATGGGGCAACCCATAAGTGATTCAAAGTGATGAGCAAGTAAACTTAATAGTTAAGCAAATGATAAGTTATTTGATGAGTAAGTTAAGTAATGGCCAAGTAAACTTGATAGTTAAGTAAAGGATAAGTTAAGTGGTGAGCAAGCAAATAATGTGATGAACAAGTTAACTTAGTGCTTAAGTAATGAATAGTAAGGAGGTGATTAAGGAGGTGGATGACTTATTGACTATTAAGCCCTCACTTTGGGATTTCTATAAATAAAAAGGATGCTAGGTCATTTGTTAGTTCTTTCATTTCATCCAACATCATAAGTACTTATTGGTTAGAGAAAAAAAAGGTAGAAAAGCTTAGAAAGCTAGTCTTTCATAGTACAAGAAGAAAGAAGAAGATTAAAGCTTAATCAAGTGATCTTCAAGGGTAAGATCCTAAACCATGATTCTTTTTCTCTTCAATTGTTAGAGAAGTGAGTAGTAGTAGAACATGTATGCTAAGAAGAAATAGGAATGATTAATCAAAAGGACTTAAGCCTTAATAAGTCATGAATAAGCAATTCGTAATCATATAAGTTATAAACTTATGAAGAACAATTAAGAACTTATCATGTAAATAAGTTAATGAAATATGTATGTTAAGATGTTAGTATGATGGATAGAATCCATTTGAAACGATGAACAAATCATAATAACGAAGTTATGGCGAAATTCACGAGTTCGGACGATAATCGTCGAAATCGTGAAATTCTCAGAATGGAAGTCAAATTTTGACTTTGAGCTTAGAAACGTTGGTTTTCGATGGAGTATTATCTCATTTGGCATTATAGAGTTGCAGACTCAAAAATGACCGAATGCCGACTTAGAACGAAGAAACGAGCATTGAACGTTCACAAACGTTTATCGTTTTCGTTAAAATGAACTAATAGGTGAATTTTTAGTAAACGGATTCGAAAATGGAAAATTCTTGCATGAACACGTAGAATATGTAATTTGTGAGCTAATGACTTTTGAACGAGCCAATTCGGACTTATAACAAAGAAGTTATGAGCCCGGGAATCTCACCTAAGAATTTAACTGTCAAATTTTTTGTGATCGATAAATCAAGCGTCAGCAGCCAGACAGACTCTCTTAAGCCACGTCGCAGTCACGGGTGAAGGAGTGCCACTTGCTTGACTCGCCTACCGCAGCCGATTATAGGCATGAGTCTCTGTGCTTGTTACAAGAGACCGGATGTTGAGTACTAGAAAGTGGCGCCGCAACGCCACTAGTACAAAGGGTTTCCAAATACGCTACCAAAGAAGGGATTTTGTTGACCAAGTTGATTATGAACCCAATGGTTTGCAAGACAAGTATGGGACAAGTAATTACTGAATGAACATAATAAGACCCTTCCTAAATCGCTTTTATAGTGATGACTTTAGGAATTTAATGTTGTTTAATAAATAGTTAAATGAAGAACGTAAAGTATAAGAAATTGAACTGTGTTCAATAATGATGATGACTATAACGTTGAGAGTTACAACTAAAAGTTATTGAATATTACTTAACCAATGACGATCGAGGTTCGATTAATAACGTAAGAACATTAGTAAGCCGCAAGGAAGGATGATCACTCGAAACGAGTTGTATTAATGAAATAATTTTAGTTAAGTAATAGAAGAGAAAGAAGTTGGTAAGAATAATGTAATGCGATAGCTGGAACCAATAATAACAAATCTAATATATGATTAGATTTAGAAGAAGGGTAAGATTCATTAGGAACCATGTATGTTCATTCATGACCTAATGTGGTATGTTATGTGGTTATGTGTTGTAGAGACCGTAAAGATTCAAAGGAAAAGTAATTTTACTGTAGTAGACGCGGAAGACAAGTTTTCTTAACGCTTGTCTAACCTTCGTGTTAGCCAGGTTTCAATGATTCATGTTATGAGATGCATGAATGGTTTTAAAGAAAGGGTCGATGCCAGTTTTAACTCGGCTAGGCTAATCTTAAAAGATTGATTTATTTATTTACAAGTCTTTCAATATAGAATTGATAACGCTATCCTACGCCAATTGTTTGGTACGGATTCAAGGTAAGCCTGAGTATGAATAAACAAATGTATTTTACATCGATTATTCGATGGGCACGCGAGGTTGCTAAAACTTAAATGTAAATACGTTTAGCGGATGAGTGTTGATCAACATAGAGCTGATCACCTAGAAGTGCTCGTAAGAAATATCGGACTTACAGTCTTAGTATCGGGTTGTCCTTTTCATGAATAAAAGCTAAAGAGAATGTTCATGGTCTGTTGACCTATTCAGAATTTTCCAAGCTACTATATGTACTTCGGAATTGTTTTATGAGATGAGAAGTGCTATTCAATGTTTCATAGTACTTCATAACTATTGTTCAGTTAATGAAGAATAATCATATGATTCTCGAAGTGGTATTTATATAATATATTGTTAGACTTACTGAGCTAGTTATGCTCACTTCTTGCTTGAATCATATGATTGCAGCCAAGGTTGAGCGAACCGAGGGTTCTAGTAAAGATAAAGCCAAGGCGAAATGTATGACTAATTTATTTTGTAATAGACTAGTATGTTTGTATGAATTATATTACAACGAACACAGAATGTAATGGTTTCAGAACCTGGGAATGGGATGTATTATTATTAATGTAATAAGAATGTCGTTGATACACTCATTTTGATGTTGTTTCAATAGAATGAATGTATAGTTATGAGTACCGTGTAGCACCATTTGTCGGGTTGGAAGATACCCGAATTTGGGGGCGTCATAGTTGCCCCATGGATCATCCTTACCCATTGGATTCTTACTTTGGGCTTTAAGTTCAATTAGCTTAACTTGTAGTTTGGGCTTGCATTAAACCAACATTGGCTTGTTCATTAATTCACATTGAACTTAACCATTTCCTACCATTGGGCTTGCATAATTCCTATTGGACTTTACAACTTCTTACACAATCCTACAAGTCCATTACATATGGCTTAAAGCCTTAGAACGTATTGTCTACGTATTAATCTCGTATCCTAACTCATATATTTATTCAACATATACGACATACCATCATTCATACATACTCGTATAATACTTCGTATTATACTTGTATTCATTACCTCGTATAATACCTACATATTATACGATCATTGCTTTAACTAGTTAACGCTTTACTTTTCCTAACGTTCTCGAATTAAGTCCGCAGGTGAAAAACTGTGTTTGCCATACGTGAATCATTATTACATAATCCATCTTACCTCGATATTCTATCGTTATGTATTTCTCGGAAGTTCAAAAATAATTCCCGAGCAGAAATCAGTGAATAGTGTTTTTCGGAAAACTTTTATTTTCGTCTTGGAAATTCAAACACTTTAATTCCTTCACGTAGTCAAAATACTACGACATTCCGACGTCTCTAGGTTATAGAACGACATTCATCTTGCTAACACATAATAATAACACATAATATAATTTTATTCATTATTTAATTAAATAAAATTATTTTACAATAAATCCGAATTTCTCGGTCGTTACAAGGATAACATCTTCAAGTCTCCGAAGGCTGTCCGTTGATTTGTCTTGCAAAGTTTGCACTTAGGATTGCTACGATGGCTCTTTCTGAGGCTATCCTCAACCGGACGATTGTTGTTTATGTTGGGTTGTCAACACTACATATTTGCTCTCCCGGAGTTGACTCCTAGGTTGATGTGACTGTGGTTGTCCCTCGGGGTTGTCTCTGGGGTTCAAGTTGTAGCTGTCTTTTCTCGGGCGTTGTCTCCGAGGTTGATTTGATGTCTCACGAGGCTGTCTCCGGGGTTTGAAATTTTGTTGATTTTGTGTTTCCTTGGGATTGTCTCCAGGGTTGAAGTTAACTTTCCTCGGGGTCGTCTCCGGGAGTAAAATTATCTTCCCTCGAGGTTGTCTCTAGGGCGTAAAAAGACGTTTTTGACCTCCTGTATAATTAGTAAAAAAAAATAAAATTTCGGGTGTACAATAAAATTTAATATATTTTATTACCATTATAGTTTTTCTACTTATATTCACAAAAAGTAGTATAAATTTTGATTAAGAAAATAATTAATTTGATAAAAAATACTCCGGAGGAAGTATTTTAAATTGAATGGAATACTTGAATGGATTTGCCTTGTAGTAAGCATAAGGAGAGACAAATCAGAGAAGAAGCGGAAGAAAGAAGAGAAAAAGAAGAGAAGAGAGACGATAAAGAAAGAAGTGAAGGAGAACGGCAAAATAACCTACCTGCTGCAGCGCTACGGCCGGAGAAGTGCTGCCGAAGTCGCGCTTCGGCCGGGGAACTGCTGCCAAAGTCGCGCTGCCGGAGTCGCCGCTTGAAGCCGTTGTAGTTGTTGACTGAAGTTGCCGCGGGAGTCCTCTTCTTCTCCCTCTCGATTAAAGCCCTAAAAGGTGAGTTCCCTTTCTCTCCACGCTCAGATCTGCTTTTTCTCTTTCCATCTCGTTTTCTTCTTCTTCATATTTACCCGCACTCTCGACTCACCCGGTGAGCAGTGCGGTAGGGGTTGCCGCACCACTGCTTCTTATCTTGATAGCATCCCATATCGTTGTAACTCTTAACTTTTAAATTCCATTTATTACCGCTTATAGGTAGATTAGACTGTAATGATATTTTGTTGGCATTGATCGTATCGAATGTTTTAGAGACTATGAAACTCTAGTGCAGCCTTTTCTGGTTCTGTTTCTAAGTTAGTATCCTTATTTTTATTAATTTGTTGAGTGTTCATTTATTCCCATCAGTTGATGCTATTAATGCATACATTACTTTGCATTCTGTATTCTTGTTGGCATTAAACTGCACTAGCCTTTCACTTGAATACCAGAATCTGAACATTTCCCGTTAATATTTTGAATTTTTTATTTTAAATATATGCAGGAATTTATTTATTGCATTTCTGTTTGAAAGGCTGGGATTACATACATGAGTCAATTTGTGGGAAAGTCGGTACCAAAACAGGCAGGGACTAAAATCAAGTATGGTTTTAGATACTTCCGTTGATTGATGTTTTTTTGGGGTGCACAAGCCTTCAATTATCAAATAGGTATTGTGAGAAAATCATGGCCTCGAAAGGTCCAAGGTCTAAATTTGATCAGGAGACCCGTGCCAAGCGGCAAAAGGTATGTTTACGGAATCTACAGTTGGAGTCTTTATACTTGTACCTGTTGCTCATTTTGGATGGGCTAGTTCGTAGTGAGATGAAAAGTTAAAGTCAAATTTGATATCCTTTTGTTGGTCTGTACATTTAGGTATACCAGTGTACATGGCACACACATGTATGCACATATTTTCCACTCTGGTAGTTGTTGAGAAAATTAATAGTAGTGTAGATATTTTTTTAAATTTAAATTTAAAATTTTGAAATAGAGAGATTTGTCCTTACAAAATTGTGGTAGCTTCAGAAAAGGGTAACATTTGTGCTCTTTAGCCTCTTTTATGTACATGGGCGTCACTACTCTGGGTGTCTTTTAATTAAATATTTGCCACTACTTACTAATATAAAAGGAAGTAGAAAATGGGTGACACCATGACACCAAACCCCTTCTCGCTTAATTAATAGTAAATACCATTTTAGTTACCTTTGGCTGAACACCATGGTGATGAACCTTAATTTCAGGATCCACTATTAATTTAGGAAAATGTTGGAAACTAACTTTGTATTTGTAACTTAGAAAGAGTGAAGGAAAGGAAAAGAATAACAAAAAAAATATGAACTAGAAAACCCCTCCTAATGAAGACAACTCCAATAAAAATATATAGTGTCAAGTGCTCCCTTCATTCTACTTCAATTATTATGGTTCTAAACCATGTGTGCGCCAAAAAGTTTATGCTATTCAAAAATATTTGGTCATATTGTTTGATCTAAATTAGTCTTCAACATCTTAAGTACAATTTGAACAAAAAAAATGAAAGATAGCATACAATTGTGTTCATTATTCCCCTTCCCAAGCATACTATTAAACCATTTTTTTAAAAATTCATTGAGTGCATTTTATGCTCCATCTCACTTTCTATTAAACGAGTGTGTTTTACGCTCCATCTCTCTTCTATCATATGTTTATGAGTGAGTGTGTTTTACGCTTCATCTCAACCCACCACCACATGATGCATTATGTTAACTTGAGAAGGTTCAAATTTTCAAATAATCCAAGTTTTCCCTAAACTTGTATTTATGTGCCTAAATTTTGCTTCTAATGATGCTTATATAAAATTTTTAAAGTTTCAATGATATCTCCCACAAGCATTTAACCACATAAACTTTTTCTAAGCCCCATCTAGCTAAACAGATGTATATGTGCTCATAAGTGAAAAAGAATAAAACACAATATAAAACCACTATTAAGGCAAAATATAGACTAAGCATGTTCCTCAATTTCACAAATTAATCACATTCTTATCATTGGCCATAATCACTTTCAATCAAACCATTGTTCAAGTTATACTAAAACATCATATCTAACATGCAAATCTTGCAAAAACAAATCAAAACAAATTGTTGAACTACCAAATAAACAAAACAAAAACACCACCCCCAAACTCAAACTAGACATTATCCTCAATGTATAAAATAGAAAATAGTCAAACAGAGGACTTCCCTAAGGTATGCCAAGCAACATCATCAACATCCTCATCCGCTGAGTCAGGAGTGTATTCCATTTTGATCGATACTTGGTACCTGAAAACATTTGTCCATAGTTGTTAAGGCGCGTCGATAAAGCGGACGCTTAAACGTCAGCGATGAAAAAAATGATACGGCGATGGGCGCCTTGAGGTGGAGCTGCTAAGGAGTGCGCTTCGAGACGCCTTGGGACACCTTAGGACACCTTGGACACCTTGGCGACGAATTGAGACGCCATGAGGCACGCCTTAGCAGTTCTGGCCCGATCAAAGTATTTTACCTCTGCCCCGATCAAAGTACCATTAACCCATGACCTATCGATTAAAAACCCATGACCCATCGATTAAAAACCAGGGAGAAAGGAAATAAAACCTTGAAAAACTTATTAGTAATCAGATTCGACACATCTTTATCAGACTACATATGAAATTTTATTGTCAATATACTTGTTAGGTAAAATAAATAATATATAAATTGCACATTGTAAACGACTTGTAAATGTCATCATGACGCCATAATGCCGCGCCATGCTTTAGGCATCTGAGGAACTAAATTCTCACCATCATCATATAATAGTGGCGACAGTGACAACTATGCATTTGTCACAACTAATTAAAATGCAATAACATGAAGACAAAATAAACTATAGCCAAAATATTTTTGAAATACTTGGGAAGGGGTGTGAGAATGCTAGTAATGATTCAAGTGTGCTTAAATGGTTAAAATATTCTTTTGATCATCTAAATTTATGTTTTTCCTTCATCAAAAAGACAAAAACCTGTTGTCCAATTATGACATTGACAATTTACGTGCAAGTATATACGATCAACAAGTAATATAGTGATAAGTAGAGTGTCGATCCCACGAGGAGTATTGCAAATAATTGACCAAGGACTAGTTTTATATCAATTTAATTTTATTTAGACAAATGAATAAATAGTATGAAATTAAATTAATTAAACTAAAATAATAAACTACAAAGCAAAGCTGAATATCAGATTTAAATACTAAGATTATAATTTACCCCAATGCCTCATTTAAATCTCTTATCTCTTTTAAATTAGTTAATCATAGCAAATCGTTAATCGAGAATTCTGCAATATTTATAAAACCTCTTCTGATAATTAAATAAAAATATTCCTTCTAATTAAATTACTATATTCCTATGTGAAATAATTTAGAATAGATTTAATAAGCTTAGATTCTCACAATGGTTACACTCGACATATAAGTATGTTCCTATCCTATACACAAACAAATCATGTTATTTAATCCTAAGAAGAATTCTAAATCCATCTTCCAATTTCATACAAGTTATCATAATAATTGTTGATCAAACAATCATACATGAAACATGAAATATAATAAACGATTTATACATGATCAACAATAATCAAAAAGAGAGCAAGTCAATTTAAACTAATCATTGGGTTCCATTGCAATCTTAATTGAAAATTAGTTAATAGCTTAAGAAGAAAACATCATCAAATTAATAAAAAGCATCCTAAAAGTACACAAGAATTAAAGGAAAAGAATAGACAAAAATATGTGTCGCAGCTCTTGATCTCCACGCTCAGACTCGAAATCTTGCTCTCCTTTGTATGTCTCCTTTCATTCGAAATCTGAGTAACAATCCAAGCCTTTGTATCCGATATATGATGTGTTATGTAATCCCAAGTCCAATAGGATAGTACAACAATGCAGCTAAGCCATCCCAGCACACTAGCCCAACTCAACAAGCACCAACGCCGCGGCGCCCCACACAAAGCGCAACAGCAGCCTTTCTGACTCCTCAGCGCTGTGGTGTCAATGCCCGTCGCTGGGGCTCTACCGCGCGCGCGCCCTTCTCCTGCCATCTGCGCCTAAGCGCCCCAAATCCAAGCCATGTTGCGCGCTGCTTCGCTTGCTTGCCGATGCCTGTGCCAATCTGCACCTAATTGCCACACCAGTTACTCGTCTTCTGGATGCTGAGCCACATCGCTGCATTGGTGAACTCGACTTGTGATTGCTTACGTTGATTTCAACTAAAAATTAAAATTCAACTAATTCCTATATCTTCGCATTCCTACACAAAACAAATAAAACACATAAAAAGAATAGAAAATACCCAAAAACTCACAATTTCATCAAGTTAAAAATACTCAATTCGCAGGTATAAAACTCATTCATCATATACACAAATATGTCAATACGGCTTAAACTCGGCGCCACAAACATGGTTTTGAACCATTCTAACTTAAATAACACGATTATAACGATGATAATATCTGATCTTTTACTCCCTCTACCCTGAACAAGTCTGTGCTTTTAGTTTTTTCTTTTTATTTTTTTAAAAAGTGCCTTCTTTAAAAATTCGGAAGAAAATTTGGAATAAAATGGGAGTTGTTGTATAAGCAAATTTCATTTCTATTATGCGAGTACTGCAAGTACAATTGGTGACCCATTGTGTTAGTAAAATGGGAAATATGTACAAGTGTTACACATTCAGTCATCAAAGATTTGTGTTTCATTAGTTCTCATAAATAAGCAAAAGAGACTTATTTTTCGGAATGAAGGGAGTATTAGTTTTTCAGTTTCTTTACTTTAACTTTCTTGGCATTGAAAACCCCTTGCAATAATGTACATGAGGTGCTCTATCAAAACCATAATATTTGTAAACCAAAATTAGCAAACCAAACCTTAAATCAAACTTCAACTAAAACTAGCAAGTACGTAAATCTATGACTTAACTCTTGAGCATCTTTATTTGCTTAGTCTTGTGAGTTACCACATCTTTAATGATTAAGGTTAACTTCTAGTTCATTCTCTGTAAATGTGATTAGTCATCGAAATTGAGCATTATTTGTATTGTTTGAGTGAAACTTCAGTATCTTTGTTTTCCCCTGAAAAATTAATAATTACAAGTGAACTGTTTATACAAGCAAAAGTTAGAAAGAATTAGAGTTTGAGCGGGTGAGAATGAGGAGATTTAACATGAAAGTAATGCAAATGGCATCTAAGGAAAGCATAAGTGCATTAAAAAATAGATATATAAGGAAAGCAAAATAATCACATTTCGAAACATACCTTTTATTCATAAGATTCAATGGACAATAAACAATGAAACATGATGACAAGATAAAAGGAAAACACCAGAACATGGACCCAAGGATGACATAGGATAACGAAAATTTCAGAACATGGACCCCTTTTAATGACCCCTACAGGATTTTAGGATAGAAAATAACATCAACTATGGCTGAGAATGAATGAGGGGAAAAGATGACGTAAGAATTATAGGCACTATTTGGAGCTACATGTGTCACCCACACCTTTATATTTATTTATACATTTAATAAAATAGAACATTTATTAATTAAAAAAAGGGACTACAATAGACTAGGTGGACAATAACCCTAGTATAAAATAACTTAAAA
Organism: Panax ginseng; assembly: GCA_020205605.1. NCBI lineage: Eukaryota > Viridiplantae > Streptophyta > Magnoliopsida > Apiales > Araliaceae > Panax > Panax ginseng. The sequence goes on along the minus strand of CM035133.1, from coordinate 91,142,254 downwards.
GATACGGAATCCCCTTTAAGCAGTCTAGCATTAAGCGCATTCCAAACAAACAAATCCCCCCTTGAACTGACAAGGCACACTTTCACAAAATTTTTGGCACTTGTGCTTTCAAATTCTCAAAAGCTAATTAACACCTTATCTTCCTTTGAAGCTTGACATGCCCACTTCTCTCCAAACATTCCAAAGATAGAGCTTCACAAACATGACAATGCATAAATAGATAAGCATGTGTCTCATACTTTTGTGTACATAAAGCATAGTTGTCACGATACAACGGCGGTAGCTGGCCGCCAGGATGCCTAAGCGATAAGGTGCCTGCCATGGTGTTCGTATGACGATAAGTCGTTCATAGGGTGCAATTTATACATTTTTTATTCTACTTCAAAATTACATTGGAGTTACATGAGATTTTATGATTTATGTGGTCAAAATTACAACTCTTATGATTTTTGAGGTCCAAATTATAACTTTGAAGGGTTATTGTACATGCAATAAAATTATGTTGTAACTAATAATTGATGGAGAAAGAGAGGGTTACTTTTTAAAATAACAAATAATTATTTTATTACTTTTTTATGAAAGATTTTTTTTTAATATTATTTAGTTAAAAAAACATTTATTTGTTAAAACAAATAATCATGTCATGTCTAGCATGTAGAACCAACTCTTGGAGCACAACTATTTTGTTTTTGTTAGAGGGCAATGAATTAACACAAAATCTTTAGTGGATGACAACTATAGTCAAATTAAAAAAAAAAAAGAGAACAAAAAGTATAGTTGGTGACAGCTATCAACCAAGAAGTCGAAAGTCTCTTTATTCTATCTTTTTTTTCTGCCAGTCTCTTACTCTTTTTCTTTCACGTCTTCTTCTTTGTATTTTTCCTTTTCTCCTTTTGCAGCAAAACAAAGATTTCATAGCACCTATTGTGTGTGCGTCCCAAGTGGATTGAAGTTTTTAGGGCTTTCTTTTAATTCGACCAAACTGCCAAGGTGCTCGCCTTGGCAGCTAGGCGTGCCTCATCGATGACTTGTGGATGCCTAGCTGCCAAGGTGAGAGCTTTAACAGCTTCCTCCAAGGCGAATGTCGACTTGTTGTTTGCTCTTGCGCCTGGACGCCAAGGCGTCGCCTAGGCAACTATGACATAAAGTAAATGCTAAGAGACGGGGCAATATAGCGTTTGTGATCTTAATAGTAATCATTAGTGTTCAATCTTTGTAAAACCAGAAACTAATCAAAAGCCTCAACTTTGAACGGACCAATGCTGTCACCCATACTAGTCCTTGAATTCATATATTAGGGTTTGAGTTCTGTCCTACCTTTGGTCTCCTTGATGTTACGTGCGGATTTAAGGAATGAAATGAGTCTAAATGAAATGAATGTAGGAATGAAATTTAGGAAGGAATGCAATGATTTTTTTAGTATCCCAAATGGCAAATGCATGTCTGATTGAATCTAGGAATGTAATCAAGAAATAAAAATAGCAAATTGACCCAAATACACTAAAGAATAAGAGAGTATCAAATACCTCTCACTAAAAAGATATTTGGTGGTGGTGGTGGTGGTGGTGGTGGTGGTGGTGGCGGCGTTAGCGGTGGGTGTGGTAGTGGGAGGACACCATTGGTGTTATGGTAAGAGGATATAGTTGTCAAATTTAGCTATTCCACCACCTCCCTAATGGAATGAAAATCAAGCGATGGGATGTATTCTCGCTCCATTGGAATGGTCCATTATGTCGGAATGAGTAAACCAAGCACACTTTTTTTCACTCTGTCAAAGGAGAAGAAAGATATTATTTTGGTAGTATTGGATGTTAATGAAGTGATATGTACAAGATCCCTTGTCAAGTGGTTTGGAGCTATTTGTGAAAGTTATGTGGATTCTTGAAGGATGAGCTCAGGAGGATTCATTTAGAAACTCATGCTGAAAAAGTGGATGCTTTTCCATCAGGGAAGAATTGTTAGAAACCGAAATAAATGATATAAGAGCATCTATTTAATCAAGAACTATTGGGCTATAAAATTTATGTTGAAGTTTGATCTTGTAATTTTTTTCCCTGCTCTTTTAAAAGTTGTGACTAGCATGTTACTTTTAATGAGCTTGAAGCGTTTTGCTTTAAGCATAGTGCAAACAGTTTATTGTATTTCTCTTCCGGGGAGTAGTTGTATTGAACAAGGTACATTGCGAAAAGGACTACAAGTGCACCTACTCTAGCCATGGTCCAAACCACAAACCAGGCACGCTTGACTTGAGAGTTGCAGGGTTTATTATGAGTACTTGAGCTTTATTCATGTTATTTAGGAACTTTAGTAATTTCTTGTCTTATTATCCCAAAAAAAGAAGTAATTTATTATCTTAGGACTCAAGTATCTTAGCTGCCTATGTAAAAGTGTATTGATGTAGATTTTGCTTTTATTATTGGTAATTTAATATTATTACTCTATAAATTTTCTGTTCTCTTTCGACTATTTCCCCTTCTTATCCATCTTCTCCTTCCTAAGCTGTCAGATTTATGTGATGGCAATCTTTTAAGTTTCGAATCCATCACTTGGGCCAAGTAAATAAATTCCAAGATGTTGCTTGCTGAAACTAGTGTTTGAATTGGTTGATACCTTCTTTACTAGCTTGTTCCAGTTATGGTCTTCACTTCATAAACCCTTTGATGGTTGTGGAGCTCTCTTTTGGAGTGTTAGGAGAGGAGTGGGCATGTTCTAGTTCAATGAAAGATATGTTGCTTGTTCATTTTTGAGGATTTGAAAGTAAGAGAGATGCCAAAATTTTATGGAAGTACGTATTTGTTTTCCATTTTATGGGGAATTTGGAATGAACGTAATGCTAGACTGTTTAGAGGAAGTTGCTCTTCTTTTAAGCTGTTAAATGATAGAATTATTTTCCTTGCTTCTTTATGGGATTCTTCTGTGGGGAGAGGCATTTCTGTGTCTGATTTGTGTAAAGATTGGAAGGCTGCACTTTTTTAAGTGCTCTTTTTTATTTTTGTTTTTTAGTCCGTTGAGGGTGGATTTCTTGTTCCCCTTTTATTGTATCCTTTCTTTTCTATTAATAAAATTTCTTCTTTTATTAAAAAAAAAATAAAAATAAACCCTTGATGGTTATTTTTTTGTTATCAAGTATTCAAAAATGAAGTGAAACTTTCAAAGCTTGGGAGTCCACATATGTGCATTAGTTCCATCTTTCATCTTGTATGTGTAATAAATGTGACACATTTGTTCTGTATCCACTAGAGATGTTGCAAGTGGTTTTTAGTGGTTGTGCCTGTAGATATGTAAATATTTTAGGTACTTTGAAAATGAAAAAAGATGCGTCATGCATATTCTTAACTATATTCATGTACACATTTAAATCTAAAAATAATATAAATGTTGAAGAAGTGACAGTCATAGGGGTTGAAGGGGGTTTCTTTGTTATGGCCCACCTTTTGTTTGTGACTTTCTGTTAGAGTGTGTATGCAAAAGTCCCACGATAAATATCTTTGAAAAATATATTTAGTATATATTGGCTAAGGCCGACTCTTTCCATTGCCAATTGGTGTTAGGGTTAGAGAGCTTGATGGCATTATTTGATATCTTTTACAAAGATCCTTGAGGTGAAATTGTAGGACCTTTTGGTGCTAGTGATATTATTGGCTGGTTTGGAGCTAGATACTTTGGCATGGATCTGCTTGTTCGTCTAGCAAATGCACCGCCAAACACGCTGTTGCACTACTTGGTGATGTTATTCCCGCCTTGCGGGCAAAGGCCCGTCCTCCACCTGGATTTGTTGGCTCCAAAACATAATTAAATATCAGATGCTATAAGTAGGCCAGTAGCCTCAGAAGTCTAAATGCAGGTTCAAGTGAGATTTTATATGATAAGAAATGAACCAAGGTATAAAGTATAAACAGGGTTCAACGGATTCTGAAAACAGGTTTCTGGAATCTGGAGACACTAATGTCTGTTAATATCAGGAATACACCATCTAAGAAGTTTACTCCCGGTGAAGGTACATGAATATTTTGGTTATACTTCTGATGCAGTGCCTTCTTTCGGAGAAAGTGCCAACAACATTTATCTCCTGGCCAAGAGGATTGCACTTGAAAGGCAGAGACCTATGTCAGGTGCTAACCCATTTTGGGCTGGGTGGGATGTACCTTCAATTGGTCCAAAGTTCGAATATGTCCAGGACTCCCCAATACCACAGTCAAATCTTCTATCATTAATAGCTGACAATCCATGTGAGCAGCGTCATTCTCAAAATGCAGACTTATGTCTATCCTAAAAGTTTTATTATATAGGTCTTCATCTAGTGTCAACAATGGTGTGGGTAGTATGACAAATTTTCCAGTCCAAGGTGCTGTGGACCCGCTTCAAGATAAACTTGACATACTTCATGGTATCAGAGCGAGTCCATCTTTGGGATACCTAACCACTCTTTCTATCTTTCATTCTTACCCTACTTGCAGTCTATGTAAGGGTTAATATTACCCATTTATTAACTAGTAGTCACTTATCAATTGGGCCTAAAAGTTACCCGTGGTGTACTAGCTCTTCAAAGGCCATACTTGCCATTTCTTCCTATGGTTTTGTCTTGTATGGGATCTCATATTCATCATGTCCTCGTGCAATCCTCAATCAATCGGGTAACACATGGGAGGAGTGTTAGTGTGTATACAAAAGTCTTAGATTGAATATCTCTGCTTCCTCTCTTGTGCGTCTCTTTTCATATATTAGTTTTTTTTCTTTGATTCAGGCATATATGGTAGTGGCTCATGTCATTAACCATAATTATTAACAAATAGACAAAACGAACATTGAATTATTATATTAAGTTGATGTTGTTTCAACCAAAAGAATTGTGCAAGGTAGAATTCTGTACGTCTTTACCTGTCTCTCTTTCCATTTTATCTGACACATGACACTGTTAGGCCTTAAGCACATTAATGGGGGATGGGGGTTTAGCGACAAAAGGGAATTCTCACACAACACAATTCTTCTCGAGCTCAGTTTTCTTATAATTCGATATATAAAAAATAATAGAGTACTTCCATATTTTTATTATACTCTTATACAACTTTTCTAACTCAAATTGGATTGGATTCTAATAAGATAACTACTAAAATTATAAATAAATATAAATAAATGAAAAACTAATTCTAAATTTATTTTATTTCCATGGGCTTCCAAAGCTTTGTATATTGTTCTAACCAAGTTTCACAGTCCTGCATCACACATACATCCTTTCATGCAGGTCAATTTGAATACTTGTGCTGTAATATCTTTCTGCAGTAACTATGATAACATTATTTCCTTTATTTACTTGAGAGATTGATTAAAAAAACAATTTATGCAACATTATAATAATGTTTCTTTCCTGCTCCTATGGGCTATTATGGGATAATAAAACTTTGATTACACATAAATTGGACTAATACATTCAAAGTCTCATGTTTCAAAGTTTTTGTTGTCTATTAAATATTAACTTGACTTCTCTGTAGGGTCTTGAACCGCCTAAAGAACCTCGACGCCCAAAAACACATTGGGATCATGTTCTAGAAGAGATGGCTTGGTTGTCGAAGGTAATAGACTTGTTTATGCCCTGAATAGATGTTGGTTTATTTTTCTTTTTACGAAGATGCTCTTTATTTTATTATTCTCTTTTTTCATACATCCAATTGTATATGTCAATAATGAGAACCCCAGGGAATGGGTGAGATGGCAGAGACCTTGAAGAAGAACCTCAAGGTCGCTGGTTCCAATCCCCACACTCTTGGGACCAATCTTTATTCCTTGGGAAAAGATATAAACCGTTATATGTAAGTATGGTTGTGTGCATATGTTTGATTTGAGATCATCTTTGGTCAAATATTAATACAGTGACTTTTGAGATTAATTCTTGAAATTTTTAGGCTCATTACTCTACATTTTACAGGATTTCGAGTCGGAGAGAAAATGGAAATTGAACCTGGCTAAGAAGGTTGCTATAAAAGCCAGTAAAGGCATGTTGGATCAGGCCACAAGGGGAGAAAGGAGAGTGAAGGTTGGCCTTTCACTCTGATAGTTGAATAGACTTAGTAACGTAACATAGGATTCTTCATATACATACAGAAGATGCCATCATGTTTTCCTACTAATATTAGTTTCAATCAGTAACTCTACCATTACAATGCTGCAGGAGGAAGAGCATCGGCTGAGAAAAGTTGCAGTCAATATTTCTAAGGATGTAAAGAAATTCTGGATTAAGATAGAGAAGCTGGCAAGTCCATTTAATGATTAACTTTTTTGTTAGCCTTACACTTACCTCTTTAGTTTTGAGCTTCTGAATTGAAATTGAATTCTTCTTAAACAATGTTACTGTTCTAGGTTCTTTACAAGCATCAGCTTGATGTTGATGAGAAAAAGAAAAAAGCTCAGAATAAACAGCTCGAGTTCCTACTAGGGCAAACAGAAAGGTATACATTCTATTTCTACAAAGTTGTTTTAAGCATATGTGGTGGACTAGGATAGAATTTAAAATTGTCTCCTTTAATTATGCTTGTTTGTGGACAGAATAATGAAATGTTATTTTGTATTCTAGATACTCAACGATGCTTGCAGAAAACCTTGTTGGTTCACCAATTCCTTCTGGACCAGGACATTCTTACTCAGCTCAGGAACAATTGAGCATTCAAGGTAAGGAAAGGTGTCAGAATGATGCCAGCCAATTTGACGAGTTAAATCTTGGTAAGAAAAAACTGTGATTTCTTTTTTATTCACCAGTTTACTTATTAGTTATTATCCCCATAAACCTGACGTATTTTTTCTTAGGTCTAAGCCTTTTTATGTGCTTTCTTCTCTTTTCTTTTCTTTTCTTTTGTTGCAGAATCCAAGTTAAGTATCATGGATAATGATAAAGATTATGATATACAGTCAGAAGAGGAATCAGTGAGTCTTTTTTCTTCTTTGTTTCTTTTTTGTCACGCAACACATTAATTGACAGTAGCATTTGTCTAGAAATTCATATCTAGATGGTAATTAAATTGTCCCATAGAAATAAAGGTTTGGAAAAAAGAAGTGTCATGCATGGCAGGCCCATGGGTCTGGTTTTTGGGTGACTGACCTTGAAATAAGCTTGTGGGAAAAAAAATCAAACCAAGACTAACTAAAGCAATACTTGATGGGTTCACCCACAGCAAATTACTATTCCCATGAGAGAATTTACCACTCAACTGTAAATATATTAAAAGCCTTTGGGTGTATGTGCGTATAAAATGTCACTGCAAGGTATATTCAATATAATATGACACATGAAACATTATGTCTTCTGGCTCTGGACATAATAGATACAAGGACATAATAGATAACTTAGTGTTCACTTCTGTGAATATATTGATGTTTATATCATTAATGAATGAGTATTCTCCTAAATATGTTTCTTATTATTGTAATACTGCTTTAGGAAGATGACGAGCATACGATTGAGGAAGATGAGGCCCTCATAACTGAAGAGGAAAGACAAGAGGAACTGACAGCTTTGCACAGTGAAATAGATTTACCTCTGGAAGAGCTACTCAAACGTTATGGTGTTGAGAAAGGTTAGCCATTTTTATGCTCATTTCAACCGGAGATCTGCCATATTGAAACCCTATTTCACTTTCTTTTGTATATATGTTCCATTAGTTATTAGTAATAGACTATATCTGACTCTGTCTCGCTCTTTCTGTGAACACATATTCCTTTGTCCTACATTAATCAGTATTTGTACTTCCAGCTAGCAGAGAAAGTACCCCAGAAAAAAATGTAGATGCAGCTGATCTAACTCATGGAGGGGGAGATAACAGTGAAAGTAAGTAATGGTTAACCATCTGGTCTTTGCAGCCATGGTAGTGCTATGTTATAAACAAAGGATGTTACTAGTTCTTTAACAGAATTGGAAAGAAGTTAGGAAGGAAGGATAGATTTCAGGGATAAGTTAGAGAGATTTGAAGTAGAATACAAATAAAGATAAGAGAGTTTGAGGAGAGAATTAGAGAGACAGAAGATTCTAGAGTGAGAATAGAGAGAAGCTGGAGGGAAGGAAGAAAACTCTTCAATTCACAATTTCATTACAGACTAGGGCTCTGAACGGCAAGAACAAACAATTGCAAAGATACCTTTGCTTATAACTACCTATCAAACTGTACAGTTGTGCTATTCTAGTCGACTCACTTGTGACATGCTCTTAAGGTTGTTTGGTGATTTTTGTAGGTCAAGAAAATGATGTTTCTGCTGATATTAAAACTGAAAGAGGCAGCACACAAGAAGTTCCTGGTCATCGTTCTGTAAGTTGTATGTGTTTATGGTTTCTCTCTTGATTTTTTGTTCAAGTTTAGTGCTTAGCATGATTGTCTTGTTCCCTCCTTACAGGATGAAAGTAATGGTAGCCTATCAATTTCAGAAAACCATTTTGCAGACGGTGATGCACATCAATTCAGAAATCCAACTACAAGTGTTCAAGAGTTGGACAAAAATCATACGCGATATGATTTTACTGATGAACAGGTTCAAATACATTTACTTAAAAGTTCATTTTAATAACCATATGTTTGTACTTTTTATTTGGCAATATGAGGACTTAAGATCCGTGAGCTGGAACACTTGTGTTTTTCTCATTTCAATAAGTGCTTTCTCAGCAGTTTTTAAATATTTCTATCCGCTTTATTAGTTGGCCTTTTGTTACTTAAATTTGTGAACTTTTATGGGGTATGTGTTCTGGAAATTTAGGTGTTTTTATGTTGGGCCACCCAAAAACACATTTGCAACTAAGGCACTTGTAAAAAAATGTAAAGTAAAATATTTAAGATGAATATTGTTGACTTGGTAACCATGATACTCTTTTCTTAACTTTTTGTTAAAAAGCCAGTAAACGAAATTAAATAGATTCTGAAGCTGTGCGACTACATCACTACATAGTATACTTTGGAATTCACAAACACCATGACTGACATTTTATATAAATTGTTGCTATGAGACATCTAAATTTATTTCATATGCTTACAAGGTTTTTGTTTCCAAAGAGATTCAGATTGTGAAACATAGTTGGTATTCGAGTTCAAATTTATCTTGCCATTTTTATCATAGTGAAGCGACTTTGGTTGAAGTGGAAGCTTAGTTACCCATAAATCAAAGCAGCATTTGGTTTGGTTGTATGGCTACATACCCAGTAGAGATGTCTGGATCCATTCTGTACATAGTATATAACGAGATCTGAGTGTGCTATGGTTCTGGGAGTTAACGAAAGAAAGGATGATCCTGCTTATGGTAGTAATGACTGGCAATATTGGGTTTAGGGATGGTTGCTGCTGGTGGTGGTGGTGGTTGGGGTTGTGATCTAATGGAGGCAATGCTATGAATTGTAAGCCCACCCACATAGTTCAAAGTATTGGCCATGTCGCCGAAATCTTGGCATATCGGTGTGGTGGTTGGGGTTGTGATCTAATGGAGGCAATGCTACAAACTGTAAACCCACCCACATGGTTTCGTTACTCACCGATCCGATAATGAGTCACGAATTGTAATTTCAAGTATTATCAATGTAAAGTTGTAAAGTTGCGTATAGGTGAACTTTCACAGTAAAAAAAAAAATAGTATAACGGAGAAACAAAGGAGAAATAATTGCGTAACGGAAGAATCAAGGTGAAATAGCGATTTTATAAAAACCAACAAATGACTCTTTTCTAGAACAAAGGGAGTAATAATAATGATATCAAACGATAGTACTCTTTTTGTGGATAAGAGGAAATAATAATAAATAAAATACGTATATATACATATTAGCTAATAATAATAATAATAAACAAATAAATAAATTTCAAGCTCTAGCGTAACGGTTGTATCGCTCAAAACCGAAGCAGGAATCGAAACCGAGTAATTTTTTTTTCCTGTTACCTAGTCCTCGACTTTGAACCATGCACCCACCTATCCTCCCACAACTACACACACACACACACATATATATATATATATATAACACATTAATGTATTTATAAAGAGAGTGATCGTTCGAGCCTCCTTCAACCCATGATCTGACGATACAACTTCATTTATTAAATCTATCAATAATTCTATTGATTTAACTAGTTTATTACATCAATTCTTTACTTCCATCTCTGGATCGCAACATCTTTCCTTAATATTCACTAATATTATACTTGATAAAAACTCATTTAATTAAAAACTTAACTCTTTATTTTAGAATCGTAAACTTTACAATTTTCGGTTACATCTCAAAGTTATAAAAGTTGCAATATATTCTAATGCATTAAATATGCAACTCCTCCAACCATACTTCCTCTTGAGTAGCAACCAGTCAAGACTTCATCACCATTTATCTAGACTTTCAATATTAGCAACCAGTCAGTTCTCGGAAAAGAGGGGGCTTTCCAATAAAGATTTCTCCTTATTGAAGGCGCACAATTAGATAATCTAACCCTTTCCTCGACAGAACTTTTTAGACATTGCCAATAATGTTAATCTAGCATAGTTAAATGACTTCTACATCTACTGTACACAAACAATACATTCTTATAATAATTTCCAACTCTTTTAATCATATCTCCAAAGTTATTACAACTTTAAGTTCTATTACAATTAAAGAAAATCAATTATCTACTCTAACTTAACTTTCCCGTTTTACTGTCACTCTTCTGGTAATGCTTTCTTAACTGCAAATGAAACATATTTGCAAGAATGAGCATAAGATAGCTCAGCAAGTCTAACACATAACACATAAGAGAACTCACACTTCCTTGATTCAAAGGGATGAATAGCTCAAAAAAAGATATCAACAATTGTTCATAATAGTAAACTAATGGTTGTTAAACCAAGAACCGTTCGTCAGTCATAAGACTTAGAACTCTCCATTTGTCAGTCATAAAGATTTAGAACTCTTTGTAGATATTATAAGGGGATCAACCTAATAATATCATATGTTATGCATAACGCCTTCTATACTGACAACTTTCCTTTTCAACAATATAGGAGTCGGTTACTAGACACATCATAAATTCCCCCACGAATAAGGGTTGTTCATTTCAGTTACTAACCTACAGATTTCATCCCAAAATAATTTGGTTTGGCATAATAAACTCAACTCAAATGAAGAATTATAACAATTCAATATCTCATTAATAATTATTCCGAAAGTAATAGCTCAATACTCGAGTTAAGCCGAATCAAATGGCAAATAACTCTTCTCAATAATTCAAAGAAAGAATTAAATGAAATTCAACAATTTAAAACACATCGTTGCACTTTGCGGAAGTACATAAATCGAATGAGTTAGAAAACTTGATAGCGTCTTCTATGTTTACGCTAATTTTTCGTCTTTCGTATGGCCTATGTTATTCATTAGGTCAACATAAATTATTCATAAACATGACTTTACTCTTATTACTTAATTAATCTTTAGTATGAATTTTATTTCAATACTTTATTACTTATTATGTTTGATTTTAATGTTAACATACATATCATGCTTCATCTCATTTACTTAGTTTGTCTAATGAAGCAATTTAGTAGCTAATTTTATCAAGTTTTATAAAAAAATTCTATACTTATAATAAAATCACACACATTCAATCACATAACACATAATTTCAATCACCAAAACAACCTTATTAATCATATAAGGTTACATTACTAGTCTTATAAGGATTCGGAATATTACATTAGTGGTGAGGTTGTTGGTGGTTTTAGTGGTTGTTGTCGAAGGAAGTGGTGCGAAGGATACATAAAACGCTTGACCCTGAGAGTGAAACAGAGATAGATGATTGACCTGGTTGTCCGGATCAGGCTTAGTTTTGATTCACCATTTCCCCTTTTTCTTCATTTTCTTTGTTCTTTGTGGATAGGTTGTTATATCCTATGACCATTTACTAAGTCAAATGTCAATTAATCTAGTGCTTATATTTGAAATGAGGAGTCAATGAGAGTCTGGATCGACAAAACTATCTAGAGAAGGATTCAAATTTTACTGATCTTGTTGATAATAATTAGTGATGAAGGATGCATATTTCTACCAATGATGGAGCTGATATTTGCGAATATATTATTATTCTTGGTGGACATGTGATGATTCGTAGCGGACATATAACAGGAGCTCGTATATCCCTTCCTAATGAAAAAATTGGTGCATCCACCATAATTGTTTCATTACTATGGTGTTTTCTTGAAAGAATTATTCATCGTTGAAAATTATGCCTGTAGTTGGCTAGTTCGTAACTAATAGTTTAAGGCTGACACGAGGTTGCTTATGAATGAGTGATGAAAATTATTGTTCTATGTCCTATTTAAAAAGGTCAATTTTTATATAGAGGAAAAATTTGTACCTTCACAAATTAGGGTTAAGGTATTGGTTGGAGAGGTAAGGAATATTCCGAGGAAATTAATTGAGAGAGAGGAGTGCTGAGAGATATGGGCAAGCTTCATGTGGATGATTAGGGATGATCTTTTTCAAAGAGCCTTGGAGAATGATTCTAGCAAAGGTCTCATTCAAGTTTCATGAAGAGGGAAGGCGTTATTTATAGGCGTAGGAATCTAGAGGTCACAATGTAGGCACATATAATGTTTCAGTCACCTGGCTCACTTTAAGTTTTTGTGATCCAGGCTATTCTTATAAATAGGTCATAGTTTTCACGGCGAGACCCAATAATAGTTGAGCGCCAAGATGCCTAGGCGCCTTGGCATTCATATGGCAACAAGTTGTTAGGAATGTACAATTTATATATTTTATTTTATTTTAAAAATATATTGAAAAATAAAATTTTATATACGTTAAAACCTTAAACATAATAACTAACATTATGGCAACAAGTTGTTAGGAATGTACAATTTATATATTTTATATTATTTCAAAAATATATTGAACAATAAAATTTTATATATGTTAAAACCTAAAACATAATAACTAACACTATGGAACACAATTCCATGAATACTTCATAATTAAAATTCAAAAATAAAACACTTGACATTAAAAACTTGTAAAATAAGTCAAGAAACACCACATAGAAAATAAAGAATAAACTCTTCACACATTACAAGTCTAATAAGTGATAAAACTACACAACGTAGCATATCAATGGTTATGATGAGTTATGGGTAAAAAATGTCTTAACCACTTAACTTGGACTAACTACCTTGGCATGAGTCATATCGACGCCCAAGGCGTCGCCTTACCCTTCTTCAGCACCAGGACGTCTAGGCGATGCCATGACAAATTGACAACTATGAAATAGGTTATAGGTCTCATCCAAGCAAAACCAAGTCCAATCGGTATCTCAAGCATATCAGTTTGGTTTCTTTAGTCATTACTCTAATAACGATACACAATTGTAATTTCAAGCATTACCAATGTAAAGGCTGTGTATAGTCGAACTTTCGCCGTAAAGGAATATCGATAGCGGGGAGAAATAACGATGTAGCGGGAGAAATAAAGGCCAAATAACTACAGAGGCATAAAGAATAGTAGTATATTATATAAAAATTTGGTTTCTTTTTGTGGGATAGAGGGTGCAATAAAATAATAAATAAAGTATGTATATTTACATATTAACTTATCTAATAATAATAAATATTAATAATATGTATATGTACGTACTAACTTATCAAATATTTATAATAACTATTACTGAGGAACACGAAAAGGACGATAATGTGATCAGGAGTAAGAGAAGTATTAATTTATAATAATTCAACTTTTTTATTGTGTTTATGTACTTTCAAGAGTATCTTAAAAACTAATTGTTCAATTGTTATGCAATGTAGTAGCTATATTAGGCAAGTCATTTGGACAGTGCTATGCATACTAGATGGTGTTTTTGTGTTTATCTTATCGATCTTATTATTTAGATTTTTTTTCGTTTTAAATTTTTTTTGAAGCTCGTCTTTCCCAATAAGAAAACCGATACCGACACAGAGTTTTAAAAAAAAACCTTCCGAAACCTAGGCCACTACCGCGACTTTGAACTATACTTTTACGTTTAGGGAAGTTTGAAAGACATATATCCAGTGTTGGGTCATTCTCTAGACTTTTATTGCAATGAGCAAATTAACAATAACCATTATCCATATAGGTTTTGAATACTTGGGCATACAAATGTTTACAATTGAGTTATTTTTTTAGTTTCTTAGATTTTACTTTCTGTGATGTATCTAATATATTTCTTCTTTATTCTTTTTCCTGTGATCCAGTTTCTGATTGTCTAATTTGTTCTCTCTCTGATTAACATCCACTTCTGTTTTCTGTAAATTTGAACTTTCTATTTTCCCTTATGAACATCATTGTCTTTAAATATTAATTGATTCTTGTCTCATTTTTATTCAGGGGGATGTTGATTTTGTTCTTGCAAATGGAGAAGAAATGGTATGTAATATGCTATATCCTGTACCGCACGACCTTTCTTCTTTTTTTTGTTTTGTTTTTTCTTTGTCGAATGAAAGCTGTTCTGATAAGTGATAACTACAATATGCGGGTAGCTTTGCTTATTCTGTGGTTCGCATCTATGACCACTTTTTTTTTCCTTTAAACAAAAATTTTAAACTTACCTCTTATAAATGCATATAATTTATGTGGTACTGATTGAGTTACATCTAGGCTGTATTTGTTTGCAAAAATGATAGGTAGATACGATTATATGTACTAACTTGTTACCACTACATACTATTTTATTCCAATTAGTCTGTATTTAATCCCATGGACTTTGTTTTGTCATTTCTAAGACCATTTGAGGATGGATTATAATCTCAAGTGGAATGGTGGTATTATATAATCCCACTTTTGAGGTATCAAATGACCTTAAAAATGGTAAAAATAGTGCACGAAATTAAATAACGGACTAATCATGGGAGAGAAGAGTCCGTAATGGTGTTAAATTAGTACAAATAGGCCTATCACATCCATCATTTTTGCAAACAAACATAGTCCTAGGGTGTACTTTGTGTAGAAAGTTGACATAGTAATAACTTTTGGGCCTTTTGGGACAGTCTCTTTTTGTATTCAAGCATGTCGTTTATAGTTTCTTTTTGTATTCAAGTATCTGATTTATTGTAATATTGCTTGAGTTGTGCTTACTATGTAGGTTCAACTGCTGATAGTAGCTGGGCATTTAAACTTAGACTTATCATGACATGTACTCACTAATTTTAAAGAGTTGTTATCTTTTTCTTTGATGTTTACTGCAGGATGATGAGACAACCTTGTCAGAGGAAGAAGACCTAGCGAACACTGAGTCAAATAATGCCATAGATGAGGTGAAGAGAACCCATCGGCTGTGTTTATATGTTCAGATTCAGCATGCTTTCAGTTACTTTAGGGTCATTATTACAAATGAATAAACACGCGCACTCGTTTACTCGCTCTCTCTCTCTCTCACTCACATATTACGTGTGAATTCTTGGCTCACTGGTTGGTGTCCTTCAGAGGCTCACTGGTTGGTGTCCTTCAGATTTAGTTGTTATTAATTAGTCATTATTTTGCAGATTGCGTTATTGAAGAAAGAGAGTGAAACACCTATAGAAGAATTGCTTGCAAGGTATAAAAAGGTATGCTGCGAATGCTTCCACTTGCTGCTTGAGAGCCCACTTCACGTTTTGATATCATATACTTCCTTATGTTAGATTCCCACGACTGATAAAGAGATGGAGGATGATTCTGAGTCTGAACATGCTTGTGCTTCTGAAGATGTTTTGGATGCGCCAGCAGGGCAAGATTCTGAACTTAAGCTGCATTGTGATCTTGTGGGTGAAGGTGAGGAACCTAAGGAACTACATCCAGTTGTGCATTCTGTTACTGGAGAACAGTCTACTGAGCCAGATCAATATTCTGAGGAAGGAAGGGAGAATGAGAACAGAATTGCTGATGCTGCTGCTGCTGCAAGATCAGCACAACCAACTGGCAATACATTCTCAACGACCAAAGTTCGCACGAAGTACCCTTTTCTTCTCAAGTTCTCTCTTCGTGAGTATCAACATATTGGCTTGGACTGGCTTGTGACAATGTATGAGAAGAGACTTAATGGGATTCTGGCTGATGAAATGGGGCTTGGCAAGACCATAATGACTATTGCTCTGCTTGCTCACTTAGCATGTGAAAAGGGGATATGGGGCCCCCATCTCATTGTTGTCCCGACAAGTGTAATGCTCAACTGGGAAACTGAGTTTCTCAAATGGTGTCCTGCTTTTAAGATTTTGACATATTTTGGATGTGCAAAAGAACGGAAAATTAAAAGGCAAGGATGGTTGAAACCAAATTCCTTCCATGTATGCATAACAACTTACAGACTTGTTATACAAGATTCTAAAGTCTTTAAGAGGAAGAAGTGGAAATACCTGATTTTGGATGAAGCTCATCTAATAAAAACTGGAAGTCCCAGAGATGGCAAACTCTTCTGAATTTTAATACAAAGCGCGTAATCCTTTTAACCGGTACTCCTCTGCAGAATGATCTTATGGAACTCTGGTCCCTGATGCATTTCTTGATGCCTCACATTTTTCAGTCTCATCAAGAATTTAAGGATTGGTTTAGTAATCCAATATCTGGAATGGTAGAGGGTCAAGAAAAAGTAAACAAAGAAGTTGTTGATCGATTGCACAATGTTCTACGTCCTTTTATACTTCGTCGATTGAAAAGGGATGTGGAGAAGCAGCTACCTATGAAACATGAACATGTCATATATTGTAGACTCTCAAGGAGACAGCGTAACTTGTATGAAGATTATATTGCTAGCTCAGAGACCCAAGCGACTCTAGCGAGTGCCAATTTTTTTGGGATGATTAGTGTGATAATGCAACTTCGCAAAGTTTGTAATCATCCTGATTTATTTGAAGGTCGTCCTATTGTTAGTTCTTTTGATATGATTGGCATTGATGCCCAACTGAGTTCTTCTGTTTGTTCAATTTTTACACCTAATCCATTTTATACAGTTGACCTCAGTGGGCTGGGGTTTCTATTCACTCATCTGGATTTTCATATGACCTCTTGGGAGAGCGATGAAGTTCAAGCTATTGCTACCCCTTCAAACTTAATTGAGGGGCGTACAAGCTTGGTAAATCTGGAAGAAATTATGTTTGGATCCAAGCATAGGAAAAAGTTTCATGGTGTAAACATTTTCGAAGAAATCCAAAAGGCTCTTTTGGAGGACAAAATGAGAGAAGCTAAGGAACGGGCAGCAGCTATTGCATGGTGGAATTCCTTGAGATGCAGAAAAAAACCCATATATTCGACAAGTCTGCGGGATATTTTAACTATAAAAAATCCTGTTTATGACATTCATAATAATGAGGGGAAAACTTTGCCCTACTTGAACTCCTCTAAGCTTGCAGACATTGTTCTGTCACCAGTTGAGTGGTTCCACAAAATGAATGATCAGATTGAGGCTTTCATGTTTGCAATTCCTGCCGCACGGGCTCCACCTCCTGTTTCTTGGTGCAGTAAAACTGGAACTTCTCTGTTTATGCAACCAAGATACAAGGAGAGATGTGCTGAACTTTTGTCACCCCTTCTAACACCTTTTTAAGCCTGCAAATTGTCAGGAGGCAAGTATATTTTCCTGATAGAAGATTAATTCAGTTTGATTGTGGTAAGCTGCAAGAGCTTTCCATTTTGCTAAGGAGATTGAAATCAGAAGGTCACAGAGCTCTGATTTTCTGCATAAATAATGAAAATGCTTGATATTTTGGAGGCTTTCATTAGTTTGTACGGCTACACCTATATGCGCTTGGACGGATCCACTCCGCCGGAGGAGAGGCAAACATTGATGCAGCGGTTCAACACAAACCCGAAATTTTTTCTTTTTATATTGTCAACACGTAGTGGTGGTGTCGGTGTCAATTTAGTTGGTGCAGATACAGTTATCTTTTATGACAGTGATTGGAATCCTGCTATGGATCAACAAGCTCAAGATCGCTGCCATCGGATAGGACAGACACGAGAAGTACATATCTATCGGCTAATCAGTGACAGCACGATTGAAGAGAACATTTTAAAAAAGGCAAATCAGAAACGTGCTCTTGATGATTTGGTTATACAGAGCGGAGGCTACAACACAGAATTTTTCAAGAAGCTAGATCCAATGGATTTGTTTTCTGGTCATAGAACAATTTCCATTAAGCATATGCAAAAGGAGAATATTTGTGATGACGGGATAGAGGTCTCATTGTTTAAGCATAGATGTTGATGCTGCTTTGAAAAATGCAGAAGATGAAGCAGACTACATGGCTTTGAAAAAAAGTTGAACAGGAGGAGGCTGTGGACAATCAGGAGTTCACTGAAGAAGCCATTGGGAGGTTAGAGGATGATGAGTTTGTTAATGAAGAGGACATGAAGGCTGGACGTATCAGCTGTCAACACGGGTTTGACTGCAACATCAATTACAGAAAATGGGGAAGCGATCAATGTAAATGATCAAAATGGAGTGAGAGCTATTACTTTTACTGGTCAAGAAGATGATGTTGACATGCTGGCTGATGTCAAACAGATGGCAGCAGCAGCTGCAGCAGCAGGACAGGCTATCCTATCTTTTGAAAATCAGTTACGTCCAATTGATCGATATGCAATACGTTTTCTGGAGTTGTGGGACCCTATCATAGACAAGGCAGCAATGGAATCACAAGTTAGGTTTGAGGAAACTGAATGGGAACTGGATCGCATTGAGAAGTTAAAGGAGGACATGGAAGCGGAGATTGACGATGATGAAGAACCTTTTGTTTATGAGAGTAAGTAACTCTTATCTTCGAGTGGATTAACATGTTGATATCTCACGTGGTGGTTGAAATAAGTTGAATCGGAAAGTATTTGGTATAATATTGAAAAAAGCACTTACTAGAAACGTCAATGTTGTTTAATTATCAATCAGATCTAACGTAATTTGATAACTAGCATTGCCTGTCCCACTTTAAACAACACATTTTTTTGGGGGTTGGGGTGGGGTGTTTCTTATACACGGATTAAGGCATTCCAAATACATATAAACATTATGTTTGTAATATCATTTATTTATTTATAATATTCTAAGTATATTCTCTATTGGGAAAACTTGATATGAGGCCCAAGAAGGCTTGGCAGAGAAGGTGCTGTCACTGGAGATGGCCGTGGTAGTAAGAGCTACTGCAGCGAGTGAGCATAAGGGTTTGGCAAGGAGGTGTTACATGACATTTTCAGGGGTATTTAATTTGTGTTTATTGAATATTTGGAGTCCAAATGTGTAGAAAACAAACCCATTGTTGAAGCTTCATAAATAAGTTGACCCGCATATCCAGTATTCTCTTCTCAGGCATATCCGGTATTCTCTTCTCAGTTATATTAAAAAATATCTAAATTTTATGATGTCGAAATAAGTATTTGCATGTCTTAAAATTCGAGTTATAAGACACCCAATAGTTGATGCTGTAGCTTTGTGAAGTAGAAAATGTTTAGCATGCATTCTTTTTGCTTTGAGATTAAGCATTATTTAATTTTCTGCTGTTATCAGGATGGGATTCTGATTTTGCAACTATGGTCTACAAACAGCAAGTTGAAGCCTTGGCCCAACATCAGGTTGGTGATATAATATTTTTTTTTTTTTTTTTTTTTAGCATTTTATGCTTATGTA
The DNA here is from genome assembly GCA_020205605.1 of Panax ginseng. Lineage (NCBI taxonomy): Eukaryota > Viridiplantae > Streptophyta > Magnoliopsida > Apiales > Araliaceae > Panax > Panax ginseng. Next base: position 91,122,656 of record CM035133.1, on the reverse strand, counting down.
CTACTTAGTTGTGTTTAATCAAATAATTATATATTGCTGAATATTTTGTAGTTAATGGAAGAACTAGAATTTGAAGCTAAAGAGAAGGAACGTGCAGATCAAGAAAATTCTGACTCTATGCAGTAAGATAATGCTGTGGTTGTTATTGGTTTTTTGTTCTTATGAAATTGTCTAGGCAACGGTTCTTTAGTTCTTTCATTGAATATGCATTAGAATTTATTTTCTTTCAGTATTGGGACATATCTGATGCCAGTCACCCTTAACTTGTTTGAACTATTAGTGCTTACCAGTCATTCAACCAACCTCATCAGTAAATCCAATTCACTCCAATTAATAGAACTACTTCTGTGTGAACAACTGTTTGTAAATACAACACAGGTATATTTGTAAAAACAGCAATCCGCCCAATTTTTTGGCAGGCGCTCAAGTGACTGGGTTAATCTTGGCTGTTCAATATTTACTTTGACTGTGTGAAATGGGTTTGCCAGATAAATCTCCCTAGCCAACTGTGGCTAGGGATCATTCCCATAAATGTTGTGTGTAATATATATATATATATATATATATATATGTACATATATAGAGAGAGAGAGAAAGAGAGAAGTATTATCCCAAAAAATGGTGGTGGCCGACACGGTGACACGAGATCGCAAATTGATTGCCTTGCTTAGAGAGTGACTTGTAGTACAGATAGGTCATCAGTTAATTGAGTACAAATACTTTTGTCACAACTATTGAAATGTAACATGCATGGGTTCTTCTTTAAACTATAACTCGGTATGTACAAAATATCAAAGCACTTAAAATTTTGGGGGGGGGGGGGGGGTATATGTGTGTGTGTGTATATATATATTTATGTTAATGCTTTCTATCATAGTTATGGACCATGTAAAAAAAACTTATATTAAAGACTTGAGTTGTATTTTTCTGTTACTGGATAGACATTGAAACTGTTTTCTTGGGGCAGGAATGATAATTTAGTTACTCCTAAACCCAAGTCGAAGAAGAAACCGAAGAAAGCTAAGTTCAAATCTCTGAAGAAAGGAGCTCTGGCATCTGAATCAAAAGCTATAAAAGAAGAGCTATCAACAGAACCTATGTCCATAGATGATGAGGTGATCACCTCTTCAGAGAGGATATTACTGCATTCCAGTACGGAGAAGAAACGTAAAGCAGCACCAGATAGTAATTTCACAAAAAAATCCAAGAAAGTGAAGAAGACTCCTTCAGAACTATCACCTTCAGTTTTAGATTTCAATCTGTTCAGTAAGCAGCAGGATGAACCAAAAGATTCAAAATTATGCGGAAGTTTTCTTGATGTTGAGCTTAAGCCGATTAGCAGGAGCAAGATGGGTGGGAAAATTTCAATCACTGCAATGCCTGTGAAGCGGGTTCTGACCATTAGACCAGAAAAGGTGAAAAAGAAGGGAATATTTGGTCTAAAGATTGTTCCCTTCGCCAGATTCTTGGCTTCCAGCTGAAGATGCAGTACTATGTGCTGTTGTACATGAATACGGTTCGCATTGGAGCTTGGTCAGTGAAGTTTTGTATGGAATGACTGCTGGTGGATATCATAGGGGAATATTTCGACATCCTGTTCATTGTTGTGAGAGGTTCAGGGAACTTTTCCAAAGATATGTTTTGTCTGCAGCAGATAATTTTCAGAATGAAAAAATAAACAATACGGGGTCTGGGAAGGCTCTTCTTAAAGTAACCGAGGTAAGTTTCATCTATCCACATTGCCTCTCCAAAAATAACAAATTGAGAAAAAACAAAAACATTAAATTATTAATAGATGGGAAATAAAAATTTGTTGTTTAGAAGCAACAGTTGTAAGATAACTAATGTATGACAAGTAGTATGTTTGGGTTTTTATTATTTTCATAATGAATGTAACTGAATTTTTTACTGATCTTAATTATCAGACTATATACTTTGATAATTTTATTAGTTTCTTGTGGCTACTCGGACTTAATTCTGTTACCAGAACTATTATTGTGAGCTTCTTCTGGTTCTTGAAAAACATCAAAGCAAACGTTCTGAACCGAGTTCTTAGGTCATATTTTTTTTTTGTCTTTTATTTATATTTTGTGGGAGTTACTTGCCAAAATTATTATTCATATATACTAATGATAAGCTTTCTTTCTCATCATTTGATCATTCTCTTAAAAATTTGATTTTTAGAACTATTATTTAGTTTTCATCGTATCGTGGTATGTATTTATATAGATGCCCATTTCTGAACTAAAGGTTTGTGGTCTTTTTTTGTCCTGTTAAGCCCATTGCTGCTGCCCTCTAATGGTTCTTCCTGAATAAGAAAAGTAAAATCTTTGATAAGTTTCAATTTAAAGTTGAAACAAGAAAATTAAAGAGCAACCAAATATTTAGTTCAAGAATCATCAAGGATGACCTCACATTATCTTTGTTAATGCAGCACAAACAGAGTTAGTTAACTGCATGAAATCTACAATGGATGACTGAAATGAATGATATTTCCTTGCACATAAAGAATTTATTGTCCTTATGTCAGTTTATCACAATATTGGAATTATCTGTGACACTACATCTGTCATGTTTCCCATCTTTTGGATGACAAATATCTGAAACATTTTTTCCGGCTAATCCTTTACCCATTAGTGTGCCCCCAACCCCTTGTAGTTGTGCCTGCAGAAATTAAATTTGGCTGGTAATCTAACAACTTTGCAGTACGAATTCGATATGCTTGCCAAACTTAACTGTTCCATGATAATCTTCACTTGTATCCAAATTATTTCAACTTGTATACTCCCTCTTCCGTCCTAAAACAGGAAATATTCTTTTTCTGTTGGCTATTCTTCTAAATTGTTGCAAACAGTACAATTAGGACGTTATTTTTTTTCAATCATTTTTTTTCCAGTGGAGGGACTATTTCTTATGATATAAATCCTAGTTAATGGGGAAATACAGTTATTGCTTTCTTCTAGGCTTTAACATAAGAATTTTGGTTCCACCCCCCTTTTTCTATTTGTTCCTTATTTTTTTATATTTTTGGTGGTTGTATTCTACTTTTTTAAAAAGACCTGGTCCTTTTTGGCAGGAAAATGTCCGGATGCTGTTGGATGTTGCCTCTGAACTGCCAGATAATGAGCCACTTGTTCAAAAGCACTTCTTTGCTCTGCTTTCTTCTGTTTGGAGGGTGACATCTCGCAATGGATGCAGACACAGCAATTCAACATCCCAGGCTGGTGTTCATCCTGCTGGAAGGTTTCTTCCTTCTGGGGAGAATCATACTTTCAAAAATTCCACAACAGAGACATCAGTGAAGATGAATTTTACTAATCTAACTCTTAGTAGCAAATTAGTAGCAGCTGCACTGTATGATGCAGATGCTACACAAAGGCATGACAGAAATTCAGTTTTCAACTCGGTGGATGAAGATTCAGCTGGTGCAGATCTATTGGGGATTACACTGGAACTTCCAGGAGAGGGGGACCTTTCCACGTTTCCATTTCCATCTATTATAAGTATGTCAATATGTGGCCCAGACCCACAGCCATCAACAGACATGTCTACTGGGAGTAGTAATAACTTAAGATCCTCCCTAAGTACGGCCGAAAACAGATTCAGGTATGAACTAAGGCAATCCTATTTTACTTGTTTTCAACGTTATGGCAGAAGTCTAGTTTTTGTTTTGGATTGAGATTCGGTTCAGACAAACTAGTAGATCCTGCCTGATTTTGGACCTGGGCACTGGGCCTTTCAGTAGCCTAATTATCATGAAGCAAATGTTGGTTAGTTGACTAGTCAACAATATAGGTCTCCTACTATGCCTTATCCCTTCTGCCCCTTCTATTTTTTTTTTTCGTGCGAGTTCTTTTTTTGGGGGGTGCTGGGGTCTCGGGTCATATGTTATGTCAACTGGGATCTGGAAGGCATCTTCGTCTTAGCATCCTCACCGTGTGATTTTTCATTCTTTAGGATAGTATCCGTCCTGGCTAAACTTGAACTTATTGAAAGCCACACAAATACTCTCTCTCTCTCTCTCCACCCATATATATATATATGTATATATATTCATCTGCATCTATATCTGTGAGGATGTCCGAGTCTTTTTCCTTTAATTTAGTGGCCCTGTTCTACCTTAACCATTCCAGGAGGAATATGACACCTAGAGTATTTTTTTTATAAATTTATTTCTTGAATCATCCCTTCTTACTTTGATGGAAAAGAGAATTTTTGTCTGGGTGTAGTTTCTTATGTCAAGTTCCTATGCAAAGTGGGGTCTGAAGGCATCTTAGCCTTAGCATTCTAAACACATTATTATTCATTCTTTAGGAGGGTGAGTGGTTGTCCGGGCTATAGTTATCAAAACCCGACTGGGTAGTTGATATCGAGTCGGTCGAGGAACCGGTTCAGCTCTCAGTGATTCAAGCAGTTGAGTCGGACTTTTACTTTTAAATAAAATTTTAAACTATTTTATATGTTAAAAAATGATAATATGAACTATTAAATCATGCATTTTATGTAAAAAACAAAAAAAAATTATTAGAAAATAATCAGGAATCAAACTAGATACTAATGATAATAGAAAACTCTATCAAATACTCACTCCGTCCACAAAAGGATGTTTTGAACTACAATAAGTTTTGTCCACCAAAGGATGTCTAGAAATACATGAATTTATACTGAATATGGTAAAAGGATTACTTTACCCTTAAAAGTAGGGTCCACTAGTTTAAGAAAGAAAAACCCTCATTGTACTTATGTTGGGTCCACTATGGGTAACATTGTAACTTATTTTATTCTCTCTATAATTTTAATTTTCTTACTATGCGTGAAAAATGTCCTTTAGATATCCTTTTGAGGATGGAGGGAGTAGCAAATAAATTGAAAGAAAAAAGAAAAAGACTCCACCTTAAATTTAAAAGTGAAAAAGAATAAAAATATATCACTGAATAACAATGAATAAAAAATATCAAAGAATCGAAAACAAATTAATTAATGAAAAAAATTATGTTAATGAATACAAAAAACATATCAACCCGTTTTCTTATTACTTTATTTTCATATTTAATCTGTATTTATAATACCAATGAAGCAATCTTATTTGTATTTGTATACCTACTTTTTCATTTTGATTTCAAACATCTTTCTTCTGATTATGCAAACAAATGTTAAACAATCCAGACATATTGGAGCACACCACCAAATCAAAAGGTTGTGTAGAATGAGACTGGTTCCTTAACAACCGGACTAGTTCTGCACAACCTGCACCCAAGCTATGGTTCGATGAGTTTGATCTATAATTCGAATAAGATGATAAATTGGAAAAGGCTAATTTTTGGGTTTTTGCCTTGAAATTTTTGCTCTTAAATTTTTGAATATACATTAATAGCCTTTGATTTTTTAAAAAGAATAATATATAATGCAAAGCTGTATTTTCGCAAGGTTGTGCAAAACCAGACCAGTTCCTTAACAACCGGATGGTTCTCCGATTATCTTAAAATCTGGCTGGTTTGAGTGGTTTAGAGTGGTCTTAATGCACCTCCGATATATTACTAAAACTGGACTGGTCATGGCCCTTTTTCCCAATCCAACCAATTGAACTAGCTGGTCCGGTCTGGTTTCAATAACTATGGTCCTAGCTATAAACTTAATGAAACTGAGAAAGACAAATACTTTCTCTAATGTGCGATGAGAAGCTTCTCATGAGGTTATCTGAGGGTTTTTTGGGCATGTTGATCTTCAATGTAGTGGCCTTGTTCTGCCTCTTTGAAAGTCTGGAGCATCTTTTATATTTTTGAATCATCTCTTCATATTTTGTTGGAAAAAAAATTGTATTTGCTTCTCCTGCATTTGTTGATGATTTTTTTTTTTTCTTTTGAGAGTGGATTTATTCAAAAATTTGGTTATATTGACAAAAGAAGCCAATAAGGCTCAAAACTTGAAAGGTGATTTGCTGCACATGCAAAACACACTAGCTATTAAAGATGACAATCTACTTATTCTCATGCCATGTTATCCTCATGTGGGTGAACTATTATGATACATTTTCCTATTTTGTTGCTCAGGGACGCATCTAGAACTAGTGTTGAAGGTTGTTTGGCTTGGGCTTCATCGGCTTTCTCAACAGGTGATGTCAAGTCTCGAATACCTTTAAAATCACAATCCTTGGGGAAGCACAAGCTGCCTTTCTCTGACTCGATGAAGCCTGTTAAGTCAAAAGTGAGAAAGATTATCACAGAGTCCAGTGACGCTCATTACCTAATTGATGATCCAGTTTTCCAACAAATGATGATGGTACCAAAGGATTCCAATCTGAGATTTGATATGATGTCATCATCCATTCCAGATGCTGGAATCAACGATTTTGAAAGTATACTAACATTTGACATGGACGACCATCCAACATTGGATTTGGGAAGTTCTGATGTGGTCCCACATCATTATGTTCCTGGACTAATTGCAGGACTTGAAGATTGTTCATTATTGCTAGAAATTACAGATATAGGATAGATAGGGATGAATTTGTTATCTTAACCCAGCCAATGTTTTTGTACTTGTGTTAAAGCTGCCAAGTTACTTGGCTAATGATCCCCACTCAGTAATAGGGTTGTGCATGTTGGAATCAGTTGCTTGCTCAGGTGGAAGATGGAAGGTCTCATGGAACTCAAGATAAGCTTGTCTGACTGTTTACAAGGGAATATCTTCTTGAAAGGAGCAAGTAATATTGCACATAAAATGTAACTCCTAATTGCCTGCAAGCAGCCCTGCAGCAGTTTAGTTTATGGGTGAGAAATTTGTTCTTACCATTACTATTAGCGTTATTATTAAATTTTTTGTTCGAGGGGTGGGAGGGTTTCTTGTCAAAATTATACTGTAGGCATTTTCGGTCGAGATATTTTTTTAGGAAATTTTAGGTTGCAATTAGTGAAAAAGAAAAGCAATATAAATTAGCATCCATCTCTTTCATTTCTAAAGAGAGTGAATGACCTCTAAGATACTCTTATTTACAAATGTTATTTTGTTGGTTGATTATAGTCAAATAGATAAGGGTGTAAAAGGGTCGAACTGTTTGAATTTGACTCGAAACGTGAAATTTATACTTGAATTTAATTCGGATTTAAATTGTATTTGAAATTTTTTATTTATATTCAACTCGAATATTTTGTTAGTTTTGAGTTTTTATAATAATTAGAATTATAAATTGAATTTATTATTTTATTGATAAATGAGAAAATCTATTTATTATTACGCTTTACAAATATAAAATTATAGTTAAAATTAAAAATAAAATAATAATTATTTATTTTAATTTGATTTAATTTTGTATATATATTATAAAAGAATATATTAAGTATCTAATTGAGTATGTATTGAATTATTCGAGTTTTTTGAATTTTAAACGAGTCGAGTATAATTTTATTTTGATTTTATTTATATTTTTATTTAAATTATTTTTTATACTTAAATTTAAATTATATTATTAATGAATTTGAGTCTCGCTCATATTTTTTTTAAAATCGAATTCAGACTGTTTAATTAGATTTAGAGCCTTACCAGCAGACCACTTGGCAAGGTAATCAGCCAAGCTAGACTTATTAACTAACATTACTAGTTTTACAGAGACATTATCAATCATAAGGTTGTGGCTTATTATACTCGCATTCTGCTATTTGCATGAATTTTATTGGATGATTTGGAAAGTAAAAGCTGTGAAAATAAGTTGGAAAGTGTGTAACAACTCCTTTAATGTGAACATACATACCCCTTGCCATACTTTTTTTATGAAGTAGACTGATTTTGCTGGAGAACATCATTTTTATTTCAAAGGTGATTGATTTAGCTGAAAAATGTCCAGTAGAAAATGATCGATAGTATTCCTATTACAGATAATGTATCTAACACAACATCACAAGATCAAAAACAAGTTAATACTTGTTTTACAATATTAGATACACAACAAAATAGACTCAATAGTCAAGTAGTTGCTTGTTAAGATAGGTTGGTATTGTAATTAGCTCATTATTTATAAGGGTTTTTATGTCTCTTACATTTAGTTTGTTAAGTAGACAGTTAGTATAAATATAAAAGCTGAATACATAGTTAGGTAAGAAAAGTAGATAACTAGTTTCCTTTAAAAAGCTCTGTAATGGTGTTTTAGTTCATTAATGTAAATACAGAAATTGCTCCAGATTATGAGTTCTAAGAAATCTTTCATGGTATCAAAGCTGATCCTTCTATGTTTGTTTTGTTTCACTCTTTTGATTTGATTCTTCTACTTCCTTTTGATTCTTCAAACTCAATCGAGCTTGATTAATTTTTTATAGATCCGATCGATTTTGATTAAGTTTCATATCAGATCGTGTTTGATTACTAATCTTCCAGATCAGATAGTGTTTGATTACTACCTTTCGAGTTTGATTACTAATTCTCAGCTTGAGCTTGATTACTGTTTTTCAGATCGAGTCTATTTTTTTAGGGTTTTCATATCTTGCGTTTCTTGTCTACATCCTGACTTCTGAATTCTGATTGAATTGTGTTGTTAATATGGCTGGGACTATTGATTTTTCTTCTTCTACACAGTCACAAACTCTTGAATTTTCCATAGATTCTAATATGCATCCATTGTTCATACACAACAATGACCATCCTAATCTTATGTTAATTAATACGAAACTTAATGGAACTGATAATTTTGGAACATGGAAACGATCTATGCAAATTGCTCTGTCTGCCAAGAACAAAATGAGTTTGATTCTTGGTATGTTTAAGGAACACGAAAAGGATTCTCTCTGCATCCATTATGGGATAGAGCAAATGATATGGTTATAGCTTGGATCTTTAATCGTATCGATGAAATTAGTAACGATTTGCGTTATGTAACTCTCGCTGCGAATTTATGCGGGACAGAACTCAATGAGAGGTTTTCTTCTATTGATGGTCATAGAATTTTTGATTGAAAAGGATCTTCATAACCTGGAACAACAAGATACTTCAGTAGAAATCTACTATCACAAGCTCAAAGGTTTATGGGATGAAACTAATGCTATTGAAGCATTAAATTCTTGCACTTGTATTTGTACTTTTGGCAAAGATCATGAAAGAAAAGTTCAAAGGAAGCAATTAATGCAATTCTTGATGGGACTTCATGAAAGTTATACGGCTATTAGGGGACAAATTTTATTAATGAATCCTTTGCCTACTGTGAATCAAGCTTATGGTATGATCAAACAAGAGGAGACTCAACGACAAGGATACATTTCTTCTTTTTCAAATAGTCTAGTCCTTGCTGCTAATTCAGTTCATAAATCAGGCACACCTACTTCTAATGCAGGACATCAATATTCTCCTACTTTTCCTCAACAAAATAGGTCTGGTTATGTAAGACAACCTTTTCTGAAAGGAATATTTTGTAATCACTGCCATGGGGAGGGGCATATGAAACATGCCTGCCATAAACTACATGGTTATCCCCCTGACCATCCTGCTCATCCAGCTAATAGAATCAAGAGGTCTTTTTCACAGAATTTTCCACAAACACCTGTCCAGTCTTCCTATTTAGCACAACATAAACCTTATTCTTTTGGCTATTCATATAAACCTTCCACACCCAAAGCTATGCAAGTGATGCAAGACTTGCAAGGATCTTATACTCCAGATTCTTCTACACTATTGTCTGGTCATTCTGAGACACCTTCTTATGACTCTACCATCTGGTACCACACTTGTTACACAAGACAAATTCGATCACCTGACTTGACTAAATCATGTCATGACACTGTTAAACAACAAATTTGTCCCTACTTCTCCTGAAGATCATTTGATCTCTCAACACATTGCAGGTATATCATGTTCTTCTTCTTCTCTGGTTGCTAACGTTTACACTGCTACAACTTGGGTGATTGACTCAGGGGCTACAAATCATATATGCAATTCACTACAATATATGCATGATGTTTACTCAGTTTCAAGACCAATATCCATCAGTTTACCTAATGGACAAATTATTTTTGTTACCCATATTGGTTTAGTTTTTATTACTCAGAATTTTCTTTTATCCAATGTTTACTCACATTGTTAATGTTATCATTTTATCTAATGTTAATATTTATCTTTTTATCCAATGATAAATATTAACATCAAATTGTTTACTCACAATGTTTACTCACAATGATAAATATCACAATGTTTACTCACAATGTTAAGATCAAATTGTTTTATCCACATTGGTTCAGAATTTGTTTACTCAGAATTTTCTTTTATCCAATGTTTTGTTTGTTCCTAATTTCTAGTTCAACTTATTATCCATTTATAAGTTGATTTCTCAATACAATTGCAATGTCCAATTCCTAAACACTACTTGTATTTTCCAGGACCTACTCAAGAAGAAGGTCCTAGTTGTTGGAGAGCTTCATAATGGTCTTTATCTACTTCAGTCAATACCTTTTCATGCTAGTCCCTTCCTTCATCCTAGTACTGTTAATGTTGCTTTCTCATCATCTCAGAAGTTATGGCATCAAAGATTAGGCCATGCTTCCTTATCTTCCTTAAATAAAATTGATTCTTTGTCATCTTATTTTCCCATTTCATGTAATAAGCATGTGAACAATTGTGATGTATGTCCCATAGCTAAACAACACAAGTTACCATTTCCAAAGAGTGTAATTTCTACTACTTCATGTTTTCAGTTAATACATTGTGATTTGTGGGGTCCATATAGGATCACTACTATGAATGATTGCAAGTATTTTCTTACAATAGTGGATGATTTTTCTAGAACTGTTTGGACTTTTCTTATTCCTACTAAGCAACATGTTCATCATTTACTCAAATCTTTTTGTGCTTATGTACAGATACAATTTCACACCACTGTTAAAATCTTGAGAAGTGATAGAGGTACTGAATTTTTCAATATCCATGCTAACTTCCTTCTCACTAATTTGGGTATTACTCATCAAAGTTCTTGTTCTGACACTCCTCAACAAAATGGAGTGGTTGAGAGAAAACATCAAACCTTGTTGGATATTTCTCGAGCTCTCAGATTTCAATCTGGTCTTCCTATTCATTATTGGGGTTTTTGTCTTCTAACTGCAACTCATTTAGTTAATAGGCTTCCATCTTCTGCTATTTCTTACAAAACCCCTTATGAACTCTTATATAATTCTTCTCCTCAATATTCTCATCTCAAGGTTTTTGGGTGTCTTTGCTATGCTTCATGTCATCCTCCTGACAAATTTGCCCCAAGAGAAATTCCATCAGTTTTTCTTGGTTATCCTAATGATAAAAAAGGATATAGATTACTTTGTTTAGAAATAAAGAAATTTTTTGTTAGTAGACATGTGATATTCCATGAAGATTCTTTTCTATATTTTTCTTCCACTTCTACCAATTCTGATCCAGTTCATAATTTTTATGATATTCCTTGGATTGATGATGTTGTTTATTCACTTATTTCTCATGATTCTGTTTCTATTCCAGATTCTACTTCTTCATCTCCTGTTACTCCTATTTCTATTTCTGTTCCTCCTATTCCACAAGTTCCACCAGTTCTATAAGTTCCACCAGTTCGGGTATCTATTAGACACAAGACTCAACCTCTCAAATTCAAAGACTATGTTCTTTCTAAAACTCCCAGACAAGTTCAATCCTTTTCTTCTTCTCCAGTTTTGTCCAAATTTTCTTTATCCAAATTTCTTTCTTATAAACACATTAGTCTTTCCCACTGTCATTTTCTTAATGCAATCTCCAATATTACTGAACCTCATACTTACAAACAAGCCATTAAGGATACAAGGTGGATTGAGGCTATGGAAAAAGAAATTGCAGCCTTACAGAAAAATAACACTTGGACTCTTACTTCATTACCCTTAGGAAAACAAAAAATTGGGTGTAAATGGGTCTACAAAATCAAACATCACTCAGATGGCTCTATTGAGTGGTTTAATGCACGACTTGTAGCTAAGGGCTACACACAAACAGAGGGCATTGACTATCACGAAACATTTGCTCCAGCTGCTAAGATGGTTACAGTTCGTACTTTACTTTCCATAGCTGTCTCTAAACAATGGATTGTACAACAACTGGATGTTAATAATGCTTTTCTACATAGGGATCTATTAGAGGAAGTCTACATGGATATTCCTTAGGGCTATATTTCTCCATCTTTCGCTTCACTAGTCTGCAAACTAAATAAGTCTCTCTATGGACTTAAACAAGCTTCTCGCCAATGGTTCTCCAAATTAACTGATTCCTTATTACACCTTGGCCATTCTCAGTCGAAAGAAGACTATTCTCTGTTTACTTTCACGTCTTCTACAACATTCACCGCTGTCTTAATCTATGTTGATGATATTTTAGTGACTGGGAATGACAAGGCTTCTATTGATTCTCTCAAAACATTCTTAGATACTACTTTTAGTATCAAAGATTTAAGTGACATCAAATACTATCTTGGCATTGAAATTCTCAGATCTGATAAAGGTTTTCATCTCAATCAGCGTAAATATGCTTTAGATCTTATTTATCAACTTTGGTCTTCTGGATGCTAAACCACTTACAATTCCTCTCGATCAGAATTCTACCTTCGACAATGTTACTGGTGATTTACTTTCTGATGCTTCTTATTATAGATAGTTAGTGGGCAGCTTTTGTACTTGACCATCACAAGACCAGATTTGTCATATTCCATTCAAACTCTCAGTCAGTTCATGCAAGCACCAAGAACTTCTCATTTGAATGCTGCACACAGATTGTTGAGATACTTGAAACTTTCCCCAGGGCAAGGTTTATTCTTACCTGCATATAATCCTTTGCAACTACAAGCATATTGTGACAGTGACTGGGGTGGCTGCAAACTAACTGGCAGATCAGTTTCTAGTTTTTGCATGATGTTGGGTGATGCTTTAATCTCTTGGCATTCTAAGAAACAAAGTGTGGTTTCTCGATCCTCGGCTGAAGCTAAATATCGATCTTTGGCAACAACTAGTTGTGAAATCATATGGCTTATTAATTTACTCAAAGATCTTAACATCTCAGTTCCTTTGCCTGTTACTGTCTATTGTGATATCTCTTCTGCCATTGATCTTGCTTCTAATCTTGTTCATCATGCCAAAACTAAACATATAGACCTTGACTGCCATTTTATTCGAGAGAAGATTCATCAAGGATTGCTGGTTCCAACTTATATTCCTTCCAAACTTCAACTTGCCGATATCTTCACCAAGTCTCTTGGGAAAACATTGCACTGGTTTTTTCTCAGCAAGTTAAGGGTTCTCAATCCTTTCCACCCATCAACTTGTGGGGAGGGTATTACAGATAATGTATCTAACACAACATCACAAGATCAAAAACAAGTTAATACTTGTTTTACAATATTAGATACACAACAAAATAGGCTCAATAGTCAAGTAGTTGCTTGTTATAATTACACAAGGTTGGTATTGTAATAAGCTCATTATTTATAAGGGCTTTTTATGTCTCTTACATTTAGTTTGTTAGGTAGATAGTTAGTATAAATATAGAAGCTGAGTACATAGTTAGGTAAGAAAAGTAGATAACTAGTTTCCTTTAAAAAGCTCTGTAATGGTGTTTTAGTTCATTAATGAAAATACAGAAATTGCTCCAGATTATGAGTTCTAAGAAATCTTTCAATACCTTTTCTCTTGAGCATTTATTTTTGATTGAAAATCTGTTTTGTTTTGGTGTAATTCAAAATTTCAAATCATTTGAACACTTGTTTAATTTCTAAATAATTGGGCAACCATGAGCATCAATTATGCTGCCATGCACAATTGTTCATAATCCATTTGTTTTTTCAAGGTTCATAGATTCCTTTCTATTCTGTTTTTAGGGTTCAAAGAAAAATATTTTTATTAAACAGATAATTTAAGTTGTTTAAAGAAAAAAGTCAAAAAATAACAAATCTTACAAGTTGTTTAAGTTTGATTATTGACCATGACCCTATGATCTCTACAAAGTTTTGATATGAAAATGCAAATTAATATTTAGACCCTTAACTTGTCAACTGGTATAAAGAAGGTGAACTAGTGTATGTTAAGACTGTCGGACTCAACATTATTAATGTGACTCTCTTCTGAACTTGACTTCTCTCCGTCCTTTTTCCCCTTGATCACAAACACTTTTCTAATATATAGAAGTATTATATGTATATATATATATATATATATACAGACAAGATCCAGTCAGGACTCCCGAATTTTGTTAAAATGCGGACCTTTTTTTTTAAAACAACTAATTTTTTTTTTAAAATTTTATGGAACTGGAATTTTTCCATAATACATTGTTTTGGTATTATGAAAAAATTCCAGTTCCATAAAATATTAATTTTTTTTAGTTGTTTTAAAAAAAAGCAAAAAAAAAAAAGTCTGGATGGTACTAAAATGCAGGAGTCCGGACTGGAATCGGACCCTATATTATATATATATATATAACAGAGGTCCAACCTATAGTCATTTGAGAAAGTAGGTGGTCGTTGGAGATATATTGTGTTAAATTTAAGATAAATAAGTATAGAAGTTGTAGAGACCTAAAATTTGTCCATGTTTTCTCTAACAATGGTTGGAGGGAAATAGTGTCATTTTAACTTGAAGCGAGGATGTTAAAGTAAGGATAATGGGGCTCGGGACGATTACTTGGAGGCCACATGATGATCTTTAAGTGTCAAACTGCAAAAATGAGGATGAACAATTAGTCGGCGCATGCAGAAGGATTATTTTTCTACTTTTTCTCCATCTTCTTGGATTCGAAATTGATCAAACTCGATATCATTGTGTAGCTCTTGAAAAGAGCTTTTCAGATTGGTATGATACATTTTCTAACTCATTCTGATTTGAAAATTATGGATATTTTAGTGCACAACACGAAGAAGAAGACACCTCTTGGGTTGGCGCAAGTCTAGGGGCTCTATACTAAATTCTAAGTTGATCTCGTTAATATATGATAGATCCTTGCGATTTTGATAGTATTTGAGAATGTATGATAGTTAAGCATATATGACGATATTTGTAATGTGCGATCTATGGATTTATTTATTAATAAACTCTGTTTATAGATCACAATTATTATTAAAGGAACCTATGAATGAAATAGTATGTATATTTATCTATGATAAAGCATATACTTTGCAATCAATCTTATTTATTTATTAATAAAAGAATTATTTATTAAAAGCATTTATTATCTACATTGTGCTGATGTGATAAACCCATAGTTTTAAGTAATGCTTTTAGAATCATGATGAGATCATTCTAATGAGATCTAAATTCTTAGATAGCTTAAAACTAAAATATTCCCAATCAATGGATTACTAAAAAGGGGATTAGTGATCCGGATAGATTGAATACGTCACGTTGCTTGCTCATTGGATGAGGATGATTGATCTCATGATCATTTATGTGGAGACACTAAAGCAAGTATGTAGGTACTTATTAGAGAATAAGTTCACTAAACGTGACTTGCTAAGGAATACCTAATGGAGTTTTACTTGCTTGTCAATAGGAATTCCTGTAGTGATAGTAGTATAAGTAATCCTTAGACTTGAGATCATCATAGTATCTTGTATATAATGAATTACACTTTGACTTATTCCTTAAGACTCTTAGGGTATATCAAAGGGTATGCTTGGGGTGTAATAAGTTATATATGGAGATAATGAATGATCAATAAAGAATCTATCACTTCTAGTAAAAGAAGAGATATGTCCTATGTGATTCGATAAATGACAACCCAGGAATCCTTTGCCAAGGTGGAATGAAATTTGAAAGTAATTTCTAATTTGTATTCATTAGGAGTTGTGCATTTAGGAATCAAAATACATATAATTAAATAAAATAAGACTTAACAGTAATTCCATGTCTTATATTTAATTGGGACATTATATGGTGGAAGGATTGAATTGTACGGTAACTATTAACTCAAAGGTTCTTTTATGATTAATGTTGAAATTTATATTATCTAGAAAAGTCGTTGATCGCTAGGAGAACTTATCTATTGTAGAATAAATATTATTTATTTAAATAAATTAATCGTTTAATTTATTTATTTAAATAAGATTAGAATTATTCTAATTGATTTATTCACAATAGGTTTAATATGGAGAACCTAAAAGGGTCACACCATAAAAGGAAGAATAATTATTTAAGAAGTTAATGGCATAATCGTAATAATATGTTAAGTATATTTAATTTAATTTATGATGATAGAATAAATTAAATAGCTTAATATTATTATTTAATATTTTAGAAATATTAAATATAAATTAATAAGAGAGTCTTATTAATATTATTACAATTATTATTATTTTAATTTCTAAAAGAGTTTAGGAATTAATTTAATATAAGTACTCTCATTTATTCCTAATAGGATTAGGAGGAAAATTAGTTAAAGGAGTTTAATTAATTATCCTAATAAGATTAGGAGCCCATTTAATTAAAAGAGTTTAATTAAATAAATAATACCTTATTTTAATTAAATAGGGTTTACGATATCTTTATAAGAGAGTCTTATATCGGATATCGGATATCGTAATTTCAATAGTTGGAAGTCGCGCTCCTTTTTTATAGAGATAGGAAAAACTAGGGTTTGAGCCAATACACCATTCTTTTTGAAAATTCTTCTTCCTTGGTGGATTACCTCCGGAGGCCATACACTTGGGTGTCTTACATTGATCAAAGGAAGGAATCTACCAGGAGATTCAAAGAGATCGCGAAGAAGTAGGAGGTGAACTCGTACCTGTGGAAGCTCGTATCTACAAGGGTATGATTTCATAACTTCTTGTTCTTTGTTTTAATTAATAATATGCATAAAGGATGATCCGGGTAATTGGTTTGTAAAAAAAATTTAAAATATGATTTTATTTTGCTTCTGCTAATTCTGCAATTTGATTGTTACTTTGATTTTCACAAAACCTAACAGTGGTATAAAGTGCCAAACTTTATACGAATTATTAATTATTTTGATTCCATATATGTATGGGTATGTATTTAGAATAATTTATTGGGCATAATTTATTGTATAAAATTATTATTTATTTTAAAAAAAAATGGCGAAACTGTTTTTGAAAAGCGGACGTGATGTATTGTCGTGAATTACATATGGTTATTCATGTTACTTGATTCACGTGAATAAGCCTGATTACTATACTAATAAGTCTAATATATATATATATATAATATTTAACCTGAAGCATATTCCTGGTATTTAAAGACATCCACGTTCTTGGTTGTTATTTATATATATATATATATGATATTACTTAACAAGTGATAGATATAAGTATAGTATTTAGTAATCATCTCCTGGGTAAATATTCATATGGACTATAGGCTCATTCACGTGTTATATATATTATATATATAACGTATATATATATATATATATATATATATATATATATATATATATATATATATATATATATATATATTAATATTAATAATTTTATAATTAAAATAAAAAGTTTATTTTAATTTTGAAATTGGATTTCATGCAATTTAAAATGCCCATTAATTGATATATATATATATATATATATATATATATATATATATATATATATATGGAATAATTTTATTTATTGATACATATGATGATATGTATGATAATAAATGGGATTGATTATGGACTATTATTGACGATGTGATTGGATTTATTTTGGTTGGATGTTTGAATGAATGAGTTTTTTTATTAAATGGGAATTCTGCGTACCTCGTCTTTTTACGATTTTCTTCTTGATGTAAATTCTATCTCTCTCTATGTACTTCCCTTGATTTGTTGATAAGGTTTCTATTTAAATTAAATAGTTTAATGTAATAGGATTAGTTAGAATTTTTTTTGAAGAAGCAGGAGATCAAGGAGAAAAGAGGCGCTCGAAGACCCATTTGTAATGGAGCAGGGTTTAAATGTAATAGTTATATTTAAATGTTTATTCTTGCACCCTAGGGTTTGACCTTTTGGTTCACTTGGTGGCTCTAGTGAACAAACTAGAATAAAAGTCCATAATCAATCGGGTAGAATATAGTATTCTATATGTGCATGCTAGTATATATATATATATATATATATATATATTATGCAAACATTTATATGTATAATATATATATATGCGTATTTTATATATATATATTGTATGCATTGTGCTAAACAAGATAAGACTAATAATAACAAACCCCTCAATGAAATTATATTAAGTTGTAGCGTTCAAAGATATTTGGAATATCGAGCGTTGCCTTCTAGCATGATAAAAATAATAGAGCATTGAATATTTAATATGAGTTTGTTGTACACACAAAGCGAGTATTAAATATTTGAGATATTATTTTATTACATTTGATGTTTATAAGGAATTGAACATTCTTGGCTTTGTTGTACACACACAAGAGAACATGTAGTTTTCTCTTCACTTATATGGAAATCTTTGGGTATGACTTAACTTAAATCATTTTAGTTGGGATGTGCACACACTTGACCATTATGATTTAAGAGGCAAAATATAAGGAGTTACATGATGATGTAATTGACAAGAGTTGTCTACCTATTTATTTATATATAGTTTGTTGTGCACACAAAAGGCTATATACATTTGAAATGGGATCCTTATTCTCACTAGCAAATCTTTAATTAGATATTCTTAGAACTATATTCATGAGGTAATATAGTTTGAAGAAAATAGTGGGAGAGATACAATATAAAATAAGACCTAATTTATTTTGGTAATTAATTAAATGAATGTTTGCTAAAATATTGTCTTTTTACATGCGAAATTTTGAAAATGTCACATTCACTAATTTCAACTGCGTAGCATACTTGATCTTAACAAGTGGCCGGGCCAGGAGAATTACTGCAATTTGGTTAAGGAATCTGAAATTGTTCTCCTTCTTTGAAAAGATTTCTTATGTCCTAAATTAGCTTTCGTACTGCAAAAAGTTGCGAGAGAGCGACCTACGAGGAAGAGATTGCTACTTTTAAAAAGTGGCAAGATGATGCATTGTGGCTCGATGCATCATGCTCGCATCCATGAGTGACTTGAGCTTGGCGTCGGCATGAAACCATGGATGCTCTACTCTTATGCTCTTGCACCTTCAAGAGTTGTATGGTGAGCAAAGTAGAATTTGCTAGATATGAAATATCTAAGGAGCTCTCCGATCTCGGATGATCGAGGTACTCTGTTGAGACTCATGTCTTAAAGATGATCAATTGATTGAGCGTCTTGGATGACTTGGGTTTCGTCATGGATGGGGAGTTGAGTTAAGATTTAGTCTTTGCGGTCACTCCCGGACACCTTCTCACAATTTGTTGTGAATTTTCACATGAATAAGTTAGATGTCGACTTGCACTGAATTACTTAACATGTTGAAAGCTTTGAAGGTCACTTCCCATCAAGAAGAACCATGTCTTCTTGGTGGATGATTCTTCCAAGAAAAGGAAGAGGCCCAAGGTATCTTCTCGAAAGAAGAAATCCAAGAAGGCTAAAGGAAAAAGGAAAGTGAAGGATCAAAAGAAAACTGATCCGACTAGCAAAGGAATTTGCTTCCATTGCAACAAGTTGGGTCCTTTGGAAGAGGAGCGCAAGGATTATCTTGCGGAACAAAAAAGAAGAAGCTTGGAGAAGCTTGAATCCTAATCAAGGTTTGTTTATGATTGAAATTAATTTTTTGAAAGTCGATCTTCTACTTGGGTATTGGATCTGCAATTTGTGGTTCTCACATATGTAATAATATCGGGAATTTGGTCGAAGTAGAAAAGTTGAGCAAGGATGAGGTTAATCGTCTATGAGTGGGAAATGGAGCAAAGGTTGTTGCATTAGGTTGTAAGGGACTTATTGTTTAGCATTGCCTACTGGGCAAGTCCATTAGTTTAAATAATTGTTATTTTTTTCATCACTTATTAGAAACATTATTTCAATATCTGTATTGGATATGGATGGTTTTGACATTATAATAAAGAACAATAGTTGTTTTATTTATAATAATAATGTTTTATATGGTGTTGGTAATTTCTGAAATGGACTTTACATTCTTGACTTGCATGAAAATATACTTCAAATTGAACAAACTAAGAAAAGGAAAAGAGATGATGTTAATTATACCTATATGTGGTGGCTTTGTAGACTCGGTCGTATTAATGAAACAAGATTATCCAAGTTGCATAAAGATGGGCTCTAGAGCTATCGATTATGAATCATATCAACTTGTGAATCTTGTCTCATGGGAAAAATGACTAAATCTCCTTTTAGTGGAAAAGGAGAAAGAGATTCTGAGTTGTTAGCGTTGGTACACACGGATGTATGTGGACCTATGAACAGCGAATGCACGAGGAGGTATTCTTATTTTATTACATTCACTTTGATGATCACTCAAGATTTGGATATGTGTATTTAATGAAATACAAATCTGAATCATTTGAAAAGTTCAAAGAGTTGAAGTGAAGTAGAGAAACAAAGCTGGCAAAAGTATTAAGATTCTTGATCGGATCGAGGAGGTGAATACTTAGCGGTGAGTTTCTCAATTGTCTCAAAGAAAATGGTATAATCTCACAATGGACTCCACGGGGGGCGCCACAATTTGAATGGTGTATCGAAAGGAGAAATCGAACAACTTTATTGGACATGGTTCGTTCCATGATGAGTTTTACCGATCTTTCGGTGTCATTACGGGGATATGCCCTAGAAAGCGGCTACATATCTACTAAATAAGGTTCCTCGAAAATCCATCCCTAAGACTCCATATGAGATGTGGACGGGGAGGAAGCCTAGTCTTAAGCATGTTAAGATTTGGGGATGTCCAGCTTATGTGAAAAGGTTTCAGAACGATAAGCTTGGGACAAGATCTGATAAGTGTACTTTTGTGGGATATCCTAAAGAAAGTTTAGGATATTATTTCTACAATCCTACTGAACAAAAGGTGTTTGTTGCCAAACATGCTGCCTTCTTGGAAAAGGAGTTTATCCTTGAAGGGGTCAGTGGGAGGAAAATAGATCTTGAAGAAATTCAAGAACCACAAACCACTCTGAGATCAAATGGATGAACTTTGTCCAAGTAGAGATTCATACATACCACACCTATTGTAAATCTGGAAGAGTACCAAAAGATACACGATAGGTATGGACTTGTCATAGAGGATGGCGATGAAGTGCACGCATCATAGATGATGATGATCCATTGAATTCTGAGCAGGGCTATGAGTAGTAAAGACTCGGAGAAGTGGCAAGAAGCCATGAAATCGAGATGGACTCCATGTATGAAAACCAAGTATGGACTTTGGTTTCACCACCACTGAAGGCATTAATTAAACCTATTGGGTGTAAATGGGTCTTAAAAAAAGAAAAGCTGGAAGCGGGGCGGCAAGGTAGAGACCTATAAAAGGCCATTTGGTGCAAAAGGTTTCAAACAAAGACAAGGAGTTGACTATGATGAAACCTTCTCACGATAGCGATGCTCAAGTCCATTCGGATTTTGCTTGCGATTGCGACTTACCATGACTACTGAAATCTGGCGGATGGGCGTGAAAGCGGCCTTCCTCGATGGGAAACTTGAGGAGGATGTGTATATGACACTGACCCGGAGGATTTGTTTCAAAGGTTGGAACAAATCAAGTACATAAGCTTCTGACGATCCATTTATGGATTGAAGCAAGCTTCTCGTAGGTGGAACATCCGTTTTGATGAGACAACAAAAGAGTTTGATTTTATCAAAAATGAGGATGAACCATGTGTGTACAAGAAGGTTAGTGGGAGTATGTTGTTTCATTCCTCGTATTATATGTTGATGATATATTTTGCGATAGGGAATGATATTCTATGCTCTGATCAATTAAAATCTGGTTATCTAAACACTTCTCCATGAAGGACTTGGGAGAAGCATCCTATATTTTGGGGATAAAGATCTATAGAGATAGATCTAAAAGGATGCTTGGCTTATCCCGAGGCGATACATTGACTTCGATGCTAAAGAGGTTTAGCATGGAAGATTCAAAAAGAGGTCTCATCTTGGATGAGCCATGGAATACATCTCTCAAGAAAGCAGGCCCCAAAGACACTTTGAGGAGAGAGGCCAGTATGAGTAAGATTCCTTATGCTTGATAATAGGATCTATCATATGCGGTATGATATGTACTAGACCGGATGTCGCTCATGCACTTAGTGTAACAAGCGAGATATCAGTCGAATCGAGGAGAAGAACAACTGGAAGGCGGTGAAAAATATCTAAAGTACTTAAGAAGAACTAAGGATGTATTTCTTGTCTACGGTGGAGTGCGAATTGAAACTAGAGGCTTCACAGACTCAAGTTTTCAAATGGACCAAGATGATGATAAATCCATTTTGGGGTATGTGTTTACCTTAAATGGTGGCGTGATGAGTTGGAAGAGTTCAAGCAACAAGCGATTGTTGATTGATGTGTGGCGAGTACATAGGCTGCAAGTGAAGGCTGCAAAGGGAAGGCTATTTGGATGAAGAAGTTCATTACCAGAACTTGGTGTGGTTCCTAGCATTCTGAGAGGACCGATACCTTTTATTTTGTGACAACAACCGGGGTACATTGCTTGAGGCTAAGGAACCAGGTCTCATCAGAAATCAAACACGTGTTGTGGCGGTTTCATTTGATCGAGAGAGATCATTGAAAGAGAGGCGTCACCCTGGGCGTGTGGACTCTCAAGACAATATTGCGAGATCCATTTACTAAAGCGTTAACACAACGGAGTTCGATCGTCACTTAGAGAAGATGGGTATGAGATACCCGGCGATTGGCTTTAGTGCAAGTGGGAGATTGAAAGTAGTAGTATGCATACAAGCCGATCATGTATGATGATAAAGCATATACTTTGTAATCAATCTTATTTATTTATTAATAAAAAATTATTTATTAAAGGCATTTATTATCTACATGGTGTTGTTTTAATAATATGTGATAAACCCATAGTTTTTAAGCAATGCTTTTAGAATCATGATGAGATCATACTAATGAGATCTAAATTCTTAGATAACTTAAAACTAAAATGTTCTCAATCGATGGATTACTAAAAAGGGATTAGTGAATCCGGATAGATTGATACATCGTTGCTTGCTCATTGGATGAGGATGATTGATCTCATGATCATTTGTGTGGAACACTAAAGCAAGTATGTAGGTGCTTATTAGAGAATAAGTTCACTTTGAGCGTGACTCGCTAAGGAATACCTAATGGAGTTTTACTTTTGTCGATAGGAATTTCTGTAGTGATAGTAGTACAAATGATCCTTAGACTTGAGATCATCATAGTATCTTATATATAATGAATTACACTTTGACTTATTCCTTAAGACTCTTTAGGGTATATCAAAGGGTATGCTTGGGTGTAATAAGTTATATATGGAGATAATGAATGATCGATAAAGAATCTACCACTTCTAGTAAAAAAAGAAATGTCTATGTGATTCGATAAATGACAACCCGAGAATCCTTGGCGAGGTGGAATGAAATTAGAAAGTAGTTTCTAATTTGCATTCATTAGGAGTTGTGCATTTAGGAATCGAAATACATATAATTAAATAAAATAAGACTTGTGGTAATTCCATATCTTATATTTAATTGGGACATTGTATGGTGGAAGGATTGAATTATGCGGTAACTATTTACTCAAAGGTTCTTTTATGATTAATGTTGAAATCTATATTATCTGAAAAAGTCGTTGATGTTAGGGAGGCTTATCCTATTGTAGAATAAATATTATTTATTTAAATAAATTAATAGTTTAATTTATTTATTTAAATAAGATTAAATTATTCTAATTGATTTATTCACAATAGGTTTAATATGGAGAACCTAAAAGGTCACACCATAAAAGGAAGAATAATTATTTAAGAAGTTAATGGCATAATCGTAATAATATGTTAAGTATATTTAATTTAATCTATGGTGATAGAATAAATTAAATAGCTTAATATTATTATTTAATATTTTAGAAATATTAAATATAAATTAATAAGAGAGTCTTATTAATATTATTACAATTATTATTATTTTAATTTCTAAAAGAGTTTAGGAATTAATTTAATATAAGTACTCTCATTTATTCTAATAGGATTAGGAGGAAAATTAGTTAAAGGAGTTTAATTAATTATCCCTAATAAGATTAGGGAGCCCATTTAATTAAAAAGAGTTTAATTAAATAAATAATACCTTATTTTAATTAAATAGGGTTACGATATCTTTATAAGAGAAGTCTTATATCGGATATCAAGATATATACGTAATTCAATAGTTGGAGAGTCGCCCCTTTTCTATAGAGATAGGAAAAACTAGGGTTTGAGCGATACACCCTTCTTCTTGAAAAAATTCTTCTTCCTTGGTGGATCACCTCTAGAGGCCATACACTTGGGTGGCTAACATTGATCGAGGAAGGAATCTACACGGAGATTGAGGAGATCATGGAGAAGTAGGAGGTGAACTTCGTAACAATGTGGAAGCTTCGTATCTACAAGGGTATGATTCCATAACTTCTTGTTCTTCGTTTTAATTAATAATATGCATAAAGGATGATCAGGGTAATTGGTTTGTGAAAAATTTTAAAATCGATTTTATTTTGCTTAGCTATTTTTTGCAATTTGATTGCTACTTTGATTTTCACTTTTATGCTTAGATCAAATAATGCTTCTATGTAAGCAAATATAAAAATTTATGCACTGTTATAAAAGTTTAAATGACTATTATATTTGTATGAGAAATGCTTATTGAATAAGCAAATATATAACTTTAAGCTTAATTTGAATGTCATATAAGCAGATATATACCTTTTGTTCAGATTTATAAAGATTTAATTTTTTTTTATAAAATAAAGAGTGTGTTTCTATGGAAAACAAATTTAATTTAAATTTCAGGTATAAAGTGAAGACACTCGAAATTTTGCATTCCTGTTACTAACCCTGCAGGAGGGTAAAATCGTCTTCCAGAGATAACCGTAGAAGTCAAAATCAGTTTCAACCCCAGAGACAACCCTAAGAGATCTAGTTTACAATCTCGGAGATAACCCCAAGAGATTTAGTTTCAACCTCGGAGAAGACCCTAGGAGATCCAGTTCCAACCTTGAAGATAACCCCGAGGGATCTAGTTCAAGTTCCGGAGATAACCCTAAAAAAGTCAGTTCCAACCCCAGAGATAACTCCGGGTGATATAGTACACACCCCAGAGATAACCTCGGGAGGTCCAACAAACCTCATAGATAACCCTGAGGACAGTCAAAATCAACAATAACCCAATCTCGGAGATAACCCTGAGAAATGACTGCTACAACTGCGTCAAAACTGGAGATAACCCCTGAAAGGGTAAAATGGTAATTTTTCCACCTCAACATCACATCAACATCGTCTCAACATCTTTTAACTCAAATTGAGTATCAAGATGTCCCACAAGAACCATAGCTCAAATCCTGAGTGACAACTGCACAAGACAACACAACGGATAGACAATGAAGACTTGGAGATCTGGTCATAGACCCATCTTCCTGGCTTCGTACAACCTCTAATCCCATGTCATTGTGTAACTCTCGACAACATATTTTTGAAAAGGTATAACACTCCTTTATCGGATGCCCAAATCAAAAGTTATGAAGGTTCGAGTGGACAACGTGTAACTCGAGTGCACGTACTTCAAGATAACGGGACTCGCAAGGCTCGGGGCAGCCTAGGAAGCCGCAAGTAGACTCGTGTAAGCCGTAGGTAGACCCGTGCTCCAAATTGAGTGATTTTTCTTTCTAAACACTTGTAAGCTCGTGTTTTGTAACATACTAAAGTTTAACCAGTGGAAACTGAGTTTTCAGGCCTTAAAAGCTATATGAAGTCTTCTTCGCAGCCTATTGTAAGATATTTTAGATTTTAAAGCTTTCTATTACTTTTATATCTATGTATATATACTGCCATTGAGAGTCTCTTCGAGTGGGTACGCCCGGATCGTTGATCCGTGACTTTTTCTTCCTTATATATATATATCCTTGATCCTTGAAATCGACTCAGCCTGGATAGAATATTCGGAGCGTTTACTGCTTTTATATATTTATATATATATATCATCGAACTCGAAACTCAATTGAGCTTGGATAGAATATCCAGAGCGTTTACTGCTTATATATATATATATATATATATCACCGAAATTGAAACTCGATATATATATATATATATATATATATATATATATAATTTTTATTTTGTCAGGCCTGAAGTTTACTTCGTGGCCATTTACCGCTTATATATATATTTACATTTCTGTTTGGCCTGGAGTTTACTTTGTGGCCTTTTATAGCTTATATATATATATATTTACATTTCAAAGTTTTGTCTGGAGTTTACTTCGTGACATTTGATCATCTATATATATACATATATATATATATATATATATATATATATTTACTACTTTTATATATATTTGCTTTAACTGCTTTCATAATGTAGATATTTAACTTTTTAGTCCGTGGATTAGATTTGCCTAAATCTGGCTACTTCTAACTTTGATCGGTTCAAAAGTGTCTAAATTGGAACCGTTAAATCTAGAATGGTTTAGATTTATTTAAATATATTTCTTCTTCTAGCTTTTGTATATATTACTATTTTATGTGAGCCAAGGAATCATGTGATCAAAGATTCAGCCTCTAAATCTAGATTCGGTTCCCACGATGTACATTTCTCAGTTGCAGCCAGCTTGTAAATTATCTACGCTATCTGGATATCTTTAGATGACTCTCATGCCCACAAGAAGTTTGGCACTGCTATGTATTTTATTTTCTCAAAGATGCCTCACATCTTGAAAATAAAAGCAATCGAGCTGAACACATAATAAAATGGAAGTATCAAAGGCCTCAATTACTATTGAGCATAAGGGTTTGAAAACTAGTTTTCCAAAACTTCGCTGCTATATCTTGTTAAAATTGAACTTTTATATACAAGTCAAACCCTTTGTATATAGGTGCAAACGAGGCATAACACTACTTCCAGATAATTGCACATAGGCCTAACACACACACACGCATGTAGATAAAAGTTGATTGAAAAGTTATGGTAATCGTGTTTTCACGGAAGTCAGGGGGTGCCCAACACCTTCCCTCCGTTTAATCAAGCCCCCAAACCTATTGAATCTCGGTTTCCAAGACCAGTTAAACAGTGTCTAACCATTGGGTCTTTGTGCAAACCTTTTCAAAATCGTTTGAGTTGGTACAACCATTTCAAATCTACCAATAGACGACTCTAAAAGTCAAATCGTCGACATTAATATGTCAGACCTTTTCAAACTTTCCTTTCCAGACAAAACTCACCCAAAATGAGAACACCAAAAGACAAGCACAAAAAGGGACACACATTTTCCCGACGTCGACAGGTGGCAACTCTGCTAGGGACTCCAGTAAGAGGGCTTAAGCCGTTGTTCAAACATTTTTAAAACAAAACTTTTATCTTCTTATGTGTGAATACTACATTTACATTCAATGGATGTGTACTAGTGCTTTATTTACTACACTTTAGTGCTTCACACCATATCTGCCTATGATATTAACGCTTCACACATGTCATCATTTCCATACGGTGAGACGCGATGTATGTTGTCTAATTCCTCTACCAAGAGGCAAACCCGTCGGTGTTTGATTACTGGAGTCAAGGGAGGCTAATCCCGCGAGGCTCAGGAAAGGCACCACCCAGATTTACTCCAGTTGAAAGATTGGATTAACTTCCCATCCAGTAAATTGTGATGATCTAGGGACCTTCATGTCAAAAAGCTGCGAGAGTAGCCTAAGATAGGTGAGCCTCTGATAAACCAAACGTGAAGGAAAGTCTCTTCATACCTTCCCATTTTAATTACACGTAATTTCAATTCCATTTCAATCTCAATGTAATGGAAAATATAAAGGAATATGTAAATATGAATTCCTTTTAATATCAAGACCTGTTGTCGACGTCGGGATTTTTGAGTGTCCCTTTTCGTTACTTGTTCTTTGGTGTTCTCATGTTAATGTGAGATTTGTTAGAAAAAACAAGTGAAAAAGGTCCGACATGTGTAATGTTGACGATTGGACTTTAAGAGTTGCCAGTTGGTGTATTTAACTGGTTGCACCAACGCAACCGAAAAGGTTTGCACATTGACCCAATGTTTTGACACTGCTAGACGGGTCTATCAAACCGAGATTCATTTTGGGTCTGGGGGCTTGATTATGCGGAGGGAAGGTGTTAGGCACCCCCCGACATCCGTGTTACCATGGTGACCACCACTTTTCAAAGAAATTGTTATATGAATGTGTGTGTTTGTGTGTGTGTGGATCAATGTGTAATTATTTGAAAGTAGTGCGAGGCCTCGTTCGCACCTATATACACAAGGTTTGAATTTTATAGAAAAATTCAGTTTTAACCAAGATATATCAATGAAGTTTTGTAAAAGAGGTTTTTCAAACCTTGTGCTCAATAGGAATTGAGACCTTTTCATACTTCCATTTTTATTGTTAAATGTTCCGCTTGTTTGCTTTTATTTTTGAGATGCACAAGCATTCTTGAGAAAATAATATACTGATGAGCGTCGAACTCCTCATGGGCATGACAAATGACCATCCAAGGAAATTCGAGACACTATAAAATAATGTACAGTCGCCATAATTTGAAAAATGTCCATCATGGGAACTGAATCTAGATTCAAGAATGAACTCGTGATCACATGATTCCTAGGCTCACATGATCTCGCAATTTGTATGGAAAATAGTAGCGATATATATATATAAAAGTCAGTAAATATATATATATAGACATGATCAACCACCACGAATCAACTCCATGGGGATCGAGAAATGTAAATATATAAAAGCGATAAATATATATATATATGGACATGATCAACCACCACGTAAGTAAACTCTAGGTGGGACGAAATGTAAATAAAGTCGTAAAAGTTTATCAATCGCCACTTAAGTAAACTTCAAGTGGACAAAATGTAAATAAAGTCGTAAAGGTCCAATGAAGTAAACTCTGTGTCAGCATGGGAATGTATATATATATATATATATATATATATATATATATATATATATATAAAAGCGATTAAACATACCGGATATAAAATCAGTCTCATCGCATGTAGTCCACCACGATTTATATATATATATATAAAAGCAATTAAACGCTCCAGACCGAAGTCTAGGCTCAATCAAGGCATAACTAGATAATGTTAGTCCATATATGAAATATATACATATAGATAAGTATATATATACAGACAGAAATGAAAACCACGGATCGATGTTCGGGCAAACACACTCACACGACTCTCAACGTGTACAACAGTGTGTGCTAATATGAGAAGAAGGCTTTATAAAATATGAGAAGGCTTACAGTGGGATACCAAAGAAGACTTCTATTGACTTTAAATGGATAAACACTTAGCTCCCGCCGGATAAAAGATAGCTATATGTGAGCTAACTAGTGTTTAGAAGTGAGGAAACACTCAAAAGATGTGTATGCAGAGAAAAATGGACAGGGCTTTCTAGCCTTTTTCCCTCCCTCTTCTTCTCAAATGGCTGAACCCAAGGCTTGTATATATAGAGGCGAATGGTCATAGTACACTGCGGTAAACAATGAAGCTGTACCTGCTGGTGGGCCGTAAGGTGCATCCGAGCCTTGCGGGTCCTGTCATCTCGTAGTATGTGCAGTCGTGCACTGTAATATCCGCTCGAACTTGTAGAACTTCAATCTGAGCATCCGAATGAGGTATATCTGACCTTATTCAGATTGCTTGTGTCAAGAGTTACACAATGACATGGATTAGAGGTTGTACGAAGTCAGGAAGAGGGGTCTATGCCCATGGTCTTCAAGCTTCAAATTCTATCCAAAGTACTGCCACACGTAATAGTCACTCGGGATTGTCAATCCTCCGCTCTTGTGGGACATTATTGGATGTATGTATGTATGAGGTGTTGAGATAATGTGCCATTGTCGAAGGAACAAGATGACATTATGACTCCTCACCGGGGTTATCGCTAGTTTGAGTTGAAAGTAGATGTTGCTCAGGGTTACAGCTGAGATTGGACTACTTGTTGGTATGCTACGATATCATCTTGTGAAGATGACATTGTGACTCTTCACCGGGGTTATCGCCGATTTAAGCAGAAAGCAGACGTTGCTCAGGGTTACATCTGAGATTGGACTACTGCTTGTATGTCTCATTGTCATCTGTGGATGTTCCTGTCTGCCCGTTATTATCTCCGGGTCTGAGGTGTGTGTGCCTCGATAGGATGTCTGAGGTTGAAGCTGATTGCATATGTTTAAAACAAGCATTTCTGGGGTTATCGCTAGAACTGCAATGGCATCTCTTGGGGCTATCACCAAGGATGGGGCTGCTACTCCCAGTGTTGTCTCTGGGACTGGAATTGAGCGTCGCGGTGTTATCGCTAAGACAGAACTGTCATCTCCGGTGTTGTTGTCGGTCTTTTGATCTGCATATCTCGGTGTTATCTCCGAGATTGGAAATGACATTCCTGGTGTGTGTTCCGGGTTTGAGATGAAGTTCTCGGTTTGTGTTCCGGGTTAGAACTGAACTTCTAGTAGTATCCAAAATGGATGTAAGTTGTCTTTCAGGGTTATCTCCAAAAGACGAATCTACCCTCCTGCAATGTTAGTAATAGGAGTGTATAAAATTTCGAGTGTCTACAGATGCCCCTCTTTATCATATTCATGCAATGCAAGGCATGGATAGGATAAAGAATACTAGACACTTGAAATGCAAGCAAGATAAACATGATGCTATATGCAGCAACATGATGCTAATGCATGTAAAATGCATGAATGATTGTCTGGTAATCCTGCTGGGATGACAATCAGTGATGGCTTGGACATGCGATCCAAGTTTCCAAGGATGTTGACGTTGGGGCTATCACCAAAGTCTTGAATCCAAGACACTGGCTTATAGTCCATAGAGTTACCTCTTGTGTGTAAGAGATCTATGGGGATAAAGCTTTGTCTGTTTGAGGATGTGTATAACATATTCCCTCATTCTATCGGAGTTACTGCCAACAATTTGTTGTTTATCAGGGTTGCTTGATCTTCGCTGATGTGTGTATCACCGGATAAATCCCTGCTGGATGCATTGTCAAGGCTACTTGACCTTCATTGATGTGTGTGTCAATGGTAGCTTTGCGTTGTAGCCCCCCGCCAGGGAAGGTTGCTTCGATGGGTTTACTTGCCATCGGCTGACATAACGTCAAGGCTGCTTGACCTTCATTGATGTGTATATCAATGGTTGCATTGCGTTGTAACCCCCACAGGGGATACGTAGATGCTTGATAGATGCGCGTTGTGACCTCCGCTGGGGATACGTATATGCTTGATAACTTCGGCGTTGTAACCCCCTCCGGGGAGGTTTGATATTTCGTTGTTTTGCGTTGTAACCCCCGTAGGGGATACGTCAGGGTTGCCTGACACTCATTGACGACATCTGCCGAGCATGATCTGTGAAAGGTAAGCTCATTGGTATAGTATACCCTGCATTCAGGCGAATACCTTTGAAACGACGGGAGTTTAACTCTGACCGACGAGAAACCAGGATTTCAGGCTATTCCGCTCAATCGCGTAGCACTTTTATTCCTGATTTGGCCTTTTCAGCTTGTGAGACCTCCTTTGCAACTCTAATTGTAGCGAGCTGGAGGTGTGGGACCCATGTAGGAGTGCCTCAGGTTAGCCTGCGGACAACCGTGCCTATGTATAGGCAAATGGTTGCTTTCATAAGTCATTTTCAAGTTGCGCAGCGATGGAAATCCGAGAGCTCTTCTTCAGATCTGCTGAGTGCCACTATTACTCAGGATTCTCCCACCCCGAGTGCCACTATTACTCAGAATTCGGCATATCATTTAGAGCAGACCTTACATCTGATGACTTATGATAGAGATCAGGCTAGGGCCGCGATGTTGACAGCTCTTGATGAGAGAGATACTACTCTGTTAGAGAGGGATGAGGCTAGATCGCCCGAGGATGCATTGATAGTGGAGCGGGATCTTTCGCTTTATCTGCTAGGGATGTGGCCATTGTAGACAACACTTCACTTGAGATCCCGGATGATTGTCGGTCTTGCCGACATGAGTGCTTACATTGATGAGCATTATGCCTGACATGCGGTTAGCCTCTCGATCCGCTAGCTCGTGTAGATACCTTGGGGTGGAGCTTGCGATTGCTTCCTCTCTGTCGTCGAGAGAGGATGCTATATTAGATCCGATAGTCCCATATACACACAGATCTCGTAGATAGCTTTGTATTTTCCTTCGCTGCAGGACTAAGCTTAGCCATTTTTTCATGTACAACATGATGTATATATCAAACAGTATTATATATGGCAGGAAAATATATTTTGATTCACTTCCCTTTTAGTTATGCCTTGATACCTGCTTGATGTTTGCCTGTTTCTCTAGGGCCTTGTGATCTTGATGCATTCTGAACCTATCCTTGATAGATGGACATTGAGACGTCGCAAGATCTCTCAGAACGGATCATAGATTTCTGTAAATCCCTACCATCTTTGGTGTCTTAGGACTGGTATATGTATGGAAAAGTTGAGAGGAGGGTGGTTTCTTCTTCTCTGAGATTGACCGCACCACAGATGGTCGCCAATACTTCTATTTGTGAGAAGCCTAGTTAATTCCATCTCTTATGGGTTGGTATTGCTCTTTGAGGCACGATCGCAGCTTAGATGGTCACAGAATCTTCTATTGGTGAGAAGAGGTTGGGTAATTCCATCCTTTGATCTCAAATCTGATGAAATGGGGCGAATTAAAGATTGATCCCGATCAGAGTGTGATAAGTATGTTGTTCGGTAGGGGTTAGGCGCACCATGAATGGTCGCCACGCATTACTCTATTGAAGAGGAGATCAAGTCTGCGTAGTTCGAACCTAGTGTAGGAGGTTCAACACTGAATGCGAAAGGTAGATGGGTGTAGAAGTATTTTTGTTGTTTTTTGTTGTTTTGTAGAGAAATGGTAGAAATGTTTTTGTTGTTTTTCTTTATTGCGACCGGGCCATATAGAATATGGTTGCCTACGTACCCCCGGGTATCAGGGAGATCAGGTCGACGTAGTTCGCCCCTCAGGACGAATTGAAGGCGAAGAGAAGTGTGAATCCCATGTACAGGCTATACTGCGGGGAGAAGAAAGTTTGATCCCATAATGGGGATAAACTGCAAGTGTGTAAAAAGTTTGATCCCGTCCTCAGGACAAACTGCAGGCGTAGAAAAGTTTAATCCCGTCTTCAGGATAAACTGCAGGTGTGAAAGGTTCAATCCCGTCTTCAGGATAACCGAAATTGTGAGAGGTTAAATCCCGTCTTTAGGATAACCGAGATTGTATGAAAGGTTTGAACTGAGGTAAAACCAGGCTGCTGGTTTGAAGTGTATGTTTCCCTAAGGGGCAGAAGAATATGTAGAAAGGAAAGGGTTTAAAACTGGAATGACTGGTGATTTGAGGATCAAAACCAGGATGTTTGTTTGATGGTAACTTGAGACATAGTACCGTTTCACGGTGTCTAAGTTGATAATCTGTGGAAATTCATCGCCATCCATTTCCTGCAATATGAGAGCACCTCCTGTCAATACTTCCTTGACAACAAATGGGCCTTCCCAGTTAGGAGCGAATTTTCCCTTAGATTGATCTTGGTTGTCAATGATCTTCTTCAAAACCAAGTCATGTTGTTTGAATTATCGTAGTCGGACTTTTACATTTGTAGGATAAATGCGATCCTTTCTTCGATATACTCCGACCATGGAAGATTGCCGCGGTTCTCCTTTCGTCTATTAGAGATAATTGGTGATACCTGTCTTATACCCATTAGTCTTCATCCAACTGAGCATCCATCAATACTCTGAGGGATTCCATTTCCACTTCTATGGGGAGCACTACTTCCATCCCATAGACTAATGAGTAGGGGGTTTCCCCAGTGGAAGTTAGCATGGAAGTTTTGTAGGCTAATAAAGTCAGAGGCAAGAGGTCAGGCCATCCTTTATGATTGGCGGACATTTTTTGCATTATCTTTTTGATGTTTTTATTAGCAGCTTCAACAACACCATTCATCTTTGGACGGCAGATGACGGAGTTGAGATGTTTGATGTGGAATTTTCTGCATAACTCCTCCATCATTTTGTTATTGAGGTTCTTAGCATTGTCTGACATAATGACCTCTGGTTGTCCATATCGACAGATGACATTGTTTCTGATGAAAGCAATGAAAACTTCTTTAGTGACCTTGGGGAAGGATGATCATTCTTGGCCTCTATTATCTTTTTGCCCCAGCATGCAGCCCATGACATTGTCATTTATGGACAGGTACATGAACATGGGAACATCATCCCTGGGAGGTACCAAAACAGGAGCGTTAATCAGTTGCTCTTTGATTGTGAGGAAGGCTTTCTGACACTCATCGCTCCATTTCATGGAGGAGTTCTTCCTTAATGACTTGAAGATAGGCTCACGGAGTTCTTTGTGAGTTGAGAAGTGAATCTGCTAATGAAATTGATTCTACCCAAAAATCCCCGTATTTCCTTCTCTCTCGTTCGAGGAATGGGCATTTCGATGATGGCTCGGATTTTGGTAGGATCCGATTCAATCCTTTGTGGTGATTAGGAAGCCTAGCAACTTGCCTCGACTTAACACCAAAGGCACACTTGGCGGGATTCAACTTCAAGTTGTACTTACGTTAACTTCGTTGAAAAAAGTTTTGTGCGATGGTCTAAGTGGTCATCCTCCTTCCGGATTTGACAATGATGTCATCCACGAGATCTCTATCTCTTTGTGCATTAAATCATGGAAAAGAGCCATCATAGCTCATACGATAGGTTGCCCGGCGTTGATGAGACCGAATGACAACCGTCAGCAGCAAAAGGTTCCCCAAGGTGTGATAAAAGCAGTTTTTTCACGATCTTCCTCAGCGACCAATAATTATAATTTGATGGTACCCCACAAAGCAATCACCAAAGGAGTATATGCCGTAGTATTGTCAATAAAAATGTGGATAAAGCACGAGAAAGCTATCTTTAAGGCAAGCTTTGTTCAAATCCGGTAATCCACGCAAACTCGCACCTTCCCCTGGTTTAGCACGCGGGAACAATGTTGGATATCCACTCCGGGATATGTAGACACCATGATGATGCTGACTTGAAATTGTTTCACAATTTCCTCTTTGACTTTTAAACTCTACTCGTGTTTCAATCGCTTTGAGTTTTTTGCTCCGATCGGCTTGAATCCTTCTTTGATGGGAAGGCGATGAAGAACAATGTCGGTGGACAAACCCACCATGTCTTCATGAGACCATGCAAACACATCCTAGAATTGGGTTAATAGTACAACCATGTCATTAGTTGATTTGTGGTAAGGTCCGAACAAACTGGATTAGCTTAGAAGGCATCTAAGGTTCCGAGATTGAAAGGAGTGGTTTGATCAAGATTGGGTTTGGGTTTGTCTGCGACCCATTCCTTAATTTCCTAAGGTGTCTCAATGTCCTCTTAGATGTCCATCAAGTCTGAGTCCAACTTTGCATCAAAGTTACAACCCTTGTGGAGGGAAGGCATGTCATCAGCAAGGACAAACACATCTAAATTCAGAGTCTTGAAACAAAAGATGCTTTCACTTAATATATGCAACTATTCGATCATACAAAAATGTTAGCATGTACTTGATAAAATAACCGCTAGTCTTTGTAAAGGAAAGCAAGCAATTAAAGTTATCTATGTGGCGTAGGGATTTTACACCATTTTACCCTCGTCGACCAATGAATGGAGTGCTGCTCCAATTGTCAAGGGCAAAGTCCTGATGCACAGTAGTGATGGAAGGATTGTCATTGTCCTCCTTGTCTCGAATGATAACATGACATTTGGGAAATCATCGTCTGGGGTGTATCTGTTTGTATTTTCATCATGAACAATGACGCAAATGCCTGCCATATGATAAGTGGTATTTTTACCTACTTATTGAATACTAATTCACGCGAACTATGCCCATCTCAAGTACATTTTTTTGTGTTTTAGTTGCATTTCATGATATTTTGCATTGCATTTACTTAAAACTCCTTTTGGTGAATAAGTGCAGGAATTGGCTTAATTTGGTGCTATTAGAGGACACGAGGCTAATTGACACGTGAAGGCGAGGCACAAGCGGGGATATGCATGGCGTGAAGGTATAATGGAGCAAGAGGATTAAGCATAAAAGAACAAGTGGCAATGACATAACGACGTAAACCGTAACCGAACTTGCAGATTTCAAGCCGCTGCGAATAGAACGGTTTTTTGAAGCGCATGCATGAGAGGATATATCGGAGAGAGGTGCATACATGCTGCGTCAAGGTTGAATATTTGTTTTATTTTAATTATTAATTAAATGATGTATAATTTGATTAAAATGATATCTGACTGGTGTCAGACATATGGATTATTACTTTGAGTCATATTTTCATCGTAGAAACTAGGGTTTACACGGTGGGAGAGATTCCAACGTAGAACGAGGCCAAAACATCTACTTCTCCAATTCTTCTTGGGATTCTCTGTCATTGTGGTTCTTTATTATTGTTTACTGGATTTTTATGAGGATTTGAATGTTATTATTGGTTCCGAATCTGCAATTGGGTTTGATCGTTCTATCTTTCATCCTTTAATTGTTTGTTTTGTAATCATGCTTAGCGTTGATCCCATAATGGCTTTTGGTTCAGTCATGAACTAAACTCCATTATGGGATTCTAATGGATTTTAATATGTAGTTTAGTTGCATGCTTGAATGTAAGGGCTGTTTTGCATGTCATATGGGAATTCTATCGTGATTGTTTTACATGTATGAATGCTTGATCACCATTCATTTTAGTACTTGTATGGGTTTGACAATGAACATGCAAGTATGGATTGTAGTCATGATAGCATACGTATATGTGGCTGTTTTATATGGCTTGTGTATTTTGTGAATGAGATAGACATATACTTATTCGCCGTATGAGCTAGGATAAGGGCTTGTGCTTAAAATCAATATAATTGCAATTTCACATAGACATATAGTGATTTTGGTTGTATTGATGATTACATGGAGTCTATCATCTGTGGATGCTGTGTAAGTAGGTTATAGTGCATTGAAAAATGGTTATAACTCTATTTGTGCTCTTGGCTATTTTCCTGTGATATGTGGACACCTTTTGCACGATAGTGGCGATTAGATGAAATATTAAGTGAAGTTAGGATCCCATTATTTCCAGATTTATTTTTACTCCATTAATACTCTTATTTTAGTTGTTCTTTACAATTAGTTTAATTCACCAATTATAGTCATTAGTCTAAGCATATAAATACAGTGAGTTAATTAATGCATAAGAGTTTATAATTTGAAAACTTTCTCTGTGGGATCGATACTCTACTTACTCTGTATTACTTGTTGACACATGTATGCTTGCATGAGTTAGAGCTCTTTTGTTAAACTAGAAAGAGGCAACAAGTTTTTGGCGCCGTTGCCGGGGAAAGGCGTTGAATTTAAATAATTCTCATTAGTTTAAAGCTATATTATATGACATAGACAATTCTGATCGTTTCTCATCTCTATTTTTGTTTCGTTTTTGGTTGCAGGTACTTGTGGATTTTTATGCACACACGATCATCCAACTCAGAACTAACACCAGCACAGGGTAACATAAATGGAAGAGGTTGGAAAGCAAGTGTGCGGAGAAATTTGCAAGCGCAGTTAGACAGTACAACAGTTAGTATGCCGGAAGAACAGAGACTTGAGCAAAGAAAAGAGCATCGGTTTCTACGAGATTATTCCATGCCAAACATAAATGGACTACAGTCGAGCATAGTCAGACCGACGATAGCAGCCAATACCTTTGAAATTAAAACGGGCACTATTCAAATGGTGCAGAACTCGGTTCAGTTTGGGGGTGCTGCTACGGATTATCCGAATGAACACATATTGAGCTTCATCGAGATTTGTGATACATTCAGATACAATGGTGTGACGGAGGATGACATTAGACTACGGCTATTCCCATTTTCATTGAGGGATAAGGCTAGAAGTTGGCTACATTCTTTGCCGTCAGGGTCAATCACCACATGGGAGGACTTAGCACATAAATTCTTAGCCAAGTTCTTTCCAATGGCTAAGACTGCAAAGATGAGGACAACTATCTCTCAGTTTGAGCAACAACAAGGCGAGTCCTTATATGAGGCATGGGAAAGATATAAAGAGATGCTCAGAAAATGTTCGCATCACGGTATGCCAGATTGGATGGTGATCAACTCCTTCTACAATGGTTTGGGATGGCAGTCGAGACCGATTGTGGATGCAGCCGCAGGAGGGGCATTATGGGTAAAGAGCTATGACGAAGCCTACACGTTTATCGAGACTATAGCTGCGAATGATTATCAGAATCCTACAGCTCGGATGCCACAGCCTAAGATTGTAGGTGTGTTGGAGGTAGATGCGATTACACGGTTTCAAGCATGCACGAGCAAATGCTATGGCTAAAAAGATAGATACTTTGGCAGAAAGTAAAGTGAAAACAATATCTTTCGTTTGTGAGATTTATGCGTGGTCACATTCCACGGATCAATGTGCTATCAGCTCAGAGTTGGTACAGTATGTGAGCAACTACAGGAAAGACCAAGGTCAATTTCAGAACACATACCACCCCAACAATCGAAATCATCCAAACTTTAGCTGGTCGAATAACCAAGGAAGTTAACAAAGTCAGTTTCAGCCTAGTCACCAATTTCAGCCACAGGTATCTCAGCCACAGTTTACACCAAAGCCACCGTTTCCACCGGGATTCTCTCAACAACAACAACATCACACTCTAGATACACCACAGCCAGAAAAGAAATCAGAGATGGAAGAGATGATGTTGAAATACATGGCAAATACGGAAGTCATGATTAAAATCCAAGCAGTGGCTATCAAGAATTTGGAGACTCAAATGGGGCAAATGGCGAGTATGCTTAACAACAGGCCCCAAGGTTCATTGCCAAGTAACACTGAGACGAATCCAAGGAGAGACGGGAAGGAGCAGTGTCAAGCGATCACGTTGAGATCTGGGAAAGATTTGACAAGCACTGCAAGTCGCGTGCCCGCGCCTGATAGTACTAAGGAGCCCGCGTGGCCGCGCGAGGCAGAGCAGGTGAATCTTGAGGAAGAAAATCTGGAAAATTTTGAGGTTCAGCAAGACGAGAAAGACAACACAAAGTCAAAAGAGAAGGTCAAGAGTCCAGTACAACCAATTCACCATCAAGTACCGTATCCGCAAAGATTAGCTAAGCAGAAGGAGGATAAACAGTTCAACAAGTTCTTGGAGGTATTCAAAAAGCTGCAGATCAACATACCATTCGCCGAGGCATTAGAACAAATGCCAAGCTACGCAAAGTTTATGAAGGGTATATTATCAAGGAAGAGAAGATTAGATGAGTTTGAAATGGTAGCCTTGACCGAGGAATGCAGTGCAGTGCTCTAACAAAAATTACCTCCAAAGCTGAAGGATCTGGGCAGCTTCACAATTCCGTGCACAATTGGGAAGATGAACTTTAGCAAGTGTTTATGTGATCTGGGGGCAAGTATAAATTTGATGCCCTTGTCAGTGTTCAATCAGTTGGAATTGCCGGCTCCAAGGCCGACGAACATATCATTACAGCTAGCTGACAGATCCATCACATATCCACGGGGAATTGTTGAAGATGTGTTAGTAAAGGTGGACAAGTTTATATTTTTGGCTGACTTCATCATTTTAGACTACGAGGAAGACAAAAGTATACCAATCATACTGGGGAGACCATTCTTAGCCACAGGCAGGACTTCGATAGATGTGCAGAAAGGGGAACTAACTATGCGCGTACATGATCAGGAGGTCACCTTTAATGTCTTTAAGGCAATAAAGTTCCAAACGGATGAAGAAGAATGTTTTCTGGTTGACTTGGTAGATTGGCGCCTAAAGGATGAGGTACAGAAACTGGAGAATTATGGACCGTTGAGGTCTGTAACGGGTGAAAATTCAGAGTTAAAGATAGAGTCATTTACGAAAGCTGAAGTCATTAAATCTCAGGGTGCGATGGACAATAAGGAAGGCACCTCAATTCTTGATATGACGTGAGATTCAGAGACAGTCAAGCTAATTGACTATAACTTAGCGCTGGATGGGAGGCAACCCATTATTTCTACCTCCATTGACTTTTTTAGTTGTTCATTTTGGATTATTTTAGTTAGTTATATCTAATTCATTTTTAATAGGATATTAGATTTTCATGCTTAAGTGCGTAGCAAGAATTGCTTTGCGAATATTTGCAAGATGTTAGCATTATGTGGCCACTAATTCATGTCTTAACAATGAGCATTAATGTCTATCCAGGAACAATCATTGGAAAGCATTACTGATAGGCAGAGAAAAAAGTGAACTTTAGCATTGCAGACATGAGGATCGCGTGTGCATGAGGCCTATATAATAACGCGCGTCTTGCGCAAGCATCAAGCCACTCAGAACAAACATGCTTTTCACGCAAGTCTGCGCAAGGCGCCATTTCAAGACCTTTTCTGGGCACAAGACGCAGACCGAATCAAGGCAGATCTGAACATTTTTCAAAAAAGAGTTGTGGACCATTTGGACTCTCATTTGGGATAATAACAGACACAAAATTCTTTCACTCTCCATAACTCACGTCTCTACCTCTCTATTAGTTACAGATTGAAGCCGTATATCTCTCCATCAAATCTCCACGATTCTCTCCATGTTCAAAGCTCAACCCACGTTCTAATCTACTCTATAAAGCTAGGGCTCCTAATTGGTTGGCAGAAACAAGTTGGGTGATTAGCACATCACAAATTCTCCTTCATTATTAGTAAGTTCATCTACATTCTTACTCAAAAATCTGCACATGGGTCCAAAGAGAGCACGACCATCTTCATCTTCCTCATCCTCCTCGGGCAGTCAAGGAGAGGATGTGGTTGATCACACCAAGT
Organism: Panax ginseng; assembly: GCA_020205605.1. Lineage (NCBI taxonomy): Eukaryota > Viridiplantae > Streptophyta > Magnoliopsida > Apiales > Araliaceae > Panax > Panax ginseng. Next base: position 91,081,714 of record CM035133.1, on the reverse strand, counting down.
TTCTTAATTTGGCAGCCCTGCAGGAGTATTACAGAATTATGGCAAAGATATTTGTCAAGGAGCACGGTTTCAAACCGGAGGAGCAAGATGGTCAGCTATGTGCCATGATTCGCGAACGGGGATGGGTTGGACTGACTGCCACTCCCACGCCTATTCCGATGAGCGTAGTCCAAGAGTTTTACGCCAATGCTAAAGTCACCATGGACAATGTCGGTATGGTTCAAGGTGTCGAGGTAGACTACAGACCATCAGCCATCAGAAACATTTTTAGACTCATCGAGAGACCATCAATAGGGGCTGCCAATTGGATCACAGGGGCACATCTAGAAACGGACTTGGAGCTTATTATCGCTGAGTTGTGCGTGCCAGGCACGAAGTGGACTTACAAAGTTGGCACGACCCAACCTCACATATTCCCAGCAGCTGCACTGAATCGATATGCCAAGGCGTGGAATCTGTTCATTTGTACCAAGTTTACCTTCATCGCATCAGCACGAGACCACGGCAGAAAGGGCCATAATTTTGTGAGGAATAGTTACGGGCAAGTATATTGACGTGGGTCATTTGATTCATCAAAATATTTTGAAGTATCTGAGAGGAAGTACCCCGGGGAGCATTCACACGCGTCGATTGGTAGCCATGCTATGTGCTCGTGAGGATACAAGCTGGGGCAACGAACAACTATAGTGCAGAGCCAAGACATAACTCATGCCACCATTACAAAATTTGAGGACTGGGCAGGCGGTGAGCCACACCCGCGCGAACGAGGATTCATTTTAAGGCCCACTTTCCCAGAGCCATCCCAGCAGCCCCTTCCGATAGATGAGGCAGGCCCATCTACCCGAGCACACACCGTTCCTAGCGATCGATAGCTTCGAAGGTTGGAGCGCAAAGTCGACGCCATGTATGAAAACTTGGGAACGTTTGCTACGAGACTCACAAGGGCCTTGGCCGAAGCCTTCGTACAACAAGGAACAATGCTAGAGTGGCCTCAGTTTGGCACCGCAGTGCCATATCCACCACCAGATTCACCACCCGAGGAGGGTGGTCAAGCCGATTATTAGGGAAGTTTTCTATACCCTTTACCTTCATTCAATGGGGGTATTGAATACTTTAAGTTTGGGGGTATTGGGGTAGTAGTATAGTTGCATTTAGTTTCATGTAGTTTTTGCATGTTTAGTTTTAATTTTGCATGTTTATGTGTTAGATAAAATTTTGCAGAAAATTTTTAATTTTTATTGCTTGTGTTAGTATGTTTTAGTTGCATGTCTCACAATGTTTAGCTTTATAGAAATTATTGTCTTGCTAATGATGATAGTGAATTGTGAAGGATTTTAGAGTATATTGGATAACATGAACATAATTATAATGTTTTACACGATGAAATTCATGTTGCTGTTCATATGCTTTCAGTTTGCACGGACGTGTTCACAATCACTTGTAGATTTAAGAAGTGTGTGTTCCATTGCTTGTTAGAAAATGTAGTTTTAAAAAGAGAAATATGTGGAACATACATGTAAACTTGAAACATTGACATTCAAACTTTGGGAACACATGAGTATGCTTGTTATTGGGACGAGATGGAGCATAAAACACACTCGTTTAAATGAAAAGGGGAAGTGAGATGGAGCGTAAAACGCACTCACTATATGTAAAAAAAAAAGAAAAGAAAAAAAAAAGAAAAATAGCAATAAACACCGCGAGAAAGTGCGAAAATTGCCCTCGTGAGTAGCAATAAAGCAATAAGCCCATTGTTGAACCTTAGTTTGTGTTGATATGTTGAAACAGTCTGTGTGGCATGAGTATACATGAGTCTTGATTTAGACTATAATTTTCTGTTTGGAGCAATGTAGCATGTGTTCTTTGCTTAGATCAAGTTTTGGTGAACACCACACACACACAACATCTCTATAGCATATATGAATTATTTGAGTGTATGACATTATGCCTATAGTTTGGTTTGAAACTGTATTCTTGGATCTTGATAATTCACTAAGGCAATTTGGGCTGAAATTCTGTTAAGGCTGGAACTATGTGAGACTAGGTTGCATTATAGATTAATTGCATAGTATCGTAGCTACATTTTCATTGTTCATTAGCATTCATTGCTTGAGGGCAAGCAACAGTTCAAGTTTGGGGGTATTTGATAAGTGGTATTTTTACCTACTTATTGAATACTAATTCACGCGAACTATGCCCATCTCAAGTACATTTTTTTGTGTTTTAGTTGCATTTCATGATATTTTGCATTGCATTTACTTAAAACTCCTTTTGGTGAATAAGTGCAGGAATTGGCTTAATTTGGTGGTATTAGAGGACACGAGGCTAATGGACGCGTGAAGGCGAGGCACAAGCGGGGATATGCATGGCGTGAAGGTATAATGGAGCAAGAGGATTAAGCATGAAAGAACAAGTAGCAGCAGCAGCATGACAGAACCAGAACCAGAACCTACAGATTTCAAGCCGCGCGACAGAATAGCTTTGAGAGCACGCGCCCGTGCGAGAGACCGGCTGGACAGGGCAAGACATTTTGCAAGTCTCGCGCCCACGCGAGGGATATACTGGGGAGGCGCGTGGCTGCGCGCGATGCTGAAGCTGAATATTTGTTTTATTTTAATTATTAATTAAATGATGTGTAATTTGATTAAAACGATATCTGACTGGTGTCGGACATATGGATTATTACTTTGAGTCGTATTTTCATCGTAGAAACTAGGGTTTACACAGTGGGAGAGATTCCAACGTAGAACGGGGCCAAAAATCTACTTCTCCAATTCTTCTTGGGATTCTCTGTCATTGTGGTTCTTTATTATTGTTTACTGGATTTTTATGAGGATTTGAATGTTATTATTGGTTCCGAATCCGCAATTGGGTTTGATCGTTCTATCTTTCATCTTTCAATTGTTTGTTTTATAATCATGCTTAGCGTTGATCCCATAATGGCTTTTGGTTAATTCATGAACTAAACTCCATTATGGGATTCTAACGGATTTTTATATGTAGTTTAGTTGCATGCTTGAATGTAAGGGCTGTTTTGCATGTCATATAGGAATTCTATTGTGATTGTTTTACATGTATGAATGCTTGATCACCATTCGTTTCAGTACTTGTATGGGATTGACAATGAACATGCAAGTATGGATTGTAGTCATGATAGCATACGTATATGGGGATGTTTTATATGGCTTGTGTATTTTGTGAATGAGATAGACATATACTTATTCGTCGTATGAGCTAGGATAAGGGCTTATGCTTAAATCAATATAATTGCAATTTCACATAGACAATAGTGATTTTGGTTGTATTGATGATTACATGGAGTCTATCATCTGTGGATGCTGTGTAAGTAGGTTATAGTGCATTGAAAAATGGTTATAACTCTATTTGTGCTCTTGGCTATTTTTCTATGATATGTGGACACCTTTTTCATGATAGTGGCGATTAGATGAAATATTAAATGAAGTTAGGATCTCATTATTTCCATATTTGTTTTTACTCCATTAATACTCTTATTTTAGTTGTTCTTTACAATTAGTTTAATTCACCAATTATAGTCATTAGTCTAAGCATATAAATACAGTGAGTTAATTAATGCATAAGAGTTTATAATTTGACAACTTTCTCTGTGGGATCGATACTCTACTTACTCTATATTACTTGTTGACACATGCATGCTTGCATGAGTTAGAGCTCTTTTGTTAAACTAGAAAGAGGCAACACCATCATCAAGGCAAGGTCATGTTTACGTTTCCGTTCCTTTCCTTCCACTTCGGGATCAGGAATCAACACCTCTTTTGCTTTGATTAACACTGGTCTTGGAAAACAAAAGATAGCCACAACATGAAATTTGGAACCTTTCTTTGGAGATTGCATTAACTCATGAGGTAAAGGCATAGAAAATTGCCGTCTTGCTGAAGCTTGAGGAACCTCGCTTGTGCTTATGAGGATTCTGTATTTGGGCGCGAATAGCCTAGTCCCAATTTGTTCCAATTTGTTGGACATTTGAATAGGGTGCTTAATACCCTTCTTATTTTTACCAAGCCCTTGTCGAGTTGATGACCCAATGACATTATTTCTTGAGTGGTAAAACATAACCTCGATGTAAATCTTGGGTACGGAAGTGGAGCTCCAATAGAATGGTATTGCGTGTTACTCACTTCCGAGTATGAAAAATGGCCTTGTTCAACTTCGAATTGAAGGCGATAATTGGTAGAGTTCCTTATTCGGGACAATCCGGCTCAAGCTTTGACAAGTGACTAGTCGTTGTTGATAATGTATTTGAGTTGTTGATGTAAGGTGGAGGGAACAGCTCCAGCCATGTGTATCCATGGTCTCCCTAATAGTAGGTTGTATCCTGAGTCTATCTTGAGGACGTGGAAGGATACATTGAATGTATTTGGACCAATCTCAATTGGCAACTCAATCTTTCCAACAGAATTTCGCCGGGATCCATTAAAAGCTCTGATGACCGTGTGGCTGCTTTGGATCCGTTTGAGATTGATATTCATCTTTACCAAGGTGGCATAAGGACAGATATTTAGAGATGAGCCTCCATCTATCAATACTCCCCTGCTAGCATATACAGGAAGACAAAAGCGCAATATGCAAAGGTCTTGCGAATGGCCCGGTCCCTTCGGGAGGTATGTCATCATCAGTGAATAATATCACATTGTTGTTGAAAATGTGATCAACAAAATGTCAAAATTTTTCCACATCCACTGATTTTGGCAAATAGGCTTCTTCTAATACCTTCAGTAAGATCTTCCGATGATTTTCGAAAGAGAAAACCAAGTCCATTATCGAAATCTGGTGTGGAGCTTCTCGCAAGCTTAAAACCACTTTGGCTTCATTGTGGCCCATAGTGCGGAGGAATTTTTCATTCTTCTCCACGGGAAACTTTCCCTTTGCTTCGCAAGTAGGTTTAATAACCCGTTAAGGAAGATACAATAGATTTTCCTTCGACCTTCATAAAGATAGTATGAGGCGTGGATCCTTGACTTCTCCATAATTCCATGGAACGTTGTGTAAGCTGACAACAGGATATTGTGGTCTGAAAGATAAAGAAATTGGCTCTGGTGCCGCCACTTTCAAAGGATTGTCATCTCCTTTGAGTTGAATTGGTTGTATGGGAAATACTTTGACAGTCTCATCATCCACTTCGGATATAACTGCTACTGATCCCTTCCATTTGGTAGGATATGCATTCCCACCCTTGAGTTGTACAATGTAATCATTTGCCATTTGTAGGACACCGCTATCAATAAGATTCTGAATTAGGTGGCGGAGTGCCCAACATTCTTCTGTGCTGTGACCGCGAGAGTGTGAATGATATTGACACATTTCATCAGGATTGAACTATCCTGAATGGGAATTGATTGGAGGGAGAAGGAAGGTAATTCTTCCTTTGTTGATCAACATCTGTAATATCTCCTCCATAGATTGGCCAAAATAGGTGAATTCCCTTTGATTGGCAAAATCCCGACGGGCTTTAGCATTTGCTCGCTTCACAACCTTATCCTCCATAGCTTTGCTTTCTGAAGGTGGTGGGGAGGCATTCGTAACAAAAGGAAGGAGAAAGGGTTGCTCCTGCCTAATTAATTGGTGTGTGAGTTGATGCTGGTGGGTCACCAGTTCAGCTAATTGTTCAATTTGTTTGGAAAGAGCTTTAATCTTTCGTTCCATGGTAAACTGGAACTTTGCATAATCCCATTTATCAACACCATCTTTGATGGGTTGGGATGATTCACCGTTAGAATTGGAACCTTGTAAAGTGCTCCAACTGATGTCCTTTGAGATGTCACCGGTGTCTGGATCTCCTTTGAGATGGGTGTTTTTCAGGGTCTTTGTTGGTTGTATCCAACTGATGTTCTGGAATTGTTTTTTCCAGACCTTGAACTCCTCCTTGTGTAGAGGATTCTGTATGTGTAGGTATCTTCGCACCCTGAGTAGACTGGTGTAATTCTTTTAGTAGGACAACCAAGTCTGTGATTTATTTACTCAATCCGTCAAATTCTTCTCAGGAAACAGCATTAGACTGATTAGAAGAAGACATGATTGGCTGTAGGCTTGCAGCCTTTTTGGATTTTGAATGGGTAACAGGCCCAATCGCTTCCCTACAAAAGACTTATGTAGATTAGTCTTAGGGTAATGTAAATGTTATCATAACATGTCCGTTTAGGAATTTTGTCCTGTAAAATCGGTTTGTTAATTGATAACATGTCATGCATGCACAGAAATTCTTCATATTTTCCATTACATACGAATGAACATGGAATAGAATTACAAGTAAATGTTTTTACAAGTAATTTAAAATGGAAAGTATGAAGAGACTTCCCTCCGCGTTTGGTTTATCAGAGGCTGACCTATCTTAGGGTTACTCTCGCGGATTTTCGGCATGAAGGTTCCCAGATCATCGCAATCTACTTGACGGGAAGTTAATCTGGTCGTTCAACTGGAGCAAATCTGAGTGGTGCCTTTCCTAAGCCCTGTGGAATCATTCTTACCACAAGTCCAGTAATCAAACACCGACAGGATAGCCTCCTGGTGGAGGGACCACACAACATACATTCATATACAACGTGTCTCACCGTTTATGCAAAATGATGACATGTGCGAAGCACTAATATTACAAATAAATATTTAGCAGTGAAGTAATTAAGATGCATTCGTACACATTCATCATAAATGTAAATGCAACATTCACACACAAGCATATAAAAAATTTGAAAAGCTTGAAATGGAGCTTAAGCCCTCTTACTGGTCTCCCCAGCAGAGTCGCCACCTGTCGACGTCGGGATTTTTGAGTGTCCCTTTTCATTACTTGTTCTTTGATGTTCTCATGTTAATGTGAGATTTGTTTTAAAAAACAAGTGAAAAAGGTCCGACATGTGTAATATCGACGATTGGACTTTTAAGAGTCGCCAATTGGTGTATTTAATTGGTTGCACTTAACGCAATAGAAAAGGTTTACACATTGACCCGGTGTTTTGACATCGCTAGAAATTTGATCTATGAAAACAGAGATTCATTTTTGGGTCAGGGGCTTGATTATGCGGAGGAAAGGTGTTAGGCACCCAGACAGACATCAAGTGTTACCACGGTGTGACCGCCATTTTTCAAAGAAATTGTTATATGAATGTGTGTGTATGTGTGTGTGGATCAATGTGCAATTATTTGAAAGTAGTGCAGAGGCCTCGTTCGCACTTATATATTACAAGGTTTGAATTTTATAGAAAATTGGTTTAACCAAGATATATCAATGAAGTTTTGTAAAGAGGATTTTCAAACCTTGTGCTCAATAGGAATTGAGACCTTTTCATACTTCCATTTTTATTGTTAAATGTTCGGCTTGTTTGCTTTTATTTTAGAGATAATGAAGTATTCTCGAGAAAATAATATCTGTGATCTTGAACTCTTCATGGGCATGACAATCATCCAAGGAAATTGAATATTTGTAAAAATAATGTACAGTGCATATACTACGGTGAAAAATGTCCATCATGGGAATCGAATCTAGATTCGATAGAACCGAACTGTGATCACATGATTCTAGGCTCACATGATCTTTTGCAATTTGTATGGAAAGCGAAGCGATTATATATATAAAAGTCAGTAAATATATATATATGTATATGATCAACCACCACGAATCAACTCCATGGGGATCTAAAATGTAAATATATAAAAGCGATAAATATATATATATATATATATATATATATATATATATATATATATATATATATATATATATATATATATATGGATGATCAACCACCATAAAAGTAAACTCAGGGTGGGGACGAAATGTAAATAAAGTCGTAAAAGCGATCAACTACCACACAAGTAAACTCTCAAGCAGATTTAAATGTAAATAAAAGGCAGTAAAGGGCCACATAAGTAAACTCCGGTAAAATGACAGAATGTAAATATATATATATATATATATATATATATATATATAAAAGCAAAGAAACGCATATAGGATGTGAATCCAGGCTCATCGAATATGTCCAAATAACAATATATATATATATATATATATATATATATATATATATATATATATATATATATATATATATATATATATAAAAGCGATTAAACGCTCTGGACCAAAGTTCAGGCTCAATCGAGGCATAACTCGATAATGTTAGTCCATATATGAAATATATACATATAGATAAGTACATATATCTGCATGAGAAATGAAAACCACGGACCGAAGTCTGGGCAAACACATCAACGTGTACAACAGTGTGTGCTAATATGAGAAGAAGGCTTTATAAAATATGAGAAGGCTTACAGTGGGCTGCCAAAGTAGACTTCTATTGACTTTTAATTGGATAAACACTTTCGGCTCTGCAGGATAAAAGATAGCTATATGTGAGCTAACTAGTGTTTAGAAGTGAGGAAACACTCAAAAGATGTGTATCAGAGCAAAATGGGATGGGGCTTCCTCGCCTTTTTTCCCTCCCTCTTCTTCTCAAATGGCTGACCCCAAGGCTTGTATATATAGACGGATGGCCATAGGTACACCTGCGGCAGCCGCAGTTGTACCTGCAATTGGTCGTGGTGCATCCGAGCCTCGAGGGTCTCGTTATCTCGTAGTACGTGCAGTCATGCACTGTAATGTCCTCTCGAACTTGCAGAGCTTCAATCTGAGCATCCGAACGAGGTATATTTGACCTTCTTCAAACTGCTTGTGTCGAGAGTTACGCAATGACATGGATTAGAGGTTGTACGAAGTCAGGAAGAGGGGTCTATGCCCATGGTCTTCAAGCTTTAAATTCTATCCAAAGTACTGCCACTCGTAATAGTCACTCGGGATTGTCAATCCTCGGCTCTTGTGGGACATTGTTGGATGTATGTATGTATGAAGTGTTGAGACGACGTGCCATTGTCGAAGGAACAAGATGACGTTGTGACTCCTCACCGGGTTTATCGCCGGTTTGAGTTGAAAGTAGACGTTGCTCAGGGTTACAGCTGAGATTGGACTGCTTCTTGTATGTCTCATTGTCATCTGTGGACGTTCCTGTCTGCCCGTTGTTATCTCTGGGTCTGAGGTGTGTGTGCCTCGATAGGATGTCTGAGGTTGAAGCTAATTGCATATGTTTGAAATAAGCATTTCTGGGGTTATCGCCGGAATTGCAATGGCATTTCTTGGGGCTATCACCAAGGATGGAAATTGCTACTCTCGGTGTTGTCTCTGGGGGATGGAATCGAGCGTCGCAGATGTTATCGCCGAGACGTAACTGTCCTCTCTCTGGTGTTGTTCTTGGGTCTTTTGATCTCGCATATCCGGGGTTATCTCGAGATTGGAAATGACATTCGGTGAGTGTTCCGGGTTTGAGATGAAGTTCCCGGTTTGTGTTCCGGGTTAGAACTGAACTTCAGGTAGTATCTGGAATGGATGTAAGTTATCTTTCAGGGTTTTCTCCAAAAGACGAATCTACCCTCCTGAAATATTAGTAACAGGAGTGCAGAAAATTTTGAGTGTCTACACTTGTCATGCTATTTTGTCATAAAAACAATTGACATCTGTTTTACAAGAGAACATTAAAACACTCCTAAAAATAGACACATTGCATAGCATACATCATCTTCATGTTTTCCCAGACTAAACTACGTAGTTTTTTATAGGGAAACGATTGGTCCCGTTACCCGTTCAAAATCCAAAAACGCACTAAGCCCACCATCAGACATGGCTACAAGTGCCCAGCCTGATCTTACTCCCGTTTCCCATGAGGAGTTCGAATGATTAAGGAATCAAATAATAGAGTTGACTGTTCTTCTGAAAGAACTAACAAATCAACTCAGGGTCCACAAATACCCATCAAAATAAAATCCTCTGCACAGAGAGGAATCCAAGGTCTAGACAGAGAAGTCCCAATACTCGAGTCTCAAATTGAGAAGTCCAACAAAACCCCTAAAATCACCCATCTTAAAGAAGATCAAGACACTGATGATATTCAGAAAAAGGTTCAACAAATGGAAGAGACCATTCGGTCAATCAAAGGGACTGGAACACATGAAAGCATTACCTATTTGGACCTTTGCATCTTCCCTGGGGTTCATTATCCAGAAAAATTCAAGGCTCCCAATTTTGAGAAATATGATGGATTGGGAGATCCCTATACTCACTTAAAAGTGTTTATTGAAGAACTCGGATCTTATGCCGAGAATGAAAAATTGAGAATGCAATTATTTTAGAAGAGTCTAACTGGAGAAGCCAGAGCTCGGTACACCAGATTGGATAACTCCAAAATCCACAGTTGGGAGGAATTAGCCCATGCTTTCCTCATCAATACAGCTTTCAAACTCAAATGGCTCCAGACAATTTCCAGGTTACCAAAGTCAAGAAGCAAGTTAATGAGTCATTCAGAGAGTATGCCCAAAGATTGAGGCGTCTGGCTGCTCAAGTAATCCCATACATGACAGAGACTGAGATGGTGATGACCTTCATAGATATTCAAGAAGCTCCATTTTATGAGAGGGTCCTAGCAAGTATAGGAAAACCATTCTCAGAAATGATCATACACATAGAAATGGCAGAGATGGGTTGTTCCCATAACTTCCAAAATTTGCCTATTCAAAGGAGAAACTATTTCCTTTTTCAAGCACAATCATCAAATCCTCCCTTGCCAAAAAGTGGAGAAGTCAGGCGTTCAATAGTGTTCACACCCTTAGGGGACTCACTAAAAACATCTTCAAACTTCTGACAGCTCAGAGGAAAATTACTCATCTCCTTCCACCAGCCAATCCAAGTGGAAAGGGCTTCAATAGAAGAAAGAAGTGTGCTTACCATTTTGGATCTCCAGGCCACGACACCTAAGATTGTTGGTCCCTCAAGCATAAGATCCATGACTTAATAGATAGTAGTGAGATCATGGTGACCAAGCTCGAGCAACCACATGTTCAAGATAACCCCCTCCCTCAACACAAGGAAGATGATGTTAACATGATCAACAGGGGAAGTGGAGAGAGAGTTCTAATTACTTCAAATACGTGGGTGGTTCTCCCCAAACTAGCAAAGATAATTCTGATAAGTGGGATTATTCAGAGTTCTAGTTAATGATAGAACATGAGTTGAAGTTTATCGATGAATAGGTCAATCAACTGGCAGAACTGGTGATACATCAGCACCAAGTCACACGTCAATTGTTCAGTCAGGAGTATACGAGTCTCCTCTCCCTTATCATAAAGAATCCACCACAGACCCAAGAGAATGAAACCTTGGTGGAAAAGCTTGCAAGAAAAGCAAGAGCCTAAGCCCGTCAGGACTTTGCCAACAAAAGGGAGTCACTTATTTGGGCCAATCGATGGGAGAAATCTTGCAGATGCTGATCAATGAAGGAAAAATCATAGCACTGCTACCCCCAATCAATCCACGTTCAAAAAGACTTGATGCTACTGCGGTCTGTCAATACCACTCCAATACTCATGGTCACAACACTGAAGGATGCTGGGCACTTCGTCATCTTATCCAAAATATGATTGACAGTGGTAACCTGTAAATGGTAGATGATGACACCGTATTACCCGAGAGTGGGAAAACATTTCCTCCAAGAGCGCAAAGATGGAGAGAAATCATAGCAGTCATATCCTCTAAGGGAGATCTGGTTGCAACACCCCATCAATTTAACCAATCAAGCTCAAAGGAGTTGAAAACCCTTTGAAGGTAGTTACACCGGAACCATTGGTATTGCCATTCAGGCCGCAGTTTCCTAGCACCAGCCTGAAGAAAGTCCCATGGGACTATGGGGATGTTGAAGGATCAACATCAAACATAACTGCTGCGGTATCTAAGGAGAACCCGCTGTATCTCCCTCAACGAGTGATGAAGCCAGTCATCAGATCTAAGGGGAAAGTGCCCAAGGATAAAATTGAAGAATTCCTCTGTAAGATGGGACATAATGAAGCCAAGGTGGTGCGAAGCTTGAAAGAAGCACATTAAAAAATATCTATTCTGGATTTGGTATTCTCTTCTGAAGATTATCGAAAGGTCTTAATTAAGATATTAGAAGAAGCCCACCTACCAAGGACGGTGGATGTTGAAAAGTTTCATCATCTAATAAATCACATTTTCAATAGCAATGTGATATCTTTCATTGATGATAACATACCTCCTGAAGGGACGGGTCATTGCAAGCCACTGCACATAGCAGTGATGTCTTCTGGATATATGGTCGGAGGTGTGCTAATAGATGGAGGATTGTCCCTAAATATCTGCCCCTATGCCACATAGGAAAGGATGAAGATTAATCCCAACTGGATCCGAAGCAGCCACATAGTCATCAAAGCCTTCGATGGGTCTCGACAAAATGCTGTAGTAGAGGTTGAATTACTAGTGAAAATCAGTCCACATACCTTCTACATATCCTTTAAAGTGCTCAAAATCACTACATGATATAATTTACTGTTGGGAAGACCTTGGATCCATATGGCGGGAGCCGTCCCATCCACTCTTCATCAACAGCTCAAGTATATCATCAATAGTAATCTGGTCACTGTTAATGCTAAACCAGAATATCCTATCCAAAGTGATATGCCTCTAATCAGTTTCAATGAAGGAGTTGAGCCTGTCAGCTTCCACGCCCTTGAGGTGAGCAATACTCACTATCAACTTATTGGGGCTCTAGCTTAGAAACCTAGAGTTTCTATCGAGGTAATGTTGGACAGTCAAGAGATGATATCCTTGGGTTTCCAACCAGGACAAAGGTTAGGAAAGAATTAGCAAGGAATCAAAACCTCAATTCAAATTCCCAGTAAGACAGGGAAGGTCGAATTAGGCTATTCCTCTGGGTTAAGTCATAGGAAACTGCACAAGCATACACCGGTTCCTTCATCTACAATGTTATTGCCTAAACCTACAGATGTAGATTCTATATAGCCTCTAAGGAAAACTCCTGTCTCAGTGGCGGGTATGCTATTTCCTAAGACTAGACTGGATCATGGGAAAGAAGTCCTAATTCTGGACCCAGACATCAAAGAAAGGAATTAAAGGCACAAACAAGACATAAAGAGACGGTTATCAAAGATGTACTTTCTAGTACATACAGAGGGTATAAATGATGATATCCCAGATGATGACTACTCAGACGTCATGGTCATAATCCAAGAGGAGGATGATGATAACCACCCCTTCATCACAGCTGTCCATCAGGACTAGACCCTAGGTAATTAGAGCAAAACTCCTTGCATTTGTCGAAAAGGGAAAAAAGGGCAAAAAATCCCTCTGCCCTGTAGATATCATTAACTGCTTACTTTTGTTGCATAGTATTAGTAGTTGCTTTTGTTATGCCATGCTAACACTTTGTATGATCAAATAGTTTCATACATAAAGTGAAAACATTTTATTTCAGGACTCTAGAGTTAGATTTGACTAAATTTACTGATGGAATGCCAATTCTTCCTAATGATTGCAACTTTGATGTATAGTTGGACTCTGACTTGGTGGAGATTGAGCAAGAGGACTATGAGGTTCCTGAGGAGATCAAAGAATGGGTAGAAGACAAACCCAAACAAATCCCAAACTAAATCTAGATTGACATGGACCTTACCCCAAGCCAAAGGAATGATATGGTTGCTTTATTGACCCAATTCCAGGATGTGTTTGCATGGTCTCATGAAGACATGATCGATTTGTCAACTAATATTATCATTCATCGCCTGCCCATTAAAGAGAGATTTAAACTAGTCAAACAAAAGCTTAGGCGATTGAAATCTAAGTGGAGTTTGAAAGTCAAGGAAGAAATTGTGAAATAAATCAAATCCGACATCATCATGGTATCAACATACCCTGAGTGGCTATCCAATATAGTTCCCATACCTAAACCCAGAGGGAAGGTGCGAGTATGCGTGGATTATAAGGATTTGAACAATGCTTGTCTCAAAGATAACTTTCTAGTGCCATTTACCCACATACTCATAGATAATACAACTCAGTATGGCATATACTCCTTTGTTAACTGCTTTACTGGGTACCACCATATCATGGTTACTGAAGAGGACCGGGAGAAAACACCATTCATCACTCCTTGGGGAACCTTTTGCTACAGACGGTTGTTATTTGTGTAACGCCTCAAAATTCGGTCTATCTTCACACCCGGATTCCGTACGTCATGAGTACATCATTCATTCCAACATACATCATTATATACTAAAATATAATAACATACATTCTCAATTCCCAGGTTCTAATACCTTATAACCTTGTTCATTACAAATAATGATAATTATATTATTCTTTACATCTTACATGAGTGACTTTCATCCGCCACTAAGGATACATAACAGTTCATTAAACTAATCTAAATTTCAATTAAATTATTCTTCATTATAAGTCTTCACTTGATCTTCACGCTCATTCATATACCGAATGGCACTTCGTCTGAATACCGGTCAACTTGATCTTTACGGGATCATTAAGTTCTTCTTCCTTGTGTGGAATGCACCAAATCCAGACTTTTTATAGGCGACATCGTGAATGAAGATGGCAAGTTGATAGGTATCAGTGTGACGTACTATCCAAGTCTTGGATGAGGGTCACAGTTTTGAATGATATTTCTATCGTTAATAAATTTCCTGACGTATTCTTGAAGACTTCCTAGCCTACCCCTAGAGCGTGAAATTGAATTTTGTATTGACCCCAGTACAAAAACCCATTCCTTAAACCCTCAAATATTTCTTTACTTAAAACAAACGTATCATGCGCTAAAGAAGTTGGCTCGAGCTGTTGAAGATTACGATCGTACCATTCAATATCATCGTGGAAAAGCGAACGTTGTAGCTGACGCATTGAGTAGAAGATCGTATGCGTTTATGAGTGTGAATATACGAACCCACATGAAGATAAAGAATATAAGATTAGAATCGACTTTAATCGATAAACTTAAAGCCGCTCAAGCTACATACTCAGAGCTGATGAATGTGAAGAAGAAGGTTCAAGAAGGCGTTATCTTAACCCTCGATTTAATTGGCCCATTTGAAATCCTCGATCAAGTAGGAACTGTGGCTTATAGACTCGTTTTACCGCTAAGTATTTCACGTGTTCATAATATTTTTTTCACGTATCGATGTTACGTAAATATGTGGATGACCCGAACCACATTATTGATTTAGAACCGGATGAGATAGCGGATAATTTAACGTATGAAGATGTACCTGTTAAAATCCTGGAATGTATTCAACACTCAAAGGTTATACCTCAAGAGTTAGAATCGGACGAAGTGTCCTCATACATTACGGCATACCAGTGCATCGTATGTAAATTTCGAATGAAATTTCATAAGGAGGGAGATTGTAAAATCCTAAATTTTACTTAATAAAGATTTAATTTTCTCGAAATATTTTTTTTAATATTATGGTGTGAATTTGAGATAATGTTATAGTTGTGGGTAGTATTTATAAATTTTGCAAAGCATGCAAGTTGTTGTATTATATTCAATTGGTCGAGGAATATTCGTTTTAACAGGGAATATTCGTACAACGACACAATCATTAGTGGACCCCACAACAGAATTATTGTCGGATTGAGAAAACGACAAAAATATTTTTATGAAAATAACGACGGAAGTTTTACCGTTAATACTGTTGAACTACTCGATAATAAAAGTGCAATAATACGCGTGGTTGCATAGTAGCACACAGTATTGATTATTGATGCTTATGTGAGAAGTCACTCAGTTTTGTTCAATTATTGCTACAGTAGTTGATGCATAGTATCTCACGTTATTTGATTCAATTATTGTTGATTGTTATATATATATATATATATATATATATATATTATATAAGTTTTGTTTTATTAGTATTATTAATGTAATAAAACAGAAAAACTTTTTATATAAAACAGAATACTTTTATAAAGTTATCAATTTTATTAGACAATAATTAGATTATATTATATTTTATTATGCATAGTATTTGCATAGTGCCTGCGTAGTGTTTGCATAGTACAATCTTTTTAAAAGTTATTCATTTTATTAGATTATAAATAGAATATATTATATTTTATTGTAAACCAATCTGGACCGTCCGTTTAAAGTAAGTCGATCTGGACTGTTCATGGATTGGTTACTATTCAGTTCATTCTTCTATAAATAGAAGCTCATTCCTTCATTATTTCTTACGAATTCACTGAAACTCTAAAGAGAAAAACTGTAGAGAGAATTATTCTTCTATAATCTTGAGCGTATTTCTTTAACGTTTAAGAAAGCTTTGAGCGTAGTGCAAGTTTCTTCAAGTATATCCCTGCCCTATCGTCGGAGTACTCTTCTTTATAAGGTAAGGGGTATTATTTTTTTCATATTCATGAAGAGAACTTCTGTTATTGTGACACCCCCAAATCCAGGTACTTCATTCCCACAGGATTTGGTGTTCACTTAATCAAACATTCATATCTAACTACCCAATCACAATAAAACTGGATAAATAAAACCTTTCCCATTAAAGGGTGACATAATAAAATCTCTCAGGTTATCTAACCTTTAATTACAATCATTCAAATGCGGAAATTAAATAAACTTCATTAAAACCAGGTCTAAGATCATCATAATAAAAGTCAAAAGTAAAAATTACAAGTCTTCATCACTTGCACATTTTTCCCTTTCCTTTGCTAGACGAAGGTTCATCTACCTTCTCTTCTTTAGCTGCAATGAGTTTTAAAATATGCAAGAGTGAGCAAAACAATTGCTCACTGGATACAATATGAAATCAATAGGTGTATAGTAATAATAACTGCCAATAATAGGCTCATCAACAATGAATAGTACTCTATCATCAATAATCAGAAACTAAAATCCAAAATGTGGAATAAATATAACTGAGGGTCATAAAACCATGAACTATGTGCACAGTTGCGAGTAATCTTTCAACTCCAACTTTAACAGTCATAAGACTATAAGGACTCCTCGTACTTAGGGGCATCAGCCCTCGTACCATGTATTGTGCACAAACATTTAACGCTACGCGTAAGTTATCCCCTAATAATAATAGGGTTGTTCATCTCAGTATTTTGAGTACAAGTCCGCACCAAAGAGAGTTTGGTTTGGATAAGCTTTTAAGGGTAATTTTAAGTTCAACGATCATCAACTAGAGGACTAGTTGAATTAATAACATTATATTACAGAATAATTGTAATTGAATCAACATGGTAAACCAAAATCATGCTTTAGGAATAATCTAATAGCATATACTTTGAATAACTATAACATGCCTTGCTTGAGAATAAAGATAAGTCAAGGTTAATTAGAATTGAGTACTAAGCATGCATAACCGTTTGAACGATGAAATTGCTCAACATTAGTATAAATAGTTGTGCATGCTAAACAACAAGTTAAATACAAGAATAACTTGTCAACATTAAACCAAAGTTTAGAAAGCTTGCATCATTCATAAGGTAATCGAATTGAAACAATAAATAGTTCAACAAGATAAAGAATTAGAAATCTTGCATTATTATATTGGAAAAAATAATTGATTCAATCAAGATAATGGATTAGAACACTTGCTCCAAGAACAATTTAAGCGCTTGCACAATTTTAAAAGTAGAGTTAGAGAACTTGCCTTGTTCGTGGACTTAATCGAACAATTCAAACCACAATATCCTACAAACATATGTCATCATGACATAATTAGTCATTACCATCTTACAAACATAACTAAATATGTTCATCATTTAAAATTGGATTTTTAATCACATAATCGAGTTATAACACAAATTAATCATTAATAACATACTTATGCATAGTATAGAAATACAAAAATCAATATTTTACAGTCCTACTAACATCATACAACTTTTCTTAAAATTTCGTGTACAAAAAGTACATCGTCGGAATTATTCTACTAACTTCGTTGCATGGCACGCCAGCTTACATCAGGTCGTACTGGCCATGAACAAAACTACAAAGTCAACTGATCATAAGGCGCATGCGGTGCATTACACCAAACTAATAATGTTGGTCACATACAAGGCATGTAAACTCGATTTCATCGACAACGACAAGAATAAAGGCAGAAAAAGCCATTTTTAGCCTACAAGCTCGTTTCTAACAAACTACATAGCATATAATTCATACAAAAACTTCATGCCAACAAAATTCAAGAATTCCTAACATGTTTCTACCCATACAACAACATAAACAACAAGTTTAAAACATCCAATTTCACTATTTTTGATAAAAAAACTCACTTTTTGATATTTCAATAAAAATCAACACTGTAAATTTGTTTTTCAACCAAAACAATTAATTCAAAACATCTTTATCAATATTTATACATACTCTCACAATTTAAATAGCCAATTTATCAACTACACAACTAATTAACTCTCAATTTCTACTTTAAATTAACCCATATTCATTCACAAAACTATCTGTAAAAAGGTTTTCTTCACAACTTTATACATAACAACAATACATTGATTATAATCATATATAACCTATAAAAATAACTTTACAACACTAGTTTATCATATGAAACACATAAAATCAACAATCATCCTACCACAAGAATTTTCAGGAGAAATAGGAGAAGAGAAAGATAAAACTTTTAAAACTTGAAAAGAATAGGATAATACCTTGAAGAAGATGATGATGGCTATTCCTTCTTTGATTCTCAAACTTTTCTTCTCACCAATCTCTAGCCTTTCTTCTCTCTCTTCTCTTCTTCTCTTCTTCTTCTTCTTCTTCTTCCTCCGAGTTTTTCTTTTCTTCCTAACTCTAGAGCGTATTAGATAAAATAACATTATATAGAATATAATATATATATTAATTATATAATATAAATACAAAACATATAAGCGATATCGCTTATATGAGTTTTAAAAATCAAAAGCCATAAGGCTTGTTTGGTTACTAACTAAAAAAATAACCCATTAATCCAAACACACTGCTCGTAAAACTCAATTAGATTAAAGACTTAATAGGCATTAGGCCTTGTTTGCAAAACGAATTAAACTCCCTTAATTTATTTTAGTAACTCCTTTATAACAAGGTTATTTGTCACACATTAATTTAATTAAATTAATCATAATAACAATTTATTAAATTACTTCATCACATAAATCAATACCACCAAAATTATAATTTTCTATACAATTATAACTTTATTTAATCAACCAACACATCCTTTTTAATTACAAATTCCAATAAAAAATAGTAATTGAATTAATCAAAATTTCTAACATAATAATTAAAATAAATTAGCAAATAATAAATAATTTCCTTAATTATTTATTTAACAAATAATTAACCACATCAAATCAAATTTGAACAATTATTTATTTAACAATAAACGCATCCATTAAATATTTAAATAATTCAATAAATATTTAATATAACAATTAAAATTCTAGAATGTTACAGTTATTCCATTCTTTATTATTCTGTTGGAATAACCTGTATACGCGGTCTACCCTATACTTGGTTATTTCTGTTGTTATTAAATTCTTTATTATTCTGTTAGAATATACGTGCATGCGTTTTGCTTTACGCCAACCCAGTTCCTTCTTTATTATCCGTTGGAATATCTAGCAATGTATGCTTTTACAGGACTCGGTTCCGTCTTTATTATTCTCGCTGGAATATCCTCGTAAATGCGTTTTATGCCGAACTTGGTTCCGTTATTTATTATTTTGTTGGAATAACCTGTCTATGCGAAGTACCGCATGCATGGTGATTTGTTGTTATTCCATTCTTTATTATTACATTGGAACATCCCGTTGGTAATAATGCAATTACTTTGACCGACTGGGTTCCGTTATTTATTATTCGTTGGAATAACTCGTCTATCGCTAATACCGCATGCATGGTGATTTCTGTTGTTATTCCATTCTTTATTATTCCGTTGGAATATCTTGTCGGTGCGTATTACGCCTGACCTGGTTGCGTTATTTATTATTCTGTTGGAATAACCTGTCTATGTGAATTACCGCATGCATGGTGATTTCTTTTGTTATTCCATTCTTTATTATACTCAGTTAATTAAACATGCATGGTGATTTCTTCTGTTATTCCAGTATCTTTTCATAGAAATATTTTTTTGAGCATTCTTGAATTTTACTCTACAAAGAAGTATCATGTTGACAATTTGGACGCTATTAGTTCCTGAATAATTTAATTCTTGAACTTGTTTGATTGAATTCTTATATCATTGTCATCATCCTAATGTTTATATTTTGTTGAAAGTCATCTGTGGCCTATAGTGCATAGATGGACTTGGTATGATTATGACCAGGGATTATTCGGTATAATCATGACCGTAATGTTAAAAATGATGTGGAAAAAGTCTTCATTGGCCCGTAGTGCATTAATGGACAGTTTTTGGTATGATTATGGCTATGGATTCTCTTCGGCCAAGGGAGCAAAGATGAATTGGTTTATGACATGATCAGGACCGTTGATGAAAACACGATTATCTTTGGCGCGTAGTGCATGGATAATTAAATAGTCGTGATCTTAAATAATATCCTGGGCCTGTAGTGCAGGGATGATTTGATGATGTGGATTATTTATTAAGTTAAGTCTCAGTGATAAAAGTGATGAAAAACTTTTTAAATCATAAAAGATAGTAGATTTTATTCTCTACTTAACTCTTTTAATGGATTATTTGTTCCGCTGCAGTTAAACTTGATGTCTATTGTATTATATCAGTTTAACATTTTTGAAGACTAATGATAATTTATTCTGCATTATCTTAGTCATAATATTTCTTACTGGGCTAGTTGAGCTCACCCTTTCCTTCACTGTTCTCTTCAGGAAATGATAATATAGCTGGGTCGAGTCGAGGAATGGTTTAACAGTCCAGATGATAGCATTAGTAGTTCTCACTATTCTGTTAAATAGTGTGACAATAAATGTAATGAGGACTTATTCTGAGAGTGGATATTGTCTAGAAGACAATATTTGTATTAAAACTCACAGCTCTCTTGTTGTATATTTAAGATTGTATTTGTATTCTGTACCATGTATTTGGCGACTCAAAATAGGTGATGTATACTTATTTTGGGGGTGTCACACTATTTAACAAAATAGTGAGGACTACTAATGCTATCATTTGGACCGTCACTCCGTTCCCCGACTCGTCCCAACTATATTCTCATTTTCTGAAGAGAACAATGAAGGAAAGGGTGAGCTCAACTAGCCCAGTAAGAAATATTATGACTAAGATAATGCAGAATAAATTATCATTAGTCTTCAACAATGTTAAACTGATAAAATACAATAGACATCAAGTTTAACTGCGCAAATGAACAAATAATCCATTAAAAGAGTCAAGTAGAGAATAAAATCTACTATCTTTTATGATTTAAAAAGTTTTCATCACTTTTATCACGAGACTCTCATTTTAATAAATAATCCACATCATCAAATCATCCCCGCACTACATGTGCCAAGGATATTATTTAGTATCACGACCACGTAATTATCTATGCACTACGCCAAAGATAATCGTGTTTTCATCAACTATCCCCGATCATGCCATAAAACAATTCATTTGCTCCTTTTGGTCAAGAGAATCCATAGCCATAATCATACCAAAAACTGTCCATTAATGCACTATGGGCCAATGAGGATTTTTTCCACATCATTTGTAACATTACGGTCATGATTATACCGAATATTTCGTGGTCATAATCATACCAAGTCCATCTATGCACTACAGGCCATAGATGACTTTTAACATAATATAAACATGAGGATGATGACAATGACATGATAATTCAATAAAACAAGTTCAAGAATTAATTTATCCAGGAATTAATAACGTCCAAATTGTCAACATGATACTTTTTCAGAAAGTAAAATTCAAGAATAATATTCATGCACCAAAAATAATTTGGATAGAAAAGAATCAATTTTTTGTCGTGAATAGTACCCCGTGAATAGTACTTTGGGAATAGTACCTCGTGAATAGTACCCCGACATGAAAAGTACTCCAAATACCCGAGTGAATAATATTAAGGTGAATAGTAATTTCTGTGAATAGTAACCCGTGAATAGTAACTCGTGAATAGTATTCCGGCATGAAAAGTGCCCCGAATACCCGAGTGAATAATACTAGAGTGAATAGTAACTCGTGAATAGTAACTCGTAACAGAAAATACCAAATAAAATGTTATTTCATGACGAGTATAGAAGTTAAAACTTTAACCAACCGAGTATAATAAAGAATGGAATAAAAAAGAAATCACCAGCATGCGAGTGCACGCATGCATAAAAGTTATCCCAACAAAATAATAAATATCGGAACCAGTCGAAGCGAATACGACCGATGTGATATTCCAACAGAATAATAAAGAATGGAATAACAATGTAAATCACCATGCATGCGGTACTTTGCATAGACATGTTATTCCAAATGTAATAATAAATAACGGAACTCAGTCCAGCCAGAACGCGCACGCATGTGATATATTCGGCGTAATAATAAATAATGGAACCAGTCCGGCCAGAATGCACGTATGTGATATTCCAGGATATTAATAATAAATAATGGAACAAGGTCCCATGTAAACGCACGTATGTGATATTCCGACAGAATAATAAAGAATGGAATAATAAAAGAATTTCACCATGTATGCGATACTTCGCATAAACAGGTTATTCCAACATAATAATAAAGAATGGAATAACAGAAGAATTTTCTCATGTATGCGGTACTTCGCATAAACAAGTTATTCCAATAGAATAATAAGGGATGGAATAACAATAACTCTCTTCATGAATACGAAAGAATAATACCCCTTACCTTAAAAGAAGACTAGATACTGGAATAGTGAGGGAGCAGACTTCTTTTCTTCTTTCTCTCTATAATTTCTCTCTATAATAATGGCTCTAAAGCTTTAGTGAATTGGTGAGAAATGAAGGAAGAATGAGCTTCTATTTATAGAAAAATATAGTTTCGATAATTGCACGTTTAGGGGCTCGAAAAATTACAGTACAATACCTCTAACTTTTCTTTCATTTTTAATTTAGTCCTGCAAGTATTATCAAACTTGCACCACCTCCTCTAATAGTAAATCATGTGAATCAATAGTAAATCATGTAACTCAATAGTTCTAGACATGTGAAAATACGAATTACAGTATAGTACCTCCATCTATACCTCTATCTTTAATTTAATCATGCAAGTATTATCAATCTTGCACCAACTCCCCTAATAGTATAACAATGTGATTCAATAGTACACACATGTGAATAAATAGTTAATTGCTCATTTATCTGATAATAACCCCCAGACATCAATTATCATCGGAATAGATGTCGATTTTAACTAACACCAATAATCCCAACACAATGGAACTATCGAATTCATCTTTAATCAACACGAACTTATTCATCATTATTATCATAACTCACAATATTTAACTACCAGGTTATTCCCAGGAAAGAGGGGGCTTTCCAATAAGGATTTCTCCCTATTGGCACGCAATTAGGTGACCAAACCTCTCCTTGGTAGAACTTCTAGACATTGTAAATATTGCAATTTAATAATATGAATAACTTTGTCGTCTCAATTATTGATTTAATAATATATCATATAACGCAGATGATACTGTGACAATAATTGAATCAATAATATGAGAGATATGATGCAGCAATTACTATAACAATAATTGAGTATAACTGAGTGACTTATCACGTAAACATCAATAATCAATACCGTGTGCTACTATACAACCACGCAGACATTTTACTTTTAACACACCGAAAGTGTTTCAACAAAGATTAATCGGTAAAACTTCCACCATTATTTTTATAAAATATTTTTGTCGTTTTCTCAATCCGACAATAATTCCGTTGTGGGGTTCACCAATGATTGTACCGTCGTACGGATATTCCCCGACCAATCGAATATAATATAACAACTTGCATACTTTGCAAAATTTATAAATATTACCCACAACTATAACATTTTATCAAATACACACCATAACATTAAAAAAAATATTTTGAGAAATTTAAATCTTTATTCGTAAAATTTAGGATTTTACATATTGTGTAGCTGTAATCAGCGGAAGAGGCAAGTTCCCTAACTCAATCTTGAGTTATATTCATTCAATTATTATAGTGGTTAATTATTGCTAATTATACCACGTCCATGGATTTATTGTTGATTATTCGTAGTTAGTGCATGTTTAATAATTTAAATTGAATTACTGATTCATAAAAATATACGTTCGTAGAATAACTATTGTTGGATATTCATATCCGGAGAAGCTAGAATTGACAATACAGATAATTCTTATTTATTTTCAAATTATGTTGAGAAATGTCTTAGCTAATTATTCTGGCTAGACGAACATTTGTTAAAACTTAATAGGTTTTAGAAGAGAAGAGAAGAGAAGCAAACTCGGGGGTCAGGTAACCCGGATTTGGGGGCATCTCAGGTTGGTATCCAAGCTGTAGTGACCAAGGTGTCACCAGTTGGTAGTAAAGCTGTAGGTTATAAACCTTAAGTGGGGTGGGGAAAACCCTAGGATTATAACCATAAGCGAGATAGAGAATACTCATATAAAGTAATAAATGAGTTATTGTTGAAGCGTATCGATAGTGATATATGTGGATGCGTAGTGTGAGAAGTTTGTACTATTGAAGTACTAATCAAGTTGTTTAAACTGATTGTAGGATGTCTGAAAAAGATAAGATGAGTATGGAGATGCGGTGACTGTTGTTGCAAATGCTTGTAGGTCGAGGTGCAAGACAAAGCTTAGTCGATTGGAAGAAGGGAAGGATGAACCTATGGTAAATTTGGGGAGTGATCATGACGATTATCCTGAGATGTATCTAAGTGATGATTAGGAGGCGGAGTCTGAAGAAGCTAAGGTGGAGTTAAAGAATAAGATTAAAGTTGGAGAACAAGATCAACTATCTGCAGAAGTCCAGGAACTCTGGAGTAAGGTATTTCTCTTGGAGGAGTTGTGGAAGACGGAGCGAGCATTACGCGAAATGACTGAAGAACGGAACGAGCTGAAGGCGCAAGTGGACAGAATAATGGCTGAAGGTGGTGGATCATCGGAAGGAACAAGCAAGAAAGACAGGAAGAAGAGAAAGAGGGACAAAGACAGCGATAACTCCGAAAATTCAAACCCGAAGAAGAGGCAAGACTGTAGCAAGTGTGGGAAGACTCACGCGGGAGAATGTATGATGTGGAAGAACATATGTTTCAACTGTAAGCAGGAAGGACATATTTCTTTGCATTGTCCTAAGCCGAATTTGAGGAAGTGTTTCTCATGTGGTAGAACGGGTCATATATTCAATAAGTGTCCCAACAAGAAGAAGACTGGTGAAGGGAGTGGTCGGTAGACAACTTAGATATATGTGATAGTATCTTTTGGTAGAAGCTTATGATATTTAGTGTTGTAATATCGAGAATAATGTTTAAGCATATGCAAATATATATGTTTGAATGAATGAAATCTTCTATTTCTATATGAATATGAGATTAAAATTAATTTGTGAGTTCATAAAACTCATACTTATGGTAAGTTCATGACTCATAATTATATGAAATGTTTCTGAACCCCTCAGCGAATGGACACCAAAGGTCTGACTAGGTTAAGTTCATACACTCATATAATTGTGGCAAGTTTCTGAACTCATAAGCGTGATAAGTTTGATGAACCAGGATTAGATATGTGAAAATGGAAAATGGCAAAAAAAATATTGTTTAAAGTTGGAGAATTGCATCTTTCTGTGTAAAGTTGTGTTGTTAATCCTGAAATTTATTTAAAATGGGATAATAATATGTGTTAAGTACTAAATGTACTATGTGCTATTTGAATAAATATGCGATTATATGAGAACTATGTGTTGAATTCTTATTGTGTTAAGAATGTGTGTAAAGAAAGAGAATTAATATAAGATTTTTATTTAAATCAGATCATGCCACCTAGACGACAGACTCACAATGAAAGGGAAGAGCAGTCGGTTAATAATGAAGGAGGTCAAGCTGACCCAATGCAAAATTTTGCAAATATGATAGCCGATGCTATGGAAAATAGAGCTCTAGCAAGAAGAAGAGCGAGAAATCAGCCAACTGATAGATTGGCAAACTTCAAAGACTTTAAAGCGGTAAGACAGTCGGAATTTAAGGGAACCACAGATCCAATTGAAGCCCAAACTTAGGTGAAGGAGATGGAGAAAGCATTCGTCATTGCACGAGTGGCAGAAGAGTAGAAGACGACTTTTGCGACATACTTAATGAAGGGAGAAGCTAATTATTGGTGGGAGACCAGTCAGGCAAGAGCTGGTACAGCGGTGGTAGCATGGACAAGATTCAAGGAATTGTTCTTTGAGAACTATTTCTTACCGAGTATGCTAGCTCGGATGGAAGTTATGTTCTTGGAACTGAAGCAGGAAAATATGTTGGTTTCGGAGTATGCTGCCAAATTCAATGAGTTAGAAAAATTTTCACTTCATCAGGTGGACACAGAAGCAAGAAAAGCAAGAAGGTTTGAGAATGGGTTGAAGCCAGGGATTTACAACAAAGTAGTTGTGTTGCAGATCAATATGTTCACGGCTTTACTGGAAAAAGCTTTAATTGCTGAAGGAGGGAGCGAAGCTGCATCTCGATTCCATCAGGAGAAGAAGAAGAAGACAAATGACAGAGGAAGCAGTGGTGGTAGTAATCCGAATAAGAGAAAATGGAGTGAGAATACCCAATCGGGTAGTAAGACTGAAGGGTATAAGAAAGGAGGAGAGCCTTGTGCGAACTGTGGGAAGAATCATCTAGGAGTATGTCTGAAAAAGAAGGGAGTCTGCTATAACTACGTGCAAGAGGGGCACATGTCGCCCAATTGTCCCAGTCCGAAGAAAATTCAAGGTTGTTATGCTTGTGAATCGACTGATCATTTGGTTAGGAACTGTCCGAAGAAGAATGAGGAAAAGGAAAGTGTCAACAAGGGACCCGCTGGTGGAACCTTGGCAATTCAAGGACCTGCCCAGCCATGAAGATCAACCGCACGTACATTCAACATGACGGCGCAGGATGCAGTAGCTACTCAGGAGGTGGCAGCAGGTAACGATTTCGCTTAATACTTAAATTACGCGAGTAATATGAGTCAGGCATTTCTGTGAACTGTTTTCTTTTATAGATTCAAGTCACAGGTTAGAATTGAGACAAAAATTAATATTGTGTTGATAAAAATGAATTGATGATACAACTTTAAAAGATTGTAGAGAATAAGAAAGCGGTGATTCCGAGGACGTAATCCTTTTAAGGAGGGGTGAATGTGATAACCCGGGAATTCGAATAATCCAAAATTTATGAATAATTTTTTTTATTTAATATTAACTGTTAATATTGTACTTTGTATCTGTGATACAAGTCTAGAGAAGTAGTTAATCTGTTTATTGACTGAAAAAATAGAGTAGAGTTGTGCTTAACAACTTTAGAAACCCTAACCCTAATTTCTGGATAGGGATTCGATAGAAAATGCAATTAAAATAATTGTATCGATGAATACGTGTTTGTACTGTATAGGAATGTTGATCAATAATTGATCGGATAAGGTTTGTAATCAATAAACCCTAATAAGGGATTAGAAACCCTAATCTCAGATTTAGAAAACCAATTGTACAGTTAAAAACTCTAATTGCACGCTGGGAAACCCTAATTTAAAATTTGGGATTTCCTAAACCCTAATTAGGCAACCCTGATCTTAATTGGCAAGCCTAATGTATTTATTAAATGTTAATATGATTAGGAAAACCTAATTTAATTAGGAAATCCTAATTATAGTTTTGAAATTCTTGTTGTTCTAAATTGAAAACCCTAATTTGAAAATTGGTGAAGTTAGTGTTGTAAAACCTAAGGGTTAGAACCTAAGGGTTAAACCCTAAGGGTTTGTGAATTTGTCTAGTATGCCATTAAAAACATAATGCTAAAGACAAAAATGCCCTTTTACATTTCTTTAATAAGCTAACTTGTAAGAAATTGCAAAACCTTTATTAGGTGACCAACTATATTGACATTTTCACAATCATCTCAGCCAAATCTGATCCAACATTGACACCTAGCCATTATAGATACATTGTATCTAATTTTATAAGAGATCTAAGAGAGAAAAAGTCCATTAAGTTGCTTATTTTGCTATCTTGCTCTCACCTACTCTCTCTCTCTCACTAAGACCTCCGAAAATACAAGTGAATCAGTCCCAAATACAGTCCTTAGATCACCCAATATCAATTAGGAAGATCAAGATCAAGATTGGTCATAAGAGGTATAAAAACCCTAACCTATTTTGATCATGTTTGCCAAGAAATTTTTTTTAAGTGTTTAATCTTATGTTATAAGGTGTTTTTAGTTGATCTGTGATGATCCATGATGGATCCATAGCATCAAAGGCTTTAAAATTGAAGTTTTTCAAAAACTGTTCTTAAGCTTGATATATGGTCTGACAAGAAATGTCAGTGACCATATATCTTGCTATGTTTATGGTTTTTGTTGTTTTAAGTTTTGGATCTATAGTTTGTTATGTTGTTTTTAACCTGGAAGTGGTAGTACAACTATTGGATGTCTAGATCGTGTGATATTTATGGTCAAAAACTTGGATTGGCCGACCGCCAATCTGGTAAACCGAGAAAGCTCGATCAACGCCCCGACAACGTTTTGTG
This sequence comes from Panax ginseng, assembly GCA_020205605.1. Lineage (NCBI taxonomy): Eukaryota > Viridiplantae > Streptophyta > Magnoliopsida > Apiales > Araliaceae > Panax > Panax ginseng. The sequence goes on along the minus strand of CM035133.1, from coordinate 91,053,089 downwards.
GGCTTAAGATCTGTCAGTATGTAAGGTGTTTGTGGATGTTGTTGTATACATGTTGTAGATTGTAATATGGAGTCCAAGTACATGCCTTTAGATTCCATAAACATCAAATGGATTGGTTTTAATGGGTGGTCAAAATAGCATATTTGATCACGAAACACTTTTCTGGAAATTCTAGAAAGTGTATGAACATGACTTCTGACCATTTTTGACCGGATTGTATCTGGTGAATTTGTTGATGATTAACTAATATGTTGATTCAGTAATGTTCCTTAACACGAGTACTATAACTTGGAACCATTAAACTTCATAAATCATGAGCAAAACCTCTAAATATTTCGACTGGAAAATGGCACCACGATCTGCCTGGGTTTCTGGGTTACCCATAAAACCCAGGAGCGGTCTGACAGAAAGTTTGAAGGCTCAGATCTCCTTGTTGTATTGTTGTATGACTGAAGTTGTTAATGTTAATAAATCCGGTCAAAAGTGCATACTTGTGGCTGGTCTAACAGTGTTCTTAATCACCAAGAACACCTAGAACGACGGATAAGTGTCGCTATAGGCTTTAGCGACGATTGTTATTTATTTTGAATTTCTGAATTTCCAGAAATTACTTAAAAATAGAAATAAATTATAAAAATTACCAAAAATAGTTTTTAAAATTATTTTAAATTATGAAAAATAATTTTTGACCAATTGAAATATTTTTCTTTAATATTTATAACTTTTTAAATATTAAAGGTATTTAATTTATTTAATTAGTGTATTAAATAAATTAGAGAAAAATAATTTAATATTATGAAAAAACCATTTTCAATAAGAATAATGTATTTAAAAATATTTTGAGTTATAAAATGTAATTTTTGATATTTATAGAGAATTTTCATTAATAATTTAATATTAATGATGTTTAATTTATTAAATTAATATATTAAATATATTAGAGAAAAATGGTTTTAATATTATAAAAATCATTTTAAAATGAGAATAAAGTGTTAGAAAATATTTTGAATTATAAAAATATATTTTTCAATATTTTTGGAGAATTTTCATTAATAAATTAATATTAATGATATTAGATTTATTTAATTATTATATAAAATAAATTAATTAAAATGATTTTATTGATTTAACAATCATTTAAAATGAGAAAATGATTTAAAAATATTTTAAGTTATAATTAATGACTTTTAATATTTGGATAATAATTTCATTAATATTTAGATATTAATGGTGATGATTTAAAATGATTTTAATTATTTTAAAAATAATTTAAGTAGAATATTGATGATTTAAAAATATTTTAAGTTATTAAAACAACTTTAATTAATATTTTAATATTATTAAATATTAATGATGATAAGATTATTTGATAATTAAATCATTTAAAAATGGTTTCGATGTTTGAAAAATTATTATAAATTATAATAATCGAATATTAATATTTAAAAACTTCCGAAAAATATTATAAATGATATTTAACTTTTCTAATATAATATTGAAGCTTAGAAACTGAATTTAATTGACAATATCTGTGTTAATAATCAGATAGGGTGACCAGAACACCGAGAATGGACCGAAGTCTAACCAGACTAAATTAGTTAGACTTGTTAAGTGTTTATATAGGTTATAAACACTAATGTGGCTATATGGTAATGTGTCTAGGAGAAGTTTGACTGTGAATTACAGTGTTGTGTGTTATGAAATATTGTGCTAATTGTGAGACCGATATTATTGGTTATAGGTTTTTCAAAAGCAGATAAGTTTATTGTGTAGTTGTAATCAGTGGAAGAGGCAAGTTCCCTAACTCAATCTTGAGTTATATTCATTCAATTATTATAGTGGTTAATTATTGCTAATTACACCACGTCCAGGGATTTATTGTTGATTATTCGCAGTTAGTGCATGTTTAATAATTCAAATTGAATTACTGATTCATAAAAATATACGTTCGTAGAATAACTGTTGTTGGATATTCATATCCGTAGAATCTAGAATTGACAATACAGATAATTCCTGTTTATTGTCAAATTATGTTGAGAAATGTCTTAGCTAATTATTCTGGCTAGACGAACATTTGTTAAAACTTGATAGGTTTGAGAAGAGAAGAGAAGAGAAGCAAATAGAATTTGAAATCATAGTATTTCGTTGTTAAATCAAAATCTTGATTTTGAGACTGAGAAGAACAACCTTTTTATATAAATGGAATATTTTTGATCGTATATTCGATCTTTGTGCACAACTTAAGTATTATGCATAATATAGGGTACAAGGAGTTGGCCGGCTCTGAGTACTTGCAGAGGGGTATGATTTAATCTTTATGGTTATCTGATACACCTGAGTATATATCAAAGTAAATCTTTGATAGATACCCTAGAAGAGAAGTTCAAGATCCAACGGATCGCTCAACATAAATCTAGAAAACATTCCACTTTGCTATTTCGTAGAATTAGTTCTTGATTATTCATTTGAATATCGTAGAAAACCTTGAAAGCATTGTACTCATTCATTATCAGATTATTGTTGCATAGAAGGCGAGAAGACTTGTTATTGATTCTTATACATTTGTTGTATGACTTAACTTGCGGAGAAAATTTGTTGCTCACCCTTGCTAAATAAAACTTTTCAGTTACGGACGAAGTTGCGGGAGGTGCTGCAAAGGATAGAGGCAAAGGCATCGTGATATCGTAGTTTTTATATTAAGCATATTTAGTATGTTGTATTGTAAACCCTTTTTGTATATCTGAGGGGTATTTTTGGAATTTTAAGGTTAGAGAACCTGTGACTTATGTATTAACAACATATGTTAATGACTTATGTATTCCTATTTATATTTGAATGGGCAGTTAGATGATAATATATTGCGGATCGTGAGCACCAAACTCGGGGGTCAGGTAACCCGAATTTGGGGGCATTTCAGAGACTCAGGTTAATAAATAAACCACATCATCAAATCATCCCTGCACTACGGGCCAAGGATATTCATTAAATCATCAATGGTCATGACTATACCGAATAATCCATGGTCATGATCATACCAAAAATTGTTCATCAATGCACTACAGGCCACTGAGGACTTTTACCACATCATTTATAACATTACAGGTCATGATTATACCGAATGATCCCTGGTCATAATCATACCAAGTCCATCTATGCACGTAAGCCAAAGATGACTTTCATCACAATATAAGCATGAGAATGATGACAATATTATAAGCATTAATCAAACAAAAACAAGGATAAATATTAAAGACTTTTAAATTTATCTAAATATTATCAATCACTTAATAAACTCATAATCTAATATTGTTAATATTATAACAATATTTTAATCACTTCTTAAACTTATAAACAATTTATTTCAATTGTTTACACTTTACCAAATAATGCATTTAATCATTCAAAAATGCCATACCCATAAGATTTCATCACCACTGATCAAATCCCTCATAAAAAATCTGCATATACTCATAACTAGTTCATTTTCATGAAAAATACAAAACCAGTCCCAAAAATATTTGTTTTCTGGGATTTAGCAAAATATAGTCCCATATTGAACATATATTTTTCTCGGAATTTTTAAAATTCATTTACTATTTTTCAAAAGGCTAAAATTGTCGAATATTTAGACATTTATCATAAATTGTACTTTTGTCCAAAAATTCCGAAATTTACAGGGTATACTCCTGTTATATACATGTACTCCCAATAAAAATTTTACCAATTTTGGAGTTAACCACAAAGAGTTATAAGGGTTTACTTTTAAAATAGTCTTTCCCATAAAATCCATAACTCTTAATCTATGCATCCAAAAATTGTCATTTCTGGACACAATCTAGAAAACTCATCAAATTATCATTTCAATTTTTTCCGTAATTTTGAGGTCGAAAAATTACAAAACTACCCCGGCGAAACCCTTTTGAATGAAAATACTATTCATATGAATACAAATGATCATTCACCATGCATGCAGTAATCCACATAGACAGGTTATTCTAACAGAATAATAAAGAATAAAATAACAGAAGAATTCACCATGCATGCGATAGACCGCACAGAAAGGTTATTCTCAACAGAATAATAATCAATGGAACAAGGTCATGCATAAACCGTATAGACAGGATATTCCAACAGAATAATAAAGAATGGAACCGGGTCATGCGTAAACTGCACAAACAAGATATTCCAACAAAATAATAAAGAATGGAACTAGGTCATGCGTAAACCGCACAAACAGGATTTTCCAACAGAATAATAAAGAATGGAATAACAATAGAATTCACCATGCATGCGATAGACCGCACAGACAGGTTATTCCAACAGAATAATAAAGAATGGAATAATAGAAGAATTTCACCATGTATGCAGTACTTCACATACACAGGTTATTTCAACATAATAATAAGGAATGGAATAACAATAGCTCTCTTCAAGAATACGAAAGAAATAATACCCCTTACCTTAGAAAGAAACCGGATCTTCGAGAGTAGAGGTATGAGACTTCTTCTTCTTTTCTCTCTATAATAATTGCTCTATAGCTTTAGTGAATTGGTGAGAAATGAAGGAAGAATGAGCTTCTATTTATAGGAAAATATAGTTTTGATAATTGCACGTTTTGGGGCTCAAAATATTACAGTACAATACCTCCAACTTTTCTTTCATTTTTAATTTAGTCCGCAAGTATTATCAAACTTGCACCACCTCCCCTAATAGTAAATAATGTGAATCAATAGTTCAATCATGTGAATCAATAATTATAATCATGTGAAAATACCAATTACAGTATAGTACCTCCATCTATACCTCTATTTTTAACTTAGTGATGCAAGTATTATCAATCTTGTACCAACTCCCCTAATAGTGCAAGAATGTGAATCAATAGTACACACATGTGAACAAATAGTTATAATCATGTGAATTGATAGCAATTAATTACTCATTTATCTGATTAATTACCCGACTGGTCAGTATAACTTCCAGACATCAATTAATATCGAAATAAATGTCAATTTTCACTAACACTAATAATTCTAACACAATGGAACTATCAATTTCATCTTTAATCAACACGAACTTATTCATCATTAATATTATAATTCACAATATTTAACAACCAGGTCATTCCTTGGAAAGAGGGGGCTTTCCGATAATGATTTCTCCTTATTGGCGCGCAATTAGGTGACCAAACCTCTCCTTGATAGAACTTCTAGATATTGTCAATATTGCAAATAATAATATGAATAACTTTACCGTCTCAATTATTGATTTAATAATATAACATATTATACAGATGATACTGTGACAATAATTGAATCAATAATATGAGAGATATGATGCAGCAATTACTGTAGCAATAATTGAGTATAACTGAGTGACTTATCACGTAAACATCAATAATCAATATTGTGTGCTACTATGCAACCACGCGTATTACTGTACTTTTACTACCGAGTAGTTCAACAGTTTTAACGGTAACACTCTCGCTGTTATTTTTATAAAATGATAATTCTGTCGTTTTCTAACTACAACAAAACATCCGTTGTGGGGTCCACCAATGATTGTGCCGTCCTACGGATATTCCTCGACAAAAAGAATATTTTATAACAACTTGCATACTTTGCAAAATTTATAAATACTACCCACCGCTATAACATTATATCAAATCCACACCATAATATTAAAAAAAAAAAATTTCGAGAAAATTAAATCTTTATTCATAAAATTTGGGGTCTCACAGGTAGGTCGTACTAGCGAAGGATTTCCCCGTCTCTCCCCCTAGTTCTAGTCTCATATCTCAGCCAGGGATTATATCCCTAAGCTTTGATACCAACTGTGACGCCCCTAAAATAGGTATACATCACCCATCTTGGGTCGCCAAATACATGGTACTAAATACAAATACAAACTTAATTCTACAACATGAGCTTAGAGTTTTTACACGATATTATCTCATAGACAATATCTAAACTCAAATTCAATCATCGTTACATTTATTATCACACTAAATTATGAGGACTACTAAAACAACCATCTCGGACCATCACTCCATTCCCCGACTAGTCCCGGCTACGTTCTCATTTCCTGAAGAGAACAATGAAAGAAAAAGGGTGAGCTCGACTAGCCCAGTAAGAAATATTATGACTAAGATAATGTAGAATAAATTATCTGTGAGACTGATAAGTGGATTTTATACCTACTTATTGGATATCAATTTATGCAAATCATGCTCATCTCACGTACATTTCAGTCTGTTTTAGTTGCATTTCATGCTATTTTGCATTGCATGTACTTAAAACTCCTTTTAGTGAATAAGTGTAGGAATCGGCCTAATTTGGTGGTATTAGAGGGCACATGCTGATGGATGCGTGAAGGCGAGGCGCAAGCGGGGATATGCATGGCATGAAGGTATAATGGAGCAAGGAGACCAAGAATGGAAGGAATGAGTAGCAGGACAAAGCAACATCAACATCAACATTGCAGAACCAGAACCAGAATCCACAGACTGTGAGTCGCGCAGGCATACTAGGTTCGGGATGCGCTTCGCAAGAAGAGGCCTACTGGACATCCTGACTTATCGCAAGTCTCACGCCTGTGAGGAACATATTGGAGGGTAAGCGCAATACATCACGATGAAATGGAGTTCTTTGAGTTGTTTTATTTTAATTTTTTATTAAAATGATTGTAATTGGTTTTAAAACGATATCTGACTAGTGTCAGAGAGAATATTCGGTACACTTGGTTAATTTTTGACGTATTATCATCATAGTAACGAGGGTTTACACGGGAGAGAGATTCTAATGAAGAACGATTCCAAAACTCCATCTTCTCTAATTCTTCTGGGAATTCTCCATCATCGTGGATTTATAATATTGTTTTTCTGGATTTATATAAGGATTTGAACATAGACATTGGTTTACAATCTACAATTGGGTTTGATCATTCTATCTTTCATCTTTCAATTGTTTGTTTGATAATCATGTTTTAACGTTGATCCCATAATGGCTTTTGGTTCAGTCATGAACTAAACTCCATTATGGGATTCTAACGAATTTTAATATGTAGTTTGGTTGCATGCTTGATTGCTAGGGTTGTTTTATATATCATATGGGAATTCTATTATGGTTGTTTTACACGTATGAATGCTTGATCACCATTTGTTTTAGTATTTGCATGGAATTGACAATGAACATGTGAGTATGGATTGTAGTCATAATAGCATACGTATATGGGGCTATTGTATATGGCTTGCGTATTTTGTGAATGAGATAGACATATACTTATTCACCGTATGAGCTAGAATAAGGGCTTGTGCTTCAATTCAGTATGATTGCAATGTCGCATATACATATAGTGATTTTGGTCATATTGTTGATTACATAGAATCTATCATCTGTGGATGATGTGTAAGTAGGTCCTAGTGCATTGAAAAATGTCTATGACTCTATTAGTGCTCTTGGCTAGTTGCATGTGATATGTGAACACTTCTTGCATGATAGTGGCGATTAGATGAAATATTAAATGAAGTTAGGATCCTATTATTTCCAGATTTGATTCATTCCATTAGTATTCTTATTTTTAGTTGTTACTCGCAATTAGATTAATTCATCAATTATAGTTATTAGTATAGGCATATGAATACAGTGATTTAATTGATGCATAATAGTTTAAATTTGACAACTTTTTCTGTGGGATCGATACTTTACTTACTATGTATTATTTGTTGACACATGTATGTTTGCATGTGTTAGAGCTCTTTTATCAGAACTGAAAAAGAGGCAACAAGTTTTTGGCGCGGTTGCCAGGGAAAGACGTTTAGTTTAAATAATTATCATCAATTTTAAGCTATTTTGTATGACTTAGACATATCTATTCTCAATTAATTTCTATTTTTGTTTTATTTGTGATTTCAGGTACTTGTAGATTTTTATGCACACATGATCTTCAATTCCGAATTAACACCAGCGCAGGATAACATTAACGTAAGAGGTTGGAAAACGAGTGTGCGAAGAAATTTACAAGCTCAGTTAGAGAGTGCTATAGTTAGTATGGCAGAAGAACAGAGAATTGAGAAAAGAAAAGAGAATAGCATCGGGTTCTACCAGAATATTCCATGCCGAATATAAATGGGCTATAGTCTAGCATAGTCAGACCGGCGATAGCAGTCAGTACCTTTGAGATTAAATCGGGCACTATTCAGATGGTGCAGAACTCGGTTCAGTTTGGGGGTGTTGCCACAGATGATCCGAATGAACACTTATTGAGCTTCATCGAGATTTGTGATACATTCTGATATAACTGTATGACGGAGGATGCTATCAGACTGTGGTTATTCCCATTCTCATTAAGGGATAAGGAGAGGAGTTGGTTTCATTCTTTGCCGTCAGGGTCAATCACTACATGGGAGGACTTAGCGCAGAAATTCTTAGCCAAGTTCTTCCCAATGGCTAAGACTGCAAAGATGAGGACAACTATATGTCAGTTTGAGCAACAACAGGGAGAGTCCTTATATGAAGCATGGGAGAGATACAAAGAGATGCTAAGGAAGTGTCCGCATCATGGTATGCCGGATTAGATGGTAATCAATACTTTCTATAATGGATTGGGATGGTAATCTAGATCGATTGTAGATGCAGCTGCTGGAGGGGCATTATGGGCAAAAAGCTATGACGATGCCTATACACTTATTAAGACAATGGTAGCTAATGATTTCCAGAACCCTACATCACGGATGCCACAGCCCAAGGTAGCAGGTGTGTTGGAGGTAGATGCTATTACGCAGTTGTCGGCACAGATGGCAGCTATGGCAAAGAAGATAGACACTTTGGCAGAAAGTAGGACGAAAACAGTTGCCTTCGTTTATGAAATTTGTGTGGGGTCACACTCCACGGATCAATGTGCCATCAGCTCAGAGTCGGTGCAGTATGTGAGCAACTACATGAAAGACAAAGGTCAATTTCAGAACACATAGCACCCCAACAACCGAAATCATCCAAACTTTAGCTGGTCAAATAACTAAGGAAATCAACAAAGTCGATTTTCGGTAGAATCATCAATTTCGATCCACAACCAACACCACCACAATATATATCCGAAAACCACTGCTTCCAATGGGATTCTCTCAACAACATCACGCCGCCCACCGCACCACAGCCAGACAAGAAATCAGAAATGGAGGAGATGATGTTGAAATACATGGCAAACACTGAAGTTATGATCAAAAGGCAAGCAGTGGCTATCAAGAATCTGGAGACTCAGATGGGGCAGATGGCGAACATGCTTAATAACAGGCCCCAAGGTTCCTTGCCCAGTAATACAGAGGCAAATCCTAGAAGAGATGGGAAGGAGCAATGTCAAGCGATCACATTGAGATCTGGGAAAGATTTGACAGGTATTGCAAGTCGTGCGCCCGCGCATGAGTTACAAAGGGAAGCCGCGCGGCCGTGTGAGGCAGAGCAAGTACCTGCTGATGAAGAAAATCAGGACAAGTCTGAGTTGAAAAAGGGAGAAAAAGATAACACAGGTTCAGAGGAAAAGCCTAAGAGTTCAGTGCCACTAATTCACCCTCAAGTACCGTATCCGCAAAGATTAACTACGTAGAGGGAGGATAAACAGTTTAACAAGTTCTTGGAGGTATTCAAAAAGTTGCAGATCAACATACCGTTCACTGAGGAATTGGAACAAATGCCAAGCTACGCAAAGTTTATGAAGGGTATATTGTCAAGGAAGAGAAGACTAGATGTGTTTGAGACGTTAGCCTTGATAGAGGAATGCAGTGCAGTGCTTCAGTAGAAATTACCTCCAAAGCTGAAGGATCCGGGCAGCTTCATAATTCTGTGCACAATTGGAAAGACGATCTTTGATAAGTGTTTATGTGATCTTGGGGCAAGCATACATTTGATGCCCTTGTTAGTGTTTAACCAGTTGGGATTTTTGGCTCCAAAGTTGACAAACATATCATTACAGCTAGCTGATAGATCCATCACGTATCCACAAGGAATTGTTGAAGACGTGTTGATTAAGGTCGACAAGTTTATTTTTTCGGCTGATTTCATTATTTTAGATTACGAGGAGGAAAAAAGCATACCAATAATACTGGGAAGACCATTCTTGGCCACAGGAAGGACTTCGATAGATGTGAAAAAAGGTGAACTCACTATGCGTGTTCAGGATCAGGAGATCACCTTCAACGTCTTTAAAGCAATAAAGTTACCAACAGATGAAGAAAAATGCTTCTTGGTTAACTTGGTGGATTGGGGCCTAAAGGATGAGGTACAGAAACTGAGGAATTATGGACCGTTGAGGTGTGTAATGGGTGAAAACTCATAGTTGAAGGTAGAACCATTGACGAAAGGTGAATTCATCAAATTTCGGGGTGCGGTGGACAATAAGGAAAGCACCTCAGTTCTTGATGTAACGTGAGACTCAGAGACAGTCAAGCTAATTGACTATAACTTAGTGATGGATGGGAGGAAACCCATTAATTCTACCTCATTTAACTTTTTAGTTATTCAGTTTAGATTATTTTAGTTAGTTATATCTAATTCATTTTTAATAGGATATCAGATTTTCATGCTTGAGTGTGTAGCAAGAATTGCATTGCGAATATTTGCAAGATGTTAGCATTATATGGCCACTAATTCATGCCTTAATAATGTGCATTAATGTCTATGTAGGAACCATCATTGGAAAGCGTCACTAATAAAGTAGTAGAATTGAATGCTATATCATAGATATCGTCGGTCACGCAGCTGACCTATGCAAGATAAACTCATGGGCCACAAGCATTAAGTCGATAAGGACAACAACACATTCTGCAAGTCTCTACCGCTACCAACCCAATAAAAATTGGCAGCGCGCTGCCTGATTAAGACAGATCTGAACATTTTAAAAAGAGTTATGGACCATTTGCACTCTCATTTAGAATAATAACAGACGTAAAATTCTCTTACTCTCCATAACTCATGTCTCTATCTCTCTATCAGTTACAAATTGAAGCAGTACATCTCTCAATCACATCTCCACGATTCTCTCCACGTTCAAATCTCAACCCACGCTCTCATCCATTATATACAGCTAGGGTTCCCGATTTGGGTTTGCAAAATCAAGTTTGGGGGCTATAAATTCATAAGCTTTTCTTCATTTCCAGTCGAACTCATCTGCACTACCTTTCTCTCAAAGCATATGGGTCCAAAAAGAGCTCACGCCGCTTCATCTTCTTTTTCATCCTCCTCTGGCAGTCAAGGAGAGGATGTGGTTGATCACATTAAGTTCCTGGATTTAGCAGCCCAGCAGGAGTATTACCAAATTGTGGCGAAGACGTTCATCAAGGAGTGCGGTTTCAAACCGGAGGAGCAATATGGCCAGTTATGTGCCATGATTCGCGAAAGGGGATGGGTTGGATTCACTGCCACTCCCACGCCCATTCTGATGAGCATAGTCCTAGAGTTTTACGCCAATGCCAAAGTCACCATGGACGATATCGGTATGGTTCGAGGTGTCGAGGTAGATTACAGACCCGCTGCCAACAAAAACATTTTCAGACTCACCGAGAGACCACCAATGGGGGCTACCAATTGGATCACAGGAGCACATATAGCAACAGACTTGGAGCTTGTTATCATGAGTTGTGCGTGCATGATACATTAAGTGGACTTACAAGTCAAGACGACCCAACCTCGCATATTCTCAAGCAAATTAATCGAATCAATACGCCAAGGCATGGAATTTGTTTATATGTGCCAAGTTATTGCCTTTGTCTCATCAGCATGAGATCATGACGGAAAGGGCCATAATTTTGTGGGGTATAATCACGAGCAAGTATATTGACGTGGGACATTTGATTCATCAAAATATTGTGACGTATCTGAAGGGAAATACCACGGGGAGCATTCCACACGGATCAGTGGTAGCCATTTTATGTGCGCATCAGGGGTGCAACTGGGGCAACGAACAAATGAAATATCCGATCCAGGATATAACTCATGCCACCATTGCAAAATTTGAGGACTGGGCAGGTGGTGAGCCACACCCACGCGGACGAGGATTTATTCTCTGGCCCACATTCCCAGAGCCATCCCAGCAGCCCCCTCAGACAGATGAGGCAGGCCCATCCACCCGAGCACACACTATTCCTAGCGATCGACAGCTCCGAAGGTTGGAGCGAAAAGTCGATGCCATGTATGATAATTTTGGAACGTTTGCTATGGGACTCATAAGGGCCTTGGCCGAAGCGTTTGTACAACAAGGAACAATGCTCGAGTGGCCTCAGTTCGGTACAGCAGTGCCTTATCCACCACCGGATTCACCACCCGAGGAGGGTGGTCAAGCCGATCATTAGGGGAGTTTTATGTACCCTTTACCTTCATTAAATGGAGCATTGAATATTATAAGTTTGGGGGTATTGTGGGAGTAGTATAGTAGCATGTAGTTAGTTTTTGCATGATTAGTTAAAATGTTGCATGTTTAGTTTAATAAATTAGTTGTTTTTCATGTTATTGTTCCATTGATAGAAAATTTTTGTTTTAATTAATTTGCATATCTCACAAAATTCTTGCTTTATAGATACTCTTGCCTAGCCAATGATGATAGTGAATTGTGAAGGATTTTAGAGTATATTGGATAACATGAACGTAGTTATAATGTTTTACACGATGGAATTCATGTTGCTGTTTAAATGCTTTCGGTTTACACGGATGTGTTTACAATCACTTGTAGGCATAAGAGTTATGTGTTTCATTGCTTGTTAGAAAATGTAGTTTTAAAAAAAGAAAAATGTGGAACAAGCATGTAGACTTGACAAACATTGACATTCAAACTTTAGGAAAACATGGGTTTTCTATATATATATATATATATATATATAAAAGAATAACAATAACGTGGCTAGTCTTATTTTGGGGCCCTGGCTACTTAAGTAAGTACGCCCGAGGGGATTGTCTCTATACCTAGCTCCCTAAGGTCTTTCATGGTCTGGGAGTCGTTGGTTGAAAGCTCGTTAAGGGGTAGCAGTGTTGCCTAATGTAGTAAGGCATTTCACAGTCATGTGAAAAAAAAATAGCAATAAACACCGCGGGAAAGAGCGAAAATCGCCCTCGTGAGTAGCAATAAAGCAATTAAGCCCATTGTTGAACTTTAGTTTGTTTGGATATGTTGAAACAGTTTACGTTGTATAAGTATACATGATTCTCAATTTAGGCTATAATTTTCTATTCCGAGCATGTTAGCATATATATTCTTTGCTGGAATCAAGTTTTGCTGAACATTACACACACACACAACATCTCTATAGCATGTATGAATTATCTGAGTGTATGATGTTATGACCATCGTTTAGTTTAAACTTGTATTCCTGAATCTGGATAATTCGCTGAGACATTTTGGGCTTAAATTCTGTTTAAGTTGGAATGATGTGAGACTAGTTTGTATAGTAGTTTAGCTACATCGTAGTGTTGTTGCATTTTTCTTTGTTATTCAACATGCATTGCTTAAGGGCAAGCAATAGTTCAAGTGGGTATTTGATAAGTGGGTTTTATACCTACTTATTGGATATCAATTTATGCAAATTATGCCCATCTCAAGTACATTTCATGCTATTTTGCATTGCATGTACTTAAAACTCCTTTTGGTGAATAAGTGTAGGAATCGGCCTAATTTGGTGGTATTAGAGGGCACAGGCTGATGGATGCGTGAAGGCGAGGCGTAAGCGGGGATATGCATGGCATGAAGGTATAATGGAGCAAGGAGACCAAGCATGGAAGGAATGAGTAGCAGAACAAAGCAACAGCAGCAGCAACAATGCATAACCAGAACCAGAATCCAAAGACTAGGCCTGAGGGCGCGCGCCCGCGTGAGAGGCCGACTGGACATCCTGACTTACTGCAAGTCTCGCGCCCGCGCGAGGAACATACTGGAGGGGCACGCGACCGCGCGAGATAGCTGGAGCTACTGAGTTGTTTTATTTTAATTTTTTATTAAAATGATTGTAATTGGTTTTAAAACGATATCTGACTGGTGTCAAAGAGAATATTCGGTACACTTGGTTAATTTTTGACGTATTATCATCATAGTAACGAGGGTTTACACGTGAGAGAGATTCTAACGAAGAACGAGGCCAAAACTCTATCTTCTCTAATTCTTCTGGGAATTCTCCATCATCGTGGATTTATAATATTGTTTTTCTGGATTTATATAAGGATTTGAACGTAGACATTGGTTTACAATCTACAATTGGGTTTGATCGTTCTATCTTTCATCTTTCAATTATTTGTTTGATAATCATGTTTAACGTTGATCCCATAATGGCTTTTGGTACAGTCATGAACTAAACTCCATTATGGGATTCTAACAGATTTTAATATGTAGTTTGGTTGCTTGCTTGATTGCTAGGGTTGTTTTACATATCATATGGGAATTCTATTATGGTAGTTTTACACGTATGAATGCTTGATCACCATTCGTTTCAATATTTGCATGGAATTAACAATGAACATGTGAGTATGGATTGTAGTCATAATAACATACGTATATGGTGCTGTTGTATATGTCTTGCGTATTTCGTGAATGAGATAGACATATACTTATTCACCGTATGAACTAGAATAAGGGTTTGTGCTTCAATTCAGTATGATTGCAATGTCGCATAGACATATAGTGATTTTGGTCATATTGTTGATTACATAGAATCTATCATCTGTGGATGCTGTGTAAGTAGGTCCTAGTGCATTGAAAAATGGCTGTGACTCTATTAGTGCTCTTGGCTAGTTGCCTGGGATATGTGAACACTTCTTGCATGATAGTGGCAATTAGATGAAATATTAAATGAAGTTAGGATCCCATTATTTCTAGATTTGATTCATTCCATTAGTATTCTTATTTTTAGTTGTTACTCGCAATTAGATTAATTCATCAATTATAGTTATTAGTATAGGCATATGAATACAATGATTTAATTGATGCATAATAGTTTAAATTTGACAACTTTTTCTGTGGGATCGATACTTTACTTACTCTGTATTACTTGTTGACACATGTATGCTTGCATGAGTTAGAGTTCTTTTATCAGAACTGAAAAAGAGGCAACAGAGACCCCAAATTTTACGAATAAAGATTTAAATTTCTCGAAATATTTTTTTTAATATTATGGTGTGGATTTGATATAATATTATAGTTGTGGGTAGTATTTATAAATTTTGTAAAGTATGCAAGTTGTTATATAATATTTGATTGGTCGGGGAATATTCGTTTTAACAGGGAATATTTAAATGCGGCAAGACAATCATTAGTGGACCCTATTAACGGAATTATTGTCGGATTGAGCAAACGACAAAAATATTTTTATGAAAATAACGACGGAAGTTTTACCGTTAAAACTGTTGAACTACTCGGTAGTAAAAGTACAGTAATACGCGTGGTTGCATAGTAGCACACAGTATTGATTATTGATGCTTACGTGACAAGTCACTCAGTTTTGTTCAATTATTGCTTCAGTAATTGTTGCATAGTATCTCACATTATTTGATTCAATTAATGTCTATATTTTATATATTATTAAATCAATAATTGAGATGACAGAGTTATTAATATTATTATTTGCAATATTAATGATGTCTAAAAGTTCTGCCAAGGAGAGGTTTGGTCACCTAATTGCGCGCCAATAGGGAAAAAACCTTATTGTAAAGCCCCCTCTTTCCTGGGAACGACCTGGTCGATTAATATTGTGAATTATAATAACGATGATAAATGTTGTTAAATATATTGATGTGTCTTTTTATGAAGTCACGGAACTTTTATATATATATATATATATATATATATATAAATTTTGTTTTATTAGTATTATTAATGTAAAAAAGAGAAAAGCTTTTTATATAAAACAGAATACTTTTAGAAAGTTATTTATTTTATTAGACTATAAATAGAATATATTATATTTTATTGTGCATAGTGTTTTGCATAGTAAAATCTTTTTATATAAAATAGAATACTTTTATAAAGTTATTTGTTTTATTAGACAATAATTAGAATATATTAAATTTTATTATGCATAGTGTTTGCATATCACCTCTATAGTGTTTTGCATAGTAAAATCTTTTTATATAAAAAATGTAATACTTTTATAAAGTTATTTATTTTATTAGACTATAAATAGAATATATTATATTTTATTTAAAATATTTTTTTTATTAGAATATTTTATTAATGCTGCATAGTAAATCAATATGGACTGTCTGTTTAAAAGTAAATCAATCTGGACCGTTCATGAATTAGTTACTATTCAGTCCATTCTCCTATAATATAGAAGTCCATTCCTTCATTATTTCTTATAAATTCATTGAAACTCTAGAGAGAGAAACTATAGAGAGAAAGAAGAAAGGTATTCTGCTACTTCACTACTCCTATATCCAGTTTCTTCTAAGGTAAGGGGTATTATTTCTTTTGTATAAATGAAGAGAACTTATATTATTCCATTAATTATTATTCTATTGGAATAACCTGTCTGTGCGGTCTATCGCATGCATGGTGATTTCTGTTGTTATTCCATTCTTTATTATTCTATTGGAATATCTTGTCGGTACGAATTTTTCCTGACCTGGTTCCGTTATTAATTATTATGTTGGAATAACCTATCTGTGCGGTCTATCGCATGCCTGGTGATTTCTTTTGTTATTCCATTCTTTATTATACTCAGTTGGTTAATGTTTTGACTTCTATACTCCATGAAATTAATGGAATATCCTTGATATTTGCGCTTCATCCAGTATCTTTTCATGGAAATATTCTTCTGAGCATTCTTGAATTTTACTCTACAAAGAAGTATCATGGTGACAATTTGGACGTTATTAGTTACTAGATAAATTAATTCTTGAACTTGATTTATTTAATTCTTATATCATTGTCATCATCCTCATGTTTATTTTATGTTGAAAGTCATATGTGGCCTGTAGTGCATAGATGGACTTGGTATGATTATGACCAGCGATTAATCGGTATAATCATGACCATAATGTTACAAATGATTTGGTAAAAGTCTTCATTGGCCCGTAGTGCATTGATGGACAGTTGTTGGCATGATCATGACCATTGATGAATACACGAATATCCTTGGCCCATAGTGCATGGATAATTTTTGGTTGTGATACTAATGAATATCCTTAGACGTAGTGCAGGGATGATGTGGATTATTTATTAAACTGAGTCTCAGCGATAAAAGTGATGAAAAACATTTTTTTAAGTCATAAAAGATAGTTGATTTTATTATCTACTTGACTCTTTTAATGGATTGCTTGTTCCGCTGCAGTTAAACTTGATGTTTGTTATATTTTATCATTTTAAAATTATTGAAGACTAATGATAATTTATTCTACATTATCTTAGTCGTAATATTTCTTACTGGGGTAGTTGAGCTCACCCTTTCTTTCACTGTTCTCTTAAGGAAATGAGAATATAGCTGGGACGAGTCGGGGAACGGAGTGACGGTCCAGATGATAGCATTAGTAGTCCTCACTATTCTGTTAAATAGTGTGACAATAAATGTAATGATGACTCCTTTGAGTGTGGATATTGTCTAGATGACAATATTTTTATTAAAACTCTCAGCTATGTTTTGTCATATTTTTACACGACGTTTGTATAATTAAGTTGTATTTGTATTTTGTACCATGTATCTGACGACTCAAGATGGGTGATGTATACCTATTTTTGGGGGCGTCACAGTTGGTATCAAAGCTTAGGGATATGATCCCTGGATGAGATGTGAGACCAGAACTAGGAGGGGAGAGACGGGAAATTCCTTCGCTAGTATGACCTACCTAAGTTAATTTGGTATTTTATTGGTCGGTCAGAGTATAGGGATAATATGTGATATGTTAATTAACCCTTGTTTTGTGACAGTGTTTAAAAATGGCATCTGAAAATGTTGAGATAAGCAATGGAGCAAAATAATATGACCGTATCGCAGTACGAGGCTAAGTTTGCGGAGTTATCTCGGTTTGCATACCATTTGGTCGATAATGAGGAGCGAATGACGCGAATGTTTTTAAGAAGTTTGAAACCCGATATACGTCAATACCTCATTTCTCATAAACTTTGCTTATATTCAGATGTTGTGAATAGGGCTCAGTTATTAGAGCGCGATAATGAGTTAGCACAACCAAAAGGTAACGACCAACAACACGATAATAATCGTACCGGTGGCAACGACCATCGGAACAATGATGACCATCGTGGGGGAAATTATCATGCCAAGAATGGTAACCACTTCGGTGGTAATCATGGCCAAGATAATAGAAGTAAAAATTTCAAGAAGAGATGGTCACATAGCTCGATTTTGTCATGTAGCGAAATCAAGTCCAGCTGGGACGGTGGCACCAAAAGCGGATACGGACAAAACAAAGTCGGTGGTTTTAGGAAGGGCGTTTTTCGTGACTTCTCAAAAAGCGAGTAACTCGAACAAAGTTAACACGGGTTAGTTAATTATAAATTTTTACGAAGTCAATACCTTATTAGATACCGATTCTACCCATTCTTTTATCTCTCTTACTTGCGCTCAACGTTTAAATTTGACTCCGGAGAAATTAGACTTTGACTTATCGGTTGAAACTCCGTTAAGAGAAACCTTCGTTACCTTCACTGTTTATAAATCTTGTTTGATTCAAATCAACACTTTTACGTTACCTGTCGATCTTATCTCTTTGAAAATACTTTCCTTTGATGTGATTTTAGGAATCGATTGGTTAACTACTCATCATGCTTTTCGTAAGGTTGTTAGCTTTCATATTCCTAACCAACCTGTTATGCGAATTCAAGCAACCAAACCACTAAAGTTAATCATTGTTATATCAAGCCATAAATAAAGAGCCCCTATCCTTTCATTGTTGACTTCCTTGTGTGGAATTCACCGAAGCTAGAATATCTGTAGGGGACGTCGTGAATAACGATGGCAAGTTGATAGGTATCAATGTGACGTGCTATCAAAGTCTTGGATGAGGGTCACAGTTTTTAATGATATTTCTATCGTTAATAAATTTCTTAACGTATTTTTGAAGACTTCTTAGCCTACCCCTAGAGCGTGAAATCGAATTTTTTATTGAACCCAGTACAAAACCCATTTCTAAAACCCTTAAATATTTCTTCAACTAAAACGAACGTATAATGCGCCAAAGACGTTGGCTCGAGCTGTTGAAGATTGCGATCATACCATTCAATATCATTGTGGAAGAGAGAACGTGGTAGCTGACGCGTTGAGTAGAAGATCGTATGCGTTTACGAGTGTGATGTTGTTAACACAAAAACCCATTTCGTATAACTTATAAATGATGAAGATAGAGTTAAAGACTCCAGGGATCCACGTGAAGATAACAAATATACGATTAGAATCGACTTTAATCGATAAAGTTAAAGCCGCTCAAGCTACATACTCAGAGTTGATGAATGAGAAGAAGAAGGTTCAAGAGGGCGTTATTCTAGAAGAAGAATCGATGAAGAGAGGAAATCTAAACCCTCGATTTTATTGGCCCATTTGAAATCTTTGATCGAGTAGGAATTGTGGCCTATAGACTCGTTTTACCGCCAAGTATGTCGCGTGTTCATAACGTTTTTCACGTATCGATGTTACGTAAATATGTGGATGACCTGAACCACGTTATTAAATTAGAACTAGACGAGATAGCAGAAGATTTAACGTATGAGGAGATACGTGTTAAAATATTGTTTAAGAAGGATCGTATTTAACACTCAAAGGTTATACCTCAAGGGTTAGAATCTGAAATGAAGTCAAGGTATCCTCCTCTCTTCGGCATACCAGGTACGTACGTAAATTTCGATGGTGAAATTCCATAAGGAGGGGAGATTGTGAGACCCCAAATTTTACGAATAAAGATTTAAATTTCTCGAAATATTTTTTTTAATATTATGGTGTGGATTTGATATAATGTTATAGTTGTGGGTAGTATTTATAAATTTTGCAAAGTATGCAAGTTGTTATATAATATTCGATTGGTCGGGGAATATTCATTTTAACAGGGAATATTCGTACGACGACACAATCATTGGTGGACCCCACAACGGAATTATTGTCGGATTGAGAAAACAACAAAAATATTTTATGAAAATAACGGCAGAAGTTTTACCGTTAAAACTGTTGAACTACTCTGTAGTAAAAGTACAGTAATACGCGTGGTTGCATAGTAGCAAACGGTATTGGTTATTGATACTTGCGTGAGAGGTCACTCTGTTTTGTTCAATTATTACTTCACTAATTATTGTATAGTATCTCATGTTATTTGATTCAATTAATGTCGATATTTTATATATTATTAAATCATAATTCAAATGACAGAGTTATTAATATTATTATTTGCAATATTAACGATGTCTAGAAGTTCTGCCAAGGAGAGGCTTAGTCACCTAATTGCTCGCCAATAGGGAGAAAACCTTATTGGAAAGCCCCCTCTTTCCTGGGAACGACCTGGTCGATTAATATTGTGAATTATAATAATGATGATAAATGTTGTTAAATATATTGAGGTGTCTTTTTATGAAGTCACGGAAGTTTATATATATATATATAAATTTTGTTTTATTAGTATTATTAATGTAATAAAACATAAAAGCTTTTTATATAAAACAAAATACTTGGTGAAATTCTTCTGTTATTCCATTCTTTATTAATATGTTGGAATAACCTGTCTATGCGAAGTACCGCATACATGGTGAAATTCTTTTGTTATTCCATTCTTTATTATTATGTTGGAATAACCTATCTATGCGAAGTACCGCATATATGGTGAAATTCTTCTATTATTCCATTCTTTATTATTCTGTTGGAACATCATGTCTGTGCGTTTACGCATGACCTGGTTCCGTTAATTATTATTCTATTGGAATATCATGTCGGTGCGAATTTTGCCTGACCTGGTTCCGTTATTTATTATTCTGTTGGAATAACCTGTCTGTACGGTCTATCGCATGCCTGGTGATTTCTTTTGTTATTCCATTCTTTATTATACTCAGTTGGTTAAAGTTTTAACTTCTATACTCCATGAAATTAGTGGAATATCCTTGATATTTGCGCTTCATCCAGTATCTTTTCATGGAAATATTCTTCTGAGCATTATTGAATTTTACTCTACAAAGAAGTATCATGTTGACAATTTGGACGTTATTAGTTCCTGGATAAATTAATTCTTGAACTTGTTTTATCGAATTCTTATATCATTGTCATCATCCTCATGTTTATTTTATGTTGAAAGTCATATGTGGCCTGTAGTGCATAGATGGACTTGGTATGATTATGACCAGGGATTAATCAATATAATCATGACCGTAATGTTGCAAATAATTTGGTAAAAGTCTTCATTGGCCCGTAGTGCATTGATGGACAGTTGTTGGCATGATCATGACTATTGATGAATATACGAATATCCTTGGCCCATAGTGCATGGATAATTTTTGGTTGTGATACTAATGAATATCCTTAGCCGTAGTGCAGGGATGATGTGGATTATTTATTAAGCTGAGTCTCAGCGATAAAAGTGATGAAAAACCTTTTTTTAAGTCATAAAAGATAGTTGATTTTATTCTCTTCTTGACTCTTTTAATGGATTGCTTCTTCTGCTGCAGTTAAACTTGATGTTTGTTATATTTTATCATTTTAACATTATTGAAGACTAATGATAATTTATTCTACATTATCTTAGTCATAATATTTCTTAATAGGGCAGTTGAGCTCACCCTTTCTTTCACTGTTCTCTTAAGGAAATGAGAATATAGTTGGGGACGAGCTCAGGAGCAGGAGTGGCGGTCGAGATGATAGCATTAGTAGTCCTCACTATTCTGTTAAATAGTGTGACAATAAATGTAATGATGACTCATTTGAGTGTGGATATTGTTTAGATGACAATATTCTTATTAAAACTCTCAGCTATGTTTTGTCATATTTTTACACGACGTTTGTATAATTAAGTTGTATTTGTATTTTGTACCATGTATTTGGCAACTCAAGATGGGTGATGTATACCTATTTTTGGGGGCGTCACATTATCGTTAGCCTTCAACATTATTAAACTGATAAAATACAATAGACTTCAAGTTTAACTGCAGCGGAACAAGCAATCCATTAGAAGAGTCAAGTAGAGAATTATATCTACTATCTTCTATGATTTTAAAAGTTTAACATCAATTTTATCGCTGGGACTCAGCTTAATAAATAAATCACATCATCGAATCATCCCTGCACTACAGGCCAAGGATATTCATTAGTATCACGTCCATAAATTATTCCTGCACTACGGGCCAAGAATATTCGTGTAATCATCAATGGTCATGATCATACCAATCAATAGTCCATCTATGCACTACGGGCCAATGAGAACTTTTACCACATTATTTGTAACATTACGGTCATGATTATACCAATTAATAGTCCATCTATACACTACGGGCCAAAGATGACTTTCATTACAATATAAGTATGAGGATGATGACAATGATATAAGAATTCAATTAAATGAAAGCAAATGATAAATTTTAAAGATTTATAATGTAATTTATCCAGAATTCAATAATGTCCAAATTGTCAACATGATACTGGTTTGTGGAGTAAAATTCAAGAATAATATTCATGAATCAAAAATAATTTGGACAGAAAAGAAATAAATTTTTCAGATAAATAGTACCCGGGTGAATAGTACCTAGGTGAATAGTTGTGATGCCCCCAAAATAGGTATACATCACCCATTTTGAGTCGTCAATAACATGGTACAGAAACAACAACAACTTTATTAATACAACATAAAAACTGTGAGTTTAAATACAAATATTGCCATCTAGACAATATTCACACCCTAATAAGTCCTCATTACAATTATTGGTACATTATTTTACAAAATGGTGAGGACTACTAAACAACTTTCTAGAACCTTCATTCCATACCCGAACTAGTACTCATTACATTCTCGCCTCCTGAGAAGAAAAAATGGAACAAAAAGGAAAATGGTGAGCTCAACTAGCCCAGTAAAGAATATTATGACTAAGATAATATAGAACAAATTATCTTTAGTCTTCAACAGGGAAAAATCTAATAAAATACAATAGACAACAAGATTTAGATCAATATTCGCAGCGGAAATAATAATTCATAGAAGAGTTACGTAGAGAATGAAATCTACTATTATTTATGAATTTAAAAGTCCATCATCAATATTTTATCCCTGTAACATCAATCAATATACATCTTGAATCAAATATTCATCTTTGCACTACAGTCCAAAGATATTCATCAGTTGGTCATGTTCATCTCAACACCTGTACATCTTTGCACTACGGGCCAAATATATTCATAAGAAATTCAATCATCTTTGCACTACAGGCCAAAGATATTCAGTAATATCATCATTTAGGACTGAGGATGATGAAAAATATTTTAAAGAAAACGAATCTAGTGAAACAAAAGAACAAATATTGAGGATTCGTACTTTAAATAATCCGAGTTCAAAAATACTTCATTAATAATCATAGCGAAGTAAAATTCAAGAATGATCAAAACATGGATACAATAAAAGCTAGTATCCATAATCGATATTTTGGAAAAAAAAACTAAAATTTTATTTTTCTATGAATAGTGCCGTATTCGTGAATAGTGTTGTATACGTGAATAGTAACCCCGACACTAAAAGACAAGAATTTCACAAGAAAAATATTACTAATATTCCGGCATAATGATATTAGAAGAAATAATATCATTTAAAAAAAATAACATCCCTTACCTCGAAAAGACAAGATTACTTACATTTGGAATATTGGATATAATCTTTGAAGGAAACTTGTACCGAGTATAGCAACACTCAAAGTCTCAAAATACTCACAAGAATAAACGATAATATATAGAGAGAAAACTTGATTTTAAGTGTGATTTTCAATTCTAACATAAGCACCCTATTTATAGGAAAAAACTTAGAACACCAAAACAGAAAATTTAATAAAATAATATTATTAATAATAAAATTTCATATGCCTCTTTAGAAATCAGATCTTAGCATTTCCCACATGCCCACCTTCTAGAAAAAGTAAGAAAGATGTTTTTCATAAATAAAATAATTAAAACTTCCAAAAATCAATTATTTCAGAACTTCGGAGCTTCAATAATTCATAATAAATAGACTTTTATCAGAAAAATTCAAACATTATGTCTTGTCCATAGGAAATTTCATTCTCTACAACTTTGCAGAAGAAAGTTTTTCCAAATTCCAAACAGAAACTGACCGAAATCCACAAACGGGCGATTTTACAGGCTATAATCAAATTTCAGTCAAGAAATGGGCCCACAGACATGTTTAACATGTTTTAAATAACTTTTGCAACAAAAATACTCTTCCTCCTCATATATTCATATATCCCACATTTATTGTAAAAATATCACCATTATTATGTTATTAAAATATAATAATATATTTAAATGAATTGTTTTATCAGAAAAGATAAAATATCAATTTTTCAACAATTGTCACTTTAAAATTTTCTCCATCTATATCCACATAAAATGAATATTTTCCTTATCATATAAATCAATAATTAATTATTCACAAATAATATTATAGAATCACAATATCGACAACCAGGCCATTCCCAGGAAAGAGGGGGCTTTTCAATAAAGATTTCTCCTTACTGGCGTGCAATTAGGTGACCAAACCTCTCCTTAGATAGAACTTTCTAGACATTGCCAATAATGTTATGTAATAATATTATTCAAATAATATGAATTATTGATCTGATAATGAAAATACTGTGTAGTGACAATTATTGAAACAACAATAATATAAAATATCAACATAGCAATTATTGAATCAATAAAATAAAATATTGAATAGTAACTACTGTAACAATTATTGAGTAGTTCCTTCTTACGTAAGAATCAATAATTGGTGCAATACTGCAGTAATCTTCGTGTTTTAACCCACCGGTTATTCCAACGAAGATAATTGTGAATAACAACTTCTGTTGTATTTATAAACAACTTGTACTTGTCATTTCTTCATCCAATCGCTTTTTTCGTTATGGGGCCCTACTTGAAATTTCGCGCCATTGTACGAATATTCTCCGACAACAATGAATATTTTATAACCACTTGCTTATTTAAAATATTTGCGCATTTTACCCATAACTAACCGTATTAATCAAATCAACCCTTACTATTTCAAAATAATAAATAGAGGAAATTTAATTTCTTTTATAATAAGCTGGGGTCTTACAACCTCCCCTCTTTATGAAATTTCGTCCTCGAAATTGACGTACGCACCTGGTGTTTCGAAAAGGTGAGGATACCTCACTTTCATTTCCGTTTCAAACTCCCAGGTCATTTCCTCAATAGCATGGTTCCTCCACAAAACTTTGACTTGTGGTATGACCTTGGTACGTAAGACATGCTCCTTCCTATCCAAGATCTTGAGAGGTACCTCCTCGTACGTTAAGTCTTCAGCTATCTCATCCGGTTCTAACTCAATAACGTGGTTCGGGTCTTTCACATATTTACGAAGCATAGATATATGAAAAACATTATGAACACGAGACATACTTGGAGGTAACGCGAGTCTATAGGCTACATTTTCTACTCGGTCAAGAATTTGAAATGGGCGAATAAATCGTGGATTGAGCTTTCCTCTCTTCCCAAATCTTGTACCCCATTCCATGGGGCAACACGCAACAATACATGATCCCCAATACTAAATTTCATGTCCTCTTGATGAAGATCCGCATAACTTTTTTGTCGATCCTGTGCCGTTCGTATACGTTGTCGAATCATTTGGATCTTTTCTGTAGTAATACGTACCAACTCTGGTCCCAGCAATGTTATTTCACCCACCTCATCCCAACATACTGGAGAGCGACACTTTCGTCCATATAATGCATCGAATGGAGCCGCACCTATACTTGCCTGATAACTGTTGTTGTAGAATAATTCCACCAATGATAAATACTAATTCCAACTCCCTTTGAAATCTAGGACACAGAGTCTTAATAGATCTTCAAGAGTTTGAATAGTCCTCTCTGATTATCCGTCCGTTTGAGGATGGTATCTTAGAAGCCCAGAATCGTAAATTCGTGCCCATAGCTTTTTGTAAACTAACCCAAAATCGTGAAGTGAATCTTGGGTCACGATCCGAAACTATGGATCTTGGCATGCCATGTAATCTCACAATCTCATTTACATACATATGAGCAAGACGTTCAAGGAATAAGTCTCCGGTATCGGCAAGAAATGAGCAGACTTGGTTAATCTATCAACAATAACCCAAATAGCGTTTATGCCTTGAGAAACCGTGGGAAGACCCGTAACGAAATCCATGGTAATGTGTTCCCACTTCCATTTCAGAATCTCAAGTGGTTGCAATGGACCCTTAGGCACTTGATGCTCTTCCTTTACACGTTGACAAGTTAAACACCTCGAGATAAACTTTGCAATCTCTCTCTTCATATTGTTCCACCAAAATGTATGTCGAAGATCACGATACATTTTGGTACTTCCAGGATGGATTGCAAACGGTGTAATATGTGCCTCTGTCATGATCTTGTATTTCAAATTAGAATCGTTAGGAACACAAAGTCTGGAGTGGACTCGAAGTATTCCCTCTTCATCGATTCTCGCTTCCGGAATTGCACCTTCTTATACTTTCTTCTTCATACGCATGAGCTCCGGGTCGGTGGCTTGAGCAACTTTAACTTCATCGATTAAAGTTGGTTATATGCGTATACTTGACATCATCGCACTCGTTCCTGCATATGATCTTCCACTCAATGCGTCAGCTACCACGTTTGCTTTTCCAGGATGGTATTGAATGGTGTGGTGATAATCTTTTAACAGCTCGAGCCAACGTCGTTGCCGCATGTTGAGTTCCTTTTGGGTGAAGAAATATTTAAGGCTTTTATGGTCTGAATATATCTCCACTTTCTCTCCATATAGATAGTGCCTCCAGATCTTTAGCGCAAAAACGACTGCTGCCAACTCTAGATCATGAGTAGGATAATTCCTCTCATACTCTTTAAGTTTTCGCGAGGTATAGGCTATGACTTTCCCACGTTGCATGAGAACACATCCTAACCCTTTTCCTGAAGCATCGCTGTAGATAACAAATCCATCCGAACCAGATGGTATTGTCAGAACTGGTGCCGAAATGAGTCTCCTCTTAAGCTCTTGGAAACTCTTTTCGCATTCCTTTCTCCATACAAATTTTGTATCTTTTGAGTTAGCTGAGTTAACGGAGTAGCAATTCGAGAAAATCCTTCCACAAATCTCCAATAATAACCAGCTAAGCCCAAAACGCCACGTACTTTCGTTTCCGACTTTGGTTGTTCCCAACTTTGTATTGGCCTCAATCTTCGTCGGGTCAACAGATACTCCATGTTTTGACACCACGTGCCCAAGGAATGCTACCTCCTCAAGCCATAATTCGCATTTCTTTAACTTGGCATATAGCTTGTTTTCACGAAGCCTTTGGAGTACCAGCTTCAAATGGTGCTCATGATCTTCTGGCTTTTGGAATATATGAGGATGTCATCAATAAAGATAACAACGAATCCGATCCAAATATTCCTTGAATATCAGGTTCATCATATCCATGAAAGCCGCATGATGAGCATTAGTCAATCCAAAAGACACGACTAAGAATTCATAATGCCGTCTGCAGGAGTTCGAAGGCGGTCTTTGGAATATCCTCAGTTCTAATCTTCAGCTGATGATATCCAGAACGAAGATCGATCTTTGAAAAGAATTGTGCTCCTTGCAACTGGTCAAACAGGTCATCAATACGAGGTAGCGGACATCTATTCTTGATAGTGACATGGTTCAATTCTCGGTAGTCAATACAAAGTCGCATACTCCCGTCTTTCTTCTTTATAAATAAAATAGGAGCACCCCAAGGAGATATACTAGGACGAATGAAACCGATGTCCAACAACTCCTGTAGTTGGACCTTTAACTTCTGAAGTTCACTAGGAGCCATTCGATATGGGGTTTTAGAAATGGGCTTTGTACCAGATTCAAGATTAATAAAGAATTCAACTTCACGTTTTGGGGGTAGACCGGGAAGTTCTTCAGGAAACACGTCAGGAAATTTACTAACAACGGGAATATTATTCAAATCTGACGTGTTTTTATTCAAATCCATAACATGGGCTAAGAAAGCATGACATCCATTTTTTAATAAACGAATAGCTTTATGACTAGATATGACAGTGATTGATTTTAATGGTTTAGTTGCTTGAATTCATACAACAGGTTGGTTAGGAATATGAAAACTAACAACCTTACAAAAATAATCAATTTTGGCATGATGAGTAGTTAACCAATCAATCCCTAAAATCACATCAAAATCAAGTATCTTTAAAGAGATAAGGTCAACAGGTAATGTGATGGTGCCAACTTGGATCAAACAAGATTTATAAATAGTGGATGTGATGAAAGTTTCTCCTAACGGAGTCTCCACAGATAAATCAAAGTTTAATTTCTCCGGAGTTAAGTTTAAACATTGAGCAAAAGCAGGAGAGATAAATGAATGGGTAGCACTGGTATCAAGTAAAGTATAAACTTCGCAAGAATTTATGATTAGCTTACCCGTGATCACCTCTTTTGGGTTCCTCGCATTTTGATCAGTCACGACAAACGCTCTTCCAGGAACCGTTGACTTTGACTTTTCTGGGACAGCCTTTTGAGTCACCATCCCCGCTGGAATTGGTTTCGCTACCGTACAATCTCAAGCAATATGTCCTTCCTTTCCACAATTATAACATACCTTGAACTATTGTGGGACGTTTGGGCTAATATGTCCCTCTTTTCCACATTTATAGCATACGATCGGTGGTCGTTCAACTCCCTTAGAACCAGTTGCTGCTGGTGTTGACGTCTTCACATGGTCGTTGTCGTATACGTGAATAGTAACCCCGACACTAAAAGATAATAATTTCACAAGAAAAATATTACTAATATTCTGGCATAATGATATTAGAAGAAATAATATCATTTTAAAAAAAATAACATCCCTTACCTAGAAAAGACGGTACTTGCATTTGGAATCTTTGGATATAGTCTTTGAAGGAAACTTGTACCATATAGCAACACTCAAAGTCTCAAAATACTCACAAGAATACGCTCGATAATATAGAGAGAGAAAACTTCAGTTTCTGGTGTGATTTTCAATTCTAACATAAGCACCCTATTTATAGGAAAAAACTTAGAACACCAAAACAGAAAATTTAATAAAATAATATTATTAATAATAAAATTTCATATGCCTCATTAGAAATCAGATCTTAGCATTTCCCACATGCCCACCTTCTAGAAAAAGTAAGAAAGATGTTTTTCATAAATAAAATAATTAAAACTTCCAAAAATCAATTATTTTAGAACTTCGGAGCTTCAATAATTCATAATAAATAGCCCTTTTATCAGAAAAATTCAAACCTTATGTCTTGTCCATAGGAAATTTCATTCTCTACAACTTTGCAGAAGAAAGTTTTTCCAAATTCCAAACAGAAACTGACCGAAATCCACAAACGGGCGATTTTACAGGCTATAATCAAATTTCAGTCAAGAAATGGGCCCACAGACATGTTTAACATGTTTTAAATAACTTTTGCAACAAAAATACTCTTCCTCCTCATATATTAATATATCCCACATTCATTATAAAAATATCACCGTTATTATATTATTAAAATATAATAATATATTTATATGAATTATTTTATCAGAAAAGATAAAATATCAATTTTTCAATAATTGTCACTTTAAAATTTTCTCCATCTATATCCACATAAAATGAATATTTTTCTTATCATATAAATCAATAATTAATTATTCACAAATAATATTACAGAATCACAATATCGACAACCAGGCCGTTCCCAGGAAAGAGGGGGCTTTTCAATAAGGATTTCACCTTACTGGCGAGCAATTAGGTGACCAAACCTCTCATTCGATAGAACTTTCTAGACATTGCCAATAATGTTATCTAATAATATTATTCAAATAATATGAATTATTGATCTGATAATGAAAATACTGTGTAGTTACAATTATTGAAACAACAATAATATAAAATATCAACGTAGCAATTATTGAATCAATAAAATAAAATATTGAATAGTAACTACTGTAACAATTATTGAGTAGTTCCTTCTTACGTAAGAATCAATAATTGGTGCAATACCGTATGCTACTATGTTTTAACCCATAGGGTATTCCAAAGATAATACTTGGTAACAACTCTGTTGTTATTTATAAATAACTTGTACTTGTCGTTTTCTTCATCCAATCTCTTTTCGTTATGGGGCCCACACAAGGCTGCGCCATCGTACGAATATTCCCCGACAACAATGAATATTTTATAACCACTTGCTTATTTAAAATATTTGCGCATTTTACCCATAACTAACCATATTAATCAAATCAACCCTTACTATTTCAAAATAATAAATAGAGGAAATTTAATTTCATTTATAATAAGCTGGGGTCTTACAACCTCCCCTCCTTATGAAATTTCGTCCTCGAAATTGACGTACGTACCTGGTGTTTCAAAAAGGTGAGGATACCTCGCTTTCATTTCCGTTTCTAACTCCCAGGTCATTTCCTCAATAACATGGTTCCTCCACAAAACTTTGACTTGTGGTATGACCTTTGTACGTAAGACATGCTCCTTCCTATCCAAGATCTTGAGAGGTACCTCCTCAGACGTTAAGTCTTGACTATCTCAAATGGGTTCTAACTCAATAACGCGTGGTTAGGGTCTTTCACATATTTACGAAGCACAGATATATGAAAAACATTATAAACAGGAGACATACTTGGAGGTAACGCGAGTCTATAGGCTACATTTCCTACTCGGTCAAGAATTTGAAATGGGCGAATAAATCGTGGATTGAGCTTTCCTCTCTTCTCAAATCTTGTAACCCCATTCCATGGGGCAACACGCAACAATACATGATCCTCAATACTAAATTTCATGTCCTTTTGATGAAGATCCGCATAACTCTTTTGTCGATCCTGTGCCGTTTGTATACGTTGTTGAATCATTTGGATCTTTTCTGTAGTAATACGTACCAACTCTGGTCCCAACAATTTTGTTTCACCCACCTCATCCCAACATACTGGAGAGCGACACTTTCGTCTATATAATGCATCGAATGGAGCCGCACCTATACTTGCCTGATAACTGTTGTTGTAGGAGAATTCCACCAATGATAAATACTAATTCCAACTCCCTTTGAAATCTAGGACACAGAGTCTTAATAGATCTTCAAGAGTTTGAATAGTCCTCTCTGATTATCCGTCCGTTTGAGGATGGTATGCCGAACTGAATCGTAAATTCGTGCCCGTAGCTTTTTGTAAACTAACCCAAAATCGTGAAGTGAATCTTGGGTCACGATCCGAAACTATGGATACTGGCATGCCGTGTAATCTCACAATCTCATTTACATACATATGAGCAAGACATTTAAGGGAATAAGTCTCCCGTATCGGCAAGAAATGAGCAGACTTGGTTAATCTATCAACAATAACCCAAATAAGCGTTTATGCCTTGAGAAAGCCGTGGGAAGACCCATGCTTGAAATCCATGGTAATGTGTTACCACTTCCATTTCAGAATCTTAAGTGGTTGCAATGGACCCTTAGGCACTTGATGCTCTTCCTTTACACGTTGACAAGTTAAACACCTCGAGATAAACTTTGCAATCTCTCTCTTCATATTATTCCACCAAAATGTATGTCGAAGATCACGATACATTTTGGTACTTCCAGGATGGATTGCAAACAGTGTAATATGTGCCTCCGTCATGATGTTGTATTTCAAATTAGAGTCGTTAGGAACACAAAGTCTGGAGTGGACTCGAAGTATTCCCTCTTCATCGATTCTCGCTTCCGGAAATGCACCTTCTTATACTTTCTTCTTCATACGCATGAGCTCCGGGTCGGTGGCTTGAGCAACTTTAACTTCATCGATTAAAGTTGGTTATATGCATATACTTGACATCATCGCTTTTCGTTCACAAGCATATGATCTTCCACTCAATGCATCAGCTACCACGTTTGCTTTTCCAGGATGGTATTGAATGGTGTGGTGATAATCTTTTAACAGCTCGAGCCAACGTCGTTGCCGCATGTTGAGTTCCTTTTGGGTGAAGAAATATTTAAGGCTTTTATGGTCTGAATATATCTCCACTTTCTCTCCATATAGATAGTGCCTCCAGATCTTTAGCGCAAAAACGACTGCTGCCAACTCTAGATCATGAGTAGGATAATTTCTCTTATACTCTTTAAGTTGTCGCGAGGCATAGGCTATGACTTTCCCACGTTGCATGAGAACACATCCTAACCCTTTTCCTGAAGCATCGCTGTAGATAACAAATCCATCCGAACCAGATGGTATTGTCAGAACTGGTGCCGAAATGAGTCTCCTCTTAAGCTCTTGGAAACTCTTTTCGCATTCCTTTCTCCATACGAATTTTGTATCTTTTTGAGTTAGCTGAGTTAACGGAGTAGCAATTCGAGAAAATCCTTCCACAAATCTCCAATAATAACCAGCTAAGCCCAAAACGCTACGTACTTCGGTTACCGACTTTGGTTGTTCCCAACTTTGTATTGCCTCAATCTTCGTCGGGTCAACAGATACTCCATGTTTTGACACCACGTGCCCAAGGAATGCTACCTCCTCAAGCCATAATTCGCATTTCTTTAACTTGGCATATAGCTTGTTTTCACGAAGCCTTTGGAGTACCAGCTTCAAATGGTGCTCATGATCTTCACGGCTTTTGGAATATATGAGGATGTCATCAATAAAGATAACAACGAACTGATCCAAATATTCCTTGAATATCCGGTTCATCATATCCATGAAAGCCGCATGAGCATTAGTCAATCCAAAAGACACGACTAAGAATTCATAATGCCCGTACCGAGTTCTGAAGGCAGTCTTTGGAATATCCTCAGTTCTAATCTTCAGCTGATGATATCCAGAACGAAGATCGATCTTTGAAAAGAATTGTGCTCCTTGCAACTGGTCAAACAGGTCATGAATACGAGGTAGCGGACATCTATTCTTGATAGTGACATGGTTCAATTCTCGGTAGTCAATACAAAGTCGCATACTCCCGTCTTTCTTCTTTATAAATAAAATAGGAGCACCCCAAGGAGATATACTAGGACGAATGAAACCGATGTCCAACAACTCCTGTAGTTGGACCTTTAACTCCTGAAGTTCACTAGGAGCCATTCGATATGGGGTTTTAGAAATGGGCTTTGTACCAGGTTCAAGATTAATAAAGAATTCAACTTCACGTTCTGGGGGTAGACCGGGAAGTTCTTCAGGAAACTCGTCAGGAAATTTACTAACAACGGGAATATTATTCAAATCTGACGTGTTTTTATTCAAATCCATAACATGGGCTAAGAAAGCATGACATCCATTTTTTAATAAACGAATAGCTTTATGACTAGATATGACAGTGATTGATTTTAATGGTTTAGTTGCTTGAATTCATACAACAGGTTGGTTAGGAATATGAAAACTAACAACCTTACAAAATAATCAATTTTGGCATGATGAGTAGTTAACCAATCAATCCCTAAAATCACATCAAAATCAAGTATCTTTAAAGAGATAAGGTCAACATGTAATGTGATGGTGCCAACTTGGATCAAACAAGATTTATAAATAGTGGATGTGATGAAAGTTTTCTCTAATCTGAGTCTCCACAGATAAATCAAAGTTTAATTTCTCTAGGAGTTAAGTTTAAACATTGAGCAAAAGCGGAGAGATAAATGAATGGGTAGCTTTGGTATCAAGTAAAGTATAAACTTCGCAAGAATTTATGATTAGCTTTTACCGTGATCACCTCTTTGGGTTCTCGCATTTTGATCAGTCACGACAAACGCTCTTCCAGGAACCGTTGACTTTGACTTTTCTGGGACAGCCTTTTGAGTCACCATCCCCGCTGGAATTGGTTTCGCTACCGTACAATCTCAAGCAATATGTCCTTCCTTTCCACAATTATAACATACCTTGAACTGTTGTGGGCAGTTTGGGCTGATATGTCCCTCTTTTCCACATTTATAGCATACGATCGGTGGTCGTTCTCCTCCTTAGAACCCATTTGTTCCTTGGTGTTGACGTCTTCACATAGTCGTTGTTGAATCTCCTCTTTTTAAAATCTCCTCCGACTCGCTTCTTCTATTCTCATGGCCATGATTACCACCAAAGTGGTTTACCGCTTTTGTCCAGTATTCTTCTTTCTCCGTTGGTTATCGTTGTTACGATGATCGCTATCACCAAGACATGATCTGGTTATGGTCCTCGATTGAAGCGTTTCGTTATCTCGCTCTAACAATTGAGCCACATTGACAACATCTGAATAGAGAGAAAATTTATGAGAAATGAGATCTCGGCGTATCTTTGGATTTCAAACCTCTCGAAACATCTGCGTCATACGTTCTTCATTCTCCACCAAATGAGGTGCAAACCTGGATAACTCTGCAAACTTTGCCTCGTACTAGGATACCGTCATGTTATTTTGTTCTAGTCTAATAAACTCCACTTCCTTCATATGACGAATACTTTCAGGAAAGCACTTATCATTGAAAAGTTTCTGAAATGTCTCCCAAGACATGCTGAGTGCGGCTGGATGGGTACGCTTCACAAATTCCCACCAGTAATCTGCCTCATTACGGAACATAAAGGTGGCGAATGGAACCTTTTGTTCCTCTGTGCATCCTAAGACATCGAATATCTTGGTGATTTGTTTGACCCACGTTTCTGCGTTAATCGGATCCGGCTTTCCCCAGAATTCTAGTGGTCCCAACTCTTTGAACTGCTTGTCTGTTACAAACCGTGCGTTGTTATCATTTCCACTTATATTTTGTGCACGAGTCTCCCTCGTCTGATTTTGTATGAACTACAAAAAACTTCTAAACATCCCGTCGTTCATCATCTGCTCAGTGGTGTTGTTCACAGGAGGAACATTGCCAGCCTATTGCATGTTCTCCTCATTGGTGTGTAAAGGTGTCTCAACGGTCTCATTTACTCCACTGTTAACATTCTCAGTCGACATTCTCAAATACTGCCATAAAACAAGGATTAATTAAGGAAATCAACATATCACATAATATCCCTATATACTGACCAACTAACAAATAAGCTTAGGTAGGACACACTAGCGAAGGATTTACTCATCTCTCCCCTCCTAGTTTTTTTCCCCGATCTCGCTTGGAGATCATATCCTAAGCTCGATATCAACTGTGGCGCCCCAAAATAGGTATACATCACCCATTTTGAGTAAATCAATAACATGGTATGTGAAACAACTACAACTTTATTAATACAACACAAAAAGCTGTGAGTTTAAATACAAATATTTCCATCTAGACAATATTCACACCCAAATAAGTTCTCATTACAATTATTGGTACATTATTTTACAAAAATGGTGAGGACTACTAAACAACTCTCTAGAACCTTCATTCCATACCCCAATTTAGTACTCATTTACATTCTCGCCTCTCGAGAAGAAAAATGGAACAAAAAGGAAAAGGGTGAGCTCAACTAGCCCGATAAAGAATATTATGACTAAGATAATATAGAACAAATTATCGTTAGTCTTCAATAGGGAAAAATCGATAAAATACAATAGACAACAAGATTTAGATCAATATCGCAAGTGAAATAATAATTCATAGAAGAGTTACGTGAGAATGAAATCTACTATTATTTATGAATTTAAAGTCCATCATCAATATTTTAACCTGTAACATCAATCAATATACATCTTGAATCAAATATTCATCTTTGCGATCTGAGCCAAAGATATTCATCGATTGGTCATGTTCATCTCAACACACTGTACATCTTTGCACTCTGGGCCAAAGATATTCATAAGAAATTCAACCATCTTTTGCACTTCAGCCAAAGATATTGATAATATCATCATTTAGGGTGAGGATGATGAAAAATATTTTAAAGAAAATGAATCCAGTGAAACAAAAGAATAATTATAAAGGATTCGTACTTTAAACAATCCGAGTTCAAAAATACTTCATTAATAATCATAGCGAAGTAAAATTCAAGAATGATCAAAACATGAATACAATCAAAGCTAGTATCCATAATCGATATTTTGAAAAAAAAGCGAAAATTTAATTTTTCTGTGAATAGTGCCGTATTCGTGAATAGTATCGTATACATGAATAGTGTCGTATACGTGAATAGTAACCCCGACACTAAAAGACAATAATTTCACAAGAAAAATATTACTAATATTCTGGCATAATGATATTAGAATAAATAATATCATTTTAAAAAAAAATAACATCCCTTACCTCGAAAAGACGGTACTTCTGACTGGAATACTGGATATAGTGCTGAAGGAAACTTGTACCATATAGCAACACTCAAAGTCTCAAAATACTCACAAGAATACGCTCGATAATATAGAGAGAGAAAATTTCAGTTTCTGGTGTGATTTTCAATTCTAACCTAAGCACCCTATTTATAGGAAAATGCTTAGAACACCAAAGCAGAAAATTTAATAAAATAATATTATTAATAATAAAATTTCATATGCCTCCTTAGAAATTAGATCTTAGCATTTCCCACATGCCCACCTTCTAGAAAAAGTAAGAAAGATGTTTTTCATAAATAAAATAATTAAAACTTCCAAAAATCAATTATTTCAGAACTTCGGAGCTTCAATAATTCATAATAAATAGACTTTTATCAGAAAAATTAGAACCTTATGTCTTTTCCATAGGAAATTTCATTCTCTACAACTTTGCAGAAGAAAGGTTTTCCAAATTCCAAACAGAAACTGACCGAAATCCACAAACGGGCGATTTTACAGGCTATAATCAAATTTCAGTCAAGAAATGGGCCCACAGACATGTTTAACATGTTTTAAACAACTTTTGCAACAAAAATACTCTTCCTCCTCATATATTCATATATCCCACATTTATTGTAAAAATATCACCATTATTATGTTATTAAATATAATAATATATTTAAATGAATTGTTTTATCAGAAAAGATAAAATATCAATTTTTCAACAATTGTCACTTTAAAATTTTCTCCATCTATATCCACATAAAATGAATATTTTCCTTATCATATAAATCAATAATTAATTATTCACAAATAATATTCTGAGAATCACAATATATCGTGACCTTGGTAGTTCCTCAGGAAAGAGGGGCTTTCAATAAGGATTTCTCCATTGGTGGCTTGATTAGGTGACCAAACCTCTCCTTGAGCAGAACTTTCTAGACATTTGCAATAATATTATCTAATAATATTTTTCAAATAATATGAATTATTGATCTGATAATGAAAATATTGTGTAGTGACAATTATTGAAACAACAATAATATAAAATATCAACATAGCAATTATTGAATCAATAAAATAAAATATTGAATAGTAACTACTGTAACAATTATTGAGTAGTTCCTTCTTACGTAAGAATCAATAATTGGTGCAATCTTGAAGTAATCTTCTTGTGTTTTAACCAGGTTATTCCAACGAGATAATTGGTAACAACTTTCTATTGTATTTATAAACAACTTGTACTTGTCATTTTCTTCATCCAATCGCTTTTCGTTATGGGGCCCACACAAGGCTGCTCCATCGTACGAATATTCCCCGACAACAATGAATATTTTATAACCAAACGAATATTCCCCGATAACAATGAATTTTTTATAACCACTTGCTTATTTAAAATATTTGCGCATTTTACCCATAACTAACCACATTAATCAAATCAACCCTTACTATTTCAAAATAATAAATAGAGAAAATTTAATTTCATTTATAATAAGATGGGGTCTTACAATAGTAACTCGTGAGTAGTACCCCAAATCCCCGAGTGGATAATACTAGAGTGAATAGTATTCGGGTGAATAGTAACTTGTGAATAGTAACCCATGAATAGTACCCCGAGAAAAATATTGATATTTAATAAGAAAGTTCAGATCAATATTCCAATGAAACGATACTGGATGAAGCGCAAAACTCAAAGATATTCCACTAATTTCAGGGAATATAGAAGCAATACTTACCGTAGTAAGTTTAGATTTAAGAATATGAAACGAAATAATATAAGAAACTGCAAATGGATTTTCACCTGTCATGCGGTACGTAATCACCGTAGACAGGTTATTCCAACATATTATAGGATGAATACGAAAAATAGTATTCCTTATGAATACGAAAGAAATAATACACCTTACCTTAGTAGAAGACTGGATACTGCAATAGTGAAGTAGCATAATACTCGTCTTCTTGCTTTCTATAGTTTCTCTCTCTATAGTGTCTCTTGTGAATCTCAGTGAATTGGTGAGAATGAAAGAAGAATTAAGCTTCTATTTATAGGAGAATGGACTAAATAGTAACTAATTCATGAACGATCTAGATTAATTTCC
Source organism: Panax ginseng (assembly GCA_020205605.1). Taxonomy (NCBI): domain Eukaryota; kingdom Viridiplantae; phylum Streptophyta; class Magnoliopsida; order Apiales; family Araliaceae; genus Panax; species Panax ginseng. Next base: position 91,014,634 of record CM035133.1, on the reverse strand, counting down.
TATTAGAACAGACGGTTCATATTGATTACTATTAAAACCACAACCGATGGTCCATATTGATTTACTTTTAAAACCACCATCGACGGTCCATATTGATTTACTATTAAAACCACTATCAATGGTCCAGATTTATTAACTATTAAAACCACCATCAATTGTGCAGATTGATTAACTATTAGTAAATCTTCCCATGGAATACTAAGTCAAACTTACAAAAAATGCCTTATAACAAATCCCTATATTTATATCAAAAATTGAATAAATATTTACCACAAATTATTTATATTTAATAAACACATTTTTAATCTATTAACAATTATTCATCATTAATATTATAACTCACAATATTTAACAACCACATCATTCCCAGGAAAGAGGGGGCTTTTTGACAAGGATTTCTCTTTATTGGCACACAATTAGGTGATCAAACCCCTTTCCTCGACATAACTTTCTAGACATCGTAAATATTTCAAATAATAATATGAATAACTTTGTCATCTAAATTATTAATTTAATAATATAAAATATTATGCAGATGTTATTGTGACGATAATTGAATCAAATAATTTGAGATATTATACAACAATTACTGTAGCAATAATTGAGTAAATGGAGTGGCTTCTTATGTAAGCATCAATAATCAATACCGTGTGCTACTATGAAACCATGCGTGTGACGCCCCCAAAATAGGTATACATCACCTATTTTGAGTCGCCAAATACATGGTACAAAATACAAATACAATCCTAAATATACAACATGAGCTGTGAGTTTTAATACAAATATTGTCTTTTAGACAGTATTCAAACTCAAAATAAGTCCTCAATACATTTATTATCAAACTATTAAATAGAATAGTGAGGACTACTAATGCTATTATCTGGACCGTCACTCCGTTCTCCGACTAATCCATTCTACATTCTCATTTCCTGAAGAGAACAATGAAAGCAAAAGGGTGAGCTCAACTAGCCCAGTAAGAAATATTATGGCTAAGATAATGTAGAATAAATTATCGTTAGCCTTCAACAATGTTAAACTGATACAATATAACAAATATCAAGTTTAATTATAGTGGAATAAACAATCCATTAGAAGAGTCAAGTAGAGAATAAAATCTACTATCTTCTATGATTTTAAAAGGTTTTTCATCACTTTTATCGCTGAGACTCAGCTTATTAAATAAACCATGTCATCCCTGAACTACGACCAAGGATATTCATTTGTATCACAACCACAAATTATCCATGCACTACGGGCTAAGGATATTCGTGTTTTCATCAATGGTCATGATCATGCCAACAATCATCCATCAATGCACTACGCCAACAATGAGGACTTTTACCACATCATTTGTAACATTACGGTCATGACTATACCGAATAATCTCTGGTCATAATCATACCAAGTCCATCTATGCACTACATACCACATATGACTTTCAACATAATATAAACATGAGGATGATGACAATGACATAATAATTCAATAAAAGAAGTTCAAGAATTAAATTTTAAAAATTTATAAGTTAATTTATCCTGAACTCAAAAACGTCCAAATTGTAAACATGATACTGCTTTATGGAGTAAAATTCAAGAATGCTCAGAAGAATATTTCAATGAAAAGATACTAGATGAAGCGCAAATATCAAGGATATTCTACTAATTTCATGGAGTATAGAAGCCAAAACTTTAACCAACTGAGTATAATAGAATATATGAAACTGCAAATGGATTTTCGCCCACCATGCGGTAATCCACGTAGACAGATCATTTCAACAATTTAATAAGGAATGAATATAAAGGATCATTCACTATGCATGTGGTAATCCACATAGAGAGGTTATTCAAACAGAATAATAAATAATGGAATAACAGAAGAATTCACCATGCATGCGATAGACCGCATAGACAGGTTATTCCCAACAGAATAATAAAGAATGGAACCAGGTCATGCGAAATCCGCACAGACAGAATATTCCAATAGAATAATAAAGAATTGAATAACAACAGAATTCACCAGGCATGCGATAGACCACACATGCAGGTTATTCCAACATAATAATAAATAATTGAACCAGGTCATGCAAAATTCGCACATACATGATATTCCAACAAAATAATAAAAAATGGAATAATAGAAGAATTTCACCATGTATGCGGTACTTCGCATAGACAAGTTATTCCAACAAAATAATAAATAGTGGAACCAGGTCATGCATAATACGCATAGACAGGATATTCCAACAGAATAATAAAAAATGGAATAATAGAAGAATTTCACCATGTATGCGGTACTTTGCATAGACAGGTTATTCCAACATAATAATAAGGAATGGAATAACAATAGCTCTCTTCATGAAAATGAAAGAAATAATACCCCTTGCCTTAGAATAAAGCTGGATACTAGAATAGAGAGGTAGTAGACTTCTCTTATTCTTTCTCTCTATAATTTCTCTATATAATAATTGCTCTATAACTTTAGTGAATTGGTGAAAAATGAAGGAAGAATGAGCTTCTATTTAAAGAAAAATATAGTTTCGATAATTGCACGTTTTGGGGCTCAAAATATTACAATACAATACCTTCAAATTTTCTTTCATTTTTAATTTTATCTTGTAAGTATTATCAAACTTGCACTACCTCCCCTAATAGTAAATAATATGAATCAATAGTTCAATCATGTGATTTAATAGTTAGAATCATGTGAAAATACGATTAATTATATAGTACCTCCATCTATACCTCCATCTTTAACTTAGTCATGCAAGTATTATCAATCTTGCACCAACTCTCCTAATAGTACATGAATGTGAATCAATAGTACACACATGTAAAAAAAGTTATAATCATGAGAATTAATATCAATTAATTCTTCATTTATCCGATTAATTAACCGATAACTTCCAGACATCAATTATTATTGAAATAAATGTCGATTTTCACTAACACTAATAATTCCAACACAATAGAACTATCAATTTCATCTTTAATCAACACGAACTTATTCATCATTAATATTATAACTCACAATATTTAACAACCAGGTTATTCCCATGAAAGAGGGGGCTTTCCGATAAGGATTTCTCCTTATTGGCGCGCAATTAGATGACCAAACCTCTCATTGACAAAAATTCTAGACATTGTAAATATTGCAATTTAATAATATGAATAACTTTGTCGTCTCAATTATTGATTTAATAATATATCATATTATACAGATGATACCGTGACAATAATTGAATCAATAATATAAGAGATATGATGCAACAATTACTGTAGCAATAATTGAGTATAACTGAGTGACTTCTCACGTAAGCATCAATAGCCAATACCGTGTGCTACTATGCAACCACGCGTATTACTGTACTTTTACTACCGGGTAGTTCAACAGTTTTAACGGTAACACTTTCGCCATTATTTTTATAAAATGATAATTCTATCGTTTTCTAACTACGAGAATACTTTCGTTGTGGGGTCCACCAATGACTGTGCCATTCTACAAATATTCCCTGTTAAAATGAATATTCCCCGACCAATCGAATATTATATAACCACTTGCTTACTTTGCAAAATTTGTAAATATTATCCACAACTATAACATTATATCAAATCCACACCACAATATTCAAAAAAATATTTTGAGAAATTTAAATCGTTATTCAAAAAGTCTGGGGTCTCACAATCTCCTCTCCTTATGAAATTTCGCCCTCGAAATTTACGTACGTACCTGGTATGCCGAAGAGGTGAGGATACCTTGAATACATTTATCGTCGAAAACATTACACGTTGCATATGTGCATGCCCGATGTCCTCTGATTGCCTCTGAATGCACATCAGTCCCTAAAATAGCCATTTTAGGCCTTAATATCGACCTAAAATCTCAAATTATAAAGAATAAAAGTTTTAGGTCTACTCGTTATCTTTCTGAATCATCCTGAATCACCTCAATCGGATTTTGTATGAAAACGTTATGCCTAATTTACTAAAGGACGTTCGGATAGATTTTGGCTTAACACTTGACCAGCGCCTAGGCACCCAAATTTGGCCTTGGGCAAGTGCCTAGGCGCCCAAGAACAGATTCTAAGCGCCGAACCTAGTGCCTAGGCACTCTACCTTTGGCACTTAACTCCAATTTTTTAGATTTTGCAACTTTTGACACACATACTTTAAATCTTCATAACTTCTTCATCCTTTATCGGAATTAGTCCATTTTCGAGGCTATGGAAAGCTTGTAACATGCTCTATAAAACCCCCATGATTTCATAATTTTTCAGATTCATTAATTATTTCGAAATTTGGCTCCAAAGTCCCCCAAGATTAAGTTTTTACTAACAATGATACGTGAAAAATGTTATGAACACGCAACATACTTGGTGGTAAAATGAGTCTATAGGCCACAGTTCCTACTCGATCAAGGATTTCAAATGGGCCATTAAATCGAGGGTTGAGATTTCCTCTCTTCATTGATTCTTTCTTCTAGAATAACGCCCTCTTGAACCTTCTTCTTCACATTCATCACCTCCGGGTGTGTAGTTTGAGCGGCTTTAACTTTATCGATTAAAGTCGATTCTAATCATATATTCGTTATCTTTACGTGGGTCCCTAGAGTCTTTAACTCTATCTTCATCATTTGTAAGTTATACGAATGGGTTTTTATGTTAACAATGTCGCACTCGTAAACGTATACGATCTTCTACTCAATGCGTTAGCTACCACGTTCGCTCTTCCACGATGATATTGAATGGTATAGTCGTAATCTTCAACATCTCGAGCCAACGTCTTTGGCGTATAATACGTTCGTTCTAGGTGAAGAAATATTTAAGGATTTTAGAAATGGGTTTTGTACTGAGGTCAATACAAAATTCGATTTCACGCTCTAGGGGTAGGATAAGAAGTCTTCAAGAATACGTCAGGAAATTTATTAACAATAGAAATATCATTCAAAACTGTGACCCTCATCCAAGACTTGGATAACACGTCACATTGATAACTATCAACTTGCCACCGTTACTCACGGCGTCCCCTATAGAAAGTCTGGTTTCGGTGCATCCCAAGACTTGGAAGTCACCAGTAAAAGGCTCAGGGCTCTTATGGCTTGATATAACAGTGATTGACTTTAGGGGTTTGGTTGCTTGAATTCGCATAACAGTTTGGTTAGGAATATGAAAGCTAACATCCTTACGAAAAGCATGATGAGTTGTTAACCAATCGATTCCTAAAATTACATCAAAGGCAAGTATTTTCAAAGAGATAAGATTGACAGGTAACGTAAAAGTATCGATTTGAATCAAACAAGATTTATAAACAGTGGAGGTAACGAAGGTTTCTATTAACGAAGTTTCAACCAATAAGTCAAAGTCTAACTTCTCTAGGGTCAAATTTAAACGTTGAGCGCAAGTAAGAGAGATAAAAGAATGGGTAGAACCGGTATCTAATAAGGTATAGACATCGCAAGAATTTATAATTAACTTCTTGAAGTCTAACTAACCGTTCAGTTAATCACTTTTTGAGAAGTCACAAAAAACGCTCTTCTTGAAACCACCGACTTTGTTTTGTCCGTATCCGCCTTTGGTGCCACCGTCCCAGTTGGACTTGACTTTGGTGCATGACAAAATCAGGCTAGGTGACCTTCTTCTCCATAATTGTAACATGCTTTGGACTGCATCACGCAGTTTGGACTGATATGTCCCTCCCCTCCGCATTTAAAGCATACAATTGGTGGTCGTTCTCCTTCCTTAACAACGGGTGCTGATGCTGACGTCTTTCCATCATTGTTAAATCTCCTCTTCTTGAAATTTCCATTCTTATTATTTTGGCCATGATTACCACCAAAGTGCTTACCATTTCTGGCATGTTGATTCCCTCCACACTTATTGTCACCGCTTCAATGACTGCTATCACTGGTATTATCATTTTGTTTGCTGCTCTCTTTTGGTTGGGTTGACTCATTATCGCGCTCCAATAACTGAGCCCTATTAATAACATCTGAATACAAACACAGTTTACGAGAGATAAGATATTGACGTATCTTTGGTTTCAAACCTCTTAGAAACATTCGTGTTATTCTCTCCTCATTATCAACCAAATGGGACGCAAACCGGGATAACTCGGCAAACTTTGCTTTATACTACGACACAGTCATGTTGTTTTGCTCCAGTTTAATGAACTCTACCTCTTTCATATGACGAATACTTTTGGGAAAGTACTTGTCGTTGAACAGTTCTTGGAACTTCTCCCAAGTTATCTTCAGTGCGGCAGGTTGAGTACGCTTTACAAATTCCAACTAGTAATCTACCTCTGCCCGCAACATGAAGGTGGCAAAGGGAACCTTGTGCTCCTCGGAGCATCCCAAGATATCAAATATCTTGTTGATCTGCTTTATCCACGTCTCTTCCTTAAGTGGTTTTGGCTCTCCAAAAAACTCTAGTGGTCCCAGCTCCTTAAACTGTTTAGCAGTGATCGTCCGAGAGTTGACAGTGTTTCCACCTGCATTTTGGACAGGAGCCGCTCTTGCCTGATGTTGCATGAATTACATAAAGCCTCTGAACATTCCATCGTTCATCATTTAGTCAGTGTTATCGTTGCATAAGGATTTTTGCCTTCCTAATGCACATTATCCTGATTATTGATCTGTGGTGACTCAACGGTCTCCTGTGCTCCATTGCTATTTTCAACATTCTCGAATGTCATTTTCAAATACTGCCACAAAACAAGGGTTAATTAACATATCACATATTATCCCTATACTCTGACCGACCAATTAAATACAAAATAAACTTAGGTAGGTCATACTAGCGAAGGAATTCCCTGTCTCTCCCTTCCTAATTCTTGTCTCACATCTCAGCCATGGATCATATCCCTAAGCTTTGATACCAACTGTGACACCCCAAAATAGGTATACATCACCAATTCTGAGTCGCTAAATACATCGTACAGAATACAAATGCAATCTTAAATATACAACATGAGCTGTGAGACCCCAGATTTTACGAATAAAGATTTAATTTTCTCAAAATATTTTTTTCAAAATTTTGGTGTGGATTTGAGATAACAGAGTTATTAATATTATTATTTGCAATATTAACGATGTCTAGAAGTTTTGCCAAGGAGAGGTTTGGTCACCTAATTGCGCGCCAATAGGGAAAAATCCTTATTGAAAAGCCCCCTCTTTCCTGGGAACGATCTGGTCGATTAATAGTGTGAATAATAATAATGATGATGAAGTTTTGTTTTATTAGTATTATTAATGTAATAAAAGCAGAAAAGCTTTTTATATAAAAGAATATTTTTTTATAAAGTTATTCGTTTTATTAGGCTAATAGTAAAATCTTTTTATATAAAAGCAGAATACTTTTATAAAGTTATTCATTTTATTAGATAATAATTAGAATATATTATATTTTATTATGCATAGTGTTTGTATAGTGCATGCATAGTGTTTGCATAGTAAAATCTTTTTAAAAGTTATTCATTTTATTAGATTATAAATAGAATATATTATATTTTATTGTAAACTAATCTGGACTGTCCGTTTAAAGTAAATCGATCTGGACCGTTCATGGATTGGTTACTATTCAGTCCATTCTTCTATAAATAAAAGCTCATTCCTTCATTATTTCCCTCTGAATTCTTTGAAACTCTAGAGAGAAGCGTAGAGAGAATTATTCTTCTATAATCTTGAGCGTATTTCTTTAGCGTTTAAGAAAGCTTTGAGCGTAGTGCAAGTTTCTTCAAGTATATCCCCGCCTCTCAGTGAGAATTACTCTTCTTTATAAGGTAAGGGATATTATTTGTTGTACCTGTAAGGGGTATTATTCTTTGGTATTCATGAAGAGAATTACTTTCTTTCAATACTTGTAAGAGTTGTTATTCCGTTCTTTATTATTCTGTTGGAATAACCTGTTTATGCGAAGTAATGCATACATGGTGAAATTTTGTTGTTATTCCATTCTTTATTATTCTGTCAGAATATCCTATCTGTGCGTTTATGCCGGACCTGGTTCCATTATTTATTATTTCGCATTTATTATTCTATCTAATATCCTCATCATGCATGCGTTTGGCGGACTGAGTTCCATTATTTATTATTCTATTGGGAATAACCTGTCTGTGCGGTCTCTATCGTATGCATGGTGAATCCTTCTGTTATTCCATTCTTTATTATTCTGTTAGAATAACCTGTCTATGTAGGTTACCACATGCATGGTGAATGATCCTTTATATTCATTCCTTATTAAATTATGGAAATGATCTGGTTACGTTGATTATGATGAGAGTCATAATAAAAGCTTTGTACTGATGAAAATCATGGGTATATGAAGTATTAGTAAGTATTATGATGAGTTATGTTGGTTATTATGTGAAAACATGAAAGTTTCTTAGAAATAACAAAGGGTTAAAAATCATATTTTGGTGAAAATGGAACATGAAAATTCAATTGACCATATCTCCTATTATATTTTGAATTTTTGAGTGTGGTCAAGTTCTAGAGTTAGATCTATGAGTTTTGTAGCATCTCCATGTGGAATCACTGGAAAAGGTGTTGTAGATTTTTGTGTGGACTGATTTTAGCAGAGTCAAAAGCTGGAAATTACCAAAATGCTACTGTCCAGATTTTAGAAGGGCTATTTTGGCCACTTAATTTGTGAGAAAAATTATGGCCTTTTGGGACATGAAAGTATATGGGATAAATAACCTCCTGTCCAAAAATGAGCCCATTTCGACTTAAAATGAGCAAGTTATGACCATTTCAATATTTAGGTTTTTTTGACAAAAAACGCTATAACCGGAGTTCTATAACTTCGATGACCATGAAATTTAAACTAGAAGATCACGTTAACATGTGTAAGATCCTGCCAAGATTTGGGAATTTCTGGAGTTAAACTCGAGGTAGCTAATTTCTTAAGGAATTAATTTTTGAAAAATAGTAAATAAATTTTAAAAATTCCGAGAAAACTTTATGTTCATTATGGGACTATATTCTACTAAATCCCAAAAAAGAAATATTTTTGGAACTGATTTGGTATTTTTCATGAAAATAGTTTAGTTACGAACATATGAGTTAAATATGTTATGTGAAGTAACAGAGTTGGAAAAATAGGATTTTATGGCTTGGAAATCCTATATAAGGTATATGCAGATTTTTGATGAGGGATTTCATTATTGGTGATGAAATCTTATGATTATGGCATCCTTTGAATGATTAAATGCATTATTTGGTAAAGTGTAAACAATTAAAATAAATTTTTTATAAGTTTAGAGGTGATTAAAATATTGTTATAATATTAATAATATTAGATTATGAGTTTATTAAGTGATTGATAATATTTGGATAAATTTAAAGACTTTAATATTTATCCTTGTTTTAGTTTGATTAATGCTTATATCATTGTCATCATCCTCATGCTTATATGGTGATGAAAGTTATCTTTGGCTTACGTACGAAGATGGACTGTTGTTTATTGAATTATATATCTTTGGCTTACGTGCAAAGATAGATTGTTGATTATTGGTTTTATTGTTGTATATTTTTGGCTTACATGCAGAGATGGACTTGGTATGATTATGATCAGAGATTATTCAGTATAGTCATGACCATTGATGATTTAAAGAATATCCTTGGCCCGTAGAGCAGGGATGATTCGATGATGTGGTTTATTTATTAAAAAATTCGAGTCTCAATGATAAAAATTGATGAAAACATTTTAAATCATAGAAGATAGTAGATTTTATTCTCTACTTGACTCTTCTAATAGATTGCTTGTTCCTACCGCAGATTAAACTTGATGTCTATTGTATTTTATCGGTTTAACATTGTTGAAGACTAATGATAATTTATTCTGAATTACTTAGTCATAATATTTTTCTTGTGCTAGTTGAGCTCACCCTTTCTTTCTCTGTTCTCTTCAGGAAATGAGAATATATCTGTCGGACAAGTCGGGGAAAGGAGTGACGGTCCAGATGATAGCATTAGTAGTCCTCACTATTCTGTTAAATAGTGTGACAACAAATGTAATGAGGACTCCATTGAGTGTGGATATTGTCTAGATGGCAATATTCTTATTAAAACTCTCAATTTATGTTTTGCGTATTTTAAACGACTGCTGTATAATTAAGTTGTATTTGTATTCAGTACCATGTATCTGGCGACCCAAGATGAGTGATGTATATATATTTTTTGGGGCGTCGCATGAGCTGTGAGTTTTATTACAAATATTGTCTTCTAGATAGTATTCAAACTCAAAATAAGTCCTCAATACATTTATAATCACACTATTTCATAGAATAGTGAGGACTACTAATGCTATCATCTAGACCGTCACACCCGCTCTCGACTAGTCCTCGCTATGTTCTCATTTCAAGAGAACAATGAAAGCAAAAGGGTGAGCTCAACTAGCCCAAGAAGAAATATTATGGCTAATATAATGCGTAATAAATTATCGTTAGTTTCAACGTTGTTAAAGCGATACAATATAACAAACATCAAGTTTAACTGCTGCGGAACAAGCAATCCATTAGAAGAGTCAAGTAGATAATAAAATCTACTATCTTCTAAGATTTTAAAAGGTTTTTCATCACTTTTATCGCTGAGACTCAGCTTATTAAATAAACCACGTCATCCCTGCACTACGGCCAAGGATATTCATTAGTATCATAACCACAAATTATCCATGCACTACGGGCCAGGGATATTCGTATTTTCATCAATAGTCATGATCATGCCAACAACTGTCCATCAATGCACTACGGCCAATGAGGACTTTTACCACATCATTTGTAACATTACGGTCATGATTATACCGAATAATCCCTGGTCATAATCATACCAAGTCCATCTATGCACTACAGGCCACAGATGACTTTCAACATAATATAAACATGAGGATGATGACAATGACATAATAATTCAATAAAACAAGTTCAAGAATTAAATTTTAAAGATTTATAAGTTAATTTATCCTAAACTCAAAAACGTCCAAATTGTCAACATGATACTGCTTTGTGGAGTAAAATTCAAGAATGCTTAGAAGAATATTTCCATGAAAAGATACTGCATGAAGCATAAATATCCAGGATATTCTAATAATTTCATAGAGTATAGAAGTCAAAACTTTAACCAACTGAGTATAATAGAATATATGAAGCTAAGAATTGATTTACACCGCCATGTGGTAATCACGTGAGGCGAGATCATTTTCACAATTTAATAAGGAATGAATATAAAGAATCATTCACCATGCATGTGGTAATCCACATAGACATGTTATTCCAACAGAATAATAAAGAATGGAATAACAAAAGAATTCACCATGCATGCGATAGACCGCACAAACAGGTTATTCCCAACAGAATAATAAAGAATGGAACTAGGTCATGTGAAATCTGCACAGATAGGATATTCCAACAAAATAATAAAGAATGGAATAACAACAGAATTCACCAGGCATGCGATAGACTGCACAGGCAGGTTATTCCAACAAAATAATAAATAATGGAACCAGGTCATGCGAAATCCGCACAAACAAGATATTCCAACAAAATAATAAAGAATGGAATAACAGAAGAATTTCACCATGTATGCGGTACTTCGCATAGACAGGTTATTCCAACAGAATAATAAATAGTGGAACTAGGTCATGCGTAATACACATAGACAAGATATTCCAACAGAATAATAAAGAATGGAATAATAAAAGAATTTCACCATGTATGCGGTACTTCTCATAGACAGGTTATTCCAACATAATAATAAGGAATGATATAACAATAGCTCTCTTCATGAAAATGAAAGAAATAATACCCCTTACCTTAGAATAAAGCTGGATACTGGAATAGAGAGGTAGCAGACTTCTCTTATTCTTTCTCTCTATAATTTCTCTCTATAATAATTGCTCTATAACTTTAGTGAATTGGTGAAAAATGAAGGAAGAATTAGCTTCTATTTATAGAAAAATATAGTTTCGATAATTGCACGTTTTGGGCTCGAAATATTACAGTACAATACCTTCAAATTTTCTTTCATTTTTAATTTTATCCTGCAAGTATTATCAAACTTGCACAACCTCCCCTAATAGTAAATATTATGAATCAATAGTTCAATCATGTGATTCAATAGTTAGAATCATGTGAAAATACGATTAATTGTATAGTACCTCCATCTATACCTCCATCTTTAACTTAGTCATGCAAGTATTATCAATCTTGCACCAACTCCCCTAATAGTACATGAATGTGAATCAATATTACACACATGTGAACAAATAGTTATACTCATGTGAATTAATAGCAATTAATTCCTCATTTATCTGATTAATTACCCGATAACTTCCAGACATCAATTATTATCGAAATAAATGTCGATTTTCACTAACACTAATAATTCTAACACAATGGAACTATCAATTTCATCTTTAATCAATACAAATTTATTCATCATTAATATTATAACTCACAATATTTAACAAATAGGTCGTTCCAAGGAAAGAGGGGGCTTTTCGATAAGGATTTCTCCTCATTGGCGCGCAATTAGATGACCAAACCTTTCCTTGACAGAACTTCTAGACATTATAAATATTGCAATTTAATAATATGAATAACTTTGTCGTGTCAATTATTGATTTAATAATATATCATATTATACAGATGATACTGTGGCAATAATTGAATCAATAATATGAGAGATATGATGTAGTAATTACTGTAGCAATAATTGAGTATAACTGAGTGACTTCTCAAATAAGCATCAATAGCCAACACCGTGTGCTACTTATGCAACCAATGCCAGACATGTACTTTTACTACTGGGTAATTCAACAGTTTTAACGGTAACACTTTCGCCATTATTTTTATAAAAAGATAATTCTATCATTTTCTAACTATGAGAATACTTCCGTTGTGGGGTCCACTAATGATTGTGCCATCGTACGAATATTCCCTGACCAATCAAATATTATATAACCACTTGCTTACTTTGCAAAATTTGTAAATATTACCCACAACTATAACATTATATCAAATCCACACCACAATATTCAAAAAAATATTTTGAGAAATGTAAATCTTTATTCATAAAGTCTGGGGTCTCACAATGCGTATTATTGTATTTTTTACCACCGGTTATTTCAATAGTTATCGGTAAAACTTTCGCCGTTATTTTTATAAATGATATTTCTATTATTTTCTAACTCTGACAGTTATTCCATTATGGGGTCCACCAATGATGGTGTCGTCGTACGGATATTCCCTAACAAAAATAATATTTTCCGACCAAACGAATATTCTCCGACACAACAAATATTTTATATCAACTTGCTTACTTTGCAAAATTTTTAAATATCACCCTTAACTTTAACCTTTTATCAATTTAACCGATTATTAAATAGAATAATAATTATAAGAAAATTGGATACTTTCATTTCATATAATTTAGGGTTTTACACAGCAAATGTAGCTCTTTGGTGTGATAGATCCCAGTGGTTTGTCTGATTATCAATTCGGAATCTCCAAAGACAGTTAACCGCCTGATGCCTATGGATTGGGCTAGTTTTAACCCCATGATACAACCTTCATACTTAGTTATGTTTTTGGTGCTGGAAAATTGTAATTTGACGGTAATGGGATACTGCTCCCCTGTAATGGATACTAGAACTGCTCCAGCTCCAGAACCTTCCATGTTTTCAGCTCCATCAAAATACATCTTCCATAGTTGGTGTGTATCATCCTGACGGTGTTGCTGAACTGTCATTACCCCTTTATCAGGGAAATAGGTGTTCAAGGGTTTGAAATCCCCTACAGGTGCAGAGGCCAATTGATCCACGATTCCTTGACCTTGGATAGACTTTTGAGTCACATAAATGATGTCAAATTGTTGTATGATCAACTACCATCTAGACAGTCGACTATTCAACATGGGTTTACTGAACACATACTTGAGAGGATCCACGTGGGATATAAGATGGGTTGTGTGACCATGCAGATAATGCTGTAATCTCATGGAAGCCCATACTAAAGCACAACAAGTTTTCTCAATCAAAGTGTACTTGTGTTCACTGTTGCTGAATCTTTTGCTGAGGTAATAGATAGCTCTTTCTTGGCCTCTATCATCTTTTTTTCCCAGCATACAGCCCATGGCATTGTCATTGATGGACAGGTACATAAATAGGGGAACACCATCCCTAGGTGGTACCAAAACATGACATTTGATTAGCTTCTCTTTAATGAGAATGAAGGCTTTCTGACACTCATCATTCCATTTCATGGATGAGTTATTCCTTAGCAATTTGAAGATGGGTTCACAAGTTGCTGTGGGTTGGGAGATGAATTGGCTGATGAAGTTGATTCTTCCCAAAAATCCCCATATTTCCCTCTCTGTCTGGGGTATTTGCATTTTTGTGATGGCTTGGATTTTTGCAGGATCCACTCACTAACTTTGTGTCTCACTAGGAATCCTAGAAACTTTCCCGATTTAACGCCAAAGGCACATTTGGATGGGTTCAGCTTCAAGTTGTACTTACGCAACTGGATGAAGAGCTTTTTAAGATGATCTAGGTGGTCTTCCTCCCTTCAAGACTAGACAATGATGTCTTCCACATAGATTTCTATCTCTTTATGCATTACATAATGGAAAAGAGCCATCATGGCTCACTGATAGGTGGCTCCAGCATTGATAAGGCCGAATGACAACCGTCTGTAGCAAAAGGTTCCCCAAGGAGTGATGAATGTAGTTTTCTCACAATCCTCTTCAGCAGCCATGATTAGATGGTACCCCGCAAAGCAGTCAGCAAAGGAGTATATGTCATATTGAGTTGTATTGTTAATGAGTATGTGGATGAATGGTACGTGAATGCTATCTTTGAGACAAGCTTTGTTCAAATCCCGGTAATCCACGCAAACTCGCACCTTCCCTCTGGGTTTAGGCACGGGGACTATGTTGGATAGCCACTCAGGGTATGTTGATACCATGATGATGCCGGCTTGAAATTATTTCATGATTTCATCCATAACTTTCAAACTCCACTCAGGTTTTAATCACCAGAGTTTCTGCCTGACTGGCTTGAATCCCTCTTTGATGGGAAGGCGATGAATGACAATGTTAGTTGAAAACCCGACCATGACTTCATGGGACCATGCAAACACATCCTGGAATTGGGTCAATAGAGTAACCATGTCATTCCTTTGGTTTGGAGTAAGGTTCGTACCAATCTGGATTTATTTAGGGTTTTCTGAGGTTCCAAGGTTAAAAGAGGTGGTTTAATCAAGATTTTGGCTTGGGTTTATCTTTGACCCATTCTTTGATCTCTTGAGGTATCTCATAGTCCTCTTGTTCAATCTCCATCAAGTCTGAGTCCAACTTTACATCAAAGTTACAGTCCTTGTGAAGAATAAACACCTCATCAACAAGTTTAAGCATATCTAACTTTAGAGTCCTGAAACAAAATGCTTTCACTTAATACATGAAGCTGTTTAATCATACAAAGTTTTAGCATGAAATGACAAAAGTAACTATTAATACTATACAAAAAAAGTAAGCAGTTATTGCTATCTACAATGCAGAGGGAGTTTATACCCTTTTTACCCTTGTCAGTAAATGCTAGGAGTGCTGCTCCAATTGCCAAGGGTCAAGTCCTGGTGGATAGTTGTGATGAAAGGGCTATTATCGTCCTCCTTCTCTTGACTGATGACTATGATGTCTGGACAATCATCATCTGGGATGTCTCTGTTCATACCCTCCATATGGGTCAGGATGCGCATGTTTGATAAATGTCTCTTTATCTCTTGTTTGCTCCTTTGATTCCTTTCCTCCACCTCTGGGTCTAGAATCAAGACTTCTTAGCTACCACAGGTATCAACTTTGACCGGTATCAGCTTAGGAAACAGCATAACTACCACAGGGGTAGGAACCTTTAGTAAAGGCCGTACATGATTATCACATGTAGTTTTAGGCAACCGCCTTGTAGATGAAGGAACTGGTTTATGCTTGTACTGGTTCCTGTGATTAGACCTAGAGGAGTAGCCTAGTTCGGCTATGCATGTCTGGCTAGGAACTTGAATTGGGAATTTAATTCCCTGATGATCCTTGCCAAACTCTTGTCTAGGTTGGAAACCCAAGGATATCATCTCTTGACTTGCCGACATTACCTCGGTAAAAACTCTGGGTTTCAGAGGTGGCGCCCCCATGGGTTGATAGTGAGTGTTGCTCACCTCAAGGGCTTGGAAGCTGACAGGCTTGGAAGCTGACAGGCTCAACTTCTGTATTCAAACTGATGAGTGGTATATCACCTTAAAATAAGATATTCTGTCTCACCCCTGACAGTTACCAGACTATTATTGATGATATAATTGAGTTATTGATGAAGAGTGGATGGGACGGCTCCTGCCATATGAATCCAAGGTCTTCCCAATACTAAGTTGTATCCTATAGTGATCTTAAGCACTTGGAAGGATATGTAGAATGTATGTGGACTAATTTCCACTGGCAACTCAATTTCTCCGACAGCATTTCGCTGAGATCCATCAAAAGCTTTGATAATTATATGGCTCCTTTGAATCTGTTGAGATTGATGTTCATTTTCTCCAATGTGGCATAGGGGCAGATGTTTAGGGATGATCCTCCATCTATTAGCAATCCTCCAACCACATATCTAGAAGAAATAACAACTATGTGCAACAGTTTGCAATGACTCGTCCCTTCGGGAGGTATGTCATCATCGGTAAAGGATATCACATTGCTTTTGAAGATGTGATCCACCAGATGATGGAATTTTTCAACATCCACTATTTTTAGCAAGTGGGCTTCTTCTAACACTTTCAGTAAGACCCTCCGATGATCTTCTGAAGAGAAAACCAAGTCTAGAATAGAGATCTGTTGTGAAGCTTCTTTCAAGCTTTGAACCACCTTGGCTTGATTGTGTCCCATCTTATAGAGGAATTCTTCAATCTTTTCTCTGGGCACTTTCCCCTTTTACCTGATGACAGGCTTCATCACCCGTTGAGGAAGATACAGTGGATTTTCTTTAGATACTGTGACACCCCCAAATTCGGACCTCCACTTGGTCACTCGAATTTGGTTCATCACGTTCTCATAGTAATACGATAATAACTAAATAACATTTTCACAACAAAAAATCTAATTTAGAATAATATATAATGATTTATTATAATTATTCCCCCAAGTCTCGCAACCTACAATACTTAATAGATTACATAATAATATAGAATAAAGACTTATTACATAATCCCACTTAAGCTTAAACATAGTCTGAAAACAGCCTTAATATAACATAATAGTCTTAAACATAAAAGGGACAAGCTAGTCGGTAGCCTTGCCCTTGCCCTTGTCATGCCCAGAGACACTTCCCTGTTCTGCCTTAACTGAAAGGTTTTAAATAAGCAAGGATGATCACAAATTGCCCAACAAGTAATATACAACAAGGGTGAAGAATATAATATCACAATTTTGAATTATCGAAGTATCATCTTTAAGATAGTTCAAAGATTCAGAATAATATCATGAATAATGAATATCAACAATTCTTGGAATAAGAATGATAATACAATATAAATCAACAGACATATATGAATTCAAAGACTATCAATGTATCAAACTGGATAAACAATTTATACTGAGCAGTCACTAAGGACTATTAAACATCTACTAGAGTTACCAATATTAAACTGATAACCTAAAAGAATCAAGTACTATAGTTGATCAGTCTATAATACTCTACGTTATGCATAACACCACAATAATATCCACTCATGTGTTGGGGTTCCAACAACATACACTCCCCTTACCATAAGGGTTGTTCAACTCAGTTATCAAGATTTTTGCACCAATCAATTGGTTTGGACAATTTTATAAACATGCATATAGTCTATCTGAATCAAATGGCATCGACTTTTTCACAATATTTAAGAACAATACCAAGTTCAACATGAATAATAGTTTTCACAAGAGTCTAAACATACTTGTTCAATTGAACGAATAAGTAGAATAACTTACATTCAAAGAGATAAGTTTACGATACTCGTTTGAATAAAGTAATGCAAGGGTTTAGGATACTTGCATAATGTATAGGACAATTCAGATACTTGCACGATAAAAGTAGGGTTCGAATACTTGCCTTAAGCATAGTTTATCCACGTTTAGAATTCAACACTTTCGAATCCTATTTATAGCGTATTATATGTTCAAGATGTTAATTAGCTAACACAGTCTTTAATCAAGCTTGACATGATTCAAGTATGCAAATATGGTACAAAAATCAGTTTATAAGTCATCACAAATACGACAACGTCTTGATTTGTTTTATTTCTTGAAGACATTCTTTGGACTTAACATTTAGAAGTTATGATCAACATTTGTCTCTATCACATAGCATGCTTCTTAACACATTTACACAGCATATTGGTCATGTAAGATAAGTTAAAGTAATCATATAGGCATGCTTCAAACATCAGTTCAAAAACATAAGTTATTTAAGACTATCTTGACGGCTGTAATTGCTTACTGTCTGAGGCTTAGGAATGGCGCAATTGCTTACTGTCCCCTGCTGAGATCGGGATCGAGTGTGAGGCCCCCAAAACAGGTATACTTCACCCATCTTAGGTTTCCAAATACATGGTACATAATACAAATACAAACTTCTTTAATACAACTGTCGTGCAAAATACGACAAAACATAGCTCAGAGTTTAAACAAGAATATTGTCATCTAGATAATATCCACTCTCAATGGAGTCCTCATTACAATTATTACCACACTATTTAACAGAATAGTGAGGACTACTAAAACAACCATCTAGACCGTCAATCCATTCCCCGACCAATCCCAGCTATATTCTCATTTCCTGAAGACAACAATGAAAGAAAAGGGTGAGCTCAACTAGCCCAGTAAGAAATATTATGACTAAGATAATGCAAAATAAATTATCGTTAGCCTTTAAAAGTGTTAAACTGATAAAATACAATAGACAACAAGTTTAACTGCAGCGAAACAAGCAATCAATTAGAAAAGTCAAGTAGAGCATGATATCTACTATCTTCTATGATTTAAAAAGTTTTTCATCAACTTATCACTGAGAATCAACTTAATAAATAAACCACATCATCGAATCATCCCTGCACTAAGGGCCAAGGATATTCATGTAATCATCAATGGTCATGATTATACCGAATAATCTCTGGTCATAATCATACCAACAACTATCCATGAATGCACTACGAACCAATGAGGACTTTTACCACATCATTGGTCATGATTATACCAAATGATCACTGGTCATAATCATATAAATCAATAGTCCATCTATGCACGAAAGCCAAAAATGACTTTCATCATAACATAAGCATGGGGATGATGACAATGATATAAGAATTAATCAAACGAAATCAAGGATAAATATTCATGATACAAATTGTCGACATAATACAACTTTGTGGAGTAAAATTCGAGAATAATATTCATGTATCAAAAATAATTTGGACAGAAAAGAAATATATCTTTCGGGTGAATAGTACCCCGTGAATAGTACCCTATGAATAGTAATTCGAGAATTGTACCTCGTGAATAGTACCCCTGCATGAAAATTGCCCCAAATGCCCGAATGAATAATATTTGAGTGAATAGTAATCGGGTGAATAGTAATTTGTGAATAGTACTCTGACACGAAAAGTGCCCCGAATACCCAGTGAATAATATTCGAGTGAATAGTAACCCATAAATATTAACTCATGAATAGTAACTCGTGAATAGTATTCTGACATAAAAAGATCAATAATTATCAAGAAAGCTCAAAATAATATTTCCATGAAAAGATACTGGATGAAGAGTAAATATCAAGGATATTCTACTAATTTCACGGAGTATAGAAGCAATACTTTAACAAACTGAGTGTAGAATTAGGAATATGAGAAGAAATAATATTACTCACATACTACAGAGTATGGAAGAAAATATTATTCCTTATGAATACTGAACAAAAATAATATCCCTTACAAATACGAAAGAAATAATACCCCTTACGACTGTTGAACGAAAATAATATTCCTACGAATATTGAACGAAATGATATTTCTTACGAATATTGAACGAAAATAATATTCATACGAATACGAAAAATAATATGTCTTCAGAATATGAAATAAATAATACTCCTTACCTCAGAAGAAGACTGGTTACTTGAATATTGAAGTAGCAGACTTCTCTTCTTCTTTTTCTTTGTAGCTTGTCTCTCTATAGCTTCTCTCTCTATAATTGCTTTTGTGAGTTTTAGTGAATTGGTGAGAATGAAGGAAGAATGAGCTTCTATTTATAGGAAAATATAGTTTCGATAATTGCACGTTTTGGGGCTCGAAATATTACAGTATAATACCTTCATCTTTTCCTTCATTTTTAATTTAGTCCTACAAGTATTATCAAACTTGCACCACCTCCCCTAATAGTACAATCATGTGACTTAATAGTTCTATACATGTGAAAAAAAATAATTACAGTATAGTACCATCATCTATACCTCCATTTTTAATTTAGTCATGCAAGTATTATAAATCTTGCACCACCTCCTCTAATAGTACATGCATGTGAATCAATAGTATATACATGTGAACACATAGCTATAAGCATGTGAATTAATAGTAATTAATTTCTCATTTATCCGATTAATTATCCGATTGGTCAATATAACCTCCATACATCAATTATTATCGAAATAAATGTCGATTTCCACTAACACTAATAATCCCAACACAATGAAAATATTTTTATCAACAATTTCATTTTTGAAATTTTGAAGTTTGACTTTTTCCAAAAAAGGTAACTGTTGACTTTTTGACCAAAAAGTTAACCCCGATAAATTTTGTGTTTATAGTCTATTTTTACTAATTTCATCGTTCTGGACTCAAATATCACGTCCGCGTCTCCAAATTCAACTCCGAACTCAAATTCAATTTTTAATAACATTTATCATTAATATTATAACTCATAATATTAACAACTAGATCATTCCCAGGAAAGAGGGGGCTTTCTGATAAGGATTTCTCCCTATTGGCGCGCAATTAAATAACCTAACCCCTTTCCTCGACAGAACTTTCTAGACATCATCAATAATTCAAATAATAATATGAACAACTTGTCATCTCATTTATTGATTTAATAATATAAAATATTGTTACAATAGTTGAATAAAACTGAGTGACTTCTCACGTAAGCATCAATAATCAAAGATACTGTACAATACCGTGTGCCACTCTGCAACCACTCGTATTACTGTACTTTTATCAATTTAACTATTTACTAAATAGAATAATAATTATAAAAATTTAATACTTTCATTTTGTAAAATTCGGGGTCTTACAATCTCCCGTCCTTATGAAATTTTGCCCTCGAAATTTACGTGCCTGGTAGTTCAAAAAGATGAGAATATCTTGCTTTCTTTTTGGATTGTACCTTCCCGGTTATTTCCTCTCTATCATGATTTTTCCATTTCTCATCTCCTGTATTTCAGATATTATTCTAGAATATAGTTTCAAAATAAGGGTTATTTAACATGCCACATGTGGCGACCCCAAATCCGGATACTTGAAACCCGAACTCGGTTCTCCACGATACCATTTCTTTAAGCTGAATAATACTAAATAATAATAATAATATAATTCGAACTTAATTTACATACATCAAAGTTTACTTTCCCAGGTACGTGACCTTCAAATACATTCCTTACAATACCTGACAATAGATTCCATTGTCTTACTAACTATAACCATTAACTCATAATATAAACTCATTGAACGACTTTTCCTTTCCCTTGTTCGTGCTCGAGCCTTCAAGGTTGCTCATACATAATCGAAAACATTTAATTTAAGCAAGGATGAGCATTTGAGTGCCCGATAAGTAATAGCAATTATATATATAGTGAAAGAATATAAGTATTCTCTTTACATAACACTTCAACAACGAATCAAAAGTTGTGAAGTAATCTATACTGATAAAAGATTCACATAACAACTCTCTTTCAATTTCTTGAAATTAGGCTCCACCCATGAATAGGGTTTAAGAAACATACTATGAACATGGTTTTTTCATTTTCGAAAAGGTTTAGCAGAAATTCATCCGCAAACCGTCATAACTTACGGGCACGGAGGGTGATCAGCCCCGTTGTACCCTGTATTGATCAATACTACATAACTTGAACGAAATTCATCGCTCACCCTTTGTCCATACAAGCGTATAAAATTTTCCCATTATCGGGATGTTCATACATGCACGGTTCCAAACCCAAGGTTTTAATCTTGCTTTCAACAATAATATGTAATTCAACATATATGTATACGGGTAATTGACAAAGATATATCAACATGTGAATAAATGCCATGATTATCCAAGTGGGGACACTTGTATAACCATTTAGAAATCAACTTAACGAATATATATCCGAGCTAACATGTTGATAATCAAAGCGTATATAATCATACGGGGAATAGAAAAGAATTACGAAACTTCTTACTCATGTCCATTGCATAAAAGGAAATGCAAAGGTAAGATATCTTTTGATTCTTTGATTACAAATCTCAACTTAGGTTTTATCTCTTTATCACAACCTATCAATAAGCGGTCATTCGTTTGATTAGAACAATATATCATAACACATAATCTCACATCAATTCTGGTCAAGACATAGTCTAATCACGTCATCACATAATCGCGGTGATCATACTTTCTATTCTATACTTTTATACATTTTTCAAATATCTCACCCATACTCTCTACGTAAGTCTTTTCTTTCTATTATAGAGTTCGACAGGTTGTCGTCGTCTGACAGACTTTCTTTAGGGGTAAATCTTGAGTCTAAGACTCTTATTCTATACCTCCACATCGTAAATATCGGACATTTTACTTTTAATCATTTTGATTTTTTGAAATTGAAAAATTTAAAATAAATTAAATCATCACTCGAGGGCTTATAGTGATATAAGCATTACTTATGGGTGCTCTTCATCAAATCTGGACTTCATAACTAGGTTCTCAAGTCGACTAGTTTGGTAAATTTATAACTTTTCAAACATCGAATCATAATTAAATGACTTAAACATTAAACAATTCCATTATCATTAATAATTAATTTATATTAAACTATTAATGAAACCATTGCCAAAATATAAAAGTTATTTATAATAACTCAAACTATTTTTAAAACATTTATATTACCCTTAAATGATTTTTAAAATAATTAAAATCATTTTTAAATAATTACCATTAATATTTAAATATTAATGTACTATTTATCCAAATATTAAAAGTCATTAATTATAACTTAAAATATTTTTAAATCCTTAATATTCTCTTTAAATGATTTTTAAATAAATAAAACCATTTTTAAACTATTTATTTAATATAAATATTAAATAAACTTAATATCACAAATCATTAACTAAATATCATTAATATATAATTATTAATGAAATTATCTTCTAAATATTAAAAGTTATATTTTATAACTCAAAATATCTTTAAATACTTTATTTTCATTTAAAATGATTTTTAAAATATTAAAATTATTTTTAAACTAATTATTTAATATAATCAATAAATAACTTTAATATCATTAATATTAATTAATTAATGAAATTCATCACAAAATATTAAAAGTCATGGAAAATAACTCAAAATATTTTCTTATACCATAAAATAATTTTCATGATTTTCATGAATTAAAACTATTTTTAAATTATTTATTTAATATTATAATTAAATAAATAAATACCTTTATATTCCAAAAAATATTAAATATTTATGAAATATACTCAAAATAATTAAAAACTATTTTTAGGACTTTAAAATAATTTTTCATAATTTATTTGGTATTTTAATAATTAAAATCTAATTTTTCTAATTTTAAATCATTTTAGGAAAATCGAAATTAAAATAATTAAAAGCGTAAGCTAAAGGCCCCCTACAAGTGATGAAGTGTCGCTATAGGTGTTCTTGAGCCTACCGAGATCTTCATAAAGCGTAACCAAGGTGGGCTACTTTGACCGTGAATAACTCTCTCATCTTAACGACTTTGGACAATCTATAAATTGGGTCTTGTAGAGGAAATGCAAGAACACAAGATCCAACAAACATGACCTCTAAACAACATCAGATCTGGGAGAAATCAAACCTCAAAGTAGCTGCCAAAGTCATTTCTTCGAAACTTGACTTGAGGTGCCTACTTTGGACCTCTATAACTTGGTGATCGTGTAACATTTTTGTGCTCTATCACTTCTAGTGTGTAGACAACATGTAGGACTACAACTATAACACTTAACATCATCATAAAAACAAGAAATCAAGCATCTAAAGTATGGTCAAACCTTGTCGAGGAAAAATTGAAATTTTGCTTGAATTTTTACGGTCAATCTTAAGTCGACCCACTTTGACCTTAAATAACTCTTAATCAAGTAATATATATGGACTGATTCTTTTTGGAGGGTAAATACCACATAACAAGATACACATATCAACCTTTAGAACACAAAACACATTAAAGATGGTGAGAGATATAAGGCACGACATTTGCCAAAAATAATTTACGGACACTTAGAATATTTTCGGGTTTGAAAAAGCAATGGTCAATCTTTGGCCAACCCACTTTGTCCGCTTATAAATCCCGATCTACAATATATATAGACCTGATTCCTTTTGGAGTTTAAAGACCACATAACAAGCTACACCTAACAACTTTTAAACAACAAAAAGCAGTAAATAATCACAGAGATATAAGTCTTGACATTTGCCCAAAAATCACGAATTGGTTTTTCCTACTTGCTCAAATCTTCAAATTCGGTGCACTTTGATGTTATGGGTTCATGATTTTACAACCCAGAACATTAATAGACTCCCTATTACACTACTTTAAACAATCAATTGCATCAATTAACATCGAATCGAAGGATTTCAAAATTAGGAATTTACCACTTTTTGGAGCTTTGATTCTTGGATTTCTGACTTTGATCTTGTGTTTTTGATGCTTGTGATCGTGGGGCTGTACTTAGGAGTGTATGGGCAAGTGTTTTTGGGAGCTAAGAGGTTGAGAGAGCATATCTAGAAGAGTTGGGGCAATTTTAGTGTACAAAAAATGCTAACTCTCTCCAATCTATTTATAGAATAATTGAATGCCTTGGATGCTAGATTGGTTGATTGAATCGAGCATAATTGAGTCTTGGATACTCAATTGGTAGGGTAGTGATGTTGGCCATGATTTGTTGCTAGATTCCTCCAATAATACACTAATAATACACTAAATGGACAAAAGGGCATTTTAGTCATTTCCACACTAATAATTGGTTTCTTCCTTTAATAATGCACAAGGGTAGTTTAGACTTCTCATGTCTACCATGAAGGGCATTATAGACATTATCCATAACCATTAGGGTTTATCACTTTAGATTTTAAAATTCCATAAATAATATAACTAATAATACACTAAAAGGGTATTTTGGTAATTTCACATATAGTTTCATGGGCATTTTTGTACATAGCAATTAAATGTAGTATTTAATCACTAGATGGTAATTCTTATCATTTACCAATTACTTTCTATCCTTTGGTAAATTAAAACATTTATACAATAACATCGTAATTAAACCCAATAATTTTAAATTAGGGTTTTGATTGAAAAATTAGGGTTTTCTAATTAGGGTTTCTTAACGCCATCAATTAGGGTTTCTAATTGACCATTAGGATTCTCTAATTATTTGTGTATGTTCTAACACAGTCATTACAATCTCTAACTTCAACCGATTAGGGTTGTAATAATTAGGGTTTGTCCTAATTATCGACAAACAATGATAATTAGGGTTTTCTTCTAATTCTGAGCATCTTATACGATAAGCTTCATATACACGATGAAACTTCATATACATAGTCACTACTCGGTCATTTCTCATAACTAAGTTTAATAATTAGGGTTTCAGCAAGACGGTAATATCTTTATGACCTAATTGGACCAAATCATTGCTCAATATTATATATCACATACATACAATGTACATAATTATTGTCTTTGTAAAATCATTATAACAATAATATAATATTATTATTCTCATCTCTTGATCACAATCCCAATTCGAGGTTTGGATCTCATATCCGACTTCTCTTTCGCATATCAAGTTAAAATACTTGATTTAAATATTACGAACAATTCATATAATAAAATATTTATTATATAATTCCAATTATCACTTCATATATTATTTCCAATCATGTTATCATGGAAAATAATTAATAAAAAAATATTTCGCTTCTGTAAATTAATTACCATAAAATATAATTTGTAGTAATTAATAATTCCAAAATTATTTCTAATTTTTCAAGTAATAAATATATTCGCATTTATCGTTCACATTACTAGACACTTATTCTAATCATTAAATAAATAAATAAAAATTTATCGCAAAATTTCTTAATTATTTTATATAGAAAATCTCAGGTTATTACATTCACCTCCTTATAAGGATTCCGCCCCAGGAATCACCGCTTTAAAACTCATAAGCATAAGGGTACATAGCACATATAATCATTGTATGTAGATCTCAATCATACTTGATCGAGGCCGATCTTTAATTATTCTTCATAACGACATCTCTATCGATAAATGTAAATTTGATCTCTAAAAGAACTCAAATTCCTTCCTCAAAATTTCTTTAATAAAGTAATTTACTATATGTATATATACGAAAAAATCATATAAGACACATAAGTTATTCAAATAGCACACGGAGTTACATTTCCATTTGCCATAGTATCCTTAATCGCTACTTATATCTTGAACGACCATAATGAAGACACTTACGGTTTATTTCGTTTATGCTTTATATCTTCTTCGTCATTTCTCGTATTCACATTCCTTATCTCACTTCTCCTTCTTGAAAAATCTTTCACCTTATAATCCATTGATTCACAAATAAAACATTCGCTATACATTCTTGAATTAAGACAATTGGAAGAGATATGTCTCTTCTGCCCACAAACTTTCTCTTTATCTCATTTCCCTTTTATCGTATAATTGATAAAAGTTATCTTTTGCCCTTTCCGTTATCCTAACTATCATAAACGCTTCTACTGAGTCACTTAATCCTCTATATCCTAGCAATAAGATTGCCTTAAAGTCTTTAGCGTTCGACGTTCGATTATCTAGTTGATCTTCCACGGGTGGTTTCGTTTTTTAAATTACGCGGTGGCATAATCGTAAATTATTCTTCATTTCCTTAGATTCTAAGCCTCATCATTATCGTTAGACATATAACACAAAATTTTCTACTCAAATACTCATGTATTCCAAAATATTAAATTTTGAAACTTGGTTTACTATATTAACCAATATTGAGATAAATATCTGCTTTATCTTTATAACAACTTACTTCATTAATCCAACTTGTGACACTCATGGTACTTTCCAACCATAGCACCTCACATTAATAGAACTTAACATACCATAACACATATTGCTTTAAACATCACTATCCCTTTGTGACTACAACAGTCGGGATTTAAAATCTTAACCAACATAAAAGTTGAAAATAGTTCATTACTTATCACACATATTACATTAAACATAACCCATACTACTTATCTACCAAGACTTTCTTCCGGACATTCATTCGCTCGATGTCCTTCCATTCCACAATTAAAACATCCACCTTTCTTATAGTTGGGGCAACGAGGAGAGGTATGTCCCTCATGTACCCATAAATATAACATATCTTCTTCCCTTTCTTCTTATCGGTTTTCCTACCTCGGGTCTTTTATCTTTCTTTTTCCTTTACCTCTCGGAGTCTGCACCACGATGTGTTGCTTGAGGCTCCCATCCCGATCAATTTGGATCTTAAGCTTATCTTGCTCTTCCATTGTTTCTTTTAATGCTTTTCGCATTGAATATTAAGCAACTTTTCTATCTCCCACAACCTTTCTAGTGAAGAAACCTTGTTCTCCGGATCCACGCACTTTCGTTGATGCTTGAGCAACTTCAACTTTAGTGTACGAATCACTATCTCATCAAATCCACCATTTCGGATGCGATACTACGTTTTCCACGATAGCCACCTCGTCCGACTTGGGTTCTTGGTAAGCTTCTATTTCAAATTTGTTGGCCTCGATATTAGCTTGGGGTATGGATCGATCCTTCTTATTCCACATATCTTTTCCACCAGACATCTATATACATAAGTTACCCTGATTAGCATATAGTATATATACACAACAATCAAGAGTTTTATATACGTTGTCTCTTATTTTGTTTGACGATGAATTTATTCAATCCATCTCTATAAACACATCAACGCCTATCTTTACGCCAAAGGCGCTCCATCCACTGCGATCGAATCGTATGAAGGCGATGTCTAAAGCCTTCTCCAAGGTATATATCCACGGTGTCTTTGGCTTCTATCTCAACCTTCAATTGTCCTAATGTATCTCTCTCTCGCTCCAACCTCCTCGTAATCTCCGGCTAATTTATCACGTGTTCGATTGAGCAGCGTCCTTATCTATCATTGTTCAAAAACTGGAGATACGATTCGTGCCTCCACTTGCTCGACTCTAACCTTTAAGTCGTCGTTCCTAACTATCAAATCTCTAATCATTTCACCGTCTCGTGTACTCCTCGCTAGAGTCCATCGCGTCTCTTGGGTCAAGGAATTACTATTTTGACTTTCGTCATCCATCCTATGACCACAATAAACGAGACAACATTAGTACCGAAATA
The DNA here is from genome assembly GCA_020205605.1 of Panax ginseng. NCBI lineage: Eukaryota > Viridiplantae > Streptophyta > Magnoliopsida > Apiales > Araliaceae > Panax > Panax ginseng. Next base: position 90,985,896 of record CM035133.1, on the reverse strand, counting down.
AAATATATTCATCGGTAAAATGAAGGAATATTTTATTTAGTACAACTAAAACTTGATGGATCTCTTCAACTCATCATATCCTATAACTTCTAACCAGAGTACTTCGTCTCCTAGTTCACTGGATATCTATCTTAACTTTCGTCCTTTATTCTACTAAGGTTATAACCTAGGTTTCGCATTCCTAACGTTTATAACCTACAGCTTTGATACCAACCTGTGGTGACCCCAAATCCGGATACTTGAAACCCGAACTCGGTTCTCCACGATACCATTTCTTTAAGCTGAATAATACTAAATAATAATAATAATATAATTGAACTTAATTTACATACATCAAAGTTTACTTTCCAGTGCACGTGACCTTCAAATACATTCTCATAATATACGATAATAGATTCCATTGTCTTACTAACTATAACCATTAACTCATAATATAAACTCATTCGAACGACTTTCCTTTCCCTTGTTCGCGGTTCGAGCCTTCAAAGTTGCTCATACATAATCGAAAACATTTAATTTAAGCAAGGATGAGCATTTGAGTGCCCAAAGCAAAGTAATAGCAATTATATATATAATTTGAAAGAATATAAGTATTCTCTTTACATAACACTTCAACAACGAATCAAAAGTTGTGAAGTAATCTATCTTGATAAAAGATTCACATAACAACTCTCTTTCAATTTCTTGAAATTAGGCTCCACCCATGAATAGGGTTTAAGAAACATACTATGAACATGGTTTTTTCATTTTCGAAAAGGTTTAGCGAAATTCATCAAACCGTCATAACTTACGTAACGGAGGGTGATCACCCGATTGTACCTGTATTGATCAATACTACATAACTTGAACGAAATTCATCGCTCACCCTTTGTCCGCCGAAGCGCATAAAAATTTTCCCATTATCGGGATGTTCATACATGCCTGGTTCCAAACCCGAAGGTTTTTAATCTTGCTCAACAATAATATGTAATTCAACATATATGTATACGGGTAATTGACAAAGATATATCAACATGTGAATAAATGCCATGATTATCCAAGTGGGGACACTTGTATAACCATTTAGAAATCAACTTAACAGAATATATATCTGAGCTAACATGTTGATAATCAAAGCGTACATAATCTGTACAGGAATAGAAAAGAATTCTGAAACTTCTTACTTATGTACATTGCATAAAGGAAATGCAAAGGTAAGATACTTGCCTGATTTGCTGATTACAAATCTCAACTTAGGTTTTATCTCTTTATCACAACCTATCAATAAGCAGGTCATTCGTTTGATTAGAACAATATATCATAACACATAGTAATCTTTGTCAATTCTGACAAAGACATAGTCTAATCACGTCATCACATAATCGCAGTGATCATACTTTCTATTCTATACTTTTATACATTTTCAAATATCTCACCCATGCTCTTCTGTAAGTCTTTTCTTTCTATTATAGAATTCGAAGCGGGTTGCTGCGTCTATAAAGCTTTTTTTTGGGGTAAATATTTGAGTCTAAGACTCTTATTCTATACCTCCACATCGTAAATATCGGACATTTTACTTTTAATCATTTTGAATTTTTTGAAATTGAAAATTTAAAATAAATTAAATCTGTCACTCAAGGGCTTATAGTGATATAAGCATTACTATGGGTGCTCTTCATCAAATCTGGACTTCATGCTTAGGTTCTCAATTACTAGTTTGGTAAATTTATAACTTTCAAACATCGGAATCATAATTAAATGACTTAAACATTAAACAATTCAATCATTAATAATTAATTTATATTAAACTATTAATGAAACCATTGCCAAAATATAAAAGTTATTTATAATAACTCAAACTATTTTTAAAACATTTATATTACCCTTAAATGATTTTTAAAATAATTAAAATCATTTTTAAATAATTACCATTAATATTTAAATATTAATGTACTATTTATCCAAATATTAAAAGTCATTAATTATAACTTAAAATATTTTTAAATCCTTAATATTCTCTTTAAATGATTTTTTAAATAAATAAAACCATTTTTAAACTATTTATTTAATATAAATATTAAATAAACTTAATATCACAAATCATTAACTAAATATCATTAATATATAATTATTAATGAAATTATCTTCTAAATATTAAAAGTTATATTTTATAACTCAAAATATCTTTAAATACTTTATTTTCATTTAAAATGATTTTTAAAATATTAAAATTATTTTTAAACTAATTATTTAATATAATCAATAAATAACTTTAATATCATTAATATTAATTAATTAATGAAATTCATCACAAAATATTAAAAGTCATGGAAAATAACTCAAAATATTTTCTTATACCATAAAATAATTTTTCATGATTTTCATGAATTAAAACTATTTTTAAATTATTTATTTAATATTATAATTAAATAAATAAATACCTTTTATATTCCAAAAATATTAAATATTTATGAAATATACTCAAAATAATTAAAAACTATTTTTCGGACTTTAAAATAATTTTTCATAATTTATTTGGTATTTTTAATAATTAAAATCTAATTTTCTAATTTTTAAATCATTTTTTAGGAAAATCGAGAAATTAAAATAATTAAAAGCGTCAGCTAAAGGCCCCTACAAAGGATGAAGTGTCGCTTATAGGTGTTCTTGAGCCTACCCAGATCTTCATAAGGCGAGGCAAGGTGGGCTACTTTGACCGTGAATAACTCTCTCATCTTAACGACTTTGGACAATCTATAAATTGGGTCTTGTAGAGGAAATGCAAGAACACAAGATCCAACAAACATGACCTCTAAACAACATCAGATCTGGGAGAAATCAAACCTCAAAGTAGCTGCCAAAGCTGTTCTTCACGAAAAACAGCTTCGAGGTGCCTACTTTGGACCTCTATAACTTGGTGATCGTGTAACATTTTTGTGCTCTATCACTTCTAGTGTGTAGACAACATGTAGGACTACAACTATAACACTTAACATCATCATAAAAACAAGAAATCAAGCATCTAAAGTATGGTCAAACCTTGTCAGAAAAATTAAATTTGCCTGAGAATTTTTACGGTCAATCTTTGGTCAACCCACTTTGACCTTAAATAACTCTTAATCCGTAATATATATGGACACGATTCTTTTGGAGGTAAATACCACATAACAAGATACACATATCAACCTTTAGAACACAAAACACATTAAAGATGACCGAGATATAAGGCCCGACATTTGCCAAAAATAATTTACGGACACTTAGAATATTTCACGGTTTGAAAAGCAGTAGGTCAATCTTTGGTCAACCCACTTTGACCGCTTATAAATCCCGATCTACAATATATATAGACCTGATTCCTTTTGGAGTTTAAAGACCACATAACAAGCTACACCTAACAACTTTTAAACAACAAAAACAGTAAATAATCACAGAGATATAAGTCTTGACATTTGCCCAAAAATCACAGAATTCGGTTTTTCCAACTTGCTCAAATCTTCAAATTCGTGCACTTTGATGTTATGGGTTCATGATTTTACAACCCAGAACATTAATAGACTCCCTATTACACTACTTTAAACAATCAATTGCATCAATTAACATCGAATCGAAGGATTTCAAAATTAGGGAATTTACCACTTTTTGGAGCTTTGATTCTTGGATTTCTGACTTTGATCTTGTGTTTTTGATGCTTGTGATCGTGGGGCTGTACTTAGGAGTGTATGGGCAAGTGTTTTTGGGAGCTAAGAGGTTGAGAGAGCATATCTAGAAGAGTTGGGGCAATTTTAGTGTACAAAAAAATGCTAACTCTCTCCAATCTATTTATAGAATAATTCAAATGCCTTGGATGCTAGATTGGTTGATTGAATCTGAGCATAATTGAGTCTTGGATACTCAATTGGTAGGGTAGTGATGTTGGCCATGATTTGTTGCTAGATTCCTCCAATAATACACTAATAATACACTAAATGGACAAAAAGGGCATTTTAGTCATTTCCACACTAATAATTGGTTTCTTCCTTTAATAATGCACAAGGGTAGTTTAGACTTCTCATGTCTACCATGAAGGGCATTATAGACATTATCCATAACCATTAGGGTTTATCACTTTAGATTTTAAAATTTCATAAATAATATAACTAATAATACACTAAAAGGGTATTTTGGTAATTTCACATATAGTTTCATGGGCATTTTTGTACATAGCAATTAAATGTAGTATTTAATCACTAGATGGTAATTCTTATCATTTACCAATTACTTTCTATCCTTTGGTAAATTAAAACATTTATACAATAACATCGTAATTAAACCCAATAATTTTAAATTAGGGTTTTGATTGAAAAATTAGGGTTTTCTAATTAGGGTTTCTTAACGCCATCAATTAGGGTTTCTAATTGACCATTAGGATTCTCTAATTATCTGTGTATGTTCTAACACAGTCATTACAATCTCTAACTTCAACCGATTAGGGTTGTAATAATTAGGGTTTGTCTTAATTATCGACAAACAATGAGTAATTAGGGTTTTCTTCTAATTACTGAGCATCTTATACACAAAGAAACCTTCATATACACGAAGAAACTTCATATACGGTCACTACTCGGTCATTTCTCATAACTAAGTTTAATAATTAGGGTTTCACAACACGGTAATATGCGTTATGACCTAATTGACCGTCATTGCTCAATATTATCTGTCCGCACATACACAGTACATAATTATTGTACTGTAAAATCATTATAACAATAATATAATATTATTATTCTCATCTCTTGATCACAATCCCAATTCGAGGTTTGGATCTCATATATCGACTTCTCTTTCGCATATCAAGTTAAAATACTTGATTTAAATATTACGAACAATTCATATAATAAAATATTTATTATATAATTCCAATTATCACTTCATATATTATTTCCAATCATGTTATCATGGAAAATAATTAATAAAAATATTTCTGCTTACAGAAATTAATTACCATAAAATATAATTTGTAGTAATTAATAATTCCAAAATTATTTCTAATTTTTCAAGTAATAAATATATTCGCATTTATCGTTCACATTACTAGACACTTATTCTCGTCATTAAATAAATAAAAAAAAATTTATACGCAAAATTTCTTAATTATTTTATATAGAAAATCTCGGGTTATTACACCACATATTATCCCTATACTCTGACCGACCAATTAAATACCAAATAACTTAGGTAGGTCATACTAGCAAAGAAATTATTCATCTCTCCCCTCCTAGTTCTAGTCTCACATCTCAGCCAAGGATCATATCTCTAAGCTTTGATACCAACTGTGACGCCCCCAAAACAGGTATACACCACCCATCTTGGGTCACCAAATACATGGTACATAATATAACTACAGACTTCTTTTATACAACTGTCGTGCAAAATACGACAAAACATAGCTGAGAGTTTAAACAAGAATATTGTCTTCTAGACAATATCCACTCTCAATGGAGTCCTTATTACAATTATTATCACACTATTTCACAGAATAGTGAGGACTACTAAAACAACCATCTGGACCGTCAATCCATTCCCCGACCAATCCCAGTTATATTCTCATTTCCTAAAGAGAACAGTCAAAGAAAAGGGTGAGCTCAACTATCCCAGTAAGAAATATTATGACTAAGATAATGTAGAATAAATTATCGTTAGCCTTCAAAAGTGTTAAACTGATAAAATACAATAGACAACAAGTTTAACTCCAGCGGAACAAGCAATCAATTAGAAGAGTCAAGTAGAGCATGATATCTACTATCTTCTATGATTTAAAAAGTTTTTCAACAACTTTATCGCTGAGACTCAGCTTAATAAATAAACAACATCATCGAATCATCCCTGCACTAAGGGCCAAGGATATTCATGTAATCATCAATGATCATGATTATACAGAATAATCCCTGGTCATAATCATACCAACAACGGTCCATCAATGCACTACGAACCAATGAGGACTTTTACCACATCATTTATAATATTACGAGAAATGATTATACCGAATGATCTCTGTTCATAATCATATAAATCAATAGTCCATCTATGCACGTAAGCCAAAGATGACTTTCATCACAATATAAGCATGAGGATGATGACAATGATATAAGAATTAATCAAACAAAATCAGGGATAAATATTAAAGACTTTAAATTTATCCAGAGTTTTAAAATATCTAAATTGTCAACATGATACTGCTTTGTGGAGTAAAATTCAAGAATGATATTCATGTAACAAAAATAATTTAGACAGAAAAGAAATATATCTTTCGTGTGAATAGTACCCTGTGAATAGTACTTCAGGAATAGTACCTCGTGAATAGTACCGCAGCATGAAAAGTGCCCCAAAGGCCCGAATGAATAATATTCGAGTGAATAGTAACCGGGTGAATAGTAATTCGTGAATAGTACTTCGACACGAAAAGTGCCCCGAATACCTGAGTGAATAATATTCGAGTGAATAGTAACTGGGTGAATAGTAACCCATAAATAGTAACTCATAAATAGTAACTCGTGAATAGTATTCCATCATAAAAAGATCAATAATTATCAAGAAAGCTCAGAATAATATTTTCATGAAAAGATACTGGATGAAGAGCATAAATCAAGGATATTCTACTAATTTCATGGAGTATAGAAGCAATACTTTAACAAACTGAGTGTAGAATTAGGAATATGAGACGAAATAATATTACTCACATACTACAGAGTATGGAAGAAAATATTATTCCTTATGAATTCTGAACAAAAATAATATCCCTTACAAATACGAAAGAAATAATACCCCTTACGACTGTTGAACGAAAATAATATTCCTACGAATATTAAACGAAATGATATTCCTTACGAATATTGAACGAAAATAATATTCATACGAATACGAAAAATAATATCTCTTCAGAATATGAAATAAATAATACCCTTACCTCGAGGTAAGAAGACTAGATCTTTGGAAATAGTGAAGTAGCAGACTTCTCTTCTTCTTTTTCTCTATAGCTTCTCTCTCTATAATTGCTCTTGTGAGTTTTAGTGAATTGGTGAGAATGAAGGAAGAATGAGCTTCTATTTATAGGAAAATATAGTTTCGATAATTGCACGTTTTGGGGCTCAAAATATTACAGTATAATACCTTCATCTTTTCCTTCATTTTTAATTTAGTCTTGCAAGTATTATCAAACTTGCACCACCTCCCCTAATAGTATATCATGTGAATCAATATTAGAATCATGTGACTCAATAGTTCTATACATGTGAAAAAAAAATAAAATTATAGTATAGTACCTTCATCTATACCTCTATTTTTAATTTAGTCATGCAAGTATTATAAATCTTGCACCACCTCCCCTAATAGTACATGCATGTGAATCAATAGTACATATATGTGAACATATAGTTATAAGTATGTGAATTAATAGTAATTAATTTCTCATTTATCCGATTAATTACCCGATTGGTCAATATAACCTCCAAACATCAATTATTATCGAAATAAATGTCGATTTTCACTAACACTAATAATCCCAACACAATGGAAATATTTTTATCAACAATTTTATTTTTGAAATTTTGAAGTTTGACTTTTTTTGAAAAAATCAGTTTGTTGACTTTTTGACCAAAAAGTCAACCCCGATAAATTTTGTGTTTATAGTTTATTTTTACTAATTTTATTGTTTCGGACTCAAATATCACGTCTGCGTCTCCAAATTCAACTCCTAACTCAATTTCAATTTTTAATAACATTCATCATTGATATTATAACTCACAATATTAACAACCAGATCGTTCCCAGGAAAGAGGGGGCTTTCCGATAAGGATTTCTCCCTATTGGAGCGCAATTAAATAACCTAACCCATTTCCTCGACATAACTTTCTAGACATCGTCAATAATGCAAATAATAATATGAACAACTTGTCATATCAATTATTGATTTAATAATATAAAATATTGTGACAATAATTGAATAAAACTGATTGACTTCTCACGTAAGCATCAATAATCAAAGATATTGTACAATACCGTGTGCCACTGTGCAACCACGCATATTACTGTACTTTTATCAATTTAATCATTTACTAAATAGAATAATAATTATAAAAATTAAATACTTTCATTTCGTAAAATTCGGGGTCTTACACTGAGCTACTGCCTTCCTGAATTCAGTCTTAAACATACTAGATAGTTATAAAACTCATATTAGTCATGCTTGTGGGTATTCATAACACATATGTGAAATTAGCATCGTTTTGGTTGAAAATATGCTTCGTTTATGCTTTTCTTGAAATGTGTTACACAAGCATGGTATATCTATGGTTATACTACATGAGTGTGTCTAAGAGTACCATTAACATATTTATAATGGTCAGATTCTATCTTTCAAAGTAGTGCATTAACATTCGCTTCAAAAGTTGTATTTTCCTTTGTAAAGTCTACTAATTAGTTCAACATGTACATGCTTGCTTACTAATCACATAAACATAATCTAAAGGTTTATTCATGCATTTTTAAGTCATACTAACATGCTTCCAAAGTCAGTACATAAATAAGTCATTCATATTCGTTAAGTTTGTTTATAAAGTTCTCAAATTCATTTTAAGCTACACACTTTTGTTAATCATGATAATCTAGTAAAACATGCTCATATTGAGTTAATATACTTGTATATACCCATTACACATGCTTGCATGCTAGTATAAGTCATATTATTATAGCAGATTATAAAATAGAAGCTCCAACTGAACTCAGGGTCGGTACAGTGGCATTTCTCAACTACTCAAGTTGTTAATCCACAAGTATTTGGCCGTGTACTGGTTTGAGCCAGGAACAGTAAACTTTGGTAACTATTTAGCCTAAACACAGAAACTACTCACGAAATTGGTTCTAAACATTCCTATATCAGTTTAAACATGTTTATATCATTATATAACAACTATATGAACCTTACCCAATCCTTTTTAACATCTAACTCCACCAAATCAAGAATTTGAATTTCAAGAACTCAAAACTTATTTTTGACAGAGACTGAAATGGAAAGCAAGGAATGGGGTTATACCTCTGCAATATGAAGGAACTTGCGCCTAATGAACTCCCAATGTCTTAGAATGCTCTCAATCTCCTACTTGGTAATTTATCAGACAACTCAAGCAACATAGAGAATGAAGGGAAGTATTCATTTTTTAGGAAAGTCATTGACCATGCCAAGCCATTGTCCAAGAAATCAAACCAAAGGATGGAAGAATTCCATGAAGGTTAACAAGGAGTTGGTAATTGGTGATTGATTTGCATCATGAACACCACTCCCCCCATAATCATCAGCTAGGAAACTTGGAAGAAGAAGAGAGGAATAGGCCTTAGCCTTTTTGCTACTCACGTGATTGAGAAATGAGGAAATTGGACAATCATTTTGGGACAATCCTATTATCTCAGTATGCTTGCAACACTTAGTCCATACACTTGTACACATTTCTACTCTTATGATATATCAACCATACATTAGATATAACTTAATGTCACAATTTTAATAATTAATGTTTCAAGGTAGTAGATGTAATATGGAAATGTAACATACATATAATTCATGTGCATTTTATTTTAATGTTTCCCCATATACATATTGTCACATACACCTCTTATGATGCATTCATATCATATAGTTTCCATAAATCTCAATATATGGTTACTATATATAGTATAGTCACATAAATGTCACACTACACTATATAGTATAGTGTATTATTGCTCATATGCACATAACCGTTAATCTCATATTATTACATTAATAACTTATTTATTTATGTCAAATAAATAACTTATTCGTTTCCTTGATTAATTAACACCAATATTAATTAATCCAATCATCATTGATTAATGTATTCATGGATTTTCATAATCATTAATTATCTATATAATTCTTATTATACTTATAGATATATTGTAAATAATAACAATCAAATATTATTAATTAATTACCAAGTAATCAATATTCTACCACAATAAATTAAAATTAATTAATGGTTTACTTAATAATTCCTTCGTCAAACATAACATACTTTAGTTCATGTTTTATCAATGTCACACATATCACATAATTGTTCCATTTAATTTCCAAAGTGAAAAATTAGTTTTCTCCAACTAACCTCTAAGCAATTCTTGATTTTTATTTATCTTCTTGGGGCATAGCCTAGCAATTGCATACTACTCTGACGATTGCCAAGACTGGTTTAGCTTCTAGCCAGTGTCAACTTTCATCGTCAAACATGTTTTACATGACATGAATTGATGTCCACAAAAGTGTTACTACAAGTCTACGAGGGTATTGATTACTTATATGAAATCACCTGATCAACACGATTAATCTTCTTAATTATCGTTTTACTTTGCTTAATAGATTTCCTCGTTTCACAATATGCCACACAAGGCATTTCACAATTCTCATTGTCAATTCACACATCTTAATACGCATCGATCTAATACGAATCAATTGATTTAACCGACTAACAAAATAATAACACTTATATTCACAGAAATATTATTTCCATTAATATAATCATTTAATAATACATGGAAATTCTCTGGTATTACATCCTCCCCTCCTTATAAAAATTCTGTCCCAAAATTGCTATAAGGTTACACAAATAGATGGGGATAATCCCTCATCATCCTATCTTCTAACTCCCACGTTGCCTCCTCGACATCGTGATTACACCAAAGCACTTTTACAGAGGAAATAACTTTGTTCCTTAAAGTTTGCTCTTTCCTATCTAGAATTTGGACATGAATTTCTTCATATGCTAAGTTCTTCTCCACTTGAATGGATTCGTAAGAAATCACGTGTTTGTAGTTAGGCTTGTACAGACGCAACACAGATATGTGAAACACGTTATGGATGTGCTCCAACTCAGGTGGTAGTGCAACTATATATGCTACTTCGCTCACTCGTTTGAGTATCTCGAACGATCCTATGAATCTTGGACTCAGTTTTCCTTTTTTACCGAAATGGATTTTTCCCTTCCACGGAGATACTTTTAAGAATACGAAACTGCCGACTTCAAAATCTCGGTCTTTTCGATGCAAATTCGCGTACTTCTTTTGGCGATCTTGAGCTGCTGCTAATCTGGACCTTATCACTGTCACCACATCCACTGTTTGTTGTACTAACTTTGGTCCGAGTATTCATCGTTCTCAGACTTCATCCCAACATAGTGGCATTCTGCACTTCCTCCCTTAAAGAGCTTCGTATGGTGGCTTGACAATACTCACATGGTAACTATTATTATACACAAATTCTACTAAGGGTAGGTGGTCGTCCCAATTTCCCTTGAAGTCCATCATGCAAGTTCTAAGAATGTCCTCCAGCATTTGTATTGTCCACTCACTTTATCCGTCTGTCTGAGGGTGATATGCAGTACTCAACCTCAACTGTGTTCCCAACCTCTCTTGCAAGCTCCTCCAAAATTTTGATGTGAAACGCGGGTCTCGGTCAGAAACAATTGATACCGGCACTCCATGTCGTGAAACGATTTCCTTTACGTACAGACTCGCTAACTGATTTAAACTCTAGCAGATCTTGATCGGTAGAAAATATGCGGTCTTTGTAAATCGATCTACGATAACCCAAATGACATCAAAACCTTTCTACGTGACTGGAAGTCCTACCATGAAATCCATTATAATATGCTCCCATTTCCATTCCGGTATTTCTAACGGTTATAGTAATCTACTCGGCCTCTTATGCTCTGCTTTTACTCGTTGATAAGTCAAACATCTACTAACGTACTCCGTGATTTCTCGTTTTAAATTGGGCCACCAAAAATGTTGGCTCAAGTCTCGGTAAATCTTAGTGCCTCCCGGATGAATGGAATATGTCGTATTGTGTGCCTCGTGCAAAACCTCCTCTCTTAACTCGGTTACTGCCAGTACCCATACTCTCCCTTCGAATCTTAAGATACCGTCTTTATCTATTTGGAATTTTTCTTCCTCATTTTCCGTGATCCTTCTCCTGATTTTCTCACATTTTTCGTGCTCAGAGCGTCGACAACTACGTTTGCCTTCCCCGGGTGGTAAAGAATATCACAGTCATAATCTTTGATCAATTCTAACCACCTTCTCTGACGCATATTCAACTCCTTCTATGTGAAGATATATTAAAGACTTTTGTGATCCGTGTATATCTCATATTTCTCTCCGTACAAATAATGTCTCCATATCTTTAACACAAAATCTACAGCCGCTAACTCTAAGTTATGAGTAGGTTATCGTTTTTCATAATCCTTCAATTGTCGTGATGCATACGCAATGACTTTGCCGTGTTGCATAAGCACACAACCAAGTCCTCTATACGACGCATCATTATACACTACAAATCCTCCCGTATCATCTGGTAATGATAATATTCGCATTTGTCGGTCCATACAAATTTCACAGTCTTCCTCGTCAAATTAGTCAACGGGGTCGCTATCTTAGAAAAATCCTAGATAAATCTTCGATAGTATCCAACTAACCCTAAGAAACTTCTCACCTCCGTCGGGGTTCTCGGTTGTTCCCAGTTACTTACTACTTCGACCTTTTCAGGGTCTACTGAGATTCCATTCTCATCCACCACGTGGCCTAAGAATTGAACCTTCTTCATCCAGAATTCGCACTTAGAAAATTTTGCATACATCTTCTCCTTTCGTATTGCCTCCAAAACAATCTTCAGATGTTCGGCGTGTTCTTCCTCTGTCTTTGAGTAGATCAAAATATCGTCAATGAAAACCACCACAAATTTATCCAAATATGTCTTGAAAACTTGGTTCATCAAGTCCATTAATGCTGCCAGAGCATTCGTCAAACCAAATGTTTTTACCCAAAACTCGTAATGTTCGTAACGGGTTCAAAATGAAGTCTTCGGTATGTCCTCATCTCGCACTTTCAGTTGTTGATATCCCGTCTGCAGGTTGATCTTTAAGAAACACTTTGCTCCTTTCAATTGATTAAATAAGTCATCTATCCTTGGTAGCGGATATCTGTTCTTGATCGTTACTCTGTTAAATTCTCGATAATCGATACACAGTCTCATCGATCCATCTTTTTTCTTAATAAATAACACTGGTGCTCCCCAAGGAGACACACTCAGTCGAATGTAACCTTTATCCAATAACTCTTGAAGTTGTATCATTAATTCATTCATTTCTATCGGTGCCATACGATATAGAGCTTTCGAAATCAGTGTCGTTCCCGGTGCTAAGTCTATTATAAATTCGATTTCTCTGTTTGGCGGAAGGCCAGGAAGATCGTTCAGAAACACATCCTAAAATTCACTTACTACGGAAATATCAAGCTAAGTCTCAAGGCCACACAAGGCAAATAGGGATATGTCTATCCTATTAGCATATTATGCACACATTCCAATGTCATGGTCATAACAGGTTTTGTTGTATTTAAAGATAGATAATAACATCCATATATCAATTTCCATCACTATCAATACCAATTTCTTTATCAAGCAATCAGACATTAAATATCAAATACAACAACCCATTCCAAAATGATTCATTATATAAAATAGGAGAGAAAGATGATTAAGCTAATCATAAGGTTACATTGCAATCCTAAAAATGGAGTTAGTTCATAACTATGGTACTAACACGCATTTTCAATACATTACACATTATCAGACAAATACAAATAAATGGGAGATTTAGATTAAGAAAACCCCTGTTTTGAAGTGTTCTTCCTCCAAATCTTCTCTTTAGGTGCAAATGCTCTGACTATGTGTTGGATGCAATAATTGTTCTTCTGTTGCACAGCTTCTTTCTCTTCTAGAAAATAAATGACCGAAATAAAATCCTAGTCTAAACTATATGTTGTCTCTGAATATCTCTGATATTCGTCGATCCTTAAATGCAGGCGGCTCTCTTTTTATATATACTCGCCCCCTCTTTTTTCTAGGTCATTAAAGACTCATTACTTTGTGGGCATAGGAGGGAGGTCGGCACATGGCCGAGCCTAGGCTTAACAGTGTGCCGGGCGCGAGAGGAGCCACTGGGTGCTATAGATGGTATTGGGCGCCGACTCCTGACGTTGGGGCGCGAGTTTCTAGTAGCTCATTACATCCGTGACATGACGGATCATTATCTTGTCAATGGTAGCCGAGGTGCCACTTCTGATGAGGCTCCAGATCATGAAAAATGCCCAAAAAAGCTCGAACAATCTGCTAAGCAAGGCTGCAGAGAACTTAAACTTAAAAACAAGAATATAAAAATAAAAGTTAAGTAGAAGATTGAAAACAGGCAACAACTTAAGAAATAAAGGGACTAATTCGCGGGTATAAATCCCACTCATCAAATACCCCCAAACTTAAACTTTTGCTTGTCCTCAAGAAAACTATCAGACACCCATACCCCATAATGTAAGATACGAATGAACACTAATAGTAATTACTTAAATCATGGCCACTAAGCTAAATCATAAACATCATCTAAGTGTAGGGCAAAAGCGCATGCAAACGAGGGCATAAAGTCTAAAAATAAACATGAGTCTGTAATAGATCCATTCAGTGTGTGTCTGAAGACCAGATATCTAAACTAGTCATAACCCAAATTAAGATCATATAGTCGACCGTGATAACCAATAGGCAACCAAGTAACTCACATACATAACAAGTGTTAAGACAAGACGCAGCAACATAAAAGGCTCGAAAGTTCTAGAATAGCGAAGTAAAATCTAACTTAGACAAAACTTGATTACTTTTAGGCAAAACAGAGCACTCAATAGCAAGCTTTTGATCAATGACTCCCAAGCCAGAAGACTTTAGGGCACTAAGTGTAAAACACCTCTCAGAATCTAATAACTTAAGCACAAAGGCAACGTAAACAACATAAGTCCAAAATAGATTTTACAAGACTGCGTTTATGGGCGAGTGCGTTTCCACGCTCCATCTCAACCCACCGTAGGACTGATATTAATTTTTTTAAAATGCTAAAGCTTCTAAGTCTTTTTAAAACTTAAAATTAACAGAGTATATAATAGTGCAAACTATTTTCAACACGGTAAAAAAAAATATAACCAGAAACTGGACAAAAACTAGAAAGATAATAGGCTAGTGCTCATTAAACGAGTGGATCAAAGACAGACTCGATTTATCTAAAACACACACCCCAAATTCACCTAGATTTGTCACTAGTCTAAGAAACATGATATAATTATTTGACGCTCATCAAAGGCCACAACAAAACTTAATGTTAAACTATCCTAACCTAGGATATAGACAGTTAAGACAGGGGGTTGGAGTTAAACAAAAATTAATAGGCAAAAACTATAACTATAAAGTACCCTTAACCCAGGGCAAAGCCATAACATAAGGCATCAAGTATACCAATTAATCAGTGTAAAACCCAAAAAAAGAGGCTTTAGGCAACACAATATCTGACTTAGTCAAGATATCCCAAACAAAAGATATATAACCAAAAGCATATCTTATTATGAAACTTAAAATACTACTAAACAAAGACATGCATCCAAGATAAATTAAAGCATGCATCCAAAAATAACAGGAATAAATAACAGCAATTCAAATATTTAAAGACGAACACAATTCATATATATAATAAATAACAGGAAGTCTTCCCCCCAAACTCGCACTTTGGCTCGTGTCCTCACTAGCTTCGTGACTGCAGCATCAAACATTAGTAGCATCCTCGCCGTCATCACCATCAAGACCAAGGTCTTCATCAGCACTGAACAATTCCAGATCATCATCATCCTCCCCATCATCGTCCTCCACGTTGACTGGCTCATTCACGCGAGCCTCTTCAGTTGGCGGCGAAAATTGAGGCGGATAAGGTGCATAAATAGGAGGCGCCGGGAATGGGAATGGCATGAAGTCCGCGTCGTTGCCACCCTGAGCAACATAAATATTGTCTAGTGTGTCTATACACTCAGCATGGTATTGGTGGAACTGGCTCTGCCACTGGGCGTCCGTATCAACCTTGCAATGCAAAAAGTTGAGGTTGTTTATAATCTGTGCAAGGGCTCCCGAATTAATGGCATCAGTAGAAGGGGGATATTGTGCTTGAGTAGAGGTTCCTGCCTCAATGGTTGGCTGTGGATCATCTGATGGCGGTGGCAGAGGTGTTGGTAAAAAGCCCTCTCCTCGGGGATGCGAAGGTGCGCCATCCCAGATAGCATAGCGACTAATTAGCTGATGATCAATTACGGACATTGGCGGGAGGGTGATATCTTCCGCCTCCCACTGAACTCCCGCCCTTTTGCATAGACGGGTAATAAGAGATGGGTGGGGAAGGCCAGACATGACCTTGCTTTTGATAGCCTTCTTGATGGATTCATTGATCAAAGCCCCCACATCAATTTTCAGCCCCAACACAATGGCATAAAGAAGCGTCGCCCTCTCCTGAATGACATCACTCACATGGCGCGTAGGCTGAAGGTTA
Organism: Panax ginseng; assembly: GCA_020205605.1. Lineage (NCBI taxonomy): Eukaryota > Viridiplantae > Streptophyta > Magnoliopsida > Apiales > Araliaceae > Panax > Panax ginseng. The sequence continues at coordinate 90,969,469 of CM035133.1, read as the reverse complement.
GCACAGATAAAGGCGTACCATGCCTTACCATAACGACTAAGTGCCTCTGAGAGAAATGACGTGCGCTCGCCAGTGTACTCATTCGTTTTCCACACTGTCCCGGGCTTATAGAGCTTGTTAATAATGTCATCAGACTTGTAACTCCGAATCCCATTCTCCCTGTAGTCATGCTTGTCAAAATTTGGAGTCCCATACACTTCATTAAAGGATTTGACATCGAATGGGATCAACTTCCCCCTCACAGGGGCTGCCGGCGGACCATCGGGAATGGCATTAGCATAAAATTCCTTTACCATCACTACCACAGCGGACTCCGGCGGTTTGGTGATATGTACCCACTTCATGGCACTTGTCATGGCATTCAACTGGCCATCCAGTTTGTCATCGGGCCTAAGGCCATGCTCAGGCACCAGACTATGCAACTTGAAAATTTGCGTGTAGCGCTTATAAGCCTCCTCGGATGGGAATTTTATAGGGTCCTAAGGAGTAATCTGGCTTCGGGAGGAGGATGGAGGAGGGGGGCCAATACTAGTCCTAGGGCGCTTGGAAGACATAATTGATTTTCCAAACAGAAATGGAAGATATGTTCAGTAAGAAAATTGCTCTCAAATTGTACCTTGGCTTGAGTTTTGCCCGACTTATAAAGACGAAGAGAAAACAACGATCAGCAGACGGTTAGGTGCCCAAATGGTGCTAAACGGCAAGAAGTTGAACAGTTGGAAACGGTTGGCAAGTGATAGGATGCGACCTTTGATTTGGAGCAACGGCTGGAGAGCAACTAGCGTTATTGGGAGAGAAGAAAAAGAACTGCTATGAGGAGACTCTGCGATTTAAAACCAAAAATTCGTTAGTCGCGCTGGGGCGCTGGTACAAACTCACTCTGGCGCTGGGGCATGACTTGCTGCTTGGTGATTGGCGTCGGGGCATGAGTTAATAGTGCACTCGAACTGTTCTTGGCGCTACGGCGCAGACTATGACGCTGGGGTGTGAATAAGCAGTGCATCTGGTTAATGGATGGCGCAAAAAGTATGATATATATGGCACTGAGGCGTTATATGGCGTCGGGCGCAAGTTATGATGTATTTGTTAATGGATGGTATTTGAGGCATGAGACATGACGCCAGGGCATGAGATACGGCGCTGGGGCCCGACCTTAGAAAATCTTGCACGGCCAAGCATACATATCAGCTAACAACCCAGACAACTAAAACAGAACAAACATATTATTAATGAGTTCTAACAAAGGGCTGACAGATACTAACAACATGCACTAGATAGACTGTATGCATTATACAGAACACAGACAACGAACACAACCCAAAAACTAACTAGACAACCAAAATGACTTAATAGAATAAAGCTAAAACAATTTGTTTGATAGTGAGACGGGGATGCCTCCCATCAAGCGCTTGATTTAGAGTCGTCAGCTTGACTACTTTTCTGTCTTACACCGGGTCTCCCAATGTAATGGAGGAATTCTGTCGGTCGACCTCGCTGCCCCAGTAGTATTTTAACCTCTGCCCATTGACTTTAAAGGTTGTGTCAGAATTTGGGTTCTCAACCTCTATAGCCCCATATTGATAAACCTTTGCAACTGCGAAGGGGCCCGACCATCAGGACTTAAACTTTCTTGGAAATAAATTTAGCCGGGAATTGAAAAGAAGAACCTTCTGGCCCTGTTCGAAGTGTCTCTCGAGGATTTTCTTGTCGTGCCACTTCTTGGTCTTCTCCTTGTACAACTTAGAATTTTCATACGCTTGCAGATGAAACTCGTCTGATTCATTTAGTTGCAAGAGTCCCTTCTCGTCGGCTGCCTCAAGATCAAAGTTGAGCTTCTGAATAGCCCAATAAGCGTTGTGCTCCAATTCAACTAGGAGATGACATGCCTTCCCATAGGCAAGCCTATATGGAGACATTCCGATGGGCATTTTATAAGTTGTGTGATAGGCCCACAATGCATCATCGAGCTTCTTAGACCAGTCTTTACGATTTGGGTTTACAATCTTTTCCAAGATTCGCTTCACCTCTCGATTTGAGATTTCAGCTTGACCGCTGGTCTGTGGGTGGTATGCAGTGGCAAACTTATGAATCACCCCATACTTGGATAGAAGGGCTTCAAAGTATTTGTTACAAAAGTGCGACCCTTCATCACTAATGATAGCCCGCGGTCTGCCAAAACGGGTGAAAATATTCTTCTTAAGGAACTGAAGCACCACCTTAACATCATTTGTCGGCAAGGCAACTGTTTCCACCCATTTTGAGACATAATCTACTGACACAAGGATATAGAGATTGTTGAAGGATGATGGGAATTGACCCATGAAGTCGATGCCCCATACATCAAATAATTCCACCTCCAGGATATTCTGCAGTGGTAGCTCATGTCGTCTTGATATGGTGCCCACCCTTTGGCATCTGTCGCAGTGCAACACATATGTGTATGCATCCTTGAATAGGGTGGGCCAATAAAATCTCGACTGAAGCACCTTAGCTGCAGTTCGTTGGCCTCCAAAATGACCTCCATAGTTTGAAGAGTGGCAGTAATGGAGCACACCTTCAATTTCTTCTTCTGGCAAGCATCTTCACAAAATCTGATCAGAACACTACTTGAACAAGAAAAGCTCATCCCATATATATTGCTTGGCATCTTTTAGGAATTTCTTCCTTTGTTGATAGCTCAGATTTTGGGGAAGCACTTGGCAAGCGACGTAATTGGGAAGTCCACATACCACGGAACTTTGTTATTGACAACAAAAAGTTGCTCGTCCAGGAAAAAGTCAGTTATGGCTCTGTCAGTATCTCCCGAGGGCGTGGTGTTTTCCAATCTTGACAAATGATCAGTAACCTAATTTTTTGTCCCCTTCTTATCTCGGATTTCCAAGTCAAACTCCTGGAGAAGCAGAACCCACCGTATCAACCTCGGCTTAGCATCCCTTCTATTCAACCAAATATTTGATTGCCAAGTGATCGGTGTAAACAATCACCTTCGTTCCAATGAGGTAGGAGCGAAACTTATCAAAAGTATAGACTACTTCCAGCAGCTCCTTCTCAGTGGTGGTATAATTTAACTGAGCACCAGTTAATGTCTTGATGGCATAGTAAATGGTGTGGAAGACCTTCTCCCAATCTTCCCCTATTGCAAAGTCACTGGCCTCGCACATTAGCTCAAAACGGTAGGTCCAGTCTGGAGCTACCACAATAGGTGACGTGACAAGTCTTGACTTTAATAACTCGAAGGCGCTCAGGCAGGCGACATCAAATTGGAAAGGCATGTCCTTTTCCAAAAGAGTGCACAACGGTTTGGTGATGCGCGAGAAGTCCTGGATAAACCTTCTATAGAACCCAGCATGCTCGAGAAAACTCCTTACCCCTTTCACTAAGGTGGGCGGTGGAAGGTTATTGATCACATCTAACTTTGCTTTATCAATCTCAATTCCGCCAACTGAAACCCGATGGCCCAAAATAATGCATTCCTCGACCATGAAGTGACATTTCTCCCAATTCAGCACCAGGTTAGTTTTGACACATCGATGGAGAACGGCAGTCAGATTTGTCAAGCAATTATCAAACAAACTCCCAAAAACTGAGAAGTCGTCCATAAAGACCTCCAAGGTCTTTTCAACCATATTAGAGAAGATCGACATCATACACCGCTGAAATGTTGCGAGAGCGTTACACAACCCGAAAGACATTTTTTGGAATGCAAAGGTCTCATACGGACATGTGAACGTCGTCTTCTCCTGGTCTTCAGGAGCAATAGAAATCTAATTATACCCCGAGTACCCATCTAGCAAACAATAATATTCGTGCCCAGCCAACCGGTCAAGCATCTGATCAATGAATGGAAGGGGAAAGTGATCCTTACAGGTTGATTTGTTCAGTTTTGTGTAATCCATGCAAACTCTCCACCCGGTCATCATCCTAGTGCGAATCAGGTCATTATTCTCATTGAACACAACTATCATCCCTCCCTTCTTTGGCACGCATTGGATTGGACTAACCCAAGGGCTATTGGAGATGGGGTAGATAATGCCCGCATCTAGTAATTTAATGATCTCCTTCCAGATGACCTCCTTCATAATGGGATTTAGCTGCCTCTGATGCTCTATAGATGGCTTTGAACCTTCTTCCAAAAGAATTTTGTGCATGCATAGAGTCAGGCTGATCCCTTTTATATCAACAATAGACCACCCCAGGGCTATTTTGTATTTCTTGAGCACAAGCAGCAACTTTTCTTCCTGACACTTAGTTAGAGAAGTAGAAATTATCACAGGTAAAGAAGATGAATTCCCTAAATAAGCATACCTCATGTGATTAGGCAAAGTTTTAAGCTCAAGGATAGGAGGCTCGAGGATCGACGGTTGAGCCTTGGAAGTAGATGCCTCATTGTCGTTCAGAGACTCAAATTATCGGTGGAATTGCTTTGATCGTTGGGGTTCATCGAGCCACTTGGCACACTCCACATGTGTGGGCTCTTCCGTAGTACTTGCCCCGGTTAAAGTAGCTTCCAAAGGGTCTTGAATACAAGTTTTTGAGAATACCCCCTTCACTAAATTATAAATTGTATTAATCTGGAAGCAATCCTCAGGGGTATTAGGATACTTCATTGATAACGTCACTTCCTGATCCTGTACTCTCATTGTTAACTCCCCTTTTTGAACATCGATCAGGGTCCTCCCAGTTGCCAAGAATGGCCTTCCCAAAATTATCGGGACCTCCCTGTCCTCTTCAAAATCTAGGACTATGAAATCAGCCGAAAATATGAACTTGTCAACCTTCACAAGCACATCCTCTACAATTCCCTTCGGGTAAGTTATTTACTGTCAGCTAATTGCAATGTGACGATAGTAGGTTTGTCTTCATTAAGGCCCAACTTCTTATAAATATAGAGGGGAATCAAGTTGATGCTAACCCCTAGATCACATAGAGCTATAAACTGGTCTCCAATGGTTCACGGAATTGTAAAGCTCCCCGGATCTTTTAGCTTCGATGGAAGCTTGTTTTGAAGGATGGCACTACACTCTTCTGTCAGTGCCAACGTCTCATAGTCTGTGACGCCCCCAAATACGGGTATCTTCTAACCTGACAGATGGTGCTACACTGTACATATAACTATACAATCATTCCATTGAAATACAACATAATGAATGTAATTACTATCTTCTTATTACAATCAAAGTATAATCCTTCCCAGGTTCATAAACCAATTACATAGTTCGTTGTTTATAATGTATAATACATACAAACATACTAATCTATTACATGATGGCTAAGTATCCATCTTAGCTTTGCCCTTATCTCTCTTAGCATTCTTAGTATGTTCATCCTTAACTGCAATCATATAATTCACGCAAGAAATGAGCATAACAAGCTCAACAAGTTTAACAAGGGATAACAGTAATACCACATTCGTGAATTATATGACAATTCCTACATAAATGAACAAATAGTTATGAAGTATTATGAAACAATAATACTTTAACATTTCATATCATCAATTCCCAAAGTATAGAATAGATTAGGAATTTTGAACAGGTTAATAGACCATGAACAGTAGCTTTCTGTTTTCATACTTGAAAAGGATATCACAGCACTAAGGCTGTACATCCTCATTACTTACGAGCAGTTCTAGGTGATTAGCCTATAGTACTCTATGTTGATCAACACTCATTCGTTAAACATATATACGTTTAACATTTGGTAAACTCGCGTGCCCATCGAATAATCGATGAAAAATACTTTTGTTTGTTCATAGACAAACCTTACCTTCATATCCGTACCAATTACTTGGCATTGGATAGCATTAACATTTCTATATAGAAAGATATGAATATCAATCAATCTATATCTTACAAGTAGTCTAGCCGAGTTAAATCTGGCATCGACCCTTTCTTTAAAATCGGTCGTGCAATTCAGTATAATGAATCACATAAAACTTGGCTAACTTGAAAGTCAGACAAGCGTTTAAGAAAAGTTGCCTTTCATCTTCTTCAAATAACTTAATCGACTGACCACAGCCTTTACAGAATCTACATGATATACTCACATAGCACACTGTAATTAGCTATCAAACAATTATTCACATTGTTCCTACCAACTTCTTTCTCTTCTATGTCTTTGTTAACTTCATATCATTAATAAAGTTAACTCGACTTATTACCCTTCGTCCCAACTTTATTAATAAAATTATGTCATTAACTGGACTCTATTATCATTGGTGAAATACCAACGTTGTTTCCCCGACTAGGGTTTACCAACAACACTTTGTGTTCTTCATTCAAAACTTACTAATATGCATTTAATTCCTAAGTTTAATACCATATACATTAGTATAGGTAGTATAGGAATAGTCTTAGTACATTCATTGAGTATATAAACTCAACTCATGTAGGTCTTAGAACAACTAAAGTTCAAAACCTAGCTTTATAACAAAACCCCTGACACGGCGGCAGGTAGATGACATTACTTAGGCAAGACTATACTGCATTAGGGTTTCGATACCCATGCTTCGGTCTGCAACATTTGCGGCGTGAGACTTCCTTCTATCAAGGAGAGTCATGGCGCCACTTTCCGAGAGCTCCATTACACTAAGCCGTTCTACAATGATGCAAAGATTTAACGACTCTTATGCGGCGTGGCGGCTGAGACTCAACACCAGAAAAATTCAACAGATAAAATTTTTGGTGAGCTTCTCGGACCCATAACTTCTTCATTATAAGTCCGATTTGGTCCGTTCAAAAGCCTACACGTCATAAATGACATAATCTACGCGTTCATATAAGAATTCGACACTTTTGAATCCGTTAACTCAAAATTCACTATTGAGTTCATTTTCTAAGCGTTCGTAAACGTTAATGAGCGTTCAATGCTCATTTTCTTCGTTTTAAGTCGGAATCCGACGATTCTCGAACCCACAACTCTTAAATACCATATCTCACGTGTTCACATTGAAAAACAACATTTTCAAGTCTCACCGCAACTTTCGACCACCAATCCGGAATTTCTACGTTTTCGACGTTTAACGTCTATTTCTGTGAAATTTGCCATAACTTCGTTACTAATGTTCTCTAAGCCAAATCACATGAAATACTCCATGGACTTCATATCTACATCCTAACCAAACAATATGCACATATTTACGTATTGATGGAGTTCAATTGTTTATCAACAATCAATCTCAATAATCAATAATTTCATGATTTAAAACTATATCAAACCTTATGATTTCTATGATTTCATGACTTATAGAGATTGAATCTATAATAAGTCATTCTTATCCACTACACAAGTCATTCAACACCTAGTTATGATTCTCCATGATAAAAGAAAACCAAAAGAGATGAAAGTAGAAATAAGGGATATTACCTTAAAAACTCTTAAGTAATCTCTTGGAAAACTATAAGGCAAAGCTTCCAAGTGTATAATTTGGTTGAGTCTATCTCTTTTTCTCTCTCAATAATCTAGGTTGGCAATTGAAAAACTCACAAAAGACCAATTCTTGCTTTCTATTTATAGGGAAATGAAATGGAGGGTAATTTGGACAATACACCACCACCTCCTTACTATTCAACACTTTGTCACCAAGTAAAATACTTGGTGACCAAGTGATATACTTGTCTTGCACACAAAGTGGCCGACCCACCACCCCATGGGTCATCCCCATGGGTTTCCCCATGGGTTTTACCCATTCGGTGACCCACCGGTTCGATCCACGGTTCAATTTTCTTGCATTGGGCTTAACCAATCTAATATTGGGCCTTAACTTGGGCTTAACACACTAATCCCTTAGGCTAACATAATTGAACCCAAATGAATTAACATTAAGTCTTAACTTAATTCCATAATACGAATCGTATTCTATACGTATAATTCACGTATTCTCTTTGTATAATACTAGTACAATAATCGTATTGTACCCTGTATTAACTCATCGTATTATACATAGATACTAAATAGTATCATAATTGTATAACACCCGCTTTAACCATAACACAATTCCTTCTACGCATTTTATTTCCTTCTCGGAAATCAATATACTCAACCCTTAGGTTTTAAGTCCGCAGGCAAAAACTTCGTTTGCCATAAATGAAATATTATTAAATATTTCATCTCATCTCGATATTCTATCATTACGAGTTTCTCGGAATCTCAAAATAATTCCCCGAACAGAAATGAATGAATAGTGTTTTTATAGAAATTTCTCAAAAAACATTTATTTTCATCTCGAAAATTCTAAACAATTAATTCTAGCACGTAGCCAGATTACTAACCACATAAACACATTCTAGATCATAGAACGACCTTCACATAGCTTACTAACAAAATAAATCAATTAAACTCATTTAATTCACATAATCAAATAAAAATTTAATTGTCATAAAAATCCAATTTTCTCGGGCGTTACATAGTCCCCCATTTTGCGCTTCTTGGACAGAATGTCCTTTATGAACTTGACGTAACTAGGCATTCCCTCCAATGCCTTTGCAAATGGGATATTTATGTGCAATCTTTTGAACACCTCCAAGAATTTGGAAAACTGCATATCCGACACATTTTACGCAAAACCATGGGGAAAGGCTCTTTGAGGAGAGGTTGATTGACCATAGTCGTTGGAGGAGATGGTGTTGGAGGTTTGTCTTGACTACTTTTTTCACCCCCACGTGTCTCAGCATTCTCCTTCACTGGAGGTTCCTTTTCAGTTACTACTTCATCTTCCACTGGAGCACTCTCTCCACTTTATTCCTTAGTGGTTCTCCCACTTCTAAGGGTCACTTCTTTACACTATTCCTTTCCTTCCCATTTTAGGTTGACATCAGTGTCACTAGGCAATGTGCCTTGTGGATGACTGTTTGACACAGTAGCCAATTGTCCCATCTGTACTTCAAGATTCCTAATGGAGGCTTCTTGATTGTTACTTCTAGTTTCGTTCTGGGCTATGTACCTTGACAGGAGATCTTCTAAACTGGGCTTCCTCTCCTGTTGAGGTGGGGGATGGTGGAACTGATTATGAGTGCTATGTGGCTGTGGGTTGAATTGAGTCTGAGATTGGAATCCAGGAGGGTTAGCATAATTCAGCCTAGTAGACGAAGGTTGTGGTTGTTTGGGGTTGTTACTGTTGTTGTTGTTGTTGTTGCCCCATAAGAAGTTTGGATGATTTCTTAAGCCGAGGTGGTAATGTGTGGGAAGATTTTCATTTTGTTGCCGGCCGTATTTGGAAACGAATTGAACTGACTCAGGGCTTATCACACACTGATCAGTAGGGTGGCTCCATTGACATAATTCACATTGAACCACAACACTCTGCACATTTTGAACCGCTGAAGGTCCCATGGTGTCTAACCTTTTTGTTAGCGCAGCTACCTGAGCCGCTAACGATGTGAAAGAGTCAACTTTATAAACCCTCGCTGCTCTTCTCGGGGCTTGCCTATCATTTGGCCATTGGTAATTATTGGCCGCAATTGTCTCCATCAGCTCGTATCCCGCTGTGTGATGTTTGGTCATGAATGCCCCTCCAGACGCGGCATCTATACTTGAACGAGTTGATCCGGACAACCCATTGTAAAAGGTCTGGATGGGAAGCCACTCTAGCAGTCCATGGTGCGGGCATTTCCTCAGAAGATCCTTAAAACGCTCCCACGAGTCATATAAGGATTCGGATTTGAACTGAACAAAGACGTGATATCGTGCCTGAGCCTAGCTATTTTGGTGGGTAGAAAGAATTTCGCCACAAATTTCTGTGCCAAGTCAACCCATGTTGTAATGGAGCCTGACGACAATGAATGAAGCCAGCTCTTGGCTTTGTCCCTTAAGGTAAATGGAAACAACCAGGGTCTAATGGCATCATCAGACACTCCGTTGCATTTAAATGTGTCACAGATCTCCACAAAATTTATCAGTTGATCATTGGGATCATCATTCGGTAGTCCCCCAAACTGAATGTTTGTGCACATTTGAATGGTTCCCGGCTTGATCTCAAAGTTATTGGCTTGGATGGCGGGCCTTAGAATGCTCGCCTGGAGATCGTCAATGTGAGGCATAGTGTACTCCCTCAGAGGTTTCTGAAGTTCCTCAACCATAATGATAGGAGCAGGTATGTCCTCGAGTGTATCCTCTGATTTTTCTCTCCGCAGTCGTCTGAATGTTCTATCAACCTTGGGATCTATAGGTATTATATTTCGTCCCTTCCGAGGTGGCATAAACAATGAAGACTACCTGAAAAGAGAATTAAACAGAAAAATCGATTTAAAGTAAGATCGTAATGACTTAGTTTTAATATTGTAAAACAATTAATTCTAAGTCCCCGGCAACGACGCCAAAAACTTGTTAGTCGATTTTGCTATTGCTAAATTTCACGCAAGCATACGCGGTCCACAAGTAATATAATGATAAGAGAGTTATCGAACCCACGAGGACAAAGACTTAAAAGGAAACAAATACTAAGGCATAGTCGTTACTAATCTTGTTTAAACGAGTAAAAACAAGAGGTTGGTTAAGCTATTTCAATAAGACTATAAAATTAAGAGAAGTAGTTGAGCTAGGAATTCAAGATAGGATTATAATTCCCCTAGTGCGTCGCCTAATCTCCTAATTCTCCAGATTATAAACGAATCAAGGAATGGTCAACCGAGAACACTAATACGCATAAGCTTCTATCGAAGGTCAAATGCACATCCTTAACCATCTAAATCACAACAACCCATTCCAAAATGATTCATTATATAAAATAGGAGAGAAAGATGATTAAGCTAATCATAAGGTTACATTGCAATCCTAAAAATGGAGTTAGTTCATAACTATGGTATTAACACGCATTTTCAATACATTACACATTATCAGACAAATACAAATAAATGGGAGATTTGGATTAAGAAAACCCCTGTTTTGAAGTGTTCTTCCTCCAAATCTTCTCTTCAGGTGCAAATGCTCTAACTATGTGTTGGATGCAATAATTGTTCTTCTGTTGTACAGCTTCTTTCTCTTCTAGAAAATAAATGACCGAAATAAAATCCTAGTCTAAACTATCTGTTGTCTCTGAATTTCTCTGATATTCGTCGATCCTTAAATGCAGGCGGCTCTCTTTTTATATATACTCGCCCCCTCTTTCTTCTAGGTCATTAAAGACTCATTATTATGTAGATGCAGAAGGTCATGCTTGCTTGAGCCTAGGCTTAACAGTGGCGCTGGAATTGAGAGGGAGCGCTAGGCGCGCGCCCTATGCAGGCGCCGGCTTTGGAGTTGGGGTGCGGCTCACACTTTGGGCACGCAATTTCGAGAGCTCACCACATCCGTCCACTATGACAGGATCATTATATCGCTTAATGGCGTCAGGGCACCACTTCTGATGAGGCTCCAGATCATGAAAAATGCCCAAGAAAGCTCGAACAATCTGCTAAGCAAGGCTGTAGAGAACTTAAACTTAAAAATAACAATATAAAATTAAAAGCTAAGTAAAAGATTAAAAACAGGCAACAACTTAAGCAATAAAGGGACTAATTCGCGAGTATAAATCCCACTTATCAACTACTTATTATATATATACTGAATAACTTTCTACTTATTATTTTGAAAAATGAGTAAGTGGGGGTCCTAATAATATGCCAAAATTTACAACAAATACTTCATAAAAATCCCATCAATATTTTTAAAAACATTTATTCATCAGTATTATAACTCGCAATATTAACAACCAGATCATTCCCAGGAAAGAGGGGGCTTTCCGATAAGGATTTCTCCCTATTGGCGCGCAATTAGGTGACCAAACTTATTTCCTTGATAGAACTTTCTAGACATTGTTAATTATGCAAATAATAATATGAATAACTTGTCATCTCAATTATTGATTTAATAATATAAAATATTATGACCATAATTGAATCAATAATATGAGATACTATGCAGCAATTACTGTAGCAATAATTGAATAAAACTGAGTGACTTCTCATGTAAGCATCAATAATCAATACCGTGTGCTATTATGCAACCACGCATATTGTTGTATTTTTATCACCGGGTATTTCAATAGTTAACGGTAAAACTTTTGCCGTTATTTTCATAAAAAGATATTTTTGTCATTTTCTAACTCCGATAGTAATTCCATTCTGGGGTCCACCAACGATTGTGCCGTCGTACGAATATTCCATGTTAAAACAAATATTCCCTGACCAATCGAATATTTTATAACAACTTGCTTACTTTGCAAAATTTATAAATAATACCCACAACTATAACATTATATCAAATCCACACCATAATATTCAAAATTATATTTCGAGAAAAATTCATTTTTATTCATAAAAGTTGGGGTCTTACAGAACTGATTTGACTTCCAAGGTTATCTGTAGAACACAATTTTACCCTTCTGCGGGGTTAGTAACAGGAATGCAAAATTTTGAGTGTCTACAGTCGTCATTTTTGGTGAGATTTAAGCTGAAATGTACAAGAAGTGTATGAGCTTATAAGATTTTGTATAGCTAGGGCTCGAAAGCTATAGCGAAATTTGAAAGCTCTAGATCTCATATTGCGAATGAATTCTAAAGGTCAGATGAAAATTTTGACAAGTGTTTATGTTACTCCCTCTAATTTGGCTAAGTGGGGCACGTTTTGAGCATTGATTGGTTGCACATCACGTCATAACTATTACTCACAGATGTAGTGCACTAACTTTTTCTTTTCACTCGTTTTGCTCTTATTTAACGTCCATGTGCTTTAATTACTATCATTTTAGCTTTGCGACCTGATAGATAACGTAGAGTTAGCTTTTACAAGCCTTTTAACTCTTCGACATCTCTTTGCTCGACGATCCACTCTACGAGCTCCTTCACTTAATGAACCACTTTAAGAAGCTCTTTGTTTAGTGAAACACTCTACGAACCCTGCTTATCCTTGACTGTTCTACGATCTCTTCTTGCAAAGTTAGTAGTTTCCTAATGTGCATGGAATTTTTTTTATGTTTTTATCCCCTAATTCTTTATCTTTTGTATTAATTATGTGCCTAAATACATTTAGTAGTTTCATATTTTGATATAAGGTGCAATTGAGGAAGTCCGTGACTTTGGAGGAAAAATGGAGCTCAATTCAAGCGAATCGCGAGGTATATAAATGAAAATCTTGGGGGTTTAGAGCCACTACGGTGATACCCCCAAAATAGGTCCACACAACTGATTTTGAGTTGCCAAATACATACTAAAGAATTCAAATACAAATTTCCCTATTTACAACTATTAAACAGTCGTAAAAAATATGGTAACACATAAATGTGAGTTTCAGTACAAATATTGTAGCGTATATAATACGACAATATCCACACTCAAATTAAGTACTCGTTACAATTATTTCCACACTATTTTATAACATAATAAGTACTACTATAGAAACTATCTTGGACCATTACTCCATTCCTCGACTAATCCCAGCTACACTCTCATTTCCTGAGAAGAACAATGGAACAAAAAGGAAAATGGCGACCTCAACTAGCCCAGTAAAAAATATTATGACTAAGATAATGAAGAATAAATTATTCTTGGTCTTCAACAATGAAAAATTATAACGCCTCCATCTCTATACTCCCACGGTATCTGATATGGTGCTTACTACTAGTCAATTAATATAATGCATTTAAATCTATACGCTCATGGTATCTGATTCAATGCTTATATCTAATTGAGTGACTATACAATTATTACCAGATGCAATTCCCATATATCCAAGATTTATAGTATCCCATAACAGATAATAATTCCCAGAAGAACTATTGTTGTGATTAGAAACCCTCACTTGGATGTATGGACTGTATGTACTAATAGTATCTATCTATTAAAAATTCAAAGTACTAGTAATAACATGAAAAGTCCATATTACCAATACCCTCACTTAGATGTATAGTCTATATCATGAAAAATATACTATCGTATCGATAGTACCTATCTATCTGAAATCCATAGTATCAACAACAACATGAACAATCCATGTTGTCAATACCCTTACTCAGATAAATAGTTCCCAAGGATCTCAAACTTAATTTGAAAATTCTAATTACATCTATATATGTAAAGAAATCATGGTTGCAGAAATAAAAGATGTTATATATATATATATATATATATATCATATATTAAGGTTCGATTACATGATTCTTCATAAGGAATTTCTTATTACAAAGCATAACTTTCAGCTAGATGTGCCAGGGTTACCATCTAATATTGCAAAGGGAATAATTTACAAGAGTGAGCTATGACATGCTCAGCAGGTTCTATATTTATAACAATATATGATTTGAAAAAGTATAACAGTTCAAAACTCAACTGGTTGTTGTTACCATTTCTAGATTTTTATTTAAACCATTTCTAGACTTTTTATTTCTGTCAATCATAAAGACTTAGAAATTTTATTTAGATGTGAGATGGGGGATCAGCCTATTTAACATCCTAGGAGTATGCATCTCATCCTAATCGTGCCCACATGCACTAAATGTTATATTTAATTGGCACACATCTATCCCTTTTTGGGACACACAACTCAGTATAAGATGTCTTACCAAATAATTTTTGTTTGACACAACAGTTTATGCTCAATAAACAATATTATATGAATAAAACATTCATTTCTTAGTTATACTGAAGCTATAGCAATAACTTTATAATAATTGGTAATTCAAGTTTAGGTTTCGTATAATATATCAAAAGCAATTCAAGATATGAATCTTGTTCAACGAATTAAAACAGGGTTTAGTAAACTTGCGAAAGTAATTTAGGGAACTTGCAAAAAAGAAATAAGGTTCAGATACTTACCTGAGCGAAGATCAATCAAGCAATGCTACTCAGTTCGTTAATAAACACGTAAGATGTTCATTCATATAAATCTAACATATTAGTATTGATAAAAATACTCAAAAGCATAAATTATTTATGTTCGGGTTAAGTTTGATAGGGTTTCGGTATCCAAAAACTTTACCAGGTAATTAATAAGTTAATAACTCGGTTAAACTTAATTTATAAGCTTTATTATATTTTTAGATAATTTATATATCTTTTATAATAATTTCTGGAAGCTTATAACAATTTTTAAGTATTTATTTATCCCTTAAATGATTTTTAAATCATTTATTTCTAATTCTAAATAATTAATATTTACTAAGAATATTATAAAATCGTATTTATTATTTTTAAATAATTTATAATCATTTATTATGATTTTTAAATCATTAATATTACTTTTGAATAATTATTTATTATTTATAAATATTTATTCTAAGTACTTTATTATTAACTTAATTATTAATAATATCCAAATAAATAAAATATTTATTGAATTTATATAAAAATATTAAAAGTTAATTATTATAACTTAAAATAATTTTTAAAACTATTTTATAATTATGTATATTTGTTTATTAATTTTTTCTAATTTTTATTAATTTATTTATTAGAAAATATTTTCTTTTTGTCGCTAATGCTCTATAGTGATAGAAAGTGTCCATATAGGTGTTCTTGAGTTTCTGGAAATCAATTGGTCATGGCCTAGAGGTCACTTTGACCTTAATCTAATTTTCTACTGTTAATGATTTTGGGTTTAGAAGTGTATGAATGTTATAGTACTCGTGCAATAGTACAAAAACATACCAATTTCATGCTTTAACCTACATATAACAAGAAGTTATAGAGGTTCAAAGTCACTGTCAGAGCTGCTCTTGAGTTTCTGGGTAACCCGAGCATTGGTCGTGGTCGATCAATCGGTTTTTGTAACCTAGATCTTTCAATCCGTGTGATAGATTTGTGTTTTGTTTGTTGTAATAGGTAGTCTATATATCAAGGTACATATATGTAACAATGATTTGGATAGAGTATGATTCTAAGGTCTAGATCTATGTTGGTTAAAGTACAGCCAAAGGTTGTTCTTCATGTTCTTCAGTTTTCTGGGTAACCTAGAAAACATAGTCGTGCTCGGTCAACGACTTTTGACCATTAATTCTGGTAATCATATGAATTGATTAAATGTTTGAGTGTCATAGATATGTAGTATGTATATCAGGTTATTAATTCATTACTATTAGACATAATAACATCAAACATAAAGTGATTAAAATGTTGGTCAAAGTAGCAGGTTCAACCTGTTCTTGAGTTTTCTGGGTAACCCAGAAAACAGAACTTCATGATCGGTCTACAACTTTTGACCACCTATATCTTGCAATATATGGTTCCAATGAATTTGTTTTCTTTTCCAGATTAAAGACCTCATGTAATACTACAACTCGCATACAACTAATAGAGCTAACTATTAACATACACGGATCTACAAGCTTTAACATTCGACTGTCAGACCTATTTTTCCAGAATTTCCAATTTGTTTAAAACACTATTTTGTTGCATCTAGATGTTATGGAAACATGTTCCATCAACTTAGCATACTTTCTAACATGTTATTACATATATTTAAACATCTAAATAACAAATTAAACATATCATCAAAGATCTAGGTTAAAATTAGGGTTTACACCTTTTCTTGCTTGCTTTTGATTTCTGGCTACTGAATTTGTTGTTGTTATCACCAAGGCTTGTTGTGGTATGTTTATAAGAGTGTATAGGCTTAGAGAGTCCATGGGTTTGGCTAGAGTATGTGTTGCTTTTTATAGACTTGAGCGTCTTATGGTTTTAGGTCTTTTTCACCAATTTATCTCCACAAAGATCTGTTGCTAAGTTAGTTGTGCTACTTGGGGAAGGTTGCTAGACCATGTGCACTCTTGGAACTTAGTTTGGTGACTCATAACCTACTTGTGAGCTCGTTTGATTAGATTAGTAACTTAACTATGCCCTAATTCTCTTTAATCTTGATTAGGGTTTTGGTTTTTATGATTAGGGTTGCTTAATGATGTTTATTTGTACCTAATTGAAGTTTAGCAATCATGATTAGGTGTTAGGATAATCTAATTAGGGTTTAGTCTAGCTAATTAGGGTTAAAGTTTACAAATTAGGGTTTCTAACTTAGATTTTTCACAAATCCTAACAAGAATGACAAAGCATTTTTTTTGTGCAAGCACAACAAAGCAACTTATCAAAATACATATATTGAAAAGTCTGTTTTTGAAAGAAAAATTTTAAGCACGACGTGTCAAGCACATTAATTTTCGGACAAAAATTTATTTGTCCTAATTTGCTAAATAAAGTATATAATAATGCAAAACACTTTCAGAATGGAGAAATTTTATTAATATAACTGAATTTACATAATTGAATCTTATTAGGGTTTTTGGGGTTTCACATTCACACCCACTAATAAGAATTTTGTCCTCAAAATTATAGTAAAAGTTAATTAAACAGTTGGGGATAGTTCTCTCGCATTTTGTCCTCGAGCTCCTTGAATGTTCTAATTCCTCCAGATCACTTTGACTGATGCTATCCCTTTATTTCTCAGGACTTACTCTTTATAGTCAATGATCTGGACATGTTCTTCTATATAAGAAAGATCTTCTTCAATTTGGATCAGCTCATAATTTAAATCAGGTTTAACGTGTTTATAATCAGGTTTATATGGTCGCAATACGGACACATAAAACACATTATGAATATGATTTAACTCAGGGGGTAGTGCTATTTCATAAACAACTTTACCTATCCTCCTCAAAATTTCTAAGGGTCTAATGAATCTCGGACTCAGGTTTCCTTTCTTGTCAAAATGTATCTTGCCCTTCGAAGGAGACAATTTCAAGAATACATGGCTTCCTACGCTAAAGTTTCATTTTTGACGATGTGGGTCAGCGTATTTCTTCTGTCGATCTTGAGACACTTGTAATCATTCACGTATAATTCTGATGGTCTCAATAGTTTATTGGATTATCTCAGGTCCTAGCATTTGTCTTTCCCTGACCTCGTTACAACACAAAGGTGTTCTACATTTCCTCCCATATAAGGCTTCATAAGGTGGCGTACCTATGCTAGCATGGTAGGTTTTATTGTAGGCAAATTCTACCAAAGGTAACTGATCTTCCTAACTTCCTTTGAAGTCTATGATACATGTTCTTAATATATCCTCTAATGTTTGAATGGTTCTCTCACTTTGACCATCAGTTTGAGGGTGATAAGCTATACTTAATCTTAATTGTGTTCCTAAGTGTTTTTGAAGGCTTTTCCAAAAATTTGAGGTAAAACGTGGGTCTCGATCTGACACTATAAAAACAGGTACTCCATGCCTAGAGATGATTTCATTAATGTATAGCTTGGCAAGTTGGTCTAAGTTATAAGTAACTTTAATAGGTAGGAAGTGAGTTGATTTGGTTAGACGGTGAACTATTACCCAAATAGCATTGTGGCCCTTCTGTAGCTGGAAGGCCTACCACGAAGTCCATGGTTATATGTTCCCACTTCCACTCACGAATTGGTAAGTGTTGAAGTAAACCACTCGACTTTTGATGTTCAACCTTAACCCTTTGACACGTGAGACATTTGCTTACCCATTCAACTATTTCTCTTTTAATATTCGACCACCAAAAGTGTCAATTTAAGTCCTTGTACATTTTAGTACTACCTGGATGTATGGTAAATTTAGAATTATTAACTTTGTTTAAGATTTCGTCTTTTAATGCTTGATTTAACGAAACCCGTATTCTATCTTCATATCGTAATATTCCATCTTTCTCGACATGAGTTATATTAAATTTTACATTCTCGACATGACAAAACATAAGTTTTAATACGAATATTGTCTACTAGACAGTATTTAACTCAAATGGAGTCCTCAACACATTTATTTTCACACTATTTCATAGAATAGTGAGGACTACTAATGCTATCATCTGGACCGTCACTCCGTTCCCCGACTAGTCCTGGCTACGTTCTCATTTCCTGAAGAGAAAAATGAAAGAAAAAGGGTAAGCTCAACTAGCCCAGTAAGAAATATTATGACTAAGATAATGCAGAATAATTTATCGTTAGCCTTCAACAATGTTAAACTGATAAAATATAACAAACATCAAGTTTAACTGCAGCGGAATAAGCAATCCATTAGAAGAGTCAAGTAGAGCATAAAATCTACTATCTTCTATGATTTAAAAGGTTTTTCATCACTTTTATCGTTGAGACTCAGCTTAATAAATAATCCACATCATCAAATCACCCATGCACTACGGCCAAGGATATTCTTTAGTATCACGACCATAAATTATCCATGCACTACGGGCCAAGGATATTCGTGTATTCATCAATGGTCATGATCATGCCAACAACTGTCCATCAATGCACTACGGACAATGAGGACTTTTACCACATCATTTGTAACATTACGGTCATGATTATACCGAATAATCCCTGGACATAATCATACCAAGTCAATCTATGCACTACAGGCCACAGATGACTTTCAACATAATATAAACATGAGGATAATGACAATGATATAAGAATTCAATAAAACAAGTTCAAGGATAAATTTTTAAAGATTTATAATTTAATTTATCTAAAAATTCAATAACGTCCAAATTATCGACATGGGTTTATGTTTTGTCTATTCTAAATTTGACATTCTCGACATGAGTTATATTAGTCTTACATTTTTGACATTCTTCATCTTTCTCCTGAATCTCTTTGATTTTATCTAGTAGAGATGAAACTCCCACTAGAATAAATAACTTTTTGGTAGAGGTAGTTGGACATCCCACCTAAATTTCTAGTTTTTCAAAATCATTTATTAACCTTTCATTGGTGGTTATTACGTTCAACTTTTCTTGATTCTTTCTACATAAAGCATCAACTACTACTTGGCTTTACCGGGATGATATAAGATTTCACAGTCAAAATCCTTTATTAGTTCTAACCATCTCCTCTGCCTTAAGTTTAATTCCTTTTGTGTAAAAATATATTTCAAACTTTTTTGATCTGTATATATCTCGCACTTCTCCCCGTACAAATAATGCCTCCACTTTTTTAGGGCAAAAACTACCGCGACTAACTCTAGGTCATGAGTAAGTTACCTCTTCTCATAATCTTTGAGTTGTCGTGATGCATAAGCAATCACTTTCCCATGTTAAATCAACACCCTAAACCTCTGTGTGACGCATCACTAAATACTACAAGGCCTCTTGTATCATCTGGTAAGGACAACACTGGAGCCATGCTCAGTCGCTTCTTCAACTCTTGGAAGCTTTCTTCACATTTATCTGTCCAGACGTAATTCACCGTCTTTCGAGTTAATTTGGTTAGTGAGGTTACTATTTTTGAAAAATCTTTTATGAGTCGTCGATAATAATCTGCTAAACCGAGAAAACTTCATACTTCTGTTAGAATTATTGGTTGTTCCCAATTCACAACCGTTCTGATCTTAGTTGGATTTACTTATATTCTATTTTTGTCAATTAAATGACCTAAAAATTGAACTCTCTTTAACCAGAATTCACACTTGGAAAACTTTACATAAAGTTGTTCCTTTCGTAATATCTCCAAAATGACTCTCAAGTGTTTAGCATGCTCTTCCCGTATTTTCAAGTATACCAGAATATCGTCGATAAAAACCATAACAAATTTGTCTGAGCAAGGTTTAAACACTCGATTCATCAAGTCCATAAATGTTGTCGGTGTATTTGTCAAACCAAAGGACATCACAAGAAACTTATAATGTCCATAGCGTGTCCTAAACGCTGTCTTCGACTCGTCTTCCTTTATTACCTTTAACTGATGATAACCTGTCCTAAGGTTGATTTTTGAAAAGTGTTAGGCCCCCTTTAAATGTTCAAACAAATCATCAATTATTGGTAAAGGATATTTATTCTTAATGGTTAATTTATTTAATTTTCTATAATCAATACATAATCTCATGGTTCCATCCTTCTTCTTTACAAACAATACTGGTGCTCCCCAAGGTGAAACACTAGGTTGTATGTACTTTTTATCTAAGAGTTCCTGTAATTGTACTAGTAACTCTTTCAGTTCTACGGGTCCCATTATGTATGGTGCCTTAGAAACTGGTGTCGTTCCCGGTGTAAGGTCAATGACAAACTTGATTTCCCTATCTGGAGGAAGACCTGGTAAGTCATCTGGGAATACATCGGGAAATTCCTTAACTATAGGTATCTGTTCTAGTTTTACTCCTTCCTCTTGAGTATCAACTATATAGGCCAAATATCCTAAACAACCTTTTCTAAGTAACCTTTCTGCCTGAGTTATGGTCAGACATCGAGATTGCTTAGGTGAACAACCTTCTTTGAACACTACCTTTGACTTCGACACAGTCAATATGTTTATACATTTTTGATGATAATCGATCGTCGCATTACGGATAACTAACCAATCCATTCCAAGATTACATTAAATTCTCCCAACTAAATTGGAATAAGATTTACCAGAAAATTGTGTCCCTTTATATCCACACTACAATTCCTATATATAGTTTTAACAGGAATCTTTTCGTTGTTAGCAAATTTCTACACATAACGGTATGTCTAAATTTTCAAATGGTATATTCAAGTTTTTAGAAAAACTATTAGACACAAATGAACAAGTAGCACCAGAGTCGAATAATACATATGCATTTAAAGTGTTGATAGGGATGATACATGTCACCACGTCCTGTGAAGTAACAACATCCCTCACTGACATGTTAAATGTTTTCGCGGTTGGTCGACTTTGAGCTACAACTGCAGCTACTGTTGACTAATTATTATTATTCTCGGGTACTCTATTTCCCCTTCCTCCCTGGTTCCTGGGTTTGGTACAGTTCATAGCTAATTGTGAGACCCCAAATTTTATGAATAAAGATTTAAATTTCTCGAAATATTTTTTTTGAATATTATGGTGTGGATTTGATATAATGTTATAGTTGTGGGTAATATTTATAAATTTTTCAAAGTATGCTAGTTGTTATATAATATTCTTGTTGTCGGGGAATATCCTTCCGATGGCACAATCATTGGTGGACCCCACAACAGAAGTATTGTCATAGTTAGAAAATGACAGAATTATCTTTTTATAAAAATAACGGCGAAAGTGTTATCGTTAAAACTGTTGAACTACCCAGTAGTAAAAGTACATTAATACGCGTGGTTGCATAGTAGCACACGATATTGATTATTGATGCTTACGTAAGAAGTCACTCAGTTATACTCAATTATTTCTATAGTAATTATTGCATCATATCTCTCATATTATTGATTCAATTATTGTCACAGTATCATCTGTATAATATGTTATATTATTAAATCAATAATTGAGGCGGGAAAGTTATTCATATTATTATTTGCAATATTGACAATGTTTAGAAGTTTTGTCAAGGAGATGTTTGGTCACCTAATTGCGCGCCAATAAGGAGAAATCCTTATCGGAAAGCCCCCTCTTTTCTGGGAACGACCTGGTTGTTAAATATTATGAATTATAATATTAATGATGAATAAGTTCGTGTTGATTAAAAATGAAATTGATAGTTCCATTGTGTTGGAATTATTATTGTTAGTGAAAATCGACATTTATTTCGATAATAATTGATGTCTGGAGGTTATATTGACCAATCGGGTAATTAACCAGATATATGAGCAATTAATTGCTATTGATTCACATGATTATAACTATTTGTTCACACGTGTGTACTATTGATTCACATTCATTTACTATTAGGGGAGTTGGTGCAAGATTGATAATACTTACATGACTAAGTTAAAAATGGAGGTATAGATGGAGGTACTATACTGTAATTCATATTTTCACATGTCTAGAACTATTGATTCACATGATTTACTACTGCTTCACATGATTTACTATTAGGGGAGGTGGTGCAAGTTTGATAATACTTGCAGGACTAAATTAAAAATGAAGGAAAAGAGGAAGGTATTATACTGTAATATTTTGAGCCCCAAAACGTGCAATTATTGAAACTATATTTTCCTATAAATAGAAGCTCATTCCTTCATTATTTTTCACCAATTCACTAAAGATATAGAGCAATTATTATAGAGAGAAATTATAGAGAGAAAGAAGAAGAGAAGTCTGCTACCTCACTATTCCAGTATGTAGTCTTCTTTTGAGGTAAGGGGTATTATTCTTTCGTATTCATGAAAAGAATTATTTTCTTTCAATACTTGTAAAGGTTGTTATTCCATTCTTTATTATTATATTGGAATAACATATCTATGCGAAGTACCGCATACATGGTGAAATTCTTCTGTTATTCCATTCTTTATTATTTTGTTGGAATAACCTGTCTGTGCGGTCTATCGCATGCCTGGTGAATTCTATTTTTATTCCATTCTTTATTATTCTGTTAGAATAACCTGTCTGTGTGGTCTATCGCATGCCTGGTGAATTCTATTGGTATTCCATTCTTTATTATTTTGTTGGAATATCCTGTCTGTGCGGATTACGCATGACCTGGTTTCGTTCTTTATTATTTTGTTGGAATATCCTGTCTGTAAGGATTACGCATGACCTGGTTTAATTCTTTATTATTCTGTTGGAATAACCTGTCTACACAGACTACCGTATGCATGGTGAATTCTTCTGTTATTCCATTCTTTATTATTCTGTAGGAATAACATGTCTATGTGAATTACCGCATGCATGGTGAATGATCCTTTGTATTCATTCTTTATTAAATTGTGGAAATGATATGTTTACTTGGATTACCGTAGGGCGGGTGAAAATCCATTTGCAGTTTCATATATTCTATTATACTCATCTGGGATATCATTTCTTTTGTACTCGTCATGAAATATCATTTTCTTTGATATTTTTCTGTTATGAGTTACTATTCACGGGTTACTATTCACCCGGTTACTATTCACTCGATTACTATTCACTCTAGTATCATTCACTCGGGTATTCGGGAGACTTTTCATGTTGCCGGGGTACTATTCTCAAGTAATTATTCACTTGGTACTATTCAATTCGAAAAATATATTTCTTTTCTGTCTAAATTATTTTTGGTACATGAATATTATTCTTGAATTTTACTCCACAAAGCAGTATCATGTTGACAATTTGGACATTATTGATTCCTGGATAAATTAAATTATAAATCTTTAAAATTTATCCTTGAACTTGTTTTATTGAATTATTATGTCATTGTCATCATCCTCCTGCTTATATTGTGATGAAAGTCATCCTTTGGATTACGTGTATAGATGGACTTGGTATGATTATGACTAGGGATTACCGGTATAATCATAAGCGTAATGTAACTAATTATGTGGTAAAAGTCCTCATTGGCCTCGTAGTTCATTGATGGATGATTATTGGTATGATTATGACCGAGGATTATTCGGTATAATCATGACCATTGATGATTACATGAATATCATTGGTCGTGAGTGCGGGGATGATTTGATTTTATTTATTGTTGAGTCTCAAAGAATAAAGTTGATAAAAAACTTTTTAAATCATAGAAGATAGTAAATTTTATGCTCTACTTGACTCTTCTAATGGATTGCTTATTTTCGCTGTAGTTGTTGATCTAAAACTTGTTGTCTATTGTATTCTATCAGTTGTTATACTGTTGAAGGCTAAGGATAATTTATTCGCATTATCTTAGTAATAATAATATTTCATGGGCTAGTTGAGCTCACCCTTTCTTTCATTGTTCTCTTCAGGAAATGAGAATATAGCTTGGACGAGTCGGGGAATGGAGTGATGGTCCAGGATAAATGGCTTTAGTAGTCCTCACTATTCTAGGGAATAATGTGATAATAATTATAATGAGGACTCCATTGAGTGTGGATATTGTCTAGACGATAATATTCTTGTCTAAACTCTCAGCTATGTTTTGTCGTATTGTACACGACTGTTGTATAATTAAGTTTGTATTTGATTTATGTACCATGTATTTGGCGACTCAAGATGAGTGATGTATACCTGTTTTGGGGGCGTCACGGTTGGTATCAAAGCTTAGGGATATGATCCCTAGCTGAGATGTGAGACAAGAACTAGGAGGGGAGAGACGGGGAATTCCTTCGCTAGTATGACCTACCTAAGTTTATTTGGTATTTAATTGGTCGGTCAAAATATAGGTATAATATGTGGCATGTCAATTAACCCTTATTTTGAAACTATATTCTAGAATGATATCTGAAATACACGGGATGAGAAATGGGAAAATCAGGATAGAGAGGAAATAACCGGGAAGGTAGAATCCGAAAAGAAAGCAAGGTATGTTTTAGTTGTTGAAAAGCACCTAGCTTGATTTTGTCGTGTAGTAAAGTCAAGTTCAGCTGGGACGGTGGCACCAAAGGCGGATACGGATAAAACAAAGTCGGTGGTTTCAGGAAGAGAGTTTTTTGTGACTTCTCAAAACATGAGTAACCCAAACAAAGTTAGCACGAGTTAGTTAATTATAAATTCTTGCGAAGTCTATAACTTATTAGATAACGGTTCTACCCATTATTTTATCTCTCTTGCTTGTGCTCAACGTTTAAATTTGACCCCAGAGAAGTTAGACTTTGACTTATTGGTTGAAAGTTCGTTAGGAGAAACCTTCATTACACCCACTATTTATAAATCTTGTTGATTCAAATCGACACTTTCACGTTACCTGCCGATCTTATCTCTTTGAAAATACTTTCCTTTGATGCGATTTTAGGAATTGATTGGTTAACTACTCATCATTCTTTTCGTAAGGTTGTTAGCTTTCATATTCCTAACGAACCTGTTATGCGAATTCAAGCAACCAAACCACTAAAGTTAATCATTGTCATATCTAGCCATAAGTAAAGAGCCCCGAGCCTTTCGTTGGTGACTTCCAAGTCTTGGAATACACCGAAGCCAGAATATCCATAGGGGACGTCGTGAATAACGGTGGCAAGTTGATAGGTATCAATGTGACGTGCTATCCAAGTCTTGGATGAGAGTCACAGTTTTTTTTCTATCGTTAATAAATTTCCTGATGTATTCTCTGAAGACTTCTTAGCCTAACCCTAGAGCGTGAAATCGAATTTTGTATTGACCCCAGTACAAAACCCATTTCTAAAACCGTTAAATATTTCTTCACCTAGAATTAACGTATTATGCGCCAAAGACGTTGACTCGAGCTGTTGAAGATTACAACCATACCATTCAATATCATCTTGGAAGAGCGAACGTGGTAGCTGACGCGTTGAGTAAAAGATCGTATGCGTTTATGACGCGTTTAGGGGAGGTGGTGCAAGTTTGATAATACTTGCAGGATAAATTAAAAATGAAGGAAAAGAGGAAGGTATTATACTGTAATATTTCAAGCCCCAAAACGTCCAATTATCGAAACTATATTTTCCTATAAATAGAAGCTCATTCCTTCATTATTTTTCACCAATTCACTAAAGCTATAGAGCAATTATTATAGAGAGAAATTATAGAGAGAAAGAAGAAGAGAAGTATGCTACCTCACTATTCCAGTATCTAGTCTTCTTTTGAGGTAAGGGGTATTATTCTTTCGTAATCATGAAGAGAGTTATTTCTTTCGATACTCGTAAAGGTTGTTATTCCATTCTTTATTATTATGTTGGAATAACATGTCTATGCGAAGTACCACATCCATGGTGAAATTCTTCTGTTATTTCATTCTTTATTATTCTGTTGGAATAACATGTCTGTGCGGTCTATCGCATTCATGGTGAATTCTGTTTTTATTCCATTCTTTATTATTCTGTTGGAATAACCTGTCTGTGCGGTCTATCTCATGTCTGGTGAATTCTGTTGTTATTCCATTCTTTATTATTATTCGTTGAATATCCTATCTCGTAAGGATTACGCATGAATTCGGTTCTTCTTTATTATTTTGTTGGAATATTCTGTCTGTGCGGATTACGCATGACTAGGTTCCATTCTTTATTATTCTGTTGGAATAACCTTTCTACGCGGACTACCACATGCATGGTGAATTCTTCTGTTATTCCATTCTTTATTATTATGTTGGAATAACCTGTCTATATGAATTACCGCATGCATGGTGAATGATCCTTTGTATTCATTCTTTATTAAATTGTGGAAATGATCTGTTTACGTGGATTACCGCATGGCAGGTGACAATCTATTTGCAGTTTCATATATTCTATTATACTCATCTTGGATATCATTTCTTTTGTACTCGTCATGAAATATCATTTTCTTTGGTATTTTTCTATTACGAGTTACTATTCATGGGTTACTATTCACTCTGGTATTATTCACTCAGGTATTCAGGGTACATTTTGTGCTGGAGTACTATTCACAAGTTACTATTCATGGGTTACTATTCACCCAATTACTATTCACTCTAGTATCATTCACTCGGGTATTCGGGACACTTTTAGTGTTGGGGTACTATTCTCGAAGTACTATTCACCCAAAAAATATATTTCTTTTCTGTCCAAATTATTTTTGGTACATGAATATTTTTCTTGAATTTTACTCCATAAAGCAGTATCATGTTGACAATTTGGACATTATTGATTCCTGGATAAATTAAATTATAAATCTTTAAAATTTATCCTTGCACTTGTTTTATTGAATTATTATGTCATTGTCATCATTCTCATGCTTATATTGTGATGAAAGTCATCTTTCGCTTACATGCATAGATGGACTTGGTATGATTATGACCAGGGATTATTTCGTATAATCATGACCATAATGTGACGAATTATGTGGTAAAAGTCCTCATTGGCCTGTAGTTCATTGATGGACAGTTGTTGGTATGATTATGACAGAGATTATTCGGTATAATCATGACCATTGATGATTACATAAATATCCTTGGTCGTGGTGCAGGGATGATTCAATTTTATTTATTAAGCTGAGTCTCAGCGATAAAGTTGATGAAAAACTTTTTAAATCATAGAAGATAGTAAATTTTATGCTCTACTTGACTCTTCTAATGGAATTCTTATTTCCGCTGTAGTTGTTAATCTAAAACTTGTTGTCTATTGTATTCTATCAGTTGTTATACTGTTGAAGGCTAAGGATAATTTATTCTGCATTATCTTAGTCATAATATTTCTTACTGGGCTAGTTGAGCTCACCCTTTCTTTCATTGTGCTCTTCAGGAAATGAGAATATAGCTTGGACGAGTCGAGGAATGGAGTGATGGTCCAGGATAAATGACTTTACTAGTCCTCACTGTTCTACGGAATAATGTGATAATAATTGTAATGAGGACTCCATTGAGTGTGGATATTGTCTAGATGAAAATATTCTTGTTTAAACTCTCAGCTATATTTTGTCGTATTGTACACGATTGTTGTATAATTAAGTTTGTATTTGATTTATGTACCATGTATTTGGCGACTCAAGATGGGTGATGTCTACCTGTTTTGGGGGCGTCACATAAATTTTCCGACGAACCATAGTTGAAACAATTATTTTTATTAGGGAGAGGACATTATGGAGAAAAATGTCCCACTTGTCCACAATTGCAACATTTATTTATAATTTTAAAACATACTCCTTTATATTTCCCCCCACATGTAGAACAAGGTTCCCTCTTATTATTATTAAAGTTATTATTATTATTACCTACCTTTTTCCCCGAGTTGTTAGAAAAAGTAGTATCCCATTTCCTTTTATTATTAAAATCACCTGAACTGGGTTCGGTCTTAGGTTTTCCTTTCTCATTTTGATTCTTCTTTTCCTGATAAAATTTGATGAGATTCTAGTTTTCACTCTTAGTTATGGAAGCTTTCTCGAGTATTTTAAAAAAATTCTTTAGTTGGAATATTAATAATTTACTTCGTATCTGAGGTTTCAAACCTTCCTGATACCACCGAGTCTTCCTATGTTCAGTATCGACTTGATGTGGAGAAAACCTGGACAGTTCGTTAAACTTGGTCATATACTGAGATACAGTTAGGTTTCCTTGTTTCAATTCTAGGAATCGTACTTCCATGTGATCCTTCAGAGATTGGGAAAAATGATTTTCAAAGAACAATTCTTTGAATCTATCCCAAGGTACAACTTCAGTTTCTACTTGACCCTTAGTTGATTCCCACCAGTAATTTGTCTCACCTTTCAAGAAAAAGGTTGCAAAAGTTGTATTTTGATTGTTATTGACATTGATTACTAAGAAATTTTTTTCTATTTCAGTAATCCAGATTTGTGCATCGACAGGTTCAGATGTACCTTTGAATTCGGGTGGACCAACTAATTTAAAATCCTTAAATGAAGTGTTGTGGGTTATGGGTCTATTCATAGCACCTAACAAAAGTTCTACTAACAGTTGGGTAGGATTAACATCATTATTTATCTCTCGTTGAGGTCTTCTAGTTGGTGGCATGATTTTATATAAAACAAGAAACATCCACATAAGAATTTGTATAACACAAACATACCTTTTATTCATATGTCACAAAATACACACATAAACAACTAGTAGTTTATAAACACTACTAGCTATAATACAAATACAAACATCAAAAGCTCTTTTATTCATACTAATATAGAGCATTTAGACTTCTATACTACACTCTAGAATTCATTAACGTCATCGAAAGAATTCCTAGATCATGTGGCATACCACAGATCGATCTATCAGATAAGCTGTTTTCTTCTCCTCTACTGGATATTGAACTACTCGTCACTGCAAATCATTGAAGACATCTCGAGTACCCAGAGCATATTTGAGTAGCCTCGACTGTATTTCCTTCCTGCCCCTTTGTGCATGGTGCAGTTGTACTTTCAGTCAATTATTGGTTCCCCTTTCATGCTCTAAAATTCCCTCAACTAAGTGTGCCCTAAACATCATTTGATTATTATCATGCTCAGACTTCTGCATTAGTGATGCCATTGCTTCATCATGTACATCAATTCTCATTAATTATCCTGCTACTGGATCTTCGTCTTCCTCAGCATCTAGCAGTTGTTGATCATGAAGTAATTCTTCATCCTCTACATCACTATCTATAAATGACTCAATTTGTGGTGGATTGTTTACTATCGGTATTTCCTCAGAATCAGATTTGGCCATCCTATAATATAAAACTTCTTTGTTACTTATATAGAAATTTACACAAAACATAATATTTTTAATGTTATTTTTATGTGTAATTTAATACTTTTACGGACTCGAAGACAATATACTAAGATTACTCTTCCTTATATCTATAGCCTTAACTGCTTTGATACCATTAATTGTAATGCCCCCATATCTATACTCCTAAGGTATCCGATATGGTGCTTACTACTAGTCAATTAATATAACGCATTCAAATCTATACTCCTATGGTATCCGATTCAATGCTTATATCTAATTGAGTGACTATGCAATTATTACCAGATGTAATTCCCATATATCTAAGATTCACAGTATCCCATAATAAATAACAATTCCCAGGAGAACTATTGTTATGTTTGGATACCCTCACTTGGATGTATGGACTGTATTTACGAATAGTATCTATCTATCTGAAATTTAGAGTATCAGTAATAACATAAACAGTCTATATTACCAATACCCTCACTTAGATGTATAGTCTATATCATGTGAATTACACTATCGTATCGATAGTACCTATCTATCTGAAATCCATAGTATCTACAACAACATGAACAATCTATGTTGTCAATACCCTCACTCAGATAAATAATTCCCAAGGATCTCAAACTAAATTTGAAAATTCTAATTACATCTATATATGTAAAGAAATCATGATTGCAGAAATAAGAGATTATATATGTATATATATATAGGGCTATATGTATATACACAGCTGTGTAACACAGTAGGCTTATGATGACAGATTTTTTGGGCTATAGCGACAGAAACCGTCGCTTATATAATAATAATCTTATGACGATGACGGGGTGAAACCGTCGTTGTATAGCCTCAAAAAACCGTCATTATAGCTTCATCGTGTAATACACAGCTGTGTACATACATTTTCCATATATATATATATATATATAAAGGTTCGATTACATGATTCCTCATAAAGAATTTCTTATTACAAAGTATTACATTTAGCTAGACAGTAATATAAACTAATCTAAGCAGGGACGCTTCCCTTTATTCACTCCAAATATGTCAGGGTTACCATCTAATACTAGAAAGGGAATAATTTGCAAGAGTGAGCTATAACATGCTCAACAGGTTCTATATTTATAACAATATATGATTTGAAGAAGTATAACAGTTCAAAACTCGATTGTTGTTACCATTTATGGAATTTTTATGTCAACCATTTCTGGACTTTTTATTTATGTCAGTCACAAAGACTTAGAAATTTTGTTTAGATGTGAGATAAGGGATCAACCTATTCAATATCCTAGAAGTATGCATCACATTCTAATCGTGCCCACATGCACTAAGTGTCATATTCAATTGACACACATCTATCCCTTTTTAGGACACACAACTCAATATAGGATGTCTTACCAAATAATTTTTGTTTGACACAATAATTTATGCTCAATAAACAATATCATATGAATAAATTTTTCATTTCTTAGTTATGCTGAAGCTATTGTAAGAACTTTACAATAATTGGTAATTCAAGATTAGGCTTGGTGTAATATATCAAAAGCAATTCAAGATATGAATCTTGTTCAACGTATTAAAATAGGGTTTAGTAAACTTGCAAAAGTAATTATGGTTAATGAACTTGCACTAAAGAAATAAGGTTCAGATACTTGCCTGAGCGAAGATCAATCAAGCAATGCTACTCGATTCGTTAATAAACACCTAGGATGTTCATTCATATAAATCTAACACATTAGTATTAATAACTACACTGAAATACATAAACTATTTATGTTCGGGTTAAGTTAAATAAGGTTTCAGTGTCCAAAAACTTTACTGGTAATTAATAAGTTAATAACTCGGTTAAACTTAATTTATAACCTTTATTATATTTTTAGATAATTTATATATCTTTTATAATAATTTTTAGAAGCTTATAACAATTTTAAGTATTTATTTATCCCTTAAATGATTTTTAAATCATTTATTTCTATTTCTAAATAATTAATATTTACCTAGAATATTATAAAAATCTTGTTTATTATTTTTAAATAATTTATAATCATTTATTAGAATTTTTAAATAATTATTTATTATTAATAAATAATTATTCTAATTACTTTATTATTAACTTAATTATTAATAATATCCAAATAAGTAAAATATTTATTGAATTTATTTAAAAATATTAAAAGTTAATTATTATAACTTAAAATAATTTTTAAAACAGTTTTTATAATTATTTTTTTATTTATTATTTATTTCTAATATTTATTAATTTATTTATTAGAAAATATTTTTTGTCTGTCGCTAATACCCTATAGTGACAGAAAGTGTCGCTATAGGTGTTCTTGAGTTTCTGAAAATCAGTTGATCATGGCCTAGAGGTCACTTTGACCTTAATCTAATTCCCTACAGTTAATGATTTTGGGTTTAGAAGTGTATGAATGTTATAGTACTCGTGCAATAGTACAACAACATACCAATTTCATACTTTAACCTACTTATAACAAGAAGTTATAGAGGTTCAAAGTCACTGTTAGAGCTACTCTTGAGTTTCAAGGTAACCCAGAACAGTGGTCATGGTCGGTCAACGATTTTGTGGCTTCTAGATCTTTCAATTCGTCTGATAGATTTGTGTTTTTTTTGTTGTAATAGGTAGCCTATATATCAAGGTACATATATGTAACATTGACTTGGATAGAATATGATTCTAAGGTCTAGATCTATGTTGGTCAAAGTACAACCAAAGGTTGTTCTTCATGTTCTTCAGTTTTCTAGGTAACCCAGAAAACAAAGTCATGTTCGGTCAACGACTTTTGACCATTAATTCTGGTAATCCTATGAATTGATTAAACGTTTGAGTGTCATAGATATGTAGTATGTATATCAGGCTATCAATTCATTACTATTAGCCATCATAACATCAAACAAAAAGCGATTAAAAGGTTGGTCAAAGTAGCCAGTTCAACATGTTCTTGAGTTTTCTAGGTAACCTGGAAAACAGAACTTCGTGATCGGTCAACCACTTCTGACCACCTATATCTTGCAATATATGGTTCCAATGAACCTGTTTTCTTTTCCAGATTAAAGACCTCATGTAATACTACAACTAGCATATAATTAACAGACCTAACTATTAACATACAATGATCTACAGGCTCTGACATTCGACTGTCAGACCTATTTTTCCAGAATTTCTAGTTTGCTTAAAATAATATTTTAATGCATCTAGATGTTATGGAAACATGTTCTATCAACTTAGCATACTTTCTAACATGTTATTACATATATCTAAACATCTAAACAACAAATTAAATATAGCATCAAAGATCTAGGTTAAATTAGGGTTTGCACCTTTTTTTGCTTAATTTTGATTTCTGGCTACTAAATATGTTGTTGTTATCACCAAGGCTTGTTTTGGTATGTTTATAATAGTGTATATGCTTAGAGAATTTATGGGTTTGGCCAGAGGATGTGTTGTTATTTATAGACTTAAGGATCTTAGGGTTTTTGGTCTTTTTCACAAATTTGTCTCCACAAAGATCTGTTGCTAAGTTACTTGTGCTGCTTGGGGAAGGTTGCCAAACCATGCGGACTCTTGGAACTTGGTTTGGTGACTCCTAACCTACGTGTGAGACAGTTTAATTAGATTAGAAACTTAATTATGCCCTAATTCTCTTTAATCTTGATTAGGGTTTTGATTATTTTGATTAGGGATGTTTAATGATGTTTATAGTACCTAATTGAAGTTTAACAATCATGATTAGGTGTTAGGATAACATAATTAGGGTTTTGTCTAGCTAATTAGGGTTAAGGTTTAAAAATAAGGGTTAGGGTTTACAAATTAGGGTTAGGGTTTGTAATCTAGGGTTTGTAACTTAGATTTTTCACAAATCCTAACAAGCACGACAAAGCGTTTTGTCAGTGTAAGCACGACAAAGCAGCTTGTCAAAATACATATACCAAAAAGTCCGTTTTTGGAAAAAAATAAATAAATTAAGCACGACGTTTTAAGCACGTTAATTTTTGGATGAAAATTTATTTAACCTAATTTGCTAAACAAAGTATATAATAACACAAAACACTTTCAGAACGAAGAGAATTTATTAATATAACTGAATTTACATAACCGAATCTTATTAGGGTTTTTGGGGTTTCACAAAAATCTGATAGAATATAATAGACAACAAGTTTTAGATCAACAATTGCGGCAGAAATAACAATCTATTTGAAGAGTTAGGTAAAGCATGATGTCTACTTTCTTCTATGATTTAAAACTCATCGTCAATATTTTATCCCTATAACACCAATCAATAGTCCCTATTCATAATAATGCAACTCAACAATTTATCTTTGCACTACAGGCCAAAGATATTCATTTGTATCACCAGTGGTCATGATCGTGTCAAACATCTGTACATCTTTGCACTACAGACCAAAGAGAACTCTCACCAGAAGCCTTTATCTACAACACCAAAGGTCATGATTATACCAATAAAAAATTCTTGGTCATAATAATACCAATAAGCAGTTCATCTTTGCACTACGGGCCAAAGATAACTTTTCACCATGATTAAAGTCTGAGGATTATAATAATGATATATAGGATGAATAGTAATGATAAGAACAATAAGATCAAGAATAAATATTAGAGATTAATAATTTAATTTATCTAGAGTCCAAAAATATCCAAATTGTTAACATGATGATGAAAACATGGATTCAAATTCAAGAAAAAGATTCATATTTCAAAGATAATTTGGACAGAAAAGGCTAGACTTGGCAATGAATATTACTCTATCGTGAATAGTACTCCGGAATGAATAGTACGCTGATATGAATAGTACTTTGGTATGAATAGTACTCCAGTATGAATAGTTCTCATGCATGAATAGATTAAAAATTTAATAAGAACGTTCAAACAAATATTCAAGTGAAATGATATTAGATAAAGCGCAAACCTGAAGGAATTTCTAATAATTTTAGGAATTATAGAAACAATACTTACCATAGTAAGTTTAGGTTTAGGACTATGAAATGAAATAATATCACTTACATAATATGGAGTATGAAAGAAAATTATATCTCTTACAAGTATTGAAAGAAAATAATATCATTTACCTTAGTAGGAGACTAGATTTGACTGGTATACAAGAAATTATCTTGAGGAAATCTTGCACTATAAGCTACAATCAAAGTATACTTGTACTCAAAAGAAATACGCATAATATTATAGACTAAAAATTTATGATCTTGTGATGGTGTCTTTTTCATCGTCTAAAGATGCTCCCTTTTATAGGCAAGGTTTAGGAGACATGCGTCCGAAATTTAGTCACGAGTTTCAAACAATAGTACATAAATTATGAAAAATTGAACATTACGAAGCCACCCATCACAATCGACCAGAATTAAAAGAAAGAAGAGGTACATTACCTAGAAGATATGGAAAATAAGGGGCCATCTATAGGAAATAATTCCTAACATGTAAAAGTTTGAAAAAAAAGGAAAACGTGTCCTTTGGAAATATTTAGCAATTAAGGGGCAACCCAAATAGAAACACACCACTTGTTATTTGATGGGGGCCTCACCTATTTGCAAAAGTAATCAGTATTATTGGTTAAATTGAGCATGAATTGGACAAGAAAAAGAGGTGGAAGGAAAAGAAAGGTGGTTCACGTTAATTAGAAAAATGAAAAGGAACTTGTCCTTTTTGTTTTTCTTTCCAACTTGGTGGGAACAAGCTTTTTTATATATATAAATATGTATACTACTGTAAGTTTTATATATATATATATATATATATATATATATATATATATATATATATATATATATATATATATATAAAAGAGGAAAGAAATGACATATATGTATATCTTCTATTCTGCTAAAAAATTTAATCGACACCTGTTATTAATCAATTATCTATACTTTTTCAAAAAAAAATTCAACAATTAATCCCAATTAATATTATAGATTCACAATATTGACAATCAGATCGTTCCCAGAAAAGAGGGGGCCTTTCGTAAAAATGGCGCACAATTAACTAACCCCTTTCCTTGACAGAACTTCTACACATTGTCAATAATGATAATTGAGTTAATAATATCATCTCAAATAATATGACTTACTGTGTCGTGAAAATTATTGATTTAATAATATGAATTATTGTGCAATGTCGTGTGCTACTGTGAAATATCATGTATTATTGTGGAATAACGCGTAATACTGTACTTTTATCACCGGGTATTTAAACAATTAACGGTAAAAGTTATGTCGCCAATTTTTAAAAAGCTTATTTATGTCGCTTTCTATATCTGACAGTTATTCCATTGTGGGGCCCACCAATGATTGGTTATTTCGGCCAGTCGTACTTTATCGAATATAATATTCTCCGATAAAAAAAATATTCCCTGATAAACTATTTATCTGATAATTTGCATATATCACTCTTAACTATAACATTTTAGCAATTAAACACTTAACTATTTAGAATAATATTTAGAGAAAATTAAATTTTATTTTTAAAAATTTGGGGTCTTATAACTGCTCTGTATTCTAAAGTCGCGACGCTCTAACTTCTATATATGCTTCCCATTTTTGAGCTCAAACACGTTTATGAAGCCATTTTGCACTGTATTTTGATGTTTTTAGTAGTTTTTCCAATTCTAATGTAACTAGGATTTTGTTAAATAGGATTTCTTTTCCTCCTAAGTTAGGGTTTTAAAATACAAAGTATAAATACATGTTATTACACACTTGGGATGGGATCTAGCCTACAAACTCTCTATCTATTATTCTTTGGTGATTTTCATGGCTATGTGTAACTAACTAAACTTCTATTATTGGTTTAAGGAGACGGAAGCCTTAAAATTATTACACTATAAGATGTAATTAGTTTTAATTGTTCGATTATTATTTTTAGTATTGATTATTCTCTTGCGTTTGACTTATATGATTTATATGCTCAATTGCTAGGTTACAAACTAGTTTATTATTTATTGAAATTTACTGCTAAATTAGATATCAAATTCATAATTTTTTTGTCACTCTAATTTATGAAGAAACTAAGGTTAATAATTAACTGTTGATCAGAAGATTATTATATCTTAGGAATGATACTCAACTAAATTAAATGCAACAGTTTTTGCTTGTGTTATTTAGCTTCATCGGTCTTTTGAATTTTTAAAGCATCTGTTAGATTAAACTTTTAGCGTTTGTCTGAGGTTTAGTAGTTAGGTGTAGACACCCAAAATTTCTCTTTCCTTTTACTAACCCTACAAGAGGGTAAAAGCGGATTTTGACCCCAAAGAAAATCCTGCAAGAGGACAAAGGCATAATTTCACCCCGAAGTCAATCCCGTAGAGAAGCCAAAGTGCAACGTCACCTAAACACGACATAATTTGAATGAGGATCACCACGTTGAGGATGAGGTCTGTTGACTTGGTCATATTCCAACCTTAGATTTTGATGATGACTTTCCTATTGTACTAAAATGTTACTCATGCATTTACAAGATATTAAAAGAATTCTTGAAGCTTTGATTTATTGAATGATTGTAGACATGAAGGCTTGAAGAATTGTTTGAGTCATTAGGAAATAAATGTAAGATACTAGCTTTAATTATTTCTCAATCAAGGCTCTAGGATTTGCATTGCATTGCATCATTAATTAATTGTGTAATAAATTAAAATGATTAATTAAAGATTAATTATGAAAATATTTAATTAAGCTTTCATAATTAATAAGAATTAAATATTAATTAATTAGAGTAAATTAAAATGATTAATTAATTAAAGATTAATTATGAAAATATTTAATTAAGCTTTCAAAATTAATAAGGATCAAATATTAATTAAATTAGAGTAATTTTTGAAAAGCTAATTTTGAAGCCTTCCCATAATTAAAGGATTTAATAAATCTATACCACATATCTTGGGATTGAGTTATTCATTATGTTTTCCATGATTTATTAATTGATTGAACTTTCCTTAAAATTGATTAAGCAAATCAAATTTTCATATCTTCAGAATCAATTGTCATGGATAAATAATTGGACTAATTTTTGAAAAACTAATTTTGAAACATTCCCATAATTAAAGGAATTAATTTAAAATAGATTTTTATTCTTTATATAAATCTATACCATATATCTTGGGATTGAGTTATTCATTATTCCATGATTTATTAATTGATTGAACTTTCCATAAAATTGATTAAGCAAATAAATATTCATATCTTTAGAATCAATTAGCATGGATCAATTAATTGGAGTAATTTTTGGAAAGCTAATTAGTGAGGGCAAATCTAAATAAATTGGGATTTCAAAATAAATATGGAAATATTTTTTAAATATTGATACTTCCCATAATTGATGGAGTTGGTTAGTAAATGAGTTTTAAAAAGATCATTATCTTTTATATCTCTAACCAAGATTGTTTCCATAAATATTAGGATATGGGGTTTTCCATAATCATTGAAGTAATATATAAATAGTTGGGATTTTAAAATAATTATGGAAATGTTTTTTAAATATTGATACTTCCCATAATTGATGGAGTTGATTAGTAAATCAGTTTCAAAAAGATCATTATCTTTCATATCTCTAACCAATATTGTCTCTATAAATTTTGGGATATGGTCTTTCATTATTGGGTTTGCCATAATCATGAAAATAATTAATTATGGAACAAATTAATTGGAATTTCAAAATGAATAT
The DNA here is from genome assembly GCA_020205605.1 of Panax ginseng. Lineage (NCBI taxonomy): Eukaryota > Viridiplantae > Streptophyta > Magnoliopsida > Apiales > Araliaceae > Panax > Panax ginseng. The sequence goes on along the minus strand of CM035133.1, from coordinate 90,930,879 downwards.
GGAAGTATTTTTAAATGATGAAATCTTAATTGCCATCCATTTAGTAAATGAAAACAGGTGAGTAATTAAAGAGAAAATAATTTAGTTGGTATTTTTGAATTATCCGGAAGATGGGAATATATTATCATGGACATATCTTTTAGTTTCCATAAAGAATAAAGTAACAGATCACTTAAATAGAATTAATATCTTGCCACGTGATTTTACATAATGGGAGTCTAGAAATATGTGATCCTGTGTGTAGGCTATTATTAGCATATATATATATATATATATATATATATATATATATATATATATATATATATATATATATTTTAAAACCAACAATGCCCATGCCTTATAGGATCAATCATATCAACGACACAAAGATATGATTGACAAAGGATATGTAATTGAAATAATTTAGCAACGGGCAAATGGTCTTCATATCTATAAAAGGATGGGTTGTTTCAATAGAAAGAGAGCAGTGTAGAAAATCAATACATAATATAAACAGTAAATTGCTAGTACTGTATTTCTGAATTATTCTTCATACGCCATTCAAAGAATTATATCCAAATAAGCTGATGGTGAAAGTGTAATTCAAATTAGTTCTCAGCTTTCATTGTTAGAGCTTTACTGGTAATACCTTTTCATTGATCATTACATAAATAGTTGAACCTTGAATTGTTGATATAATTATTGCTTTGATCATACTTTATTTTGTTTGATCAATTCTCTAAACATTTGGTAGACTAAGTTATTAGTCTAAGGTTTCTAATTCAGGTTGGATTAGGGGTTTTGCAAGCAAGTTCAAGGAAGCATAGGTGCTTAAGGGTGCATAGGTGCACGGGAAGCAAAGGTACTAGGGAGCAAAAGTGCTCGGGGAGTATAAGTACTTAAAGGTTGTGAAACTTGTCTTGTAAAGGGGTTTAATTGTAAACAAAGTTAATTATAAAGAGAGTCTCCGATACTAATTGGTATTGGACGTGGATTAGGCCACTAGAATAGAGGATAGGGGCTGAACCACGTAAAAATTCCTTGTGTTCATGTGATTGCTTATTGTGCTAAATTATCTCATCATTCAACTATCTATCCAGCTGGATGCATTCTATATCTATAAATTTACAAAACTAATTTAGCAAATTATTTTCACATAATCACATTTTGAAAAAAGGCTAAGTCTCTAAATTAAGCATTTTAGAAAGTCTTACATCAACTCAACATCTTGTCTTAACTTTTTAATCTATAAGGATTTAGAATCCAGCCTCCTACATTGAATATCCAAAAGAGCTTTTATTGAATCAAAATTTTGACACCGTTTGTTCCCACAATTATTCAACCCCTGCTTTTAAGTGTGCCTACTTAAATTTCATTTGGTATCAGAGCATGGCTCTACTTATCTTGGTCTTAAAGGTGACTTGTAGGGAAAGATTCTAGCATGGTACAACTTGAGAACATCATTCAAGAAGGTCAATCAACTGTTAGACCTCCACTACTTCATGGAACTGTAAATTACAACTTCTGGAAGTTTTGAATGATGATATTTCTTAAAAGAGACCCTTGGGAATGGTTGGTCGTGGAGAATGGTCCTGTTATTCTAAGAAAAAAAGATGGTACTCCAAAGACCTTAATAAAAATGAACTCAACCGAAACTCACATGGTCTCCTATGATTCAAAAGCAATGAACACACTCCTTAGTGGATTGGTGCAATCCGAAAGTGACAAAGTTTCCTCATGTAACCCGGCTAATGAGATTTGGGATACTTTAAAAGTAAGCCATGAAGGTACATCAAAAGTAAGAGAAGTCAAGCTTAGTATGCTCATGCATGATTATGAAATGTTCAAGCTTGAGAAACATGAAACTATCAACAAGGCACAAGCAAGGTTCCTAGTACTAATGAATTCCATGAAGCTTCTTGATAAATCAATTCCACAAAGTGAGATCAACCGTAAGTTACTTCAGGCTATGCCCAAGAGGTTTGCTTCTAAAGTTACAACTCTTCAATATTCTCCTAATATTTCTCCTATGAATACATTAACTCTATTTGGTGAGTTAGAAGAATTTGAACATCAATTAAGGAGATATGATGATGAGGAGGAAACTCCTCGAAAGAAGGTTCTAGCTCTTATTGCAGGTGATGAAGAGGAGCTAGAAGACGATTCAGATGAGGAAATTGCAAAACTTTCAAAAAGGCTCAAAGGGTTGTTACAAAGAAAGATTAAGATAAAGAATGCAATCACTTTAACCAAATTCAAGGGAAAGCAAAATGAAGACACTTGCTTTGAATGTGGACGCCCGGGCCATTTCAAAAAGGATTGCTTCAAAATAATGAACAAAGGGAAACTAAGCTACAAGAATAACAAAAGGAACAAAGCATTTATTACTTGGAGTGATGATGAGTCCGAAGTGGAAGTTGATGCAAACAAAGAAATAGCCCAAGTATTCTTCATGGGAATCGACAATGAATCAAATGATGAATCGAGTGAGGTAACCATTTCTGATTATAATCTCTTGAAACAAGAAAATGAAAAATTAAGAGAAAAGAATGTATACTTAAAAGACTTAGTAAATACTTTAATGAATGATGTTGATATATTAATTGATGAATAGAAAGAAGTTGAACAAGATACATCATCACAAGAAGAAAATATTTTAATTGCTAAAAATGATTTTTTGTGAAAATCATAACAAAAATCTTTCCAACAAGGTTAATGATTTAAATAAAGAAGTTAAAAAATTAAACAAAGAAATATCAATGAGAGATGTTTGTATTGATGCTTTTAATGATGATTCTCATATTAAAAATCCTTCAACGAATGAACTAAAAAAAGAAATAAACTCACTAAAATTATCATTGGCTAAATTTGTCCAAGGGGAAGAAAATTTATCTGTTATGTTGGGTAAACAAAGACCTAGCTTTGAAAAATAAGGAATTGGCTATAATCCAACACATAAAAAGAGTGATGTAAAAATTTTAAAATCTAAATCACATTTAAAATTAAATTATTGCTCTCCTTTCACTACTTGTAAAACATGTGGCTTAAAGGGACATTTAGATTGTTCATCAAATAAAAGGAATATGAAAGTTAAAAGTGTGTGGATTAAGAAAAGTGATTTGTATGTGACTAACCCAAAAGGACCCAAAAAGATATGGGTACCAAAAGGATGAATTTTTTTATAGGTACATATCAAAGCCAAAGGTCCTTCTCAGAATAAATAGATTGAGTAAGCCAAAGGAGCAAACTGAATTCGTCAGTAAGAAGAAACAGCAAACCATATTCTTAGAAAAGAAAGTTGAAATGCCAAAAGCAACAAAGTATCTTAAATGTCATCCACCCGAGAATATTATTGAATATATTACTCCTAGATTTGAGTATGAGAACTACCCAAATCATGACAAGTTCAAAAAAGTTCCAAGGGCTTGATACAAGAGGTTAAGTAAGTATCTCATCTCAAATGGTTTCACTCAAGGTTAAATCAATTCTATATTATTTAAGCATAAAAATAAAGATTCTATCATTATGCCAATATATGTAGACAATATAATATTTGGTGCTACTAATGAGTTTCTTTGTGAGTAATTTTCTAAGTGTATGCAGAAGGAGTTCGACATGAGCTTAATGAGAGAACTTATCTATTTTTGTTTAGGACTCTAAATAAAGAAAATAAAAGATGACATATATATATATATATATATATATATATATCAAACCAAATACACAAAAGAGTTAATCAAAAGGTTTGAGTGTGAGAAATCTAAATCAAAGGCTACACAAATGAGTACGTCAATTAAATTCACATCATATGATAAAGGTATTGACGTAGAGGTAACTAAATATGAAGGTATGATTGCTTACTTGAATCTATGTGGTTAGCTTACTTTATGAAGAAAATATTTAAACCTTTTAATCACTTGGGTTAACAGAAAAGATTCTTAGACTCATATTTCCAACCATTGTTAGTCCTTATAAGCAACCATGATTCTTTCTACAGGTATACATCATTTTTCAATGTCCTTCCTTTCTTTTTGATTAATGACTAAGGAGGAGAAAAATCATATGTAATTCTTTTTGATTGATGACAAAGGGGGAGAGAAATTATGATATGTGTTGTCTAATCTTGTTGAAACAGATTGAGGTACAAGATGAGTTCATATTGAATATTTCTTGTCTAACTTTATGTTCTTATTCTATCTTGTCGAGAATATTTTAATATATGCATGGTTTTAGGGGGAGCCATAATTATTATATTGTCATCATCAAAAAGGGGGAGAATGTTGACTTGGTCATATTCCAACCATAGGTTTTGATGATGACTTTCCTATTGTACTAAAATGTTTACTCATGCATTTACAGGATATTAAAAGAATTTTTGAAGCTTTGATTTATTGAAGGACTGTAGAAATGAAGGCTTGAAGAATTGTTTGAGTCATTAGAAAATAAATGTAAGATACTAGCTTTAATTATTTCTCAATCTAGGCTCTAGGATTTGCATTGCATTGCATTATTAATTAATTGTGTAATAAATTAAAATGATTAATTAAAGATTAATTATGAAAATATTTAATTAAGCTTTCAAAATTAATAAGAATTAAATATTAATTAATTAGATAAAATTAAAATGCTTAATCAATTAAAGATTAATTATAAAAATATTTAATTAAGCTTTCAAAATTAATAAGGATCAAATATTAATTAAATTAGAGTAATTTTTGAAAAGTTAATTTTGAAGCCTTCCCGTAATTAAAGGAATTAATAAATCTATACCACATATCTTGGGATTGAGTTATTCATTATGTTTTCCATGATTTATTAATTGATTGAACTTTCCTTGAAATTGATTAAGTAAATCAAATTTTCATATCTTCAGAATCAATTGTCATGGATAAATAATTGGAGTAATTTTTGAAAAACTAATTTTGAAATATTCCCATAATTAAAGGAAATAATTTAAAATAGATTTTGATTCTTTATATAAATCTATACCATATATCTTGGGATTGAGTTATTCATTATTCCATAATTTATTAATTGATTGAACTTTCCATAAAATTGATTAAGCAAATAAATATTCATATCTTTAGAATCAATTAGCATGGATCAATTAATTAGAGTAATTTTTGGAAAGCTAAATAGTGAGGGCAAATCTAAATAAATTGGGATTTCAAAATAATTATGGAAATAGTTTTTAAATATTGATACATTCCATAATTGATGGAGTTGGTTAGTAAATGAGTTTTAAAAATATCATTATCTTTTATATCTCTAACCAAGATTGTTTCCATAAATATTAGGATATGGGGTTTTCCATAATCATGGAAGTAATATATAAATAGATTGGGATTTCAAAATAAATATAGAAATATTTTTAAAATATTGATACTTCCCATATTTGATGGAGTTGATTAGTAAATGAGTTTTAAAAAGATTATTATCTTTCATATCTCTAACCAATATTGTCTCCATAAATTTTGGGATATGGTCTTTCATTATTGGGTTTGCCATAATCATGAAAATAATTAATTATGGAACAAATTAATTGGAGTTTCAAAATGAATATGGAAATATTTTTGAATTGCATGAAATTAATATGGAAGTATTTTTAAATGATGAAAACTTAATTGCCATCCATTTAGTAAATGAAAACAGGTGAGTAATTAAAGAGAAAATAATTTAGTTGGTATTTTTGAATTATCCGGAAGATTGACATATATTATCATGGACATATCTTTTAGTTTCCATAAAGAATAAAGTAACAGATCACTTAAATAGAATTAATATAATGCCACGTGATTTTACATAATGGGAGTCTAGAAATATGTGATTGATCAAATCATGGGATTTGATCTCAATAAACACATAAAAAAATATCCAACCTGTGTGTCCGGCTATTAGTGGCATATATATATATATATATATTGATTGTTAAAAGCAACAATGCCCATGCCTTATAGGATAAATCATATCAACGACACAAAGATATGATTGGCAAAGGATATGTAATTGAAATAATTTAGCAACGGGCAAATGGTCTTCATATCTATAAAAGGATGGGTTGGTTCAATAGAAAGAGAGTAGTGTGGAAAATCAATACATAATATAAACAGTAAACTGCTAGTACTATATTTCTGAATTATTCTTCATACGCCATTCAAAGAATTATATCTATTATGAACAAATAAGCTGATGGTGAATGTGTAATTCAAATTAGTTCTCAGCTTTCATTTTTGGAGCTTTACTGGTAATATCTTTTCATTGATCATTGCATAAATAGTTGAGCCTTAAATTTTTGATATAATTATTTATTTGATCATAGTTTATTTTGTTAGATTAATTGTCTAAACATTTGGTAGACTAAGTTGTTAGTCTAAGGTTTCTAATCCGGGTTGGATTAGGGGTTTTGCAAGCAAGTTCAAGGAAGCATAGGTGCATGGGGAGCAAAGGTGCTAGGGAGCAAAGATGCTCGGGAAGTATAAGTACTCAAAGGTTGTGAAACTTGCCTTGTAAAGGGGTTTAATTGTAAATAAAGTTAATTAATAAAGAGAGTCTCCAATACTAGTTGGCATTGGACGTAGATTAGGCCACTAGAATAGAGGATAGAGGCTGAACCACGTAAAAATTTCTTGTGTTCATGTGATTGCTTATTGTGCTAAATTTTCTCATCATTCGGCTATCTATCCAGCAGGCTGCATTCTATATATATAAATTTACAAAACTAATTTAGCAAATTGTTTTCACATAATCACATTCTGAAAAAGGCTAAGTCTCTAAATTAAGCATTTTAGAAAGTCTTACATCAACTCAACATCTTGTCTTAACTTTTTAATCTATAAGGATTTAGAATCCAGCCTCCTACATTGAATATCCAAAAGTGTTTTTATTGAATCAAAAGTTTATCACCATTTGTTCCCACATTTATTCACCCCCCCCCCCCCCTTCTAAGTGTGCCTACTTAAATTTCAAAGTCATAAGAAGCCACCACAGCAATCCCTGAGCTGTGAACTACCCAAGACAAGTCAGATGACCACCATCGAAAACCAGAAGATACCTCTCGACTAGTTGCTTCATCTTATCGAACTCAGAATCAGTCAGACTTGACTTCATTTCGCAGTACTCGGCATAGGTTTTTCGGGATAATTGGGCACATATCTCAAATTTTCCCAAATTAAAAGACACGAACGATCGAAGGAATGAACTTTGAGATAGAGGGACCCACGGTAGCCGCAGGTGCAACTGCGGTTGGCCCCGGGTTCTTTATCATAGCATCAAAAATTCATTTGAGGAAGAAAAAAGAGAAGAGATTTTTAGAGAGAGAAAGTCAGATTTTAGAGTGAGAAAGGCCCGGGTTTAGCATTATAACACCTTATTTGAGTTAAATCTATCACTTATAGTAGATCTCATACATCTAAAGTACAATAGCATAGATTTGAGTACTAGGAGGCTTGTATCTTCATCCCCCAAGAAGAAAAATTGAATCATTAGTTGTTTCATTTGTAAATATTGTTAAAACTACTAGATCTTTTCAAATATATTGTTTATCTATAGTTAGACTTGTTGTTTTGAACATATATTGTGTGTTGTTTGGTAGATCTATCTATTTTACCGATTATTTTGTATATATTTTGTTAGAAATAAAGTTCTTTTACTAGATCTACCCGGATCTAGCTCTTAACCAGTTATGGAGATTCAAAGCTCGAACCTCTATGCTAGATCGGCTAAGATTTAGGTTAGATCTAGATATTTTCAATGTTTTCGACCGATTTCAGTCACTGCATAGAGCCCTAGATCTATATCTAATGGTGAGAGGATCTTAACTATTTGCGATTAGGGATTCCAATCAATGAATCACCTAATAACGGGTTTGGGATAATCGTTTTGAGTGTGTGTGTGTGTGAGCCTAGGAATCCCAAGGTTGAGATCTACTAATCGGATCTCAACTAGATTCCCACGATGGATTTTTTGTTTACAATGTAATATTAAATCAAGAAAAAACATTGTATATATGATATTGGACCTTAAAATGACCTTGAGGGCCTCATCCCGAGAGATCATATTTAAGGCCTCGTGATAGTGAAAAAATTATGATTGTGGGTAATCAAGTCTATCGAGATGGCTTTCATGTCTTGGGATGACCCGACCCTTTTTGATGCTTTCTTTCATACATTATCACTCAAAACGATTTCCAAACAAAACAACAAAGAGTTTCTAAAAATAAAGTGCTTCGGGGATAGACAAATTTAAGGTTAATAGTCAGAAGTAACAAAGGACCTCGATTCCTATTTGACTAAGGATTTGAAAATCTTGTTTTCCAAAACATCATTTCAATATTCTTTGTCTAAAAATAAACTTTTCTTTAAATAAAATCTTTCGTGCATAGGTTTTGAGAGGTTCAACACTACTTTCAAAATAACGCCACTCATCGGTTAAAACAAGGATTATAACAACTCTTAAAATGAAGGCACCTAAAATAACTTTCGCAAAATCAGACACCCACACCCACCCACCCACCCACCCACACACACAAACTTTATGCTTAGAAAATTAACAAGATGGGGTAACCGCATTTTTAAGGAAGTTGGGGGTGCCTAACACCTTCCCCTCGCTTAAGCAAGCCCCCGAACTCTATGAAACTCGAGTTCCAGAGCAATTTTACAGAGTCACATATTGTGCCATATTACAAAAACCTTCAAATGTCGGATGAGTTGGTACATCCATTGGAACTTATACCAACTTGCGACTCTGTCTAATTCAGATCAATCATTAAAATCAATCTTTCCAAGTCGTCGGCATTTATATATGTCTTTTCCTAAAATCTCACCCTTGAAATAAATTAATCGACATAGCTAAATACAAATGGGTAGAAACGAGAAACAATATTAAGAATTTAATTCTCAGCGTCGATATTAGGGTTCTTTAGATCACTTGTTTCTAATTAACTAGAATTAAGGAAAGACGTGGAAGTAATTCCAACGGTGAATATTCAAAATACTAATTGTTTATGTTTTTGTCAGTGATTAGTGTAAGTTTTTGAAGGTGGAAGTTGGCTTAACCAGAGGCTAATTTCTTTGATTAATTTCGTTTGATTATTTTGCGTTATTTGTTTATTTGTTTAATTTAATCAGTAATATTCAAAAAACCCCTTTTATGTTACAAAGAATAAAAGAAAACTAAATTAGTCATTCTCTATGGGATCGACTCTTACTTTCACTACTACATAAATATTGTTCACAATAAAGATTTATTTCTAGTTGCCTGCGACAACACACCACTTCCAAGGAATAATACTAAGGGTGAAAATTTAGTATTTCTAACTCACTAAAAATATCAATAACTTGATTTTTAGTAGAGATGAAATGTAATGATATATTTACATTTTGAACATGATCTCTAATAAAATTGTATTTGATGTCTATATGCTTAGTCCTAGAATGCATGATAGGATTATGGGTTATAGTTATAGCAATAGTATTATCACAAAATATTGGAATAAATTTAAACTCAAGCCTATAGTCAGCCATCCGATTCTTCATCCATAGAATTTGTGCACAATAGCTACCATCATCAATGTACTTAGCTTCTATATTAAAAGTTGACACTGAATTCTACTTCTTGCAGAATCATGAGACAAACCTATTCCCTATCAATTGACATGTTCCACTAGTGTTTTTCCTGTCAGTCTTACATCCTGTAAAATCTGCATCTGGATACCCTATTAGATCAAAGGGAGACTCCTGGGGATACCACATTCTCAAATATTGAGTGCCCTTGAGATATCTTAAAATCCTTTTTCCAACAGTTAGAAGAGATTCCTTAGGGTTAGCTCGAAACCTAACATAAATACAAGTAGAGAACATAATATCTGTTCCACTAGTAGTTAAGTATAAGAGAGAACATATCATACCTCTATGTTTGGTTATATAAATACTTTTACCATTTTCATCATTGTCAAACTTAGTTGTAGAGGCTATTGGAGTCTTCGTGGGAGTGACTGATTCCATGTCATACTTCTGAAGTAAATCTTTGATGTACTAGACTTAGCTGATGAAGATTCCCTCATCCGTCTACTTCACTTGAAGTCTAAGGAAGAAGTTTAATTCCCGCATCATTGTCATCTCAAATTTGCTCTACATTAACTTGGAATATCTATCACATAACTTTTCATCAGTTGAGCTAAAAATAATATCATCTACATAGATTTGTACTAATATAGTTTTATCCTTGTACTTCCTAATAAATAGTATGGTCTCTACCCTACCTCTAGTGAATCATTTTTCAATTAGAAAATTAGTAAGTGTTTCATACCATGCCCTAGGTGATTCCTTTAAACCATATAATGCTTTATCTAATTTGTAAACATAATTAGAAAAATGTTGGATTGACAAAACCTGGAGGTTGTTCTACATAAACCATTTCTTGAAATTCTCCATTCAAAAATGCACACTTGACATCCATTTTAAAGACTTTGAATTTCATATGAGTTACATAAGCTAGGAACATTTAATGTCTTCTAATCTGGTAATAGAAGCAAAGCTTTCATCATAGTTGATCACTACTTCCCGCGAATATCATTTGGCCACAAGCCTTGCCTCCAAACTTTGCTTCTTTTAAATTGGTTTAGCTCCTCTTGCATAACTTCAATCCAATTTGAATCTTCCATAGCCTCTTCAATCTTTTTGGGCCCCATCTGAGAAAAAAAGCTTAATAAGAAGCATTCATTCTGAGTAGCTGACCTTATCATGGGTGTGATCTCTTATCCATTTGATTCTAGCTGGAACATCTGTCTCTTTTCCTTGTTATCTGAATCCTTCAAGATCTAGTTCATGATCAGCAACTTCTTTAATTCGTAGAGTCTCCATCTTTGGAACTAAAGACTCTACGATCTCCTTCTCTAGCTCTACGATCATCGAGTCTGGCTTTATGCTCCGCGATCGTGGGGTCCTACTCTATGATCTCGTCGAATGATACATCTTTCTTTAGTTTACCTAAGTCTAATTCATCAAAGGTGACATGAATAGAGAATTCAATGCTCAATGATTTCTTATTGAACACTCTATATGTTTTGTTTTCCATAGAGTGTCTAAGTAATATTCCTTCGTATAACTTGTGCTGGAATTTGGTTAGATATCTCTGGCTGTTGTTGATGATGTAACATGCACATCTAAAAACATAAAAGTAGCGGATGTTTGGCTTCCTTCCTCTCCATAACTCGTAAGGCGTCTTCTTAAGCGTAGAGTAAATTATAGATATGTTCTTAGTGTAGCAGGCAGTGTTGACAACTTCATCCTAGAAGTATTCAAGGAGACAGGCCACTGCTAGAAGTGTCCTTCCTGCCTATATTAGAGTTTTGTTCTTCCTCTCAGCTACTCCATTCTGTTTGTGGAGTTCTTGGAGCTAAGAAATTATGATGAATACCATTATCTTCACATAAATTATCTCCCTCAGAGAAATCGAATTCCCTTCCATGATCACTCTTTATTATTTTAATCTTCTCTCCCTTCTCATTCTCAACTATCTTGAAGAACTTGATAAGTTGGGAGCTGGTTTCGTCCTTAGAGCTTAGAAAGAATACCTATATGAATCTGGTGTAGTCATCTACTATCACCAGTGAGTACTTTTTTCCTTCAAGACTTGAAGTTGGGATATACGTAAAGAGATCCATATGAAGCAGGTTCAGAGGCCTATAATTGGAGTTGATTGTCTTACTTTTGCATGAGTTCTTAGATTACTTTCTAAGCTGACAGACTATGCATAGTTTTGAAAAAAACATAGCTTTGGCAAGCCTGAGACTAGGTATTTAGAGGCAAGCTTTGACATGTTCTTGAAATTTAGATGGGATAATCTCTAATGCCATAGCCAGCTTATATCTTCTGAAGCTTTGGAAAAGAAGCAAGCTATTTTTGATGAACAGAGTTATGCGAGATTAACCACATACACATTGTCTTCCATAGTTTCAGTCAGCTTCAACTAGTTGGATTCCAGGTCTCGAACTTGACACTTGTTGTTAAGGAAGATGACTTGATGCCCTTTGTCGCACAGTTGACTGATGTTTAACATATTATGTTAGAGTTCGCATGTTTAATTTGATGATGATAAGATTAAAGTATAATTGTACAAGTAGTTTCTTTAAAATCCTTAATGATGATATGATGTACAGGGACTCATTATAGAAAAATCAAGCTTGTTAGGTTGATCTCATTGAGATAATTTGATGTTTAGAAAATAGGCCTTAATCAATCATACAATATTGTTAAACAATCGTAAAGCTACTCTGACTAATCATAGAATGAAGATGTAAATGCAGAGTAAGCTATCTATTCGTAGAACATTTAACAAAAGATCGCAGAGTAAACTCAAGATCGTACAGTGAAGATCAGATCGCAGAATGAACATAATATCGTAAAATAAAGAGAAGTTCACAGAATCTACTCAAGCATCGTAGAACAAATCATATATAGTAATCCTAAAGTGCCTCTATACTCGTAGAACGCAAAACGTATAGTAGAATGTAGAGCTCAAGCCGTAGAGCAAAGTTAAGCTCAGAGTCTACGGCCATTATTAGACTCTCTATTGACCCATTTAGTAGAGAAAAGTCAGAACTGACATAGAATTGATAAGAAGGAGCGTTGTAGATTGAAGAACCCAATGCAAATATCAATTATCCTTGACTGAAATTGAAGGTCAGATTATGTTTGTGACCAACAACTAGCTTAGTGAAGTGATAACTTCCTCAAGTTGGTGAAGCTGAAGAATGATGTGACAGGTCAAAGGAGCCGAAAGAAAGCTGGCATAAAAACACTAAAAGTCAACATCAAGGATCCTTAAGTATTAAAGCATTAAATTCTTAACGGGATTTTTGCAACATGAAACTTCTAGGTAGACTTTAAAAGGGTATGAGGATTCAAATCCAAGTAAGAATTTTCAAGATAACAAGCTGAAACTCTGCCAAACCAAAAACAACTCCACTCTACGATACTGAACTACTTATTCAAGCTGCTAAGTACTGAAGTCATCAAGCTTATGGGAGAAGGTTCAAAAATGCCCCTAACTTTTATCGCGATGTCTATCGAGAACCCTATACTTTTTTTTCAAAAGTACCCTTAACGTTACATTTTTTGGGTCGTCCGTGCCCCTGCCGTTAACAGAAGACAAACGGGATTTAAATTGGCTAACGTGGCAAACACCTGGAGGCTTAAAGGGAGAAGGTTCAAAAATGCCCTAGACAAATGTAAATATGTCATTTAATCAAAACAAAAAACGTTAATTTTTTTATATTAAAAAATGTTAATTTTTTGATATTAAAAATATTTAAAAAACGTTAATATTTTAAAAATATTAAATTTTATTGATATGCATGTTAATATTAAAACGTTATTACTTTTTGATATAAAAATATAAAAATATTTTAAATTTTTTAAAAATGTTAATTTTTTTATATTAAAAAACGTTAATATTTTATTAATATTTTTTGATATTAAAAACGTTAATATTTTTTGATATGAGGTTAATATTAAAGCGTTAATATTTTTTGATATAAAAATATAAAAATATTTTAATTTTTAAAAAGAAAGCGTTAATTTTTGATATTAAAAATATTAAAACATTATTTTAAAATAATTTTAGTAATTTAAAAATTTTATATCAATTAGTATTTAGTATTATGATTTTAGTATTTTAATGATGTAATTTGAATTTTTATTTTTTTGATTAATTAACAAAATAATTTGAATTTTAGTATTTTATTATTTTTTAATTTGATATTTTTTAGTATTTTAGTATTTTTTAATTAGTATTTTAGTATTTTTTAATTATTATTTTAGTTTTTTTAATTAGTATTTGATGTAAATATGTTATGTTTTGAATTTTAGTATTTTGATTAAATGATGTAAATATGTTATACAACTTGTTTTATTTAATTAGTTGTTTTGATTAGTTAACAAAATAATTTGAATTTTAGTATTTTGATTAAATGATGTAAATATGTTATGTTTTTTTTTATTTTGAATTTTAATATTTTTTGTTTTGATTAAATGACATATTTATATTTGTCAGGGGCATTTTTGAACCTTCTCCCTTTAAGCCTCCAGGTGTCTGCCACGTCAGCCAATTTTAACCACATTTGTCTTCTGTTAAAGGCAGGGGCACGGGCGAGCCAAAAAATGTAATGTTAGGGGTACTTTTGGACAAAAAAAAGTATAGGTGCTCGGTAGACATCGCGATAAAAGTCAGGGGCATTTTTGACCCTTCTCCCTCAAGCTTATTATAAACTTAGCAGCATCTCAAACAACATTCAATTATAAGTGATTCAATTGTCTTTATGACAATCACTCCAAGTCTTTGTGACTTGAAGAGATCTGAGTGTTCTGGACTGAGTGTCCCCATTCCGAGATTAAGTTGAAAGGAACCTTAGTGGTTCAACTATAACTGATTTTTGTGATCTATCTTGCCTAATTTTATATACAATAATTTCACGCAAGTATATGCGATCGATTATGCAATGTAGTGACAAATAGCGTATCGTTCTCACGAAGAATAAACTGAACGTCATCCAAGTTATTATTACTAACTCGGCTTCTTAACGATATACGTCATTGTCTTTAATTCTGTTCTTCATCGTTCACAAGTTTAATCATTGATCTTCATTACCCTACAGTCAAACCATACACGGGGTGTAGGTTCTGCCCGTTTAATATTCCCGTACATTCAACCCTCACGTCGGTTAAAGTGTTTAACACTTACATTTCATTCCAACATTCTCTATCCGACTCATACTCGGACATTCATTAATCTTATCACCGTTCGTTACGGCTTTCTTAATAATTCATATCATACTTACTGCTTTTGTTATCCATTACATGGACCCCACGTTCATTACTCTTTCTTAATGTCGAAGCCATACGGTTCGTTGTATGCTAAGATCTATCATTCATCGCAACAGCGTTGCGTTCACAGCGTCTATACGCTTCACACTTAACTCTCATTATGACATCATAACATTGCAATGGTATCCATCATCCTCGTCACTTAACGTTTAAAGAATCACAATCATAGCAATCCCACACGTTCATTTTATCGCGACTACGGTCCTCGGATATCGATTTTGTAATTTGCGTTTACATTCTTTGTAACAATCTAGAATTTTAAATTGTAATTTTTAAATATTTATTGAATTATATAAATATTTAATGGATGCGTTTATTGTTGAATAATAAATATTCTAATTTAAATTAATAATTAAGTTAGAGAGCTTATAATGAATAAATGAATTATTATAATGATATTTTAGTTTGAATTTATAATTAAAATGATGTGTTAATTTATTAAATAAAATTATAATTATAAAGAAAATTATAATTTTGTTGTATTGATCTATATGGTAAATTTATTTAATAAATTGTTATTAGAATTAATTAAATTAAGTGTGACCATAAACTATATTATAAAGGAGTTATTAAAATAAGTTAAAAGAGGTTAATTCAGTTTTGCCAAATAAGGCTTAATGAATATTAAGTCTTTAATTTAAATATGTTTTACCAAACAAGACATAAGGATTAATTGGTTAATTTTAAGGTAGTTCGCCAAACAAGCCTTATGGCTTTTGATTTTTAAAAATAAGATAACTGATATCAGTTATACATATATTTATATTATATAATTAATACCTATATTATTACCTAAACGTTATATTTCTTAGTACATAAGTTAGAGTTAGATAGGAAGAACTCAGAAGAAGAAAAAGAAGAAAAGAAAAAGTTGCAGAGAAAGAAAATTGAGAGAGATTTGGGAGAAGGCTATAGAATTTGAGAGAGAAATTGGGGAAGAGAAAGCTTTCAAAGAATAACCATCATCTTCTAAAACTAAGGTATCATCTTACTCTTTTATTTTTTAAAAAAGTTATAATTTTATTCTCTTCCAAAATACTCTGTAAAATCCTTGTAGAGGTTGAATTATTTGTTATATATAGTTTTATATGATAAATTGGTGGTTAAAAAGTTGTTTGCATAAGTTTATAAATGAATTAATTCATGTTATGTAATTATTTATGAATAAAACCATATTACAGTGAATTGGTATGAATATATATGATTATGCCTTAGTTTAAAGTAAAATTGAGGTTTAATTAGTTGCTTAATATATATATTGACTGTTGATTTTGAAAGAGGATGAATAAATATAAACAATGTATTTTGAGTTAATTGTTTTGGTTGAAAAACAAAATCACAGTGATAATTTTCACTGAAACTTCAAAAAGTGAAGTTGTAGCAAAAATAGTGAAAATTAGAGGTTGTAATCTTGATGTTTATGTTGTTTAGGTGGATAGAAACGTGTTAGAAACATTAGATTATGTTTCTATAAACATATTACACCTTGGGTATGTTGGTATGGTTGTTAGAAAGGAGTTTGTAGGCCTAATTTGGCTTTCTGTAGTGTTCTGGATCAAAAATCGCAAAAATGCAGAAGGGTCCCCCGCCCCGACGGGCCCCCCTAGCCCTGGTGAGGGGGTAGTCTGTCTAGCCGAATTTTGGAAAAAAAAACTGACAGAACATGTTTTACTAAAATGAGCATAATGTTTTCATACGAACTCTGATTGATGCGATTCAAGATGATTCGGAACGAGGACGAATAGGCCTATAACTATTATTCTTTAAGTGTTTCAATTTGATGTCGTTATGAAGGGTCAAAATGGCCATCTTTAGGACTGTTGTGTATTTAGAGGCAATCAGAGGGCGTCGGGATGCGCGAATGCAAGTGCACTCCTTTGTGTATTAGTATAACCTAATGATAACATGTTGGACATGTAATAGGATGTTGTATAAAGTTGTTAATGTGTATGTGGTGCAATGACATGATCACATAAGTAGTTGTAATAAAGCTAAAACGTGATGTTAATGAAAAGATGTGTTGTTTAAACTTTAACTTAGTTAGTGAGCTATATTAAAAGTGAGAAAGAAACTCGTGAAGCTAATATTAGTGTGACTAATGTGTATTGTCAATACATATGGTATGTGTAGGGATTGTGGTGAACTTGAGTAGTGATTGTTTAACCTACGCACGAGGCAAGTTTTCCTAACTCTAAACCTTCTTTGAGCAAGTTTTCTAACCATAATTATATCGTGCAAGCTCCTAAACAGTATCTCTTGATATTGAGCCAATCTTTAACTTGTTATTTAGCATGCAAATTTCTACATTTTGATACACTAATATTGAGCAAGTTTTGTCATTCAACTTACTATTTGTTATGCATGCTTAAAACTCAACTCTAAATAAGGTTTTAACCTTAGCTTAACTTTACTCAAGCAAGGTATGTTACGTTATTCAATACTTATGCTCTTAGATTATTCCTAAAGCATGACCTTAGTATACAATGTTGATTCACTTATGAATTATTCTATAGCATAATGTTATTACAGTTTTATTCAACTAATCCTTAGTTGATGTTCGTAAACTCTAAATTACCTTGAATAGTCCTCTCTGATTGTCCGTCCGTTTGAGGATGGTATGCCGAACTGAATCGTAAATCCGTGCCCATAGCTTTTTGTAAACTAACCCAAAATCGTGAATTGAATCTTGGGTCATGATCCGAAACTATGGATACTGGCATGCCATGCAATCTCACAATCTCATTTACATACATATGAGCAAGACGTTCAAGGGAATAAGTCTCCCGTATCGGCAAGAAATGAGCAGACTTGGTTAATCTATCAACAATAACCCAAATAGCGTTTATGCCTTGAGAAACCGTCGGAAGGCCTGTAATGAAATCCATGGTAATGTGTTCCCACTTCCATTTTGGAATCTCAAGTGGTTGCAATGGACCCTTAGGCACTTGATGCTACGCCTTTACACGTTGACAAGTTAAACACCTCGAGATAAACTTTGCAATCTCTCTCTTCATATTGTTCCACCAAAATGTATGTCGAAGATCACGATACATTTTGGTACTTCCAGGATGGATTGCAAATGGTGTATTATGTGCCTCCGTCATGATCTTGTATTTCAAATCAGATTTGTTAGGAACACAAAGTCTGGAGTGGACTCAAAGTATTCCCTCTTCATTGATTCTCGCTTCCAGAATAGCACCTTCTTGTACTTTCTTCTTCATACGCATCAGCTTCGGGTCGGTGGCTTGAGCAACTTTAGCTTCATCGATTAAAGTTGGTTCTATGCGTATACTTGACATCATCGCACTCGTTCCTGCATATGATCTTCTACTCAATGCGTCAGCTACCTCGTTTGCTTTTCCAGAATGGTATTGAATGGTGCGGTCATAATCTTTTAACTGCTCGAGCCAACATCGTTGCCGCATGTTGAGTTCCTTTTGGGTGAAGAAATATTTAAGGCTTTTATGGTCTGAATATATCTCCACTTTCTCTCCATATAGATAGTGCCTCCAGATCTTTAGCGAGAAAACGACTGCTGCCAACTCTAGATCATGAGTAGGATAATTCCTCTCATACTCTTTAAGTTGTCGCGAGGTATAGGCTATGACTTTCCCACGTTGCATGAGAACACATCCTAACCCTTTGCCTGAAACATCGCTATAGATAACAAATCCATTCGAACCAGATGGTATTGTCAGAACAGGTGCCGAAATGAGTCTCCTCTTAAGCTCTTGGAAACTCTTTTCGCATTCCTCGCTCCATACGAATTTTGTATCTTTTCGAGTTAGCTGAGTTAACGGAGTAGCAATTCGAGAAAATTCTTCCACAAATCTCCGATAATAACCACCTAAGCCCAAAAAGCTACGTACTTCAGTTGCTCCCAACTTTGTATTGCCTCAATTTTCGCCAGGTCAACAGATACTCTATGTTTTGACACCACGTGCCCAAGGAATGCTACCTCCTCAGGCCAGAATTCGCATTTCTTCAACTTGACATATAGCTTATTTTCACGAAGCCTTTGGAGTACCAGCTTCAAATGGTGCTCATGATCTTCACGGCTTTTGGAATATATGAGGATGTCATCAATAAAGACAACAATGAACTGATCCAAATAATCCTTGAATATCCGGTTCATCATATCCATGAAAGCCGTAGGAGCATTAGTCAATCCAAAAGACATGACTAAGAATTCATAATGCCCGTACCGAGTTCTAAAGGCAGTCTTTGGAATATTCTCAGTTCTAATCTTCAGCTGATGATATCCAGAATGAAGATCGATCTTTGAAAAGAATTAGGCTCCTTAGAAGCGTCAAACAAAGTTATCAATACGAGGTAGCGGATACCTATTCTTGATAGTGACATGGTTCAATTCCCGGTAGTCAATACAAAGTCGCATACTCCCGTCTTTCTTCTTTACAAATAAAATAGGAGCACCCCAAGCAGATGTACTAGGACGAATGAAACTGATGTCCAACAACTCCTGTAGTTGGACCTTTAACTCTTGAAGTTCAATAGGAGCCATTCTATATAGGGTTTTAGAAATGGGATTTGTACCAGGTTCAAGATCAATAAAGAATTTAACTTCACGTTCTGGGGGTAGACCGAGAAGTTCTTCAGGAAACACATCAGGAAATTTACTAACAATAAGAATATTATTCAAATCTGACGTGTCTTTATCCAAATCCATAACATGGGCTAAGAAAGCTTGACATCTGTTTTTCAATAAACGAATAGCTTTATGACTAGATATGATAGTGATTGATTTTAATAGTTTAGTTGCTTGAATTCATATAACAGGTTGGTTAGGAATATGAAAACTAACAACCTTACGAAAATAATCAATTCTGGTATGATGAGTAGTTAACCAATCAATCCCTAAAATCACATCAAAAGCAAGTATCTTTAAAGAGATAAGGTCAACAGGTAATGTGATGGTGCCAACTTGGATCAAACAAGATTTATAAAAAGTGGATGTGATGAAAGTTTCTCCTAATGGAGTCTCCACAGATAAATCAAAGTCTAATTTCTCCAGAGTTAAGTTTAAACGTTGAGCACAAGCAGGAGAGATAAATGAATGGGTAGCACCGGTATCAAGTAAGGTATAAACTTCGTAAGAATTTATGATTAGCTTACTCGTGATCACCTCGTTTGGGTTCCTCGCATTTTGACCAATCACGACAAACGCTCTTCCAGGAACCGTTGACTTTGACTTTTTTGGGACAGCCTTTTGAGTCACCATCCCCGCTGGACTTGGTTTTGCTACCATATAATCTCGAGCGATATGTCCTTCCTTTCCACAATTATAATATACCTTGAACTGTTGTGGGCAGTTTGGGCTGATATGTCCCTCTTTTCCACATTTATAGCATACGACTGGTGGTCGTTCTCCTCCCTTAGAACCAATTGTTGCTGGTGTTGACGTCTTCACATGGTCATTGTTGAATCTCCTCTTTTTAAAATCTCCTCCCGACTCGCTTCTTCTATTCTCATGGCCATGATTACCACCAGAGTGGATACCTCCTTTGTTCGTATTCTTCTTTCTCCGCTGG
This sequence comes from Panax ginseng, assembly GCA_020205605.1. Classification (NCBI taxonomy): domain Eukaryota; kingdom Viridiplantae; phylum Streptophyta; class Magnoliopsida; order Apiales; family Araliaceae; genus Panax; species Panax ginseng. Next base: position 90,910,466 of record CM035133.1, on the reverse strand, counting down.
TTATCGTTGTTCTGATGACTGCTGTCACCAGTATGATCCTGGTTATGGTCCCTTGGTTGAACGTACTCGTTATCTCGCTCTAACAATTGAGCCTTGTTGACAACATCTGAATAAAGAGAAAATTTATGAGAAATGAGATACTAATGTATGTCGGGTTTCAAACCTCTCAGAAACATCCGCGTCATGCGTTCCTCATTCTCCAGCAAATGAGGTGCAAACCTGGATAACTCTGCAAACTTTGCCTCGTCATTGGGACAAATCATGTTATTTTGTTCCAGTCTAATGAACTCCACTTCCTTCATATGATGAATACTTTCAAGAAAGTACTTGTCATTGAAAAGTTTTTGAAACGTCTCCCAAGACATGCTGAGTGTGGCTGGATGGGTACGCTTCATAGATTCCCACCAGTAATCTGCCTCATTACGGAACATAAAGGTGGCGAATGGAACCTTCTGTTCCTCCGTGCATCCCAAGACATCGAATATCTTGGTGATTTGTTTGACCCACGTTTCTGCCTTAATCGGATCCGCTTTCCCGCATTACGTGGTCCCAACTCTTTAAACCGCTTCATTGTGACAAACCGTATGCGTTGTTATCATTTCCACCTATATTTTGTGCACGAGTCTCCCTCGATTTTGCATGAACTGCAAAAAACGTCTAAACATCCCGTCATTCATCATCTGCTCAGTGGTGTTGTTCACAGGAGGAACATTACCAGCCTGTTGCACGTTCTCCTCGTTGGTGAGTAAAGGTGTCTCCACGGTCTCATTTACTCCACTGTTAACATTCTCAGTCGACATTCTCAAATACTGCCATAAAACAAGGGTTAATTAAGGAAATCAACATATCACATAATATCCCTATATACTGACCAACTAACAAATAAGCTTAGGTAGGACACACTAGCGAAGGATTTACTCGTCTCTCCCCTCCTAGTTCTATTCCCCGATCTCCGCCAAAGATCATATCCCTAAGCTCTGATACCAACTATGACGCCCCAAAAATTGGTATACATCACCCATTTTGAGTCGTCAATAACATGGTACAGAAACAACTACAACTTTATTAATACAACATAAAAACTGTGAGTTTAAATACAAATATTGCCATCTAGACAATATTCACACACAAATAAGTCCTTGTTACAATTATTGGTATATTATTTTACAAAAATGGTGAGGACTACTAAAAAACTTTCTAGAACCTCCATTCCATACCCCGACTAGTACTCGCTACATTCTCGCCTCCTGAGAAGAAAAATGGAACAAAAAGGAAAAGGGTGAGCTCAACTAGCCCAGTAAAGAATATTATGACTAAGATAATATAGAACAAATTATCGTTAGTCTTCAACAAGGAAGAATCTGATAAAATACAATAGACAACAAGTTTCAGATCAATATTCGCAGCGGAAATAATAATTCATAGAAGAGTTACGTAGAGAATGAAATCTACTATTATCTATGAATTTAAAAGTCCATCATCAATATTTTATCCTCAGAACATCAATCAATATACATCTTGAATCAAATATTCATCTTTTGTACTACTGTGCCAAAGATATTCATCATTAATTCGTCATGTTCATCTCAGCAAATGTACACATCTTTGCACTACTGGCCAAAGATATTCATAAGAAATTCAACCATCTTTGCACTATAGACCAAAGATATTCAGTAATATCATCATTTAGGACTGAGGATGATGAAAAATATTTTAAAGAAAACGAATCCAGTGAAACAAAAGAATAAATATTAAGGATTCGTACTTTAAACAATTCGAGTTCAAAAATACTTCATTAATAATCATAGCGAAGTAAAATTCAAGAATGATCAAAATATGGATACAATAAAGCTAGTATCCATAATCGATTTTTTGGAAAAAAAATGAAAATTTAATTTTTCTGTGAATAGTACCGTATTCGTGAATAGTGTCGTATACGTTAATAGTGCCGTATACGTGAATAGTAACCCCGACACTAAAAGACAAGAATTTCATAAGAAAAATATTACTAATATTCTGGCATAATGATATTAGAAGAAATAATATCATTTTAAAAAAAAATAACATCCCTTACCTCGAAAAGACTAGATTTTACATTTGGAATCTGGATATAGTCTGTCAAGGAAATTGTACCATATAGCAACACTCAAAGTTTCAAAATACTCACAAGAATACGCTCGATAATATAGAGAGAGAAAACTTCAGTTTCTGGTGTGATTTTCAATTCTAACCTAAGCACCCTATTTTTAGGAAAATGCTTAGAACACCAAAGTAGAAAATTTAATAAAATAATATTATTAATAATAAAATTTCATACGCCTCCTTAGAAATCAAATCTTAGCATTTCCCACATGCCCACCTTCTAGAAAAAGTAAGAAAAACGTTTTTCATAAATAAAATAATTAAAACTTCCAAAAATTAATTATTTCGGAACTTCGGAGCTTCAATAATTCATAATAAATAGCCCTTTTATCAGAAAAATTCGAACCTTATATCTTTTTCATAGGAAATTTCATTCTCTACAACTTTGCAGAAGAAAGTTTTTTCAAATTCCAAACAAAAACTGACCGAAATCAACAAACGGCCGATTTTATAGGCTATAATCAAATTTCAGTCAATAAATGGGCCCACGGACATGTTTAACATGTTTTAAACAACTTTTGCAACAAAAATACTCTTCCTCCTCATATATTCATATATCCCACATTCATTGTAAAAATATCACTATTATTATATTATTAAAATATAATAATATATTTAAATGGATTATTTTATCAGAAAAGATAAAATATCAATTTTTCAACAATTGTCACTTTAAAATTTTCTCCATCTATATCCACATAAAATGAATATTTTCCTTATCATATAAATCAATAATTAATTATTCACAAATAATATTACTGGAATCACAATATCGACAACCGTGCCATTCTAAGAAAGAGGGGTTTTCCAATAAGGATTTCTCTCCTTCTTGGCGTATAATTAGCGACGTATCAAACCTCTCCTTAGAAAGAACTTTCTAGACATTGCCGATAATGTTATCTAATAATATTATTCAAATAATATGAATTATTAATCGATAATGAAAATATTGTGTAGTGACAATTATTGAAACAACAATAATATAAAATATCAACGCACTCAATTATTGAATCAATAAAATAAAATATTGAGCGATAACTAATGTAACAATTATTGAGTAGTGCCTTCACGTAAGAATCAATAATTGTGCAATACTGCAGTGCTTCCGTGTTTTAACCACCGTGTATTCCAACAAAGATAATTTGTGTAATAACTACGCTGTTATTTATAAACAACTTATACTTGTCGTTTTCTTCATCCAATCGCTTTCCATTATGGGGGCCCACAAGGTCAATTTGCGCCGTCATTTACGAATATTCCCCGACAAAGAAGAATATTCCACGACCAAACGAATATTCCAAACAACAATGAATATTTTATAACCACTTGCTTATTTAAAATATTTATGATTTTACCCATAACTATGTAAGACCTTTCCAACTTATTATAAATAAAAAATTTTCCTTTATTCATTATTCTAAATTAATAAGTAGGTTAATTTGATATAATAATCTATTACGATTATGAGACATGGGGTGAAATGTAGCTAAATTTTTGTAAAATAAGCCATGAAGTGGTTATAAAATATTCATTATTGTCATAGGTTGGGAATATTAGGAGCGAGTGTCGTGGAATATTTTTTATTAATTATTCTAAATTAATAAGGGAATATCATTTTTTGTAAAATAAGCAAGTGGTTATAAAATATTCATTATTGCGGGAATAGCGTGGAATATTAGTATTCATCGGGCCCCATAATGTAATAATCGCGGATGAGGAAAACGATAAGTATGTGTTTTTATAAATAACGACGTAATTGTTACCGCTAACATCGTTGGGTTACTCGGTGGTGAAAAATATAAAAGAATACGCGTGGTTGCACAAAGAAGACATTACCAGTATTGCACAAAGATTATTGAATTATTGATCCTTACGTAAGAAGGCACTACTCAATAATTGTTACAGTAGTTACTGTTCAATATTATATTGATTCAATAATTGCTGCGTTGATATTTTGTATCACTGTTGTTTCAATAATTGTCATTACACAAGATTTTCCATTATCAAATCAATAATTCATATTATTTGAATAATATTATCGATAACATTATTGGCAATGTCTAGAAAGTTCTCGCTCTAAGGAGAGGTTTGGTCACCTAATCATGCCGCCAAGAAGGAGAAATCCTTATTGGAAAGCCCCTCCTTCCTAGGGAACTACCGTCACAAGACTGTGATTTCGTAATATTATTTTTAAAATAATTAATTATTGATTATTATGATAAAGAAAATATTTATTTTATATGGATATAGATGGAGAAAATTTTTTAATGTGACAATTGTTGAAAATTAATATTTTATCTTTTCTCGATAAAATAATTCATTTAAATATATTATTTTAATAATATATTAACGATGATATTTTTATAATGAATGTGGGATATATGAGTATATGAGGAGGTAGAGTATTTTGTGGCATTAAATGTTTAACACATGTTTTGTGTGTCATGGACACAATTCTTGACCTAAAAATTTATTATAGACTATAAAATCGCCTGCTTGTGGATTTTTGGTCAATTTTGTTTGGAATTTGGAAAACTTTCTTCTTCGCAAAGTTGTAGAGAATGGAATTTCCCATGGAAAATCGCGAAGTTTTGAATTTTCCGATAACCGAGCTATTTTTTACATTAATTATTGAAGTTTCGGAAAATAAAATGATTTTTATTAAATTTATGGGGGACCCACTTTTTGGTTGGTGTTGATTATGCATGAGGGTCACTGGAGTTTTTGTTCAAGGTTGGCTTGCTTGGTTGGTAGAGACGTAAGAATTGAAAAAAAAGAATAAGAAAATAATATATTTTATTATTTTAGTCTCCTTTCATGCTCTAACATTTTCCTATAAATAGAGGGCTAAGTTAGAATTGAAAATCACACCGTAAACAAAGTTTTTCTCTTTCTCTCTATATTATCGAGTTTATTCTTGTGAGTATACTTTGAGTGTTGCTATACTATATGTAAGAAGTTTCAAAGACTATACCTAAATTCAATGTAAGTACTAGTTATTTTGAGGTAAGGATGTTATTTCTTTCTTAAATGATATTATTTTCTTCAATATCATTATGCCAAAATATTGTTGTTGAACTTTTTATCAAATTGGAACTTTTTCATGTCGAGTTACTATTCATGAGTTACTATTCACGAAGTTACTATTCACGAGTTACTATTCACGAAGTTACTATTCACGAGTTACTATTCACGAGTTGCGAAGTGAAGATGTTTTTTGTGAAATTTCTATCTTTTTGTGTTGGGGTACTTATTCACGATGTTGACTATTCACAAATAATAAGACTATTCACAATTATTTAAGACTATTCAACCTAAAAATGAAAAATTTTCTTTTTCTTCAAGATGTCTATTTTGGTTACTATCTTTGATCAGATCCATGTTTTGATCGTTATTTTTGAGTTCGCTTCAAAATCGCTTTATTATGAAGTATTATCGATCTCGATAAACCGTTAAACTAATCCCTAATATTTGTCCTTCTATCTCACTAGATTCGATTTCTAAAAATGTTTTTCATCATCCTCGGTCCCTTAATGGTGATATTTGATGAATATCTTTGGCCCGTAGTAAAAGATGAATGATTAAATCGATGAATCTCTTTGGCCCAGAAAGTAAAAAGATGAACATGTGTGTTGAGATGAACATGACCAATCTGGTGATATAAATGAATATCTTTGGCCTCAGAGTGCAAAGATGATTAAAGATGTATATTGATTGTTGTTTGTGGATGAAATATTGATGATGGACTTTTAAATCTTGAAGACAAGAGAATTCATTCTCTACGTGACTCTTCTAATGGATTGTTGTTTCACCGATTTGTTGATCTAAAACTTGTTGTCTATTGTATTCTATTAGATTTTTCCCGTTGAAGACTAACGATAATTTGTTGTATATTATCTTAGTCATAATATTCTTTTATCGGGCTAGTTGAGCTCACCCTTTTCCTTGTTGTTCCATTTTTCTTCTCGTGAGGTGAGAACATAAAGCAGGATCGTAGCCTGGTAATGGAGTGAAGGTTCTAGAAAGAGTTGTTTAGTAGTCCTCACCATTTTTGTAAAATAATGTATCAATAAATGTGATGAGGATTTATTTGAGTATAGATATTGTCTAGAAGATAATATTTGTATTCAAACTCACAAACGATTTATCGTCGTGATGTAATAATAAATTAAAGTTGTAGTAATTTCGTACCATGTATTTGGCGCACTCGTAATGGGTTGGGTGGAATGGACCTATTTTTGGGGGCGCCACAGCTTGGTATCGTAGCTTAGGATATGATCTCCATGAGATCGGGAATAGAACCAGAGGGGAGAGACGAGTAAATCCTTCGCTAAGGTGTCCTACCTAAGCTTATTTGTTGGTCAGTCATAATATAGGATATTATGTGACATGTTAATTTGTTTAATTAACCCTTGTTTTATGACAGTATTTGAGAATGTCGACTGAGAATATTAACAGTGGAGTAAATGAGACCGTGGAGACGCCTGTACTCACCAACGAGGAGAACGTGCAACAGGCTGGCAATGTTCCTCCTGTGAACAACGCCAATCGAAAGCAGATGATGAACGACGGATGTTTAGAAGCTTTTTGCAGTTCATGCAAAATCGCACGAGGAGACTCGTGTACAAAATACGGTGGAAATGATGGCAACGCTATTTCGTCACTACCAAGCAATTCAAGGAGTTGGGACCACCAGATTTCCATGGAAAGTTCGGATCCCATCAAGGCGTAAACGTGGGTCAAGCAAATTACCAAGATATTTGATGTCTTGGGATGCACGGAGGAATGTAAGGTTCCATTCGCCACCTTTATGTTTCGTGGTGAAGCAGACATCGGTGGGAATCGTGAAGCGCATCAAATGATGCACTCAACATGTCTTGGGAAAGATTTCAGAACTTTTCAATGACAAGTACTTTCCGAAAGTATTCATTATATGAAGGAGGTAGAGTTTATTAGACTCAATGTAACAACATGACGGTGTCTCAAAGACGAGGCAAAGTTCGCAGAGAGTTATCCAAGTTTGCACCTCATTTGGTGGAGAATGAGGAACGAATGACGCAGATGTTTCGAGAGGTCTAAAACCCGAGATCTGGCCAATACCTTATCTCTCATAAGTTTTCTCCAGATTCAGATGTTGTCAACAGGCTCGCTTATTAGAGCGAGATAGTGAGTATACTCAACCGAGGGACCACAACTGTGGTAGTCATCGTAACGATGATAACCAAATGAGGAGGAAAGAATATGGATAAAGGCAGAACCACTGTGTGGTAATCGTGGGACATGATAATAGAAAGGTGACTCAAGTGGAAATTTCGAAAGAGAAGATTCAACAATGACGGAAGACATCAACAAAGAAGACCAAAGACCAACAACAAATGCTAGGGGAGGAGAACGACCGCCATTAGATGTTACAAATGTGGGAAGGAGGGACATATCACCAAACCGCCCACAACAATCCAAGGTATGTTACAACTGTGGAAAAGAAGGCCACATCGCCGAGATTGTACGCAGATCGAAACCAAGTTCAATGGGAATGGTGACTCAAAAGGATGTCCTGAAAAGTCAAAGACAACTGCTCCTCGAAGAGCGCTTTGTCGTGACTTCCATTAAAATGCGAGGAACCCGAATGAGTTTAGCACGGGTTAGTTAATTATAATTTTATGTAAGTTTATACCTTACTAGATACCTGTTCTACCCATTCTTTTATCTCTTTGCAAGCGCCAACGCTTGAACTTGACTACGGAGAAATTAGACTTTGACCTATTTATGGAGACTCCGCTAGAAAACTTTCATTACATCCGTTGTTTAGAAATCTTGTCCGATCCAAGTTGGCACCATCACATTACCGTTGACCTTATTTCTTTAAAGATACTTGCTTTTGATGTGATTTTAGGATTGATTGGTTAACTACTCATCATGCCAAATTGATTGCTTTTGTAAGGTTCATAGTTTTCATATTCCTAAGCAACCCGTTATTCAATTTAAGCAACCAAACCATTGAAGTCAAACATTGTCATATCAAACCACAAAGCTATTTGTTTATTGAAAAACTAATGTCAAGCTTTCTTAGCCATGTTATGGACTTGAACAATAATACGCCGATTTGAATGATATTTTTGTTGTTAGTGAATTTCCGACGTATTTCCCGAGGAATTTTCGCCTACTCCCAAAGCGTGATATTGAATTTGTATCGACTTTAATCCCTAAGACAAAACCCATTTCTAAAATCTCACATCGAATGGCTCCTATTGAACTTCAGAGTTAAAACCCAACTATAGAAGTTCGATACACGAGCCTCTATCTTATGACTTCCTTTGTGGAATGCACCAAGCCAAACTCTCCGTAGGGACGCCATATTCGTAAGCGATAGTAAACCGACAGTGCTATTGTAACATGCTATCCAAGGTTGGGATATGAGTCACAGCTTGAGAACAACCTAAGTCAAGAATCTAAATACGTAGTTTTTCAGGCTTAGTTGGTTATTATCTGAGATTCGTCAAGGATATTCTCTAATCGCTATTCCATTAACGCAAATTGACTTCAGAGATACAAAATTCGAATGAAGCGAGGAATGTGGAAAGAGCTTTGAAGAACTCAAGAGGAGACTCATTTCAAAGACATGTTCACCATGCCATCCCGGAAAAGCTTAACGTGGTAGCCGACGTGTTGAGTATAAGATCGATATAAGCACGAAGTACGATATTGTCAAAGACTAATTTCAGATAATTTACAATATTAGAGATGGAGATGAAAACTCTAGGTATCCACATGATGATATACTTAGTATAATCGACTTTTATCGATAAAGTTAAAATCGCTCAAAGCTACACAATCGGAGTCGATGAATTTGAAGAAGGAGGTGCAAGAAGTTGTTATTCCAAAAAGCGAGAATCTGTGAGGTGAGGAAAGCTCAAACCTTCGATTTATTAATCCATTTGAAATTCTCGATCGAATAGGAATCGTGGGCCTATAGACTCGCTTTCACCGCCAAGTATGACGCGTGTGCATAACGCTTTTTCATGTATCGATGTTACGTAAATATGTGGACTAATTCAACCACATTATTGAGTTAGAACCAGATGAGATAGCCAAGACTTAACATACGAGGAGGTACCTATCAAGATTTTGGATAGAAGAAGCATGTGCTACGAAGAAGGTCATACCACAAGTTAAAGTTTTGTGGAGAAACCATGCTATCGAGGAAATGACCGGGAGTTGGAAACGGAAATGTAAGCGAGGTATCTTCATCTTTTCGATAATTGTGTACGCACGCCAATTTCGAGGACGAAATTTCATAAGGATGGGAGGTTGTAAGACCCCAACTTATTATAAATAAAATTGAATTTTCCTTTATTCATTATTCTAAATTAATAAGGGTTAATTTGATATAATGCTTTGGTTATGGGTGAAATGTGCAATTTTGTAAAATAAGCAAGTGGTTATAAAATATTCATTATTGTTTGGGAATATTCGTTGGTCGTGGAATATTCTTTTTTTTCGGGAATATCCGCATTTAATGCCATAGCTCATTCAGGGCCCCATAATGTAATAATCTGCTTGGATGAGGAAAACGACAAGTATGTGTTTTTATAAATAACGACGTAATTGTTACCGCTAACATCGTTGGGTTACCTTGGTGGTGAAAATACAAGAATATGCGTGGTCGCACAAGAAGACACCAGATTGCACAAAGATTATTGAATTATTGATCCTTACGTAAGAAGGCACTACTCAATAATTGTTACAAAGAGTTACCGCTCAATATTATATCGATTCAATAATTCAAGCGTTGATATTTTGTATCACCGTTGTTTCAATAATTGTCATTACACAAGATTTTCCATTATCAAATCAATAATTCATATTATTTGAATAATATTATCGATAACATTATTGGCAATGTCTAGAAAGTTTCGCCTCAAGGAGAGGTTTGGTCACCTAATCATACGCCAAGAAGTGAGAAATCCTTATCGAAAGCCCCTCTTTCCCGGAACTACCGTTGTCAAGATCGTGATTCTCGTAATATTATTTTTAAAATAATTAATTATTGATTATTATGATAAAGAAAATATTTATTTTATATGGATATAGATGAGAAAATTTTTTAATGTGACAATTGTTGAAAATTAATATTTTATCTTTTTCTCGATAAAATAATTCATTTAAATATATTATTTTAATAATATATTAATGATGATATTTTTACAATGAATGGGATATATGAGTATATGAGGAGGTAGAGTATTTTGTGGCATTAAATATTTAACACATGTTTTTGTGTTTGGTGGACACAATTCTCGACCTAAAATTTATTATAGACTATAAAATCGCCTGCTTGTGGATTTTGGTCAATTTTTTGTTTGGAATTTGGAAAAACTTTCTTCTACAAAGTTGTAGAGAATGGAATTTCCCATGGAAAGTCGCGAAGTTTCAATTTTTCGATAACCGAGCTATTTTCTATGAATTATTGAAGTTTCGGAAAATAAAATGATTTTTATTAAATTTATGGGGGGACCCACTTTTTGGTTGGTGTTGATTATGCATGAGGGTCAGCTGGAGTTTTTTTTGTTCAAGGTTGGCTTGCTTGGTTGGTAGAGACGTAAGAATTGAAAAAGAATAAGAAAAAATATATTTTATTATTTTAGTCTCCTTCATGCTTCTAACATTTTCCTATAAATAGAGGGCTAAGTTAGAATTGAAAATCACACCGTAAACAAAGTTTTCTCTTCTATCTCTATATTATCGAGTTTATTCTTGTGAGTATACTTTGAGTGTTGCTATACTATATGAAGTTTCACAAGACTATACCGAAATTCAAATGTAAGTATTTGTTATTTTGAGGTAAGTGGATGTTATTTCTTCTTAAATGATATTATTTTCTTCAATATCATTATGCCAAAATATTGTTCTAAACTTTTATCAATTTGGAACTTTTTCATGTCTGAGTTACTATTCATAAGTTACTATTCACGAAGTTATTCACGAGTTACTATTCACGAGTTACTATTCACGAAGTTACTATTCATTTAAGTTACTATTCAATAAGCGTGAAGATGTTTTTTGTGAAATTTCTATCTTTTTTGTGTCGGGGTTACTATTCACGATACTCAAGACTATTCACGATACTCAAGACTATTCACAAATTTAAGACTATTCACCCAAAAATGAAAATTTTTCTTTTCTTCCAAGATGTCTTTTATGGTTACTATCTTTGATCAGATCCATGTTTTGATCGTTATTTTGAAGTTTCGCTTCAAAATCATTTATTATGAAGTATTATCGATCTTGGATAAACTCGTTAAACTTAATCCCTAATATTTGTCCTTCTATCTCACCGGATTCGTTCTTAAAATATTTTTCATCATCCTCTATTCCTTAATGGTGATATTGATGAATATCTTTGGCCAGTAGCAAAGATGAATGATTAAATCGATGAATCTCTTTGGCCCAGAGAAGCAAAAGATGAACAAGTGTTGAGATGAACATGACCAATCTGGTGATATAAATGAATATCTTTGGCCTCAGAAAAAGATGATTAAAGATGTATATTGATTGTTGTTACAGGATGAAATATTGATGATGGATTTTAAATCTTAGAAGACAAGAGAATTCATTCTCACGTGACTCTTCTAATGGATTGTTGCTTCCACCGCATTTGTTGATCTAAAACTTGTTGTCTATTGTATTCTATTAGATTTTTCCCTCGTTGAAGACTAACGATAATTTGTTATATATTATCTTAGTCATAATATTCTTTATCGGGCTAGTTGAGCTCACCCTTTTCCTTGTTGTTCCATTTTCTTCTCAGCAGGATCGAGTGGTAACATGAAGTTCAGAAAGATTGTTTAGTAGCTCACCATTTTTGTAAAATAATGTATGGATGTGAAGGTATCTGAGTATAGATAGAGTTGATTTATTTGTATTCCTCACCATTTTTGTAAAATAATGTATCAATAAATGGGTTGGGTGGAATGGATGAGCCACATCCTTAGATTATAATTTATTTAGAAGTTAGGAAGGAGATATCATGTAGAGTTTTCTTGAGAGAAGATGAAATATTTGTAGATAAAACTGTTTATTTAACATTACGATGGAGTTGTTGGTTGTCTTGTCTTATGTTAGTGGTTATAGGAATAAAGACCTAGTTGAGTAGTGGGAAGATTTTGACATCCACATAGTATTTGAGACACCCTTGATAGCAGAGCCTATATCAGTAATGCTACCTAAGAATGAAGATGACGATGAAGAAGAGGTGGAGTTTGATTGAGGATGAGCTTTTGGAGGACTGGAGGCTATTTTGAGGGCAATGATAGGGTGGATGATCTAGAAGATGAGATGCGGTGCAAAAGGAGGAGATGAACAAGATGGGTTATGCTCTACTCATGGCCATGGAGAGATTGATTGATGAGGTAAATCACTACCTAGCTGAGCAAGGACAGACCCGACATGCGATAAGTTGAGATATGCTGGTGCACATCACACAGAAGGAATATCAGAGCGTCGTGGAGCGTGGGATGTTAGATTAAGACTAGAGGGAAAAAGTCCAGTAGTTGTAGTATTTTATTTATGTGTTGTTTAAGTTTTTATTATTAAATCTCAGTCTTCGGTGTAAAATATGAGATAGTAGTAAAACCCCAACTTTTGAAAAATGTTAGAGGGGTAGTAATATGGTGTTGTCCCCGTCTTTTGTGATATTAGGGGATATGTGATATCATTTATAGTAGTATGCTAGAAAACAACATGTAAAGTAACCATTTGGCATATGAATATAAATGATCTTATTTCAGAAACGTGTTATAAACCTTTAGTTCTTGTCAATTAAGAAATGTCTAAGTATTATAATTAGATAATGAAATAAAAATTTGTGATGCAGAACATGCCGCCCAGACGTAGAATAACTGTCCCAGAAGAGTCAGTTAATGATGAGAGAGGACCAGTAGATCCGATACAGAGACTTGTAGATTTATTGGGAGTAGCCCTGAGGGGAAGGAATGAACCGGTACCACCCGTTACCCAAGATGTCCCAATGACATCCTTCAAAGACTTTAAGAGTGTAGGACCCCGAGAATTCGAAGGAACTACTGACCCGATAGTTGCGCAAACCTAGATAAAGGAGATTGAGAAGGCCTTCACTATAGCTCGTGTGGGTGAAGACCAAAAGAGAGTATTTGCCACATATATGATGAGGGGCGAAGCAAACTATTGGTGGGAAGCTAATCAGCAGAGAGCGGGAGAAGGAACAATAACATGGGAGAGATTTACGACACTGTTCTTCGAGAACTATTTCCCGAAGAGTATAAAGAGTAGGATGGAAGTGAAGTTCCTAGAGTTAAAACAAGGAGATATGACGGTGGCGCAATACGCAACTAAGTTCAATGAAATATCGTGATTTGCTTGAGCACCAAGTTGGGATGAGGAAAGGAAGGTGAGACACTTCGAACAACGATTGAAGCCGTGGCTGTATAATAAGGTATCAGTCCTCCAAATTGATTCCTTTGTGACATTGTCAGAGAAGGAAATCATTGCGGAAGGTGGCAGTGAGGCCTTAAGTCTATACCATAAGGAGAACAAGAACAAAAACATCGGTAGTGAGCATCGTGGAGAAAGCAGCAGTGGAGGGAGTAACTCTGGAAAGAGGAAATGGGAAAACAATAACAACATAAGAAATAATCAAGGTGGGAGTCACCAGGGAAACTTCAAGAAAAGAACCGAAGCTTGTAACAAATGTGGAAGAAGTCATCAGGGGGAATACTGGAAGGGAAAACCCATGTGTTATAATTGCGGCCAAGAGGGGCACATATCACCAAATTGGCCAAAACCAAAGAAGATCAGGGGATGTTTTGCTTGTGGATCAACAGAGCACCAGATAAAGGATTTCCTGAAGAAAGGAAGCGGTGGAGTTGGCGGAGGCCAGTGAGGAGGAAGTAAGTTAATGATTGGTGGACCTGTGTAACTTAACCAATTGACCGCCGGAACCTTTAACATGACCGTCCAGGACGTAGTAGCTGCGAAGGACCTGGTGTCAGGTATAATCCCAATCAATAATATTAATGCTTATATATTATTTAATTCGGGTGCCACCTGTTCGTTTGTATCCGAAGAATTTGCTAGTAAACTTAATACACCCCAAGAACATTTAGAAGATCCTTTGAACATAGAAGTTGCGAATAAGGAAATAATCCTTATAGAATATACGTCTATCAAAATTGTCGCGCAAACATTAGAGAACATGAACTAAGCATAGACTTGATTCCTATTAGACTAGGAGAATTCGACATAATACTGGGGATGGATTGGTTATATAACCATGCAGCGGTAATTAACTGTCAGAACAAGTGTGTAATCCTTCAGACTCCGAGTAAGTCTAAGGTAGTGTTTTATGGTAGCTCATCGCATAAGCAATCGTGTTGCGTTACGATGATACAGGCCAAGAAATTGTTAAAGAAAGGATGTGTAGGTTATTTAGCTTACATCGTAGATACTCAAACAAAGGGAGTAGAGATTAAAGATATACCCGTAGTAAGTGAATTCCAAGATGTGTTTCCAGACGATCTACCTGGCCTTCCGCCAGACAGAGAAATCAAATTTGTAATAGACTTAGCACCGGGAGCGGCACCGATTTTGAAAGCTCCATATCGTATGACGCAAGTAGAAATGAAGGAATTGATTATACAACTTCATGAGTTATTGGATAAGGGTTACATTCGACCGAGTGTGTCTCCTTGGGAAGCACCAGTGTTATTCATTAAGAAAAATGACAGATCAATGAGGCTTTGTATCGATTATCTAGAATTGAACAAAATAACGATCAAGAATAGATATCCGCTACCAAGGATAGATGACTTATTTGATCAACTGAAAGGAGCGAAGTGCGGGATGAGGACATATCAAAGACTGCATTTCGAACCCGTTATGGACATTACAAGTTTTTGGTAATGTCATTTGGTTTGACTAATGCTCTGGCAGCATTCATGGACTTGGTGAATCGAGTTTTCAAGCCATACTTGGATAAATTTGTGGTGGTTTTCATCGACTATATCTTGATCTACTCAAAGATAGAGGAAGAACAAGTCGAACACCTGAAGATTGTTTTGGAAGCACTACGAAAGGAGATGTATGCGAAATTTTCAAAATGTGAATTTTGGATGAAGAAGGTTCAATTCTTAGGCCACGTGGTGGATGAGAATGGAATCTCAGTAGATCCTGAAAAAGTTGAAGCAATAAGTAATTGGGAACAACCGAGAACCCTGATGGAGGTGAGAAGTTTCTTAGGGTTAGCTGGGTACTATCAAAGATTTATCTAGGATTTTTCTAAGATAGCAACCCCATTGACTAATCTGACGAGGAAGACGGTGAAATTTGTATGGACTGACAAATTTGAAAAGAGTTTTCAAGAGTTAAAGAAGAAATTAAGTGAGGCGCCTATATTATCATTACCAGATGATACAAGAGGATTTGTGGTATATAGTGATGTGTCACATAGAGGACTGGGATGTGTGCTAATGCAACATGGCAAAGTCATTGCGTATGCGTCACGACAACTGAAGGATTATGAAAAACGATACCCTACTCACGACTTAGAGTTAGCGGTAGTAGTTTTTACGTTAAAAATATGGAGGCATTATTTGTACGAAGAGAAATGTGAGATATACACGGACCACAAAAGTCTGAAATATATCTTCACACAGAAGGAGTTGAATATGCGACAGAGAAGGTGGTTGGAATTGATTAAGGATTATGATTGAGATATTCTTTATCACCCGGGGAAAGTGAATGTAGTAGCCGACGCGTTAAGTAGGAAAGGAAGGGAGAAATTGATGCAATTGACGACCCAGGAAGAGTTAATTAGAGAAATGGAGAAATTGGAAATAGAGGTAAAAGGACCAGAGAGGTCTGAAGAGAAGTTATTTATAATGGAAGCTTGTCTGACATTGTTAGATAGAGTAAAAGAAGCATAGGAGAAAGATAAGGAATGTGAGAAGTTCAGGAAACAGATTTTAGAAAAGGGGGAAGAGAAATTTCGAATGGATAAAGACGATATCTTAAGATTCGAAAGTAGAGTGTGGGTACCAGCGGTAGCCGAATTAAGAGAAGAGATTTTACATGAAGCACAGGATACGACATATTCCGTTCATCCGAGAGGCACGAAGATGTACCGGGATGTGAGGCAACATTTTTTGTGGCCAAATTTGAAATGAGAAATCGCAGAGTACGTTAGTAGATGTCTTACGTGTCAATGAGTCAAAGCGGAGCATCAGCGGCCGAGTGGTTTACTACAACCGTTGGAAATACCAGAGTGGAAATGGGAGTATATTACGATGGATTTCGTGGTAGGACTTCCAGTCACACAAAAAGGTTTTGATGCTATTTGGGTTATTGTAGATCAACTTACAAAGATCACACATTTTCTACTGATTAAGATCATCTATAGTTTAAATCAGTTAGCGAGTCTGTACGTAAAGGAAATCGTTTTACAACATGGAGTGCCAGTATCGATTATTTCTGACCGAGACCTGCATTTCACGTAAAAAATCTGGAAAAGCTTGCAAGAGAGGATGAGACCATAGTTGAGGTTGAGTACTGCATATCACCCTCAGACAGACAAACGAAGTGAGCGAACAATACAAATGTTGGAGGACATGCTTAGAACTTGCGTGATGGACTTCAAGGGAAATTGGGACGACCACCTACCCTTAGTTGAATTTGCGTATAATAATAGTTACTATGCGAGTATCGGCATGCCACCGTACGAAGCTCTTTACGAAAAGAAGTGCAAGATGTCAATATGTTGGGACGAAGTCGGAGAATGACAAATACTCGGACCAGAGTTAGTACAACAAACCGCAGACGTGGTGACAGTGATAAGGGCCAGACTAGTGGCAGCTCAAGATCGCCAGAAAAAGTACGCAGATTTACATCGGCTAGACCGAGATTTTAAAGTTGGAAGTTTCGTATTCTTAAAAGTATCTCCGTGGAAGGGAAAGATCCATTTCGGCAAGAAAGGAAAACTGAGTCCAAGATTCATAGGACCATTCGAGATACTAAAGCGAGTGGGAAAAGTAGCGTACAAAGTTGCACTACCACCTGAGTTGGAGCACAATCATAATGCATTTCACATATCTGTGTTGTGTCCGTACAAGCCTGATTACAAACACGTGATTTCTTATGAACCCATTCAAGTGGGGAAAAACTTAGCATATGAAGAAATTCATGTCCAAATTCTAGATAGGAAGGAGCAAACTTTAAGGAACAAAGTCATTTCTTCTGTT
Source organism: Panax ginseng (assembly GCA_020205605.1). Taxonomy (NCBI): domain Eukaryota; kingdom Viridiplantae; phylum Streptophyta; class Magnoliopsida; order Apiales; family Araliaceae; genus Panax; species Panax ginseng. The sequence continues at coordinate 90,893,055 of CM035133.1, read as the reverse complement.
AAAGTACTTTGGTGTAACCACGATGTCGAGAAGGCTACGTGGGAGTTAGAAGATAGAATGATGAGGGATTATCCCCATCAATTTGTGTAACCTTGTAGCAATTCCGGGATGGAATTTTTATAAGGGGTGGAGGATGTAATACCCGAGAATTTCCATGTATTATTAAATGAATATATTAATAGAAATAAATATTTATGTGAATATAAGTGTTAATGTTTTGTATGTTGAATAATTCAGTTGATTCGTATTAGATTAATACATATTGAGAAGTGTGGAATTGACTATGGGAATTGTGAAATGCCTTGCGTGGCACCGTGATAATAGTGACTCTATTAACTAACAATAGGAATTATTAAGTGGGCCATTAATTAATATTAATTATTAATGGTTATGGTAGAATATTGATTAATATATAATGGTAATTAAATTAATAATATATGATTATTATTGATTGCAATATGTTTATAATATAATAAGAATTATATAGATAATTAATGGGTATGGAGATCCATAAATACATTAATCAAGGAAGTGGATAATTTATCTATTTGACATAAAACAAATAAGTAAGTTATTAATATAATAAGAGTATATTGACTGTTATGTGCATATGAGCAATAATTTAAAATATAAAATGCAACTAGAGTAGCGTGACACTTATGTGACTATACCATATATAGTAACCATGTATTAAGATTTATTGAAAGCATATGATATGAATACATCATAAAATGTGTATGTGACAATATGCATGTGGGTAGACATTTAAATAAAATGTACATGAATTATATGTATGATTAATATCAACTGCCTTGATATATTAAATATGTAAATCATATTGTAACATTAAGTTATAGCTAATGTATGGTTGTTATGTGTATACAATATAACTTAAGGATAAGGTTTATGCATAAGTATAGTCTATGTGTTACAAGAATACTGAGTATTTGATTTGTCCCAAATTGAGTGTCCGATTTACTCTTCATTTCTCAGTCACATGAATCCCATAAAGGCTAAGGCCTATGTTCTTATTCTTCTTCCAAGCTTCCTAGCTAATGATTATGGGGGAGTGGTGGTCATGATGAATTTTAACTAACATCCAACAACTCCTTCTTAACCTTCATGCAATCCTTTCATCCACGAGTTTAATTTAGTGAGAGATGGCATTGTCTGTGTATTAATTTTCCTATAAATATGAACTCTCCTTCTCTAAATTCATTGCTGAGAATTGATAGTGTGGAATTAAGAGTATACAAGTGTTATAAGGACTTGGAAGTTCAATTAGCAGCAAGTTCATTCATATTGCAAAGGTATAACCCCATTCCTTGCTTTCCATTATCAGTCTCTATCAAAAAGAGCTTTGAGTTCTTGAAATTCAAATTCGTGATTATGTGGAATTAGATGATGATGAAGTTGGGTAATGGTTATATAGTTGTTATATGACCATATAAGTATGTTTAAACTGATATAGGATTGTTTAGAATAGAATTCGTGAGTAATTTCCATGGTTGGGCTAGTTTTCTGCTGACGCAAACTATTCTTGGCTTGAAGCGGATGATGTATAGCAACAAGACCGGATTAACACTTCGAGGTACGTAGTTCGCAGCGCCGCCCCTAAGTCAGATTGGATTTTCGCTTAAAAAATCGCTAAGTGTTGGTCAACTAATATGGCTTAAACTAGCATACAAGCATGAGTAATGGGTACATATAGATATATTAACCTAATATGAGCATGTTTAGACTAGCATACATGATTAACGAAAGTGTATAGTTAAAATGGATTTATGACTTTAGAAAGGGACTTGATATGTATGTATGCCATGGTTGTATACTGACTTTGCAAACATGTTGGTGTGATTTTAAAATGCATGCATAAACCATTAATTTGTGTTTACATGAGTCGTAAGGGACCATGAATAGGTTGAACTTATTAGTAAGCTTTACTAATGAAAATACGAACTTTGAGCATGCTATTTGAGAGTTAGAATCTGACTTTTAGGAACATGTTGATTGTACTTTTAGAATTTCTAAATGTATCATACCTACTATGTTAAGAGTTGTGAAATCAAGTTAAACTTAAGAAAGCATGTTTTCAAAATAATAACTGGAATGATTACATGTATGAAAGATGAATACACACAAGCATGTCAAATGTGAAATATGTGACTACCTTATGTGTTTAAAAGGCAAGCATATTAGACTTTCTGGTTTCATGACTTGAATGGCCTTAACTTGTTGAAATATTTAATTTGGAATTATATTATGAAGGGAGGAACCTAGATTGACTTGAGAAGTATGAAAAGACCTTTAACATGATAAAATATATTATGTATGATTGTTGTGTTTATAATTGGGATGAGAAACCTCAAGGCAACAATTTGAGTCTTGGCTTAGCATGGAGGATCAAGCATTGCTTGGCCACGGTCCTAAGCTTAGCCATAAGCGTAGTGCAGCACCGATCTCGAATTTAAGATTCTGCATTCTGATTTTTGGACAGTAACTTGTAAGATGCCTATATTGCTAAAATATGTTTCAAACCTACTGATACATGTATATACATGATGATTGGATATTATATTCGTGTTTGCCTTGTAATAAGAAAGACCATGGATAAAAAGGTCTTAACCTTAAGCTTTATAAATTGCTAGATACTTGATTCGTGATAAACATATAAGTTGATTTTGTATATGTGCATACTCGAATCATGTCAAGCTTGATTAAAGAATGTGTTAGCTAATGAATATCTTATACTTTTAATATGCTATAAATAGGATTCAAAAGTGTTGATTTCTTAACGTGGATAAACTATGCTTAAGGAAAGTATCTGAACTATCCTTTACATTGTGCAAGTATCCTAAACCCTTTCATTACTTTATTCAAAGAATAACATAAGCAGAGTATCTAAACCTTATCTCTTTGAATGCAAGTTATCTTACTTACTCGTTTAATCGAGCTAGTATGATTAAACTCTTGTGTAAACTATTATTCATGTTGAACTTGGTATTGTTCTTGAACATTGTGAAAGACTCGATGCCATATTATTCGGCTAGACTATATGCATGTTTATAAAACTGTCCAAACCAATTGATTGGTGCGGAAACCTTGAAAATTGAGTTGAACAACCCTTATGGTAAGGGGAGTGTATGTTGTTGGAAACCCCAACACATGAATGGATATTACTGTGGTGTTATGTATAACTTAGAGTATTGTAGACTGATCATCTATAGTACTTGATTCCTTTGGGTTATCAATTAATATTGGTAACTCTAGTAGATGTTCAATAGTCCTTAGTGACTGCTCAGTATAAATTGTTTATCCAGTTGGATACATTGTTAGTCTTTGAATTCATATATATCTGTTGATTTATATTGAATTATCGTTCTTATTCCAAGAATTGTTGATATTAATTATTCATGATATTATTCTGAAACTCTAAACTATCTTAGAGATGATACTTCGATATTTCAAACTTGTGATATTATGTTCTACACCCTTGTTGTATATTACTTGTTGGGCAATTTGTGCTCATCCTTGCTTATTTAAAACTTTTTAGTTAAGGCGGAACAGGGAAGTGACTCTAGAAAAGACAAGGACAAGGGCAAGGCTACCGACTAGCTTGTTCCTTTATGGATTAAAATTATTATGTTGTATTAAGACTATTTTCAGACTATGTTTAAACTTAAGTAGGATTCTGTAATAAGTCTTTATTTGATATTATTATGTAATCTATTAAGTATTGTAGGTTGCGAGACTTGGGGGAATAATTATAATAAATCATTGTATATTATTCTAAATTAGATCTTCCATTGTGAACGTGATATTTTAGTTATTTTGTATGCCATGAGCACGTGACGAACCAAATTCGAACGACCAAGTGGAGGTCAAAATTTGGGGGCGTCACACGAACTCTCTCTCTCTCTCTCTCAAGTGTTGGTGATTTTCAAAATCACCAACAAATGAGTTTAGGCTTTCTTATTTAGAAAACCAAGGTTAGGGGTAAAATAGTCATTTTGTTATTCACACCTCCTTACTATTCACAAAGCTTCTCCTGGAAGCTTTATGCTTCTGTCTTACGGAATTCGTCCGATAGTTCGAAAACTTCAATTCTCAGAATCTAAATATTTTTGGATATTTCGTCTTTCCTTTACCGATTAGCTTTTACGTATTCTTCGATTCTTCAAAAAACTGAAAAAAAAACTTTTTGACATTAAGCATTTTCATTCACGTTTTCCCATAACATAGTCAAACGAATGAAAAGTACATAATAGTACTTTTTATCATTTTTATTTCGTCCGATTTTTCCACGTTTTTTGAGAAAAACTTTTATCAGCTTACTTAATTTTTCATGATATATTATCGTCAAATCTTTCAACGGAATGTCATTTTGACATACCGAACTCTTGAAAAGTCTTAGGTTATTCAAACCCTAACCCTTAGGGTTTTGTTAGGTGAATAGTGCCAATGTCGTCGTTTTCCTCAAAAATATTTTTGTTACCGAAATTTTTTTATTTTTATCTTGAAAATTCTATTTTTGTTACCGAAATTTTTTTATTTTTATCTTGAAAATTCTTACTCGTTCAGTCTAGCTCGTAGCCAGAATCCTCCCATTTTATAATCATCCTAGGTTTTAAAACGATTAATAAACACATAGCACAAAATATTATTAATAAAAATTCTTTTTATTAATAACTAATTCTTTAAACTCAAATTTTGGACAATCCAATTTTTTCGGGTTGTCACAGATCTAGTTCCCATGATGGACCCTTTTCAACTGTACAGCCAGCTTGTACATTTCTTATGGTGTTTGGACATCCTTAGATGGGTTTTATGCCCATAAAGAGCCCGAAACTGTTATGTACATTATTTTGTCGAACATGCTTCGCATCTCAAAAATAAAATCAAATCAAGCCGAATACGAAATAAAATGGAACTATTAAAGGCCTTAATTATTATTTGTGCATAAGGGTTTGAAAACTTATTTTCAAAACATCATTGCTATACATATTGCTTAAAATTGAACATTTATGCAAATCAAACCCTTTATATATAGGTGCAAATGAGGCATATCACTACTGTCAAATAAATGCGCTTGTGCCCAATTAATCACACACACATTTTAAATAAATTAGGGAATTAAAAAGACGTGGTAACAGTGTTTTCAAGGTAACACCTTCCCTTCGCTTAATCAAGCCCCCAAACTCTATGAATCTCGGTTTCCAAGGCCTATTAAACAGAGTCCAAAACTTGGCCTTCATGTAAACCTTTTCAAAATTCGGTTGAGTTGGTACAACCATTTCAAAACTACCAACTAGCGACTTTGAATTTTCAAATCTTTGAAATTTTATATCGGTCTCTATTCAAACTTGCCCTTTCAAACAAAACTCAACACATAAAGAACATAAAGGGTAAAAAGAGTAATTCCAAAGAAAAGAGGAAAATTTTACCGACGTCGACAGGTGGCGACTCCGCTGAGGACAATAGAGGGCTTAATTCGCAATTCAAACTTTTTAAAAAACATTCATATTTGCTTCTATGTGAATGTTGCATTTGAAAGTAGTATGCATACAAGCTAATCATGTTTGATGATAAAACATATACTTTGTAACAATCTTATTCATTTATTAATAAAAAGTATTAATTTATTAAAGGCTTTTAATTATCTACATGATGCTACTTTATAATATGTGATAAACATATAGTTTTAAGCAATGATTTTAGAATAATGATGATGATCATTCTAATGAGATCTAAATTCTTAGAAAACTTATAACTAAAATAGTTCCCAATCATTTGATTACTAAATTGGGGATTAGTGAATCCGGATAGATTGATACATACGTTACTTGCTCATTGGATGAAGATGATTGATTTCATGATCATTTGTGTGGAGACACTAAAGAAAGTATGTAGGTGCTTATTTAAGAATAAGTTCACTGAACATGGCTCGCTAAGGAATACCTAATAAAGTTTTACTTGCCTATCAATAGGAATTCTTGAAGTAATAGTAGTACAAGTAATCCTTAGACTTGAGATCATCATAGTATCTTATGTATAATGAATTATACTTTGACTTATTCCTTAAGACCTTTAGGATATATCAAAGGGTATGCTTGGGTATAATAAGTTATATATGAAAATAATGAATGATCAATAAAGAATCTACCGCTTCTAGTAAAAGAAGAGAAATGTCCTATATGATTCGATAAATAACAATCCAGTAGTCCTTCGAAATACATATAATTAAATAAAATAAGATTTGACAGTAATTCCATGTCTTATATTTAATTGGGACATTGTATAGTAGAATGATTGAATTGTACACTAACTATTTACTCATAGGTTCTTTTATGATTAATATTGAAATCTATATTATCTGGAAAGTCGTTAATCGCTAGGGAGGCTTATCCATATTGTAGAATAAATATTATTTATTTAAATAAATTAATAGTTTAATTTATTTATTTAAATAAGATTAGAATTGTTCTAATTGATTTATTCACAATCGGTATAATATTGAGAACCTAAAGGGTCACACCGCAAAAGGAAACATATTTATTTAAGAAGTAAAAAGCAAAATCGTAATAATAAGTTAAGTGTGAGACCCCAAATTTTATGAATAAAGATTTAAATTTCTCGAAATATTTTTTTTAATATTATGGTTTGGATTTGAGATAATGTTATAGTTGTGGGTAGTATTTATAAATTTTGCAGAGTACGCAAGTTGTTATATAATATTCGATTGGTCGGGGAATATTCATTTTATCAGGGAATATTCGTACAACGGCTCAATCATTGGTGGACCCCATAACGGAATTATTGTCGAATTGAGAAAACGACAAAAATATTTTTATGAAAATAACGGCGGAAGTTTTACCGTTAACTGTTGAAACACCGGTGTTAAAGAAATACGAGAATCTGGCGTGGTTGCATAGTAGCTACGGTATTGATAATAGATGCTTACGTAAGAAGTCACTCGCTTTTGTTTAATTATTGCAGCGATAATTGTCGCATAGTATCTCACGTTATTTGATTTAATTATTGTCAATATTTTATATATTATTAAATCAATAATTGAGACGATGAAGTTATTCATATTATTATTTGCATATATTGACGATGTCTCAGAAGTTACGCTTAATGAGAGGTTTGGTCACCTAATTGCGGCGCCAATAGGGAGAAATCCTTATTAGAAAGCCCCTCTTTCCTAGAAGGCGATTGGTCGATTAATAGTGTGAATTATTATAATGATGATGATTTTGTTTTATTATTATTATAAATATAATAAAATGAAAACTTTTTTATATAAAAATGTAATACTTTTTATAAAGTTTTGTTTTATTTGATTATAAATAGAATATAATATATTTTATTATGCATAGTGTTTGCATAGTGTTGGCATAGTAAAATCTTTTTATATAAAACAAAATACTTTTATAAAGTTAATTGTTTTATTAGATTATAAATAGAATATAATATATTTTATTATGCATAGTGTTTGCATAGTTCCTACATAGTGTTGGCATAGTAAAATCTTTTTATATAAAATAAAATACTTTTATAAAGTTATTTGTTTTATTAGATTATAAATAGAATATATTATATTTTATTATGCATAGTATTTGCATAAAGTGCCTACATAGTGTTGGCATAGTAAAATCTTTTTATATAAAACATAATACTTTTATAAAGTTATTTGTTTTATTAAATTATAAATAGAATATATTATATTTTATTATGCATAGTGTTTGCATAGTGCCTGCATAGTGTTTGCATAGTAAAATCTTTTTATATAAAACAGAATACTTTTATAAAGTTATTTGTTTTATTAGATTTTAAATAAAATATATAAATATATATATATATATATATATATATATATATATTATATTTTATTGCATAGTATCCTTTTCATTCTCCTATAAATAGGATGCTTAGTTAGAATAGAAAATCACACCAGAAATTCAGAGAATTCTTCTTCTATAATCTTGAGCGTATTTCTTTAGAGTTTTAAGAAGCTTTGAGCGTAGAAAACAGTATAAGTTTTCTTCAAGAATATTCTCGCCCTACCAGTTGGAATACTCTTCTTTCTAAGGTAAGGGGTATTATTTCTTTTGTATTCATGAAGAGAATTATTTTCTTTCAAATACTCGTAAGAGTTGTTATTCCATTCTTTATTATTATGTTTGAATAACATGTCTATGCGAAGTATCGCATACATGGTTAAATTCTTCTGTTATTCAATTCTTTATTATTACATTGGAATAACTCATCTGTATGGGTCTATCGCATGCACGATGAATTACATTGTTATTTCATTCTTTATTATTACGTAAGAATATCCTGTTTGTCAGGCGGATTACGCATGACCTGGTTCCATCCTTTATTATTCTATTGGAATATCCCCGCTTGCGCGATTACGCATGACTTGGTTCCATTCTTTATTATTATGTTGGAATATCACATGCTGCATGCGGATTACGCATGACCTGGTTCCATTCTTTATTATTCTGTTGGAATAACATGTCTATGTGGATTACCGAATGCATGGTGAATGATCCTTTGTATTCATTCCTTATTAAATTGTGGAAATGATCCGCATCTCGTGGATTACCGCATAAGCAAGTAAAATCCATTTGCGATTTCATATATTCTATTATACTCGGTTGGTTAAAGTTTTGGCTTCTATACTCCATAAAATTAGTAGAATATCACGGATATTTGCACTTCATCCAAAGATATCTTTTCATGAAAATATTAAATCGAACATTCTTGAATTTTACTCACGAAGTAAAGATCATGTTGACAATTTGGACGTTATTGGTTCCTGGATAAATTAATTTATAAATCTTTAAAATTTATTCTTGAACTTGTTTTATTGAATTATTATGTCATTGTCATCATCCTCATGTTTATATTATGTTGAAAGTCATCTGTGGCCTATAGTGCATAGATGGACTTGGTATGATTATGACCAGAGATTATTCGATATAATCATGACCGTAATGTTATAAATGATGTGGTAAAAGTCCTCATTGACCCGTAGTGCATTGATGGACAGTTGTTGGCATGATCATGACCATTGATGAATACACGAATATTCTTGGCCCGTAGTGCATGGATAATTTGTGGTCGTGATACTAAAGAATATCATTGGTTGTAGTGCAGGGGTGATTCGATGATGTGGATTATTTATTAAGCTGATTCTCAGCTATAAAAGTGATGAAAAACCTTTTTAAATCATAGAAGATAGTAGCTTTTATTCTCTACTTGACTCTTCTAATGGATTGTTTGTTCCGCTGCAGTTAAACTTGATGTTTATTATATTTTATCAGTTTAACACTGTTGAAGACTAATGATAAATTATTCTGCATTATCGTTGCCATAATATTTCTTACTGGGCTAATTGAGCTCACCCTTTCGCTTTCATTGTTCTCTTTAGGAAATGAGAACGTAGCAGGGACTAGTCGGGGAACGGAGTGACGGTCTAGATGATAGTATTAGTAGTCCTCACTATTCTATGAAATAGTGTGATAAATAATGTGTTGAGGACTTATTTTGAGTTTGAATATTGTCTAGAAGATAATATTTTTATTAAAACTCACAGCTCATGTTGTATATTTAAGGTTGTACTTGTATTTTGTACCATGTATTTGGCGATTCAGAATAGGTGATGTATACCTATTTTGGGGGCGTCACATTAAGTATATTTAATTTAATCTATTGTCATAGAATAAATTAAATAGGTTAATATTTATTATTTAATATGTTAAAAATATTAAATATAAATTAATAAGAGAAGTCTTATTATTATTATTATTATTATTATTATTATTACTATTATTATTTAATTGCTAAAGGAGTTTGAGAATTAATTTAATATAAGTACTCTCATTTATTCCTAATAAGATTAGAAGGCAAATTAAATAAAAGAGTTTAATTAATTATCCCTAATAAGATTAGGGAACCTAATTAATTAAAGAAATTTAATTAATTAAATAATACTCTATTTTAATAATATTAAAAGGGTTAACTAATATCTTTATAAAAGGGGTCTTATATCAGATATCAAGTGACGTGATTCCAATTGTTGGAGAGTATATTCTTTTTCTATAGAGATAAAAAAACTAGGGTTTAGCCAACCACCCTCCTTCTTGAATTTTTCTTCTTCCTTGCTGGATCACCTCTAGAGGCCAAACACTTGGGTGGCTAACGTTGATCAAATGAAGGAATCAAACCCGGTGAATTCAAGTTAAACGCGAAAAGGATTTGGATGTGAACTAATATCTGAGGAAGCTCGAATCTTCAAGGGTATAATTCTTGTTCTTCATCTTTTCGTTTAATTAATAATTATGCATAGAGGATTATCCGGGTATATGGTTTGTAAAATTTTAAAACTCTATTTTACCATGTTTTTGCTATTTTATGCAATTTAACTATGTCCATCATTATTACAAACCTAACAGTGGTATCAGAGCTAAACCATTATGCGAATTATTAATTGTTCAGATTTGATATGTATGTTGATATGTGTATAGAAAAAAAAAATTGGGCATAATTATTGTATAGAATCATGTTTTTGGAAAAAAAAAAACTGCATAATTCGAGAACTAAAAAAATAGATTCTGGAGATTGGCGCCACATCGCCTAATGCTAGTTCTCTAGCGGCGCTGCAGTGCCACTCTTCAGAAACAAAATATATTTTTTATTTTGATTTTTATTAAGATAAAAGGTTTATTTTTATTAAAATTAAATTAAATGTTTTTCTAGTAATTCTAAATTAAAAAATAAAGGAGTTTATTTTGATTTGGAATTGGATTCAAATAAAGTTGTTTATTTTAATTGGAATTGGATTCCACGTTTGTTTGAATAAAAGAGTTTTTTTAAAAGTTTTATAATAACTTGGAATTGGATTCCACGTTTGTTTGAAAAAAAAGAGTTTATTAAGAATTTATATATTAACTTGGAATTGGATTCCACGTTTGTTTGAATAAAAGAGTTTATTCACATATAGAATAGGATTTTATGTTTCTTAGAATAAAGGAGTTTATTCACACATGGAATAGGATTCCATATGAGACCCCAAATTTTATGAATAAAGATTTAAATTTCTCAAAATATTTTTTTGAATATTATGGTGTGGATTTAATATAATGTTATAGTTGTGGGTAATATTTATAAATTTTGCAAAGTAAGCAAGTTGTTATATAATATTTGATTGGTCAGGGAATATTCGTTTTAACAGGAAATATTCGTACGACGGCATAATCATTGGTAGACCCCATAACGAAAGTATTTTCGTAGTTAGAAAACGACAGAATTATCATTTTATAAAAATAACGGTGAAAGTGTTCTTCGTTAAAAGCTGTTGAACTACCCGGTAGTAAAAAATAAAGAATAATGTCTGGCGTGGTTGCATAGTAATGTACACACAGTATTGATTATTAATGCTTACGTAAGAAGTCACTCGGTTATACTCAATTATTGCTACAAAGAATTTTTCGCATCATATCTCATATATTATTGATTCAATTATTGTCATAGTATCATCTCGCATAATATGTTATATTATTAAATCAATAATTGAGAAGGCAAAGTTATTCATATTATTATTTGCAATATTGATGATGTCTAGAAGTTTCGTCGAAAAGAGGTTTGGTCACCTAATTGCGGCGCTGATAAGGAGAAATCCTTATCGAAAGCCCCTCTTTCCTAGAACGACACGGTTGTTAAATATTGTGAATTATAATATTAATGATGAATGTTATTAAAAATCGAAGTTGAGTTCGGAGTTGAATTTGGAGACACGGACGTGATATTTGAGTCTGGAACGATGAAATTAGTAGAAATAGACTATAAATACAAAATTTGTTGGGGTTGACTTTTTGGTCAAAAAAGTCAATAGTTGACTTTTTCGGAAAAAAGTCAAACTTCGAAATTGATAGTTCCATTGTGTTGGAATTATTAGTGTTAGTGGAAATCGATATTTATTTCGATAATAATTGATGTTAGAGGTTATATTGACCGATCGGGTAATTAATCGGATAAATGAGGAATTAATTGCTATTAATTCACATGATTATAACTATTTGTTCACATGTGAGTACTATTGATTCACATTCTTGTACTATTAGGGGAGGTGGTGCAAGATTGATAATACTTGCATGACTAAATTAAAAATGGAGGTATAGATGAAGGTACTATAATATAATTATTTTTTTCACATGATTAGAACTATTGAGTCACATGATTTACTATTGATTCACATGATTTACTATTAGGGGAGGTGGTGCAAATTTGATAATACTTGCAAGACTAAATTAAAAATGAAAAAAAAAAAAGAGGAAGGTATTATATTATAATATTTTGAGCCCCAAAACGTGCAATTATCAAAATTATATTTTCCTATAAATAGAAGTTCATTCTTCCTTCATCTCTCACCATTTCACTAAAGCTATAGAGCAATTATTATGGAGAGAAATTATAGAGAGAAAGAAGAAGAGAAGTCTGCTACCTCACTATTCTAGTATCAAGTTTTCTTCTGAGGTAAGGGGTATTATTTATTTCATATTCTGAAGAGATGATATTTTTCGTATTCGTATGAATATTATATTCGTTCAATATTCGTAAGGAATATCATCTTCGTTCAATATTCGTTGGAATATTATTCGATAGACGTAAGGGGTATTATTCTTTCGTATTCATGAAAAGAGTTATTTTCTTTCAATACTCATAAGGGTTGTTATTCCATTCTTTATTATTATGTTGGAATAACATGTCTATGCGAAGTACCGCATACATGGTGAAATTCTTCTATTATTCCATTCTTTATTATTCTGTTGGAATAACCTGTCTGTGCGGTCTATTGCATGCCTGGTCAAATTTTCTTGTTATTCCATTCTTTATTATCCTGTTGGAATAACCTGTCTGTGCAGTCTATCGCATGCATGGTGAATTCTTCTGTTATTCCATTCTGTTGGAATAACCTGTTTATGTGGATTACCGCATGCATGGTGAATGATCCTTTGTATTCATTCCTTATTAAATTGTGGAAATGATCTGTCTACGTGGATTACCGTATGGCGGGTAAAAATCCATTTGCAGTTTCGTATATTCAATTATACTCGTCTAAAATATCATTTCTTTTGTACTCATCGTGGTATATCATTTTCTTTGGTAATTTTTTTTACGAGTTACTATTCACCCGGTTACTATTCACTCTAGTATTATTCACTCGGGTATTCGGGGCATTTTTGGTGCTGGAGTACTATTCATGAGTTACTATACATCTGATTACTATTCACTCTAGTATTATTCACTCGGGTATTCAGGATTTTCGTGTCGGGGTACTATTCACGGGGTACTATTCCTGAAGTACTATTCACGGGATACTATTCACCCAAAAAATATTTTTTTCTTGTCCAAATTATTTTTGGTACATGAATATTATTCTTGAATTTTACTCTACAAAGTAGTATCATGTTGACAATTTGGACGTTATTGATTTCTGGATAAATTAAATTATAAATCTTTAAAATTTATCCTTGAACTTGTTTTATTGAATTATTATGTCATTGCCATCATCCTCATGCTTATATTGTGATTAAAGTCATCTTTGGCTTACGTGCATAGATGGACTTGTATTTATTATGACCAGGAATTATTCGGTATAATTATGACCGTAATGTAACGAATGATGTGGTGAAAGTCCTCATTGGCCTGTAGTTCATTGATGGACAGTTGTTGGTATGATTATGACCAGGGATTATTTGGTATAATCATGACCATTGATGATTACATGAATATCCTTGGTCGTGGTGCAGGGATATTTTGATTTTATTTATTAAGCTGAGTCTCAGCGATAAATTTGATGAAAAACTTTTTAAATCATAGAAGATAGTAGATTTTATGCTCTACTTGACTCTTCTAATGGATTGCTTATTTCCGCTACAGTTGTTGATCTAAAACTTGTTGTCTATTGTATTCTATTAGTTGTTATACTGTTGAAGGCTAAGGATAATTTATTCTGCATTATCTTAGTCATAATATTTTCTTCGGGCTAGTTGAGCTCACCCTTTCTTTCATTATTCTCTTCAGGAAATGAGAATATAGCTGGGACGAGTCAAGGAATGGAGTGATGGTCCAGGATAAATGGCTTTAGTAGTCCTCACTATTTTACGGAATAATGTGATAATAATTGTAATGAGGACACCATTGAGTGTGGATATTGTGTAGATGACAATATTCTTGTTTAAACTCTCAACTATGTTTTGTCGTATTTTACACGACTGTTGTATAATTAAGTTTGTATTTAATTTATGTACCATGTATCTGGCGACCCAAGATGGGTGATGTATACCTGTTTTGGGGGCGTCACAGTTAGTATCATAGCTTAGGGATATGATCCCTAGGTGAGATGTGAGATAAGAACTAGGAGGGGAGAGACGGGGAATTCCTTCGCTAGTATGACTTACCTAAGTTTATTTGGTATTTAATTGGTCGATCAGAGTATAGGAATAATATGTGATATGTTAATTAAACCTTGTTTTGTGACAGTGTTTGAAAATGGCATTTGAAAATGTTGAGATCAGCAATGAAGCACATGAGACCATTGAGTCACCAACGATCAATACCCAGGATAATGTGCAACAGGAAGACAATAATCCTCAGGTAAATAACAACACCAATCAAATGATGAACGATAAGATGTTCATAGGCTTTATGCAATTCATGCAACATCAGGTGAGAGAGACTTCTGTTCAAAATGCAGGTGGAAACACTTGTAACTCTCGGATGGTCACTGCTAAGCAGTTCAAGGAGCTGGGACCGCCAGAGTTTTTGGTCGGAGAATATTCATTTTAACAGGGAATATTCGTACGATGGCACAATCATTGGTGGACCCCACAACGGAAGTATTGTCGTAGTTAGAAAATGACAAAATTATCATTTTATAAAAATAACGGCGAAAGTGTTACCGTTAAAATTGTTGAACTACCCGGTAGTAAAAGTACAGTAATACGCGTGGTTGCATAGTAGCACACGGTATTGATTATTAATGCTTACGTAAGAAGTCACTCAGTTATACTCAATTATTGCTACATTAATTGATGCATCATATCTCTCATATTATTTATTCAATTATTGTCACAGTATCATCTGCATAATATGTTATATTATTAAATCAATAATTGAGACGACAAAGTTATTCATATTATTATTTACAATATTGACAATGTCTAGAAGTTCTGTCAAGGAGATGTTTTGTCACCTAATGCGTGCCAATAAGAGAAAATCTTATCTGAAAGCCGCCTCTTTCCTGGGAACGACCTGGTTGTTAAATATTGTGAGTTATAATATTAATGATAAATAAGTTTGTGTTGATTAAAGATGAAATTGATAGTTTCATTGTGTTGGAATTATTAGTGTTAGTGGAAATCGATATTTATTTCGATAATAATTGATGTCTAGAGGTTATATTGACCAATCGGGTTATTAATCGGATAAATGAGGAATTAATTACTATTAATTCACATGATTATAACTATTTGTTCACATGTGTGTACTATCGATTCACATTCTTGTACTATTAGGGGAGGTGGTGCAAGATTGATAATACTTGCATGACTAAATTAAAAATGGAGGTATAGATGAAGGTACTATATCTTGTAATTATTTTTTCATATGATTAGAACTATTGAGTCACATGATTTACTATTGATTCACATGATTTACTATTAGGGGAGGTGGTGCAAGTTTGATAATACTTGCAGGACTAAATTAAAAATGAAGAAAAAGAGGAAGGTATTATACTGTAGTATTTTGAGCCCCAAAACGTGCAATTATTGAAACTATATTTTCCTATAAATAGAAGCTCATTCTTCTTTCATTTCTCACCATTTCACTAAAGCTATAGAGCAATTATTATATAGAGAAATTATGGAGAGAAAGAAGAAGAGAAGTCTACTACCTCACTATTCCAGTATCAAGTTTTCTTCTAAGGTAAGGGGTATTATTTATTTCATATTCTGAAGAGATGTTATTTTTCGTATTCGTATGAATATTATATTCGTTCAATATTCATAAAGAATATCATCTTCATTCAATATTCGTTGGAATATTATTCGACAGACGTAAAGGGTATTATTCTTTCGTATTCATGAAGAGAGTTATTTTCTTTCACTACTCATAAGGGTTGTTATTCCATTATTTATTATTATGTTGGAATAACCTATCTATGCGAAGTACCGCATACATGGTGAAATTCTTCTGTTATTCCATTCTTTATTATTCTGTTGGAATAACCTGTCTGTGCGGTCTATCGCATGCCTGGTCAAATTTTCTTGTTATTCCATTCTTTATTATTCTATTGGAATATCCTATCTGTGCGGATTACGTATGACCTAGTTCTGTTCTTTATTATTTTGTTAGAATATCCTGTCTGTGCAGATTACGCATGACCTGGTTCCATTCTTTATTATTCTTTTGGAATAACCTGTCTGTGCGGTCTATCGCATGCATGGTGAATTCTTCTGTTACTCTATTCTTTATTATTCTGTTGGAATAAAATTTTTATGTGGATTACCACATGCATGGTGAATGATCTTTCGTATTCATTCCTTATTAAATTATGAAAATGATCATTCACGTGGATTACCGTATGGCGATTAAAAATCCATTTGAGTTTCTTATATTCTATTATACCGCCCCGAGATATCATTTCTTTTATACTCGCCATGGTATATCATTTTCTTTGGTATTTTTTTATGAGTTACTATTCACGGATTACTATTCAGCCAGTTACTATTCACTCTGGTATTATTAACTCGGGTATTCAGGGCACTTTTCATGCCATAGTACTATTCATGAGTTACTATTCACCCGATTACTATTCACTCTAGTATCATTCACTCGGGTATTCGGGACAATTTTCGTGTTGGGGTACTATTCACAGGGTACTATTCCTGAAGTACTATTCATGGGGTACTATTCACCCAAAAAATAAATTTCTTTTTTGTCCAAATTATTTTTGGTACATGAATATTATTCTTGAATTATACTCTACAAAGCTGTATCATGTTGACAATTTTGACGTTATTAATTTCTGGATAAATTAAATTATAAATCTTTAAAATTTATCCTTGAACTTATTTTATTGAATTATTATGTCATTGTCATCATCCTCGTGCTTATATTGTGATTAAAGTCGTCTTTGGCTTACGTGCATAGATGGACTTGGTATGATTATGACCAGGGATTATTCGGTATAATCATGACCGTAATGTAAAGAATGATGTGGTGAAAGTCATCATTGGTCTGTAGTTCATTGATGGACAGTTGTTGGTATGATTATGACCAGGGATTATTCGGTATAATCATGACCATTGATGATTACATGAATATCCTTGGTCGTGGTGCAGGGATGATTCGATTTTATTTATTAAGCTGAGTTTCAGCAATAAAGTTGATGAAAAACTTTTTAAATCATAGAAGATAGTAGATTTTATGCTCTACTTAACTCTTCTAATGGATTGCTTATTTTCGCTACAGTTGTTGATCTAAAACTTTTTGTCTATTGTATTCTATCAGTTGTTATACTGTTAAAGGCTAAGGATAATTTATTCTGCATTGTCTTGGTCATAATATTTCTTACTGGGCTAGTTGAGCTCACCCTTTCTTTCATTGTTCTCTTCAAGAAATGAGAATATAGCTGGGACGAGTCGGAGAATGGAGTGACGGTCCAAGATAAATGGCTTTAGTAGTCCTCACCATTCTACGGAATAATGTGATAATAATTGTAATGGGGAAACCATTAAGTGTGGATATTGTCTAGATGACAATATTCTTGTTTAAACTCTCAGCTATGTTTTGTCGTATTTTACATGACTGTTGTATAATTAAGTTTGTATTTGATTTATGTACCATGTATCTGACGACCCAAGATGGGTGATGTATACCTGTTTTGGGGGCGTCACATTCCATGTTTTCTAAAATTAAATGTGTTTAATTTTAATAAGGAATAGGATTCAACATATTTTATTTTTCAACAATTATAAGTTAAAATAAAGGAGTTTATTTTGTACTTTAAATTAGATTCGTTTTTAATTAAAATAAAGGAGTTTATTTTGATTAGAAGTTTGATTAAAAATAAAGTATTTTATTTTTATTCAAAATTGGATAAAATAAAATAAATAAATTTATTATGATTTTGATTAAAATAAAGGAGTTTATTTTGTTTCAAAATTGGATTTTAAGCCAAATTAAAATTTCCCATTAAATTGATATCAATGTATACATTGAATGTTTATTATTCATGAGATGAATGTTATTTATTGATGCATATGTTGACATGTATGATAATAAATGGGATTGATTATGGACTATTGACTAATGTGTTTAAATTTTATTTTAGTTGGATGCGTGAATGTATGAGTTTAATTAAATGGGGTCTGCGTACCTTGTCTTCTCTAATTTTTTCTTAATGTAAATTCTATCTCCCTCGTATGTACTTCCCCTTTAATGTTGATCAAGATTTCTATTTATTTTAAATAGTTTTGTAATAGGAATAGTTAGAATTAATTTTGAAGAATTGGAGATCAAGGAGCAAGGAGCGCTTGAAGACCCGTTTGTAATGGAGCCCGAGATTTAAATGTAATAGTTATATTTAAATATAATTCTTGCACCCTAGGTTTGACCTTTTGGTTCATTTGGTAGCACTAGTGAACCAAACTAGAATAAAGTTCATAATCAATCCAGGTAGAATATAGTATTCTATATGTGCATGCTTATACTATATATATATTATATTATGCAAACATATTTCGCATGTTAATTAATATGACGCCTATTTTATACATATATATATATATATATATATGTGTGTGTGTGTGTGTGTATGTGCATGCGTGCTAAACAAGACGAGACAAATTAATAACAAACCCCTCAAAGATTTTATATTAAATCCTAAGCGTTCAAGGATATTTGGAATATCGAACGTCGCCTTCTAGCATGATAAAAAATAATAGAGTATCAATTAATTATTATAAGTTTGTTGTGTCACCACAAGGCTTATCTTAATTTTTTGAGATGTTAATTTTATCACATTTGATGCTTATAAATAAAATTGAATAATGTTGTTTTGTTGTGTCTCCACAAAGACAATGTTCGGATGTGTCACCACTTGATCAAAATAATCTAAGAGGCAAAATAAAAAGAGTTACATGAAGATGTAATTGACAAGAGGTGTCTATCTATTTATTTATACATAGTTTGTTGTGTCACCACAAGGCTATATACATTTGAAATGAGATCCTTATTCTCATTAGAAAATCTTTAATTAGATTTTGTTGAACTATGTGAGGGTAATATAGTTTAATGAAAATAGTAGGAGATACTAATTTAAAACAAGACCTAAATTATTTTGGTAATTAATAAAAGAATGTATGCTAAAATATTGTTAAGTACAAATTCATTTACAAAATTTAACAATGTCTAAATTACTATTACTGCGAAACATATTAGATGTTAATTAATTGGACCGAATTAAAGGGATTGGTTAAGGAATTTGAGAATAGTTCTCATGACTGAACAAGCTATCATATGTCCTTAATATGTCTATCCTTGCAATGGTTGCAGATAATGCCTCTATGAAAGAAATTACAACTTTTAGAAAGTGGCAAGATGATGCATAGTTAGCTCAATGCATCATGCTCGCATCCATGAGTAACGAGCTTCAGCATCAGCATGAAACTATGGATGCTGCTATTATACTCTTACACATCAAGTAGTTGATGGTGAGGAAAGTAGGACTGATTGATATTAGATATCAAAGGAGCTCTTCCGATCTAGAATGACCGATAACACTACAGTACAGACAAAAACTCCTTAACATGATCAATTTCATTGAACAATTAGGACAACAGGTTTTGTTATGGATGAAGAGTTGAGCCAAGATTTGATCTTTCACTCACTCCTGGAATATTTTCACAATTGGTGTGAATTTTTCATATGAATAAGCTAGATATCAGCCTCGCTGATTTACTTAACATGTTTTAAAATGTTGAGAGTCAGTTTCCAACCAAGAAAGACCAAGTCTTACTGGTAGGGACCAAAGGATCTTCTAAAAAGAAGAACAGTTCTAAGAAGGTAAATAAAAAGACAAAAATAAAGGATAATAAGAACAAAACTGATACGGATAGAAAAGGAGTTTGCTTTCACAGCAATAAGCTTGAACACTGAAAAGAAACTACGAGAAGCATCTTGCAGAGGCTAACCAAAAGAAGCTTAGTGAAGTTTTGGTTAGAAATACAATTTTATTCATGATTTAAATAAATCTTTTGCAACTTAAGGTTCTACTTGGGTATTGGATACCAGCTTTGGTTTTCATAAATATATATTTATGAAGGAACCAAGTAGAAGTAGAAAGCTAAACAAAGATAAGTAATCCTATGTGTGGGAAATGAAGCAAAGGTTATTGCATTAGCCATAGGAACTTATAGTTTAGCGCAACCTACGTGAAAGTCTATTAAGTCAATAAGTTATTATTGTATTTCAGTTCTTATTAAAACATTATTTCTATTTTGTTGTTGGACAACAAAATTTTTGGTATTATATGTAAGAGCAATTGTTGTTCTATTTATAATAATAATATTTTGTATAGAACTAGAGTATTACTTAATGGACTTCGTGTACTTTACTTCCATGAAAAATTATTTTGCAAATTGAAAAAACTAGTATAAGAAAAGGAGATGATCATTCAAAGAGTTGAATATTTGTATTTGATGAAATACAAGTATGAATCATTTGAAAGGTTCAAAGAATTCAGAAGTGAAACTAATTGAAAAGTATTAGGATTCTTTGATTAGATCAAGGAAGGAATACTTGTGTAATAAGTTTCTAGATCATCTCAAATGGTTTTCTCACAATAGACGCCTACTAATACCCAATAATTGATTGATATATTTGAAAGGAAAAATCGTACCTTGTTGGACATGGTATGGTCCATAATGATTTTATAAACATTTCAGTATCCTTCTGGGGTAATGCCCTAGAAATGGCTGCATATCTACGAAAAAGGTAACTTCAAAATGCGGCCCCAAGACTCCATAAAAGTTATGGACATGGAGGATTCCTAATCTTAAGTATATTAAGATAAAGGAGTTGTCCAGCTTATGTGAAAAGGTTTCAAAGGTTAAGCTTAGGATAAAAATTTGACAAGTGTAGATTTGTGGGACATCCTAAAGTAAGTTTAGGGTATATATGTTCTATAATCCTACTAAGCAAAAGTTGTTTGTTACAAAACATGTTTCCTTATAAGATAAAAATGCTTATCATTCAAAGGGCTAGTGGGAGGATAATAAATCTTAAAGAGTTCAAGAACCACAAAGCACTATAAGCAAATAAGAGGAATCTGTAGATAGACCTATTGTAGCACAAACAAATCGTAAATCTGGAATACTACCAAAGATACCTGGGAGGTATGGATTCATCATGGATGATGATGATGAGGTACGCATCATAAAGATGATGATACAGTTACATACGATAAGGTAAGAGTTGTACACACTCAGATAAATGAATTAAAGTAAGTTTTTCAAATATGGAACATTCATTTTGATGAAACAATCAAAAGAGTTTGATTTTATTAAAAAATAAGAATGAACCTAGTGTGTACAAAAGGGTTAGTGGGAGCGTCATGATATTCCTAGTATTATATATTGATATACTACTGATAAGGAATTACATGCCAATGCTATAATTAGTGTAGACACTCGAAATTTTGTATTCCTATTACTAACCTTGCAGGAGGGCAAAATTATCTTCCAAAGATAACCTTGGGAGTCAATTCAGCTCAATCCCGGAAACAACCCCGGGTTACTTAGTTTTCAAACTCGAAGACAACCCCGAGATATTCAGTTTCAATCCCAGAGATAGCCCCGAGAGATTCAGTTCCAACCTCAGAGATAACCCCGAGGGATGCAGTTCCAGTTCTGGAGATAACCCCATAGAAATTAGTTCCAACCTCGGAGATAACCCCAAGGCACTCAGTTCCAACCCCGGGAGATCAAGCACACCTCAGAGATAACCCTGAGGACATTCAGCACCTACAACTGCCCAATCTTATAGATAACCTTGAGCAACGACTGCTACATCTGCACAAATCCAAAATTGTTATTTTTCCACCTCGATACTACATTCATGTAATCTCAACATCATTTCAACCTAGATTTCATATGAAGTATCCCACAAGAACCATAGCTCAAAATCCTGAGTGACTACTATACAAGACAACACACTAGATAGAATTTGAAGACTTAAAGATTTTGTCATGGACCTATCTTCACAGCTTCGTACAACCTCTTATCCCATGTCATTGTTTAGCTCTCGACAACGGCATTCCGAAAAGGTATAGCACGCCTCAATCAGATGCTCAGATTGAAAGTTATAAAGGTTTGAGCGGACAACGTGCTGCACGAATACACGTACTTCGAGACGAAAGGACCCGCATGGCCTGGAGTAACCCGGGTAGCCACAGGTAGACCCGCGACCATCACTTCTATAAATAGATGCCTTGGGCTGGCCATTTTAAGGAGAAAAAAGCGAGAAAACTGTGTCCATTTCAGTTCATAAACACATCCAGAGTGCTCTAAATTGAGTGATTCTTCTTTCTAAACACTTGTAAGCTCGTGTTTTGCTAAATACTAAAATTTAATCGATGGAAACCAAGTTTTCAGGTGTCAGAAGCTATCTAAAGTCTTCTTGGCAGCCCACTGTAAGATATTTCAGATTTTTAAGCTTTTTATCACTTCTGTATGAATATATATATATATATATATATATATATATATATATATATATATACTCCCATTGAGAGTCGCGTCGTGTGGGTATGCCTGGATAGTCGATCCGTGGCTTTTTATTGCTTTTATATATATATGAATACTTATATATATTATTATCAAACTCTGTTTGATTGAGCCCAAATATAATGTTCGGAGCATTTAGTTATTGTCACCAATAGACATATTATGATTTAGCTGGTTAGGGATGTGCATTTGACCTTCAACAGAAGCTTATGCATATTTACTGTTCTCGGTTAACCATTCCTTGATTCGTTTATAATCTGGAAAGTTAGGAGATTAGGTGACGCACTAGGGGAATTGTAATCCTATCTTGAATTCCTAGCTCAACTACTTCTCTTAATTTTATAGTCTTATTGAAATAGCTTAACCAACCTCTTATTTTTACTCGTTTAGATAAGATTAGTAACGACTTTGCCTTAGTATTTGTTTCCTTTTAAGTTGTTGTCCTCGTGGGTTCGACAACTCTCTTATCATTATATTACTTGTGGACCGCGTATGCTTGCGCGCAATTTGGCAATAGCAAAATTGACCAACAGTAGTGGTGTCCATGAGTTATATATATAATGTGGTGGGGCCCACATGTTCATGATTTTTTGGGGGGGGGGGGAGGAAAACCTGATGAATTGGTCAGGAGGGAGTTGAAATATTGAGTATTTATATATAAATATATATTATAATAAGTTTTATTTTATATGAAAAATAGAATATATTATATTTTATTATGCATAGTGGTTATATAGTGCTACATAGTGTTTGCATAGTAAATCAAAAAATTAAAAAGTTGTGTCCGTGAAGAATTCGTATGAATTCTACTGTGCGTCCGTGATTAAAATTTCTAAATAGTATCCTTCCATTCTCTTATTAATATGATGCTTAGTTTAGAATTGAAAATCACACCAGAATCAGATAATTCTTCTTCTATAATATTGAGCGTATTTCTTTAGAATTTAAGGATGCTTTGAGTGTAGAAAATAGTTAAAGTTTTCTTCAAGAATATATCCTCTATACCAGTTGGAATACTCATCTTTTTGAGGTAAGGAGTATTATTTATTTCATATTCGCTTAGGATATTATTTTTTGTATTCGTAAGAAATTTTATTTCGTTTAATATTCGCAAAAAATATTATCTTCATTTAAAATTCCTAAGGAATATTATCTTCGTTTAATATTTGTAAGGAATATTATTTTTGTTCAACAGTCATAAGGGATATTATTTTTGTTCAATATTCGTAAGAAATAATATTTTCTTCCATACTCTGTAGTATGTAAGTATTATTATTTCGTTTTAGATTATGAATTCTACACTCATTGTGTTAAAGTATTGCTTCTATACTCCGTGAAATTAGTAGAATATCCTTAAAATTTGCGCTTCATCTAGTATCTTTTCATGGAAATATTATTCTAAGCATTCTTTATAATTTTTGATCTTTTCATGTCGGGTTACTATTCACAGGGAACTATTCCCAAAGTACTATTCATGGGGTACTATTCACTCGGGTACTATTCACCCAGAGTACTATTCATGATAAAAATTGATTTCTTTTTGGTCCAAATCATTTTTGATACATTATTATTCTTGGATTTTACTCCACAAAGTAGTATCATGTTGACCATTTGAACGTTTTTAAACTTTGGATAAATTTAAAGTCTTTAATATTTATTCTTGATCTCATTTGATTGAATTTTTATATCATTGTCATCATCCTCATGTTTATATTGTGATGAAAGTCATCTTTGACCCATAGTGCATAGATGGACTGTTGATGGGTATGATTATGACCATGGATTATTCAGTATAATCATAACCTGTAATGTTAGAAGTGATGTGGATTATTGAGCTGAGTCTCAGTGATAGTTATTGGTATGATCATGGCCATGCGTTCTCTTTGGCCAAGGTTGCAAAGATAAATTATTGTTTGGCATGTTCATGACCATTGGTGAAAACATGGATATCTTTAGCCCATAGTGCATGGATAATTCGTGGTCGTGATACTCATGAATATCCTTGGCCCATAGTGCATGGATAATTCAGTGATGTGGATTATTTATTAAGCTGAGTCTCGGCTATAAAATTGATGATAATCTTTTAAATCATAGAAGATAGTAGATATCATGCTATGCTTGACTCTTCTAATGGATTGCTTATTCCGCTGCAGTTGTTGATCTAAAACTTGTTATCTATTATATTCTATCAGTTGTTATACTGTTGATGGCTAAGGATAATTTATTCTGCATTATCTTAGTCATAATATTTCTTACTGGGCTAGTTGAGCTCACCCTTATCTTTCCTTTGTTCTCGTGAGGAAATGAGAATATAGCCGGGACTAGTTTGGGAATGGATTGATGATCCGGATGGTTGTTTTAGTAGTCCTCACTGTTCTGTAAAATAGTGTGATAATAATTATAATGAGATTGAATTTGAGTTTGGATATTGTCTAGGAGACAATATTTGTATTAAAACTCACAGCTTATGTTTTTTTGTATTCTGCACGACATTTAACAGTTGTATAAATTAAGTTTGTATTTAAGTTTTGTACCATGTATTTGGCGACTCATAATGGGTGATGTATACCTCTTTTGGGGGCGTCACAGTTGGTATCAAATTAGGGATATGATCCCTGGCTGAGATGTGAGACTAGAACTAGGAGGGGAGAGACGGGTTAATCCATCACTAGTATGACCTACCTAAGTTATTTGTTATTTATTTGGTCGATCAGAGTATATGTATATTATGTCGTATGTCAATTAACCCTTGTTTGTGATAGTGTTTAAAAATGGCATCTTAAAATGTTGAGATAAGCAATGAAGCACATGAGACCGTTGAGTCACCGACGATAAATAACCAGGATATTGTACATTAGGAAGGAAATAATCCTCGTGTAAACAACAACACCGACCAAATGACGAACAATGGTATATTTAGGAACTTTTTAGAATTCATGCAACATCAAATGAGAGAGACTCCTGTTCATGATGCAGGTGGAGTCAATGGCAACTCACTGCTGGTCACCGTTAAGTAGTTTAAGGAGTTGGAACCACCAAAGTTTTTGGGAAAGCCAGAGCCACTTAACGCAAAGACGTGGATTAAGCATATCACCAAGATATTTGATGTCTTGGAATTGTCAGAGGAGCAAAAGTTTCCCTTCGCCACCTTTATGTTGCGTGAAGAAGAAGATTACTGGTGGGAATCTGTAAAATGTACTCATCTTTTCGCACTAAAGATGTCTTGGGAGAAGTTCCAAGAATTTTTCAACAACAAGTACTTTCCTAAAAGTATTCGTCACATGAAGGAGGTGGAATTCATCAAGTTGGAGCAAAACAATATGACCGTGTCGCACTACGAGGCTAAGTTTTCCGAGTTGTCTCGGTTTGCATCCCATTTGGTTGATAATGAGGAGTGAATGCCGCGAATGTTTCTGTGAGGTTTGAAACCTTAAATACATCAATACCTCATTTCTCACAAACTTTATTTGTATTTAGATGTTGTGAATAGGGCTCAATTAGAACGCGATTATGAGTCAACTCAACCAAAAGGCAACGACCAAGAATACGATAATAATTGTACCGGTGGAAACGGCCATCGGAACAACGATAACCATCGTGGAAATCATCATGCCAAAAATGGTAACCACTTCGGTGTAATCATGGCCAATATAATAGGAAAGGTGAACTAAATGAAAACAACTTCTAGAAGAGAAGGTTCAATAATGATGGAAAGACAGCAGCACCAGCACCCATTTCCAAGGAAGGAGAATGACCATCGGTCGTATGTTTCAAATACGGACAGGAGGGACACATCCGTCCAATCTGTACGCAGCAACCCAAAGCGTGTTTCAATTGCAGAAGAGAAGGTCACCTAGCTCAATTTTGTCGTGTAGTGAAGTCAAGTCCAGCTGGGATAGTGACGCCAAAGGATATCCCAGACAAGTCAAAGTCGGTAGTTTAAGTGAGAGCATTTGTCGAGGAACCCGAACAAAGTTATCACGGGTAAGTTAATCATAAATTTTTGCGAAGTCTTTACCTTATTCGATACCGGTTCTACCCACTCTTTTATTTCTCCTACTTGCGCTCAACGTTTAAACTCGACTTAGGAGAAATTAGACTTTGACTTATCTATTGAAACTCTGTTGGGAGAAACCTTCATTACATCCACTGTTTGTAAATCTTGTTTGATTCAAATCGGCACCCTCACGTTACCTATCGATCATATCTCTTTGAAAATACTTGCCTTTGAGGTGATTTTAGGAATCGACTGGTTAACTACTCATCATGCTAAAATTGATTATTTTTGTAAGGTTGTTAGCTTTCATATTCCTAACGTGGTAGCAAACGTGGTAGCTGACGCGTTGAGTAGAAGATCGTATGTGATTACGAGTACGACGTTGTTAACACAAAGACCCATTTGTATATTTACAAAGGATGGAGATAGAGTTAAAGACTCCAAGAACCTACGTGAAGATAGAGAATATACGATTAGAATCAACTTTAATCGATAAAGATAAAGCCGCTCAAGCTCCAGACTCAGAGCTAATGAATGTGAAGAAAAAGGTTCGAGAAGGCGTTATTCTAGAAGCAAGAATCAATGAAGAAAGGAAATCTCAACCTTCGATTTTATTGGTCCATTTGAAATCCTCGATCAAGTAGAAATTGTGGCCTATAGACTCGCCTTATCACTAAGTATGTCGTGTGTTCATAACATTTTTCACGTATCGATATTACGTAAATATGTGGACGACTCGAACCATATTATTGAATTAAGACTAGATGAGATAGCAGAAGATTTAACGTATGAGGTGATACATGTTAAAATCTTGGATAAGAAGAAACATATTCTACACTCAAAGGTTATACCTCAAGAGTTAGAATCTGACGAGGTATCCTCACCTCTTCGACATACCAGGTACGTACACCAATTTTGAGGACGAAATTTCATAAGAAGGGGAGGTTGTAAGACCCCAACTTTTATGAATAAAAATAAATTTTTCTCGAAATATATTTTTGAATATAATGCTGTGGATTTGATATAATGTTATAGTTGTGGGTAATATTTATAAATTTTGCCAAGTAAGCAAGTTTTTATGAAATATTCGATTGGTCAGGAAATATTCGTTTTAACAAGGAATATTCGTACGATGGCACAATCATTGGTCGACCCCACAACGGCATTACTATCGGAGTTAGAAAACGACAGAAATATCTTTTTATAAAAATAACGGCGAAAGTTTTACCGTTAACTGTTGAAATACCCGGTGATAAAAATACAGTAATACGCGTGGTTTCATAGTAGCACATGATATTGATTATTGATGCTTACGTGAGAAGTTACTTAGTTTTATTCAATTATTGCTACAGTAATTGCTACATAGTATCTCACGTTATTGATTCAATTATTGTCATAATATTTTATATTATTAAATCAATAATTGAGATGACAAGTTATTTATATTATTATTTGCATAATTAATAATGTCTAGAAAATTCTGTCGAGGAAAAGGGTTTGGTCACCTAATTGCGCGCCAATAGGGAGAAATCCTTATCGGAAAGCCCCCTCTTTTTTCTGGGAACGATCTGGTTGTTAGTATTGCGAGTTATAATAATGATGAACAAATGTTTTTAAAAATATTGAGGGGATTTTTATGAAGCATTTGTTGTAAATTTTGGCGTATTATTTGGACCCCCACTTACTCATTTTTCAAAATAATCAGTAGAAAGTTATTCAGTATATATAATAAGTGGTGGGGCCCACGAGTTATATATATAATGTGGCGGGGCCCACATGTTTATGACTTGGTCGGGAGGGAGTTGAAATATTGAGTATTTATATATTAATATATATTATAATAAGTTTTGTTTTATATGAAAAATAGAATATATTATATTTTATTATGCATAGTATTTGCATAGTAAATCTGAAAATCAAAAAGTTGCGTCCGTTAAGAATTCGTATGAATTCTACTGTGCGTCCGTGATTAAAATTTCTAATTAGTATTCTCTCATTCTCCTATAAATAGGATGCTTAGTTTAGAATTGAAAATCACACCATAATCAGAGAATTCTTCTTTGATAATATTAAGCGTATTTCTTTAGAGTTTATGGAAGCTTTGAGTGTAGAAAATAGTGAAAGTTTTCTTCAAGAATATATCTGCTATACTAGTGGGAATACTCTTCTTTTTGAGGTAAGGGGTATTATTTATTTCATATTCGCTTTCGATATTATTTTTCGTATTCGTAATAAATTTTATTTCGTTCAATATTCGCAAGAAATATTATCTTCATTTAATATCCGTAAGGAATATTATCTTCGTTTAATATTCGTAAGGAATATTATTTTCGTTCAACGGTCGTAAGGGATATTATTTTTGTTCAATATTCGTAAGAAATAATATTTTCTTCCATACTCTGTAGTATGTAAGTAATATTATTTCATTTCAGATTCCAATTTTTACACTAATTATGTTAAAGTATTGCTTCTATACTCCGTGAAATTAGTAGAATATCCTTAAAATATGTGTTTCATCTAGTATCTTTTCATGGAAATATTATTCTGAGCATTCTTGATAATTTTTGATCTTTTCATGTCGGGTTACTATTCACAGGGTACTATTCCCAAAGTAGTATTCACGGGGTACTATTCACCCAAGTACTATTCATGATAAAAATTGAATTTTTTTCGGTCTAAATCATTTTTGATACATTATTATTCTTGAATTTTACACCACAAAGCAGTATCATGTTGACCATTTGAACGTTTTTAAACTTTGGATAAATTTAAAGTCTTTAATATTTATCCTTGATCTCATTTGATTGAATTTTTATATCATTGTCATCATCCTCATGCTTATATTGAGAAGAAAGTCATCTTTGGCCCATAGTGCGTAGATGGACTGTTGATGAGTATGATTATGACCAGGGATTATTCGGTATAATCATGACCTGTAATGTTACAAGTGATATGGATTATTGAGCTGAGTCTCAGCGACCGTTATGGGTATGATCATGACCATGCATTCTCTTCGGCCAAGGGTGCAAAGGTGAATTGTTGTTTGGCATGCTCATAACCATTGGTGAAAATACTAATATATTTAGCCCGTAGTGCATGGATAATTCGTGGTCGTGATACTAATAAATATCCTTGTCCCATAGTGCATGGATAATTCAATGATGTGGATTATTTATTTTGCTGAGTCTCAGCGATAAAATTGATGATAAACTTTTAAATCATAGAAGATAGTAGATATCATGCTCTACTTGACTCTTCTAATGGATTGCTTATTCCGCTGCAGTTGTTGATCTAAAACTTGTTGTCTATTGTATTCTATCAGTTGTTATACTGTAGAAGGCTAAGGATAATTTATTCTGCACTATCTTAGTCATAATATTTCTTACTAGGTTAGTTGAGCTCACCCTTTTCTTTCACTGTTCTCTTCAGGAAATGAGAATATAGTTGGGACTAGTCGAGAAATGGATTAATGGTCCAGATGGTTGTTTTAGTAGTCCTCACTGTTCTATAAAATAGTGTGATAATAATTGTAATGAGATTGAATTTGAGTTTGGATATTGTCTAGGAGACAATATTTGTATTAAAACTCGCAGCTTATGGTTTATCGTATTCTACACGACACTTAACAGTTTTATAAATTAAGTTTGTAATTAAGTTTTGTACCATGTATTTGGCGGCTCAGAATGGGTGATGTATACCTATTTTGGGGGTGTAACAAGTTCAATCCCGAAGATATCCCTGGAATCCTCAGTTTTCAATCTTAGAGACAAACCCGAGATACTCAGTTTCAATCTCGGAGACAACCCCAGGAGATTCAGTTCCAACCTCGGAGATAACCCCGAGGGATGCAGTTCTAGTTCTGGAGATAACCCCAGAAAAGTCCGTTCTAACCCCCAGAGAAGTCAGTTCCAACCTCGGAGATAACCTCGAGGCACTCAGTTCCAACCCCAGAGATAATCCCGGGAGGTCAGGAAGACCTCAGAGACAACCCTGAGGACATTTAATACCCACAGCAGCCCAATCTCAGAGATAACCCTAAGCAACGACTGCTACATTTGCACAAAGCCAAGGATAACCCTGGTGAGGGGCAAAATCATCATTTTGCCACCTCAATATTACATCCATGCCATCTCAACATCATTTTAACCCATGTTTCATACCAAGTGTCCCACAAGAACCATAGCTCAAAATCCTATGTGACTACTACGCAAGACAACACACCAAATAAAATTTGAAGACTTGAAGATTTGGTCATAGACCCATCTTCCCGGCTTCGTACAACCTCTTATCCCATGTCATTTTGTATCTCTCGACAACAGTAGTCTGGAAAGGTATAGCACACCTCAATCGGATGCCCTGATTAAAAGTTATGAAGGTTCGAACGGACAGCGCGTTGCACGAGTGTACGTACTTTGAGATGGCAGGACCAGCAGAGCCCGGGCACCTCGGGCAACCATAGGTGGACCCGCGGCTGCCGCTGTTAGACCTGCGACACCCTCTTCTATAAATA
This sequence comes from Panax ginseng, assembly GCA_020205605.1. Taxonomy (NCBI): domain Eukaryota; kingdom Viridiplantae; phylum Streptophyta; class Magnoliopsida; order Apiales; family Araliaceae; genus Panax; species Panax ginseng. The sequence goes on along the minus strand of CM035133.1, from coordinate 90,861,689 downwards.
GAGGGCTTGGGTGGCCATTTTAAAAAGAGGAAGAGCGAGAAAACCCTACCCATTTCACTCTGTACACACTTCTATAGTGCTCCAAATTGAGTGCTTCCTTTTTCTAAACACTCGTGAGCTCGTGTTTTACCATATATTAAAATTTAGCCGGTTGAAACCGAGTATTCATTCATCAAAAGCTATCTGAAGTCTTATTTGGTAGCCCACTATAAGATATTTCAGATTTTTAAGCTTTTTCTCATTATTATACCTAAATATCTATTCACGTTTAGAGTTGTGTTATTTGGGTATGCCCGGATCGTCGATTCGTGGCTTTTTATTGCTTATATATATATAACTGTTTGTCGGCCTGCGGGTTAGATTTGCAGAAATCTGGCTATTTCTCACTTTAATCAATTCATTGTGACTAAATTGGAACCGTTGAAGCCGGAATGCTTAGATTTACTCAAATCTAATTCGTTTTCTAGATTTTGCTACGGGCTAGATTTGTCTCAATCTGGCTATTTCACACTTTAACTAGAACCAATGAAGCTGAAATAGTTTAGATTTATTCAAATCTAGTTCTTGTTTTAGCTTTTTTACATATTGCTTTATCATGTGAGCCTAGGAATCATGTGATCACATATTCAATTCCTGAATCTAGATTCAGTTCTTGAATCTAGATTCGGTTCCCGTGATGGATATTTTCAGCTACAGCCAACTTGTAAATTATTCACGCTGTCTGAATTTCCTTAGATGGCTCTCATGGCCACAAGGAGTTCGGCATTGCTATGTATCTTATTTTCTCCAAGATGCTTCGCATCTCTAAAATAATAAAAACAAACAAGCCGAAAACATAATAAAATGGAAGTATGAAAGGCCTCAATTACTGTTGACCATAAGGGTTTGAAAAACCTATTTTATAAAACTTCACTACCATATCTCGTTAAAATTAAACTTTTATTCAAACGTCAAACCCTTTGTATATAGGTGAAAACGAGGCATAGCACTACTTTCAAACAACTGCACATAGACTTAAACACACACACACATTTAGATAAAAGTTTAAATGAAAAAGGTGGCGGTAACTGTGTTATCACAAATGTCGGGGGTGCCTAACACCTTCCCTCTGCATAATCAAGGCCCCGGACCCTAACGAATTTCAGTTTTGCAGACCAGTTAAACAGTGTCACATCACTAGGTCTATGTGCAAACCATTTCTCGGTTGAGTTGGTGCAACCATTTAAAAATACCAATTAGTGACACTTACAGTCAAATAGACGACATATACATGTCGGACCTTTTTAAACTTATTTTTTCAAGCAAATCTCACCTAACATGAGAACACCAAAAGACAAGAACAAAAAGGGATAAATAAAAATCCCGACGTCGACATGTGACGACTCTGCTGGGGACATCCAGTAAGAGGTCTTAAGCTGCTATTTAAAAACTTTTCAAAACTTTTATCTGCATGTGTGTGAATGTTGCATTTACATTTAAATGAATGTGTACTAATGCTTTGATTTCTACAATTAGTGCTTTACACCATATCTGCCTGTGATAATAGTGCTTCGCACATGTCTTCATTTCCATATGGTAAGACACGATGTATGTGAATGTATGTTATACGGTCCCTCCCCCAGGAGGCTATCCTGTCGGTGTTTGATTACTGGACTCGTAGGGAGAGTAATTCCAACGAGGCTCAGGAAAGGCACCACCCAAATTCACTCCAGTTGAAAGATCGGAATAACTTCCCATCGAGTAAATTGTGATGATCTGAGACCTTCATGCCAAAAACCCATGAGAGTAGCCTAAGATAGGTTAGCCTCCGATAAACCAAACGCGGAGGGAAGTCTCTTCATACCTTCCCATTTCAATTACTTGTAATTTTAATTACTTGTAATTTTATTTCCATATCAATCTCAATGTAATGGAAAATATAAAGGAATATGTGAACATGCATTCCCTTTTATATCAAAACTTGTCATGTTATCCTATCATTAAAACAAACTGACATTCGTTTTGCAGGATAATAATGTGACGCCCCCAAAAAAGGTCCAATCCATCCAACCTATTCTGAGTCGCCAAATACATGGTACAGAAAACAACTACAACTTTATTACTACAATTGTCGTGCAAAATACAACAACACATATGTTGTGAGTTTAAATACCAACTGTGACTCTGGACACCAACTTGTTTCAGCACCTCACATTGATACCTTACATAAAGGTACAGTCAATAACTGTTTTAGAAATTAAAATCTTTGAAAAATGCTCAAGAAAACCTTCGTACATGGGAGGCCATGCATCTAAGTTATGATAGATATCATATGTCCACAGAATTATCCTTGGTTGACCCAATAGACCCCAAAGAAAAACGAGAAGATTACTATCATGTTCTTTCCAATGGTGAGTCTTCTTTTGACATATAACTATCTCCACTGTCGACAATTGGAAATTATATTTCAACCGAACTCCAAGATCATATAGGTAGTGGTCGTAGATATACTCAGCAAGTGGATGTGCACAACCCTGTCTTATGATAACTCGTAGGTCATTAGACATCTTGTATGATAGTGGCAAAACACCCTTCCAAAGTTGGGTTCACCTCACCCTATTCGGTTCACCAAAATTAAATATCAAATGACGTATACAATACGACACACTCATCTAAAGTTCTCAATAAAATTATTTTCATACTATTTAGGGAGGACCACAACAGCTATAGACCATTGTTCTATTCCCCTGTTATCCCCGCTCGAACAAGCAACACTCTTATTACCTCAAAAGAGCAAGATTTAATTGGAATATCGGATGTAAGACCAAAGAAACTTACTTGCCTTGAATAGCAATCACAAAGTATCTACATACTCAAAAAAAAAATACTCGATAATATAGAGAAAAAACTTATGTTTCGGTGTGATTTTCAATTCTAACATAAGCACCTATATGTATAGGAAAATGCTAAAGACGTCAAAGGAGACTAAATCAATAAAATAATATTTTATTTTTTCTTTTCTCCTATGCAGCCACTCTTGAAAATTCATCAGCCACCACAGTGGGGCCCACCCAAAATCAGCACATGTATTCAACGATAACCAAAAGTGGGTCCCACCTAATTTTAATAAAAATCATTTTATTTTCTGAAACTTCAGTAATTCATAATAAATAGCCATTTTATCAAAAAAATACGAATTTGATGTCCATTCCACACGAAATCGAATTCTCTACAACTTTGTAGCTTTAAGTTTTTCCAATTTCCAGACAGAAAATATCTGAAATCAACAAACGTATGATTTTTAACACCTTTTAAAATTCATAACAAATCATGCGTTAATTTTTAATGGTTCAAAATTTGTGGACATATACTCAACTTATATATGTATAACATATCCAAAAATCACAACGATTCAACGGTCGGATTAAAATTATAACTCACGCAATAGAGCTTTAAGAACACCGATTTGATCTTTTAATACCTCTAATCCGATAAAATACTGATAAAATACCTCAACATTAATTCCTTCATTTATAACCACATAAATAAATCCATCATTTATATCCGCATCAAATAAATATTTCCTTATCATATAAATCAATAATTAATTATTCATAAATAATATTACAGAATCGCAACAATGACAACCAGGCAGTTCCCAGGAAAGAGGGGGCTTTCCAATAAGGATTTCTCCTTACTAGCGCACAATTAGATGACCAAACCTCTCCTTGACAAAACTTTCTAGACATTGCCAATAATGTTATCTAATAATATTATTCAAATAATTTGAATTATTGATCTGATAATGGGAAATAATGTGTAGTGACAATTATTGAAACAACAATAATATAAAATATCAACGCAGCAATTATTGAATCAATAAAATAAAATATCGAACAGTAATTACTGTAACAATTATTGAGTAGTGTCTTCTTACGTAAGAATCAATAATTCCAAAAATATCACTGCAATACCATGTCTTACACGTGCAACCACGCCAGACATCGTATTTTAACCACGTGTATTCCAATGTTGTTAATTGTGAACAATTACGCCAATTATTTATAAAAACTCAAACTTGTCATTTTCTTCATCCGAAAAGTTATTCAGTTATGGGGCCCATTAAATTGGTTGTCATCGCCGCATTTAATATTCCCCGACAAAGAAGAATATTCCACGAACAAACGAATATTCCCCGACAGAAATGAGTATTTTATAACCACTTGTGTATTTTGAAAAATTCATATATTACTCTTAACTTTAACTTTTATCAATTTAACCATTTACTGAATAACAATTATATGAAAAATTAAATACTTTTATTTCATAAAATTCGAGGTCTTACAATCTCTCCTCCTTATGAAATTTGGTCCCCGAAATTTACGTACCTGGTATTTCAAAGAGTTGATAATACCTTGTTTTCATTTCAGATTCCATCTTCCCTGTCATCATAATTTCTCCTTTACTCATCTCCTATATTTCAGATATCATTCTAGAATACAACTTCAAAACAAAGGTTAATTGACATATCACAATTTGTCAACTTAATTAAGAAAATTCAGCTTAGGTAGGACACACACTAGCAAAAGATATTACTCGTCTATCCCTTTCTATTTCTAATCTCGGATCTCCGCCAGAGATCATATCCCTAAGCTCTGATACCAATTGTGACGCCCCCAAAATAGGTCCAATCCATCCAACCTATTCTGAGTCGCCAAATACATGGTACAGAAAATAACTACAACTTTATTACTACAATTGTCGTGTAAAATACAACAACACATATGTTGTGAGTTTAAATACCAACTGTGACTCTGGACACCAACTTGTGTCAGCACCTCACATTGATACCTTACATAAAGGTGCAGTCAATAATTGTTTTAAAAATTAAAATATTTGGAAAATGCTTAAGAAAACCTTCGTACATGGGAGGCCATGCATCTCAGTTATGATAGATATTATATGTCCACAGAATTATCCTTCGTTGACCCAATAGACCCCAAAGAAAAACGAGAAGATTACTATCATGTTCTTTCCAATGGTGAGTCTTCTCTTGACATATAACTATCTCCACTGTCTACAATTGAAAATTATATTTCAACAAAACTCCAAGATCATATAGGTAGTGCTCGTAGATATACTCAACAAGTGGATGTGCATAACCCTGTCTTATGATAACTCGTAGGTCATTAGACATATTATATGATAGTGGCAAAACACCCTTCCAAAGTTGGGTTGACCTCACCCTATTCGGTTCACCAAAATTAAATATCAAATGACGTATACAATACGACACACTCATCTAAAGTTCTCAATAAAATTATTTCCATACTATTTAGGGAGAACCTCAACAACTATAGACCACCATTATATTCCCATGTTATCCCTGCTCGACCCGGCAACACTTTTATTACCTCAAAAGAGCAGTATTTCTGATTGGAATATCGGATGTAAAGCCGAATAAAACTCGCACTGAATAGCAACTCTCAAAGTATCTAAATACTCATAAAAATACGCTCGATAATATATAAAGAAAAAACTTATATTTCTGGTGTGATTTTCAATTCTAACATAAGCACCTATTTATAGGAAAATGCTAGAACGCCAAAGGAGACTAAATTAATAAAATAATATTTTATTTTTTCTTTTCTCCTATGCAGCCACTCTTGAAAATTAATCAGCCACCACAATGGGGCCCACCCAAAATCAGCACATGTATTCAACACCAACCAAAAGTGGGTCCCACCTAAATTAAAAAAAAATCATTTTATTTTCTGAAACTTCAGTAATTCATAATAAATAGCCCTTTTATCAAGAAAATACGAATTTGATGTCCATTCCACACGAAATCGAATTCTCTACCACTTTGTAGCTTTAAGTTTTTCCAAATTTCAGATAGAAAATATCTGAAATCAACAAACGGATGATTTTTAACACCTTTTAAAATTCATAACAAATCATGCGTTAATTTTTAACGGTTCAAAATTTGTGGACATATACTCAACTTATATATGTATAATATATCCAAAAATCATAACTATCCAATGGTCGGATTAAAATTATAACTCACGCAATAGAGCTTTAAGAACACCAATTTGATCTTTTAATACCTCTAATCCGACAAAATACTGATAAAATACCTCAACATTAATTCCTTCATTTATAACCACATAAATAAATCCATCATTTATATCCGCATCAAATAAATATTTCCTTATCATATAAATCAATAATTAATTATTCACAAATAATATTACGTAATCGATAATGACAACCGTGCGCCTCCTAAGAAAGAGGAGGCTTTCCAATAAGGATTTCTCCTCATCGCGCAAAAATTAGGTGACCAAACCTCTCCTTGACAGAACTTTCTAGATATTGACAATAATGTTATCTAATAATATTATTCAAATAATATGAATTATTGATCTGATAATGGGAAATACTATGGAGTGATAATTATTGAAACAACAATAATATAAAATATCAACGCAAAGAATTATTGAATCAATAAAGTAAAATATCGAACAAAGAATTATCGTAATAATTATTGAAAAGTGCCTTCTCACGTAAGAATCAATAATTCAAAAAATATTGTGCAATATCGTGCTATCGCAACCACGCCAGACATCAGATTTTAACTACTGTGTATTCTAACAAAGGTTAATTCAGAATAATTACTAAGTTATTTATAAAAACTCAAACTTGTCGCTTTTCTTCATCAAAAAGTTATTCGTTATGGGGCCCAAAAAATTGGTCGGGCCGTGCATTTAATATTCTCCCGACAAAGAAGAATATTCCACGAGCAAACTAATATTCCGATAGAAATGAGTATTTTATAACCACTCATGTATTTTGAAAAATTCATATATTACCCTTAACTTTAACTTTTATCAATTTAACCATTTACTAAATAACAATTATAAGAAAATTAAATATTTTATTTCATAAAATTCGGGGTCTTACAATCTCCCCTCCTTATGAAATTTCGTCCCCGAAATTTACGTACCTGGTATTTCAAAGAGTTGAGAATAACTTATTTTCATTTCAAATTCCATCTTCCTTGTCATCATAATTTCTCCATTGCTCATCTCCGTATTTTTGATATCATTCTAGAATACGCCTTCAAAACAAAGGTTAATTGACATATCACAATTTGTCAACTTAAGTAAAAAAATTCAGCTTAGGTAGGACACACACTAGCAAAAGATATTACTCATCTATACCTTCCTAGTTCTAATCTCGGATCTCCTCCAAAGATCATATCCCTAAGCTCTGATACCAACTGTGACGCCCCCAAAATAGGTCCAATCCATCCAACCTATTCTGAGTCGCCAAATACCTGGTACAGAAAATAACTACAACTTTATTACTATAATTGTCGTGCAAAATACAACAACACATATGTTGTGAGTTTAAATACCAACTGTGACTCAGGACACCAACTTGTTTCCGCACCTCACATTGATATCTTACATAGAGGTACATTCAATAACTATTTTAGAAATTAAAATCTTTGGAAAATCCTTAAGAAAACCTTCGTACATGGGAGGCCATGCATCTAAGTTATGATAGATATCATATGTCCACAGAATTATCCTTGGTTGAGCCAATAGACCCCAAAGAAAAACGAGAAGATTACTATCATATTTTTTCCAATGGTGAGTCTTCTCTTGACATATAACTACCTCCACTGTCTGTAATTGAAAATTATATTTCAACCAAACTCCAAGATCATATAGGTAGTGCTCGTAGATATACTCAGCAAGTGGATGTGCACAACCCTGTCTTATGATAACTCGTAGGTTACTAGACATCTTGTATGATAGTGGCAAAACACCCTTCCAAAGTTGGGTTGACCTCACCCTATTCGGTTCACCAAAATTAAATATCAAATGATGTATACAATACGACACACTCATCTAAATTTCTCAATAAAATTATTTCCATACTATTTAGGGAGAACCTCAACAACTATAAACCACTGTTCTATTCCCCTGTTATCCCCGCTCGACCCGGCAACACTCTTATTACCTCAAAAGAGCAGTATTTCTGACTGGAATATCGGATGTAAGACCGAAAGAAACTTGCACTGAATAGCAACTGTCAAAGTATCTACATACTCAAAAAAAATACGCTCGATAATATAGAGAGAAAAAACTTATGTTTCTGGTGTGATTTTCAATTCTAACATAAGCACCTATGTATAGGAAAATGCTAGAACGTCAAAGGAGACTAAATCAATAAAATAATATTTTATTTTTTCTTTTCTCCTATGCAGCCACTCTTGAAAATTTATCAGCCACCACAGTGGGGCCCACCCAAAATCAGCACATGTATTCAACGATAACCAAAAGTGGGTCCCACCTAATTTTAATAAAAATCATTTTATTTTTTGAAACTTCAGTAATTCATAATAAATAGCCATTTTATCAAAAAAATACGAATTTGATGTCCATTCCACACGAAATCGAATTCTCTACAACTTTCAGTAGCTTTTAAGTTTTTCCAATTTCCGCACGTAAAATATCTCAAATCAATAAACGTATGATTTTTAACACTTTTAAAATTCATAACAAATCATGCATTAATTTTTAATGGTTCAAAATTTGTGGACATATACTCAACTTATATATGTATAACATATCCAAAAATCACAACGATCCAACTATCGGATTAAAATTATAACTCACTTAATAGAGCTTTAAGAACAACCGATTTGATCTTTTAGTACTCTAATCCGATAAAATATCGATAAAATACCTCAACATTAATTCCTTCATTTATAACCACATAAATAAATCCATCATTTATATCCGCATCAAATAAATATTTCTTATCATATAAATCAATAATTAATTATTCATAAATAATATTACGTAATCATAATAATGACAACCAGTGCAGCCTCAGAAAGAGGGGCTTTCCAATAAGGATTTCTCCTTACTGGCGCACAATTAGATGACCAAACCTCTCCTTGACAAAACTTTCTAGACATTGCCAATAATGTTATCTAATAATATTATTCAAATAATATGAATTATTGATCTGATAATGGGAAATACTGTGTAGTGACAATTATTAAAACAACAATAATATAAAATATCAACGCAGCAATTATTGAATCAATAAAATAAAATATCGAATAAAGAATTATCGTAATAATTATTGAAAAGTGTCTTCACGAAGAATGAATAATTCCAAAAATACTGTGGTAATACCATGTACATCGCTGCAACCACGCCAGACATCAGATTTTAACCACCGTGTATTCCAACAAAAGGTTAATTCAGAATAATTACGCTCGTTATTTATAAAAACTCAAACTTGTCATTTTCTTCATCCCAAAGTTATTCGTTATGGGGCCCATTAAATTGGTTGCGCTGCCGCATTTAATATTCCCCGACAAATAAAGAATATTCCACTAACAAACGAATATTCCCCGACAGAAATGAGTATTTTATAACCACTTGTGTATTTTGAAAAATTCATATATTACTCTTAACTTTAACTTTTATCAATTTAACCATTTACTGAATAACAATTATATGAAAAATTAAATACTTTTATTTCATAAAATTCGGGGTCTTACAATCTCTCCTCCTTATGAAATTTGGTCCCCGAAATTTACGTACCTGGTATTTCAAAGAGTTGATAATACCTTGTTTTCATTTCAGATTCCATCTTCCCTGTCATCATAATTTCTCCTTTACTCATCTCCTATATTTCAGATATCATTCTAGAATACAACTTCAAAACAAAGGTTAATTGACATATCACAATTTGTCAACTTAATTAAGAAAATTCAGCTTAGGTAGGACACACACTAGCAAAAGATATTACTCGTCTATCCCTTTCTATTTCTAATCTCGGATCTCCGCCAGAGATCATATCCCTAAGCTCTGATACCAATTGTGACGCCCCCAAAATAGGTCCAATCCATCCAACCTATTCGAGTCGCCAAATACATGGTACGTAAAATAACTACAACTTTATTACTACAATTGTCGCGGTAAAAATACAACAACACATATGTTGTGAGTTTAAATACCAACCGTGACTCGACACCAACTTGTGTCAAGACCTCACATTGATACCTTTTACATAAAGGTGCAAGTAATAATTGTTTTAAAAATTAAAATATTTGGAAAATGCTTAAGAAAACCTTGCACATGGGAGGCCATGCATCTCGGTTATGATAGATATTATATGTCCACGTAATTATCCTTCGTTCAATCCAATAGACCCCAAAGAAAACGAGAAGATTACTATCATGTTCTTTCCAATGGTGAGTCTTCTTCGACATATAACTATCTCCAATCGCCTACAATTGAAAATTATATTTCAACCAAACTCCAAGATCATATAGGTAGTGCTCAGAGATATACTCAACAAGTGGATGTGCATAACCCCGTCTTTATGATAACTCGAGGTCATTAGACATATTATATGATAGTGGCAAAACACCTTCCAAAGTTGGGTTGACCTCACCCTATCTTGGTTCACCAAAATTAAATATCAAACGACGTATACAATACGACACACTCATCTAAAGTTCTCAATAAAATTATTTCCATACTATTTAGGGAGAACCTCAACAACTATAGACCACCATTATATTCCCATGTTATCCCCGTCAATTCCTAAGAACACTTTTATTACCTCAAAAGAGCAGTATTTCGATTGGAATATCGGATGTAAAGCCGCGAATAAAACTCACAGAGAATAGCAACTCTCAAAGTATCTAAATACTCATAAAAATACGCTCGATAATATATAAAGAAAAAACTTATATTTCTGGTGTGATTTTCAATTCTAACATAAGCACCTATTTATAGGAAAATGCTAGAACGCCAAAGGAGACTAAATTAATAAAATAATATTTTATTTTTTCTTTTCTCCTATGCAGCCACTCTTGAAAATTAATCAGCCACCACAATGGGGCCCACCCAAAATCAGCACATGTATTCAACACCAACCAAAAGTGGGTCCCACCTAAATTAAAAAAAAATCATTTTATTTTCTGAAACTTCAGTAATTCATAATAAATAGCCCTTTTATCAAGAAAATACGAATTTGATGTCCATTCCACACGAAATCGAATTCTCTACCACTTTGTAGCTTTAAGTTTTTCCAAATTTCAGATAGAAAATATCTGAAATCAACAAACGGATGATTTTTAACACCTTTTAAAATTCATAACAAATCATGCGTTAATTTTTAACGGTTCAAAATTTGTGGACATATACTCAACTTATATATGTATAATATATCCAAAAATCACAACTATCCAATGGTCGGATTAAAATTATAACTCACGAATAGAGCTTTAAGAACATTAATTTGATCTTTTAATACCTCTAATCCGGCAAAATATCGATAAAATACCTCAACATTAATTCCTTCATTTATAACCACATAAATAAATCCATCATTTATATCCGCATCAAATAAATATTTCCTTATCATATAAATCAATAATTAATTATTCACAAATAATATTACAGAATCGCGACAATGACAACCAGGCAGTTCCCAAGAAAGAGGAGGCTTTCCAATAAGGATTTCTCCTTACTGGTGCAAAATTAGGTGACCAAACCTCTCCTTGACAGAACTTTCTAGATATTGACAATAATGTTATCTAATAATATTATTCAAATAATATGAATTATTGATCTGATAATGGGAAATACTATGGAGTGATAATTATTGAAACAACAATAATATAAAATATCAACGCAGCAATTATTGAATCAATAAAGTAAAATATCGAACAAAGAATTATCGTAACAATTATTGAGAAAGTGCCTTCACGTAAGAATCAATAATTCAAAAAATATTGTGCAATATATCGTGCTACAAAGGCAACCACGCCAGACATCGTATTTTAACTACCGTGTATTCTAATGTTGTTAATCAGAATAATTACGCCGTTATTTATAAAAACTCAAACTTGTCGCTTTCTTCATCAAAAGTTATTCGTTATGGGGCTCAAAATTGGGTTTGGGCATTGTATGCTAATATTCCGACAAAGAAGAATATTCCACGAGCAAACGAATATTCCCCGATAGAAATGAGTATTTTATAACCACTTGCGTATTTTGAAAAATTCATATATTACCCTTAACTTTAACTTTTATCAATTTAACCATTTACTAAATAACAATTATAAGAAAAATTAAATATTTTATTTCATAAAATTCGGGGTCTTACAATCTCCCCTCCTTATGAAATTTCGTCCCCGAAATTTACGTACCTGGTATTTCAAAGAGTTGAGAATAACTTATTTTCATTTCAAATTCCATCTTCCTTGTCATCATAATTTCTCCATTGCTCATCTCCTGTATTTCAGATATCATTCTCGAATACAGCTTCAAAACAAAGGTTAATTGACATATCACAATTTGTCAACTTAAGTAAAAAAATTCAGCTTAGGTACGACACACACTAGCAAAAGATATTACTCATCTATACCTTCCTAGTTCTAATCTCTTGATCTCCTCCAAAGATCATATCCCTAAGCTCGATATTAATCTGTGACGCCCCAAAATAGGTCCAATCCATCCAACCTATTTCGAGTCGCCAAATACCAGTATGTAAAATAACTACAACTTTATTACTATAATTGTCGTGCAAAATACAACAACACATATGTTGTGAGTTTAAATACCAACTGTGACTCAGGACACCAACTTGTTTCCGCACCTCACATTGATATCTTACATAGAGGTACATTCAATAACTATTTTAGAAATTAAAATCTTTGGAAAATCCTTAAGAAAACCTTCGTACATGGGAGGCCATGCATCTAAGTTATGATAGATATCATATGTCCACAGAATTATCCTTGGTTGAGCCAATAGACCCCAAAGAAAAACGAGAAGATTACTATCATATTTTTTCCAATGGTGAGTCTTCTCTTGACATATAACTACCTCCACTGTCTACAATTGAAAATTATATTTCAACCAAACTCCAAGATCATATAGGTAGTGCTCAGAGATATACTCAAAGAAGTGGATGTGCACAACCCCGCCTTATGATAACTTCGTGGGTCATTAGACATCTTGTATGATAGTGGCAAAACACCCTTCCAAAGTTGGGTTCACCTCACCCTATTCGGTTCACCAAAATTAAATATCAAATGACGATACAATAATTTTACACACTCATCTAAAGTTCTCAATAAAATTATTTTCATACTATTTAGGGAGGACCTCAACAGCTATAGACCATTGTTCTATTCCCCTGTTATCCCCGCTCGACCCGGCAACACTCTTATTACCTCAAAAGAGCAGTATTTCTGACTGGAATATCGGATGTAAGACCGAAAGAAACTTGCACTGAATAGCAACTGTCAAAGTATCTACATACTCAAAAAAAATACGCTCGATAATATAGAGAGAAAAAACTTATGTTTCTGGTGTGATTTTCAATTCTAACATAAGCACCTATGTATAGGAAAATGCTAGAACGTCAAAGGAGACTAAATCAATAAAATAATATTTTATTTTTTCTTTTCTCCTATGCAGCCACTCTTGAAAATTCATCAGCCACCACAGTGGGGCCCACCCAAAATCAGCACATGTATTCAACGATAACCAAAAGTGGGTCCCACCTAATTTTAATAAAAATCATTTTATTTTTGAAACTTCAAGAATTCATAATAAATAGCCATTTTATCAAAAAATACTTAATTTGATGTCCATTCCACATTTAAATCAATTCTCTACAACTTCAGTAGCTTTAAGTTTTTCCAATTTTGCATGTAAAATATCCAAATCAACAAACGTATGATTTTTAACACCTTTTAAAATTCATAACAAATCATGCGTTAATTTTTAATGGTTCAAAATTTGTGGACATATACTCAACTTATATATGTATAACATATCCAAAAATCACAACGATCCAACTATTCGGGATTAAAATTATAACTCACTTAATAGAGCTTTAAGAACAATCGATTTGATCTTTTAATACCTCTAATCCGATAAAATATCGATAAAATACCTCAACATTAATTCCTTCATTTATAACCACATAAATAAATCCATCATTTATATCCGAAGATCAAATAAATATTTTCTTATCATATAAATCAATAATTAATTATTCATAAATAATATTACGTAATCGCAACAATGACAACCAGGGCCCTGTGAAAGAGGGGCTTTCCAATAAGGATTTCTCTTTACTAGCTTAAGACAATTAGATGACCAAACCTCTCCTTGACAAAACTTTCTAGACATTGCCAATAATGTTATCTAATAATATTATTCAAATAATATGAATTATTGATCTGATAATGGGAAATAATGTGTAGTGACAATTATTGAAACAACAATAATATAAAATATCAACGCAAAGAATTATTGAATCAATAAAATAAAATATCGAATAAATAATTATCGTAAATAATTATTGAGTAGTGTCTTCTTTACGAAGAATCAATAATTCCAAAAATATCGCGGTAACACCGTAAAGCATCGCAAGCAACCACGCATATTATCAGATTTTAACCACCGTGTATTCCAACAAATGTTAATTCGGTAATAATTACGCCATTATTTATAAAAACTCAAACTTGTCGCTTTTCTTCATCCCAAAGTTATTAGTTATGGGGCCCATAAATTGGTTTATTGCCAGTGCATAAATATTCCCCAAACGTAAATGAGTATTTTATAACCACTTGCATATTTTGAAAATTTTCATATATTACCCTTAACTTTAACTTTTATGAATTTAACCATTTACTAAATAACAATTATAAGAAAAATTAAATACTTTTATTTCATAAAATTCGGGGTCATACAATCTCCCTTGCTTATGAAATTTCGTCCCCGAAATTTACGTACATGGTATTTCAAAGAGTTGAGAATACCTTGTTTTCATTTCAGATTCCATCTTCCCTGTCATCATAATTTCTCCATTGCTCATCTCCTGTATTTCAGATATCATTCTCGACTACAACTTCAAAACAAAGGTTAATGAACATATCACAATTTGTCAACTTAAGTAAGAAAATTCAGCTTAGGTAGGACACACACTAGCGAAAGATATTACTCATCTATCCCTTTCTAGTTCTAATCTTGGATCTCCGCCAGAGATCATATCCCTAAGCTCTGATACCAATTGTGATGCCCCTATAATAGGTCTAATCCATCCAACCTATTCTGAGTGGCCAAATACATGGTACAGAAAACAACAATAACATTATTACTACAATTGTTGTGTAAAATACAACAACACATATGTTGTGAGTTTAAATACCAACTGTGACTCTGGACACCAACTTGTTTCAGCACCTCACATTGATACCTTACATAAAGGTACATTCAATAACTGTTTTAGAAATTAAAATCTTTGGGAAATGCTTAAGAAAACCTTCGTACATGGGAGGCCATGCATCTAAGTTATGATAGATATCATATGTCCACAGAATTATCCTTGGTTGAGCCAATAGACCCCAAAGAAAAATGAGAAGATTACTATATTGTTTTTTCCAATGGTGAGTCTTCTCTTGACATATAACTATCTCCACTGTCTCCAATTGAAAATTATATTTCAACCAACTCCAAGATCATATAGGTAGTGCTCATAGATATACTCAAAATGTGGATGTGCACAACCCTGTCTTATGATAACTCGTAGGTCATTAGACATCTTGTATCATAGTGGCAAAACACCCTTCCAAAGATGGGTTCACCTCACCCTATTCGGTTCACCAAAATTAAATATCAAATGACGTATCCAATACGACACACTCATCTAAAGTTCTCAATAAAATTATTTTCATACTATTTAGGGAGAACCTCAATAGCTATAGACCACCGTTCTATTCCCCTGTCATCCCCGCTCGACCCGGCAACACTCTTATTACCTCAAAAGAGCAGTATTTCTGACTGGAATATCGGATGTAAAGCCAAATGAAACTCGCACTAAATAACAACTCTCAAAGTATTTAAATACTCACAAAAATACGCTCGATAATATATAGAGAAAAAACTTATGTTTCCGGTGTAATTTTCAATTTTAACATAAGCACCTATTTATAGGAAAATGCTAGAACGCCAAAGGAGACTAAATTAATAAAATAATATTTTATTTTTTCTTTTCTCCAACGCAACCACTCTTGAAAATTCATCAGCCACCACAGTGGGGCCCACCCAAAATCAGCACATGTACTCAACACCAACCAAAAGTGGGCCCCACCTAAATTTAAAAAAAATTATTTTATTTTTTGAAACTTCATTAATTCATAATAAATAGCCCTTTTATCAGAAAAATACGGATTTGATGTCCATTCCACACGAAATCGAATTCTCTACAACTTTGTAGCTTTAAGTTTTCCCAAATTCCAGACAGAAAATATCTGAAATCAACAAACGGATGAT
Organism: Panax ginseng; assembly: GCA_020205605.1. Taxonomy (NCBI): domain Eukaryota; kingdom Viridiplantae; phylum Streptophyta; class Magnoliopsida; order Apiales; family Araliaceae; genus Panax; species Panax ginseng. The sequence continues at coordinate 90,845,316 of CM035133.1, read as the reverse complement.
TTTTAATAGCTTTTAAAATTCATAACAAATCATGCTTTAATTTTTAATGGTTCAAAATTTGTGGACATATAATCAACTTATATATGTATAACATATCCAAAAATAACAACGATCCAACGGTCGGATTAAAATTATAACTCACACAATAGAGCTTTAAGAACACCGATTTGATCTTTTAATACCTCTAATCCGACAAAATACTGATAAAACACCTCAACATTAATTTCTTCATTTATAACCACATAAATAAATCCATCATTTATATCTGCATCAACTAAATATTTCTATATCATATAAATCAATAATTACAAATAATATTACAGAATCGCAACAATGACAACCAGGTAGTTCCCAGGAAAGAGGTGGCTTTCCAATAAGGATTTCTCCTTACTGGCGCGCAATTAGTTGACCAAACCTCTTTCCTTGACAAAACTTTCTAGACATTGCCAATAATGCTATCTAATAATATTATTCAAATAATATGAATTATTGATCTGATAATGGGAAATAATGTGCAGTGACAATTACTGAAACAACAATAATATAAAATATCAACGCAATAATTATTGAATCAATAAAATAAATATCGAACAGTAATTACTATAACAATTATTGAGTAGTGCCTTCTTACGTAAGAATCAATAATTCCAAAAATATAGTGCAATAACGTGTGCTACTGTGCAAACACGTGTATTACTGTATTTTAACCACCGGGTATTCCAACAGTGTTAACGGTAACAATTACGCCGTTATTTATAAAAACTCAAACTTGTCATTTTCTTCATCTGAAAGTTATTCGTTATGGGGCCCACAAATTGGATGTGCCGTCATACGAATATTCCCCGACAGCTAGAATATTCCACGAGCAAACGAATATTCCCCGACAGAAATGAGTATTTTATAACCACTTGCGTATTTTGAAAAATTCATATATTATCCTTAACTTTAACTTTTATCAATTTAACCATTTACTGAATAACAATTATAAGAAAAATTAAATACTTTTATTTCATAAAATTCGGGGTCTTACAATCTCCCCTCCTTATGAAATTTCGTCCCCGAAATTTACGTACATGGTATTTCAAAGAGTTGAGAATACCTTGTTTTCATTTCAGATTCCATCTTCTTGCCATCATCATAATTTCTCCATTGCTCATCTCCGTATTTGAGATATCATTCTCGACTACAACTTCAAAACAAAGGTTAATGAACATATCACAATTTGTCAACTTAAGTAAGAAAATTCAGCTTAGGTAGGACACACACTAGCGAAAGATATTACTCATCTATCCCTTTCTAGTTCTAATCTTGGATCTCCGCCAGAGATCATATCCCTAAGCTCTGATACCAATTGTGATGCCCCTATAATAGGTCTAATCCATCCAACCTATTCTGAGTGGCCAAATACATGGTACAGAAAACAACAATAACATTATTACTACAATTGTTGTGTAAAATACAACAACACATATGTTGTGAGTTTAAATACCAACTGTGACTCTGGACACAAACTTGTTTCAGCACCTCACATTGATACCTTACATAAAGGTACATTCAATAACTGTTTTAGAAATTAAAATCTTTGGAAAATCCTTAAGAAAACCTTCGTACATGGGAGGCCATGCATCTAAGTTATGATAGATATCATATGTCCATAGAATTATTCTTGGTTGAGCCAATAGACCCCAAAGAAAAATGAGAAGATTACTATCATGTTTTTTCCAATGGTGAGTCTTCTCTTGACATATAACTATCTCCACTGTCTGCAATTGAAAATTATATTTTAACCAACTCCAAGATCATATAGAGAAGCTCGAGATATACTCAAAGAAGTGGATGTGCACAACCTCGCCTTTATGATAACTCTCAGAGGTCACTAGACATCTTGTATGATAGTGGCAAAACACCCTTCCAAAGTTGAGTTCACCTCACCCTATTCTTGGTTCACCAAAATTAAATATCAAATGACGTATACAATACACACACTCATCTAAAGTTCTCAATAAAATTATTTCCATATTATTTAGGGAGAACCTCAACAACTGTAGACCACCGTTCTATTCCCCTGTTATCCCCTTCGACTTAAGAACACTCTTATTACCTCAAAAGAGCAAAGATTTCGATTGGAATATCGGATGTAAAGCCAAATGAAACTCGCACTGAATAGCAACTCTCAAAGTATCTAAATACTCACAAAAATACGCTCGATAATATAGAGAGAAAAAACTTATGTTTCTGGTGTGATTTTCAATTCTAATATAAGCACTTATTTATAGGAAAATGCTAGAACGCCAAAGGAGACTAAATTAATAAAATAATATTTTATTTTTTCTTTTCTACTACACAACCACTCTTGAAAATTTATCAGCCACCACAGTGGGGCCCACCCAAAATCAGCACATGTATTCAACACCAACCAAAAGTGGGTCCCACCTAAATTTAAAAAAAAATCATTTTATTTTCAAAAACTTCAGTAATTCATAATAAATAGCCCTTTTATCAGAAAAATATGAATTTAATGTCCATTCCACACGAAATCGAATTCTCTACAACTTTGTAGCTTTAAGTTTTTCCAAATTCCAGACAAAAAATATCTGAAATCAACAAACAGATGATTTTTAACACCTTTTAAAATTCATAACAAATCATGCGTTAATTTTTAACGGTTCAAAATTTTTGGACATATACTCAACTTATATATGTATAACATATCCAAAAATCACAACGATCCAACGGTTGGATTAAAATTATAACTCACACAATAGAGCTTTAAGAACACCGATCTGATCTTTTAATACCTCTAATCCGACAAAATATTGATAAAACACCTCAACAACTGTAGACCACCGTTCTATTCCCCTGTTATCCCCGCTCGACCCGACAACACTCTTATTACCTCAAAAGAGCAGTATTTCTGACTGGAATATCGGATGTAAAGCCGAATGAAACTCGCACTGAATAGCAACTCTCAAAGTATCTAAATACTCACAAAATACGCTCGATAATATAGAGAGAAAAAACTTATGTTTCTGGTGTGATTTTCAATTCTAATATAAGCACATATTTATAGGAAAATGCTAGAACGCCAAAGGAGACTAAATTAATAAAATAATATTTTATTTTATTTTTCTCCTACGCAGCCACTCTTAAAAATTCATCAGCCACCACAGTGGGGCCCGCCCAAAATCAGCACATGTATTCAACACCAACCAAAAGTGGGTCCCACCTAAATTTTAAAAAAATCATATTATTTTCCAAAACTTCAGTAATTCATAATAAATAGCCCTTTTATCAGAAAAATACGAATTTGATGTCCATTCCACATGAAATTGAATTCTCTAAAACTTTGTAGCTTTAAGTTTTTCCAAATTCCTGACAGAAAATATCTGAAATCAACAAACGGATGATTTTTAACACCTTTTAAAATTCATAACAAATCATGCGTTAATTTTTAACGGTTCAAAATTTGTGGACATATACTCAACTTATATATGTATAATATATCCAAAAATCAAAATGATCCAACCGTCGGATTAAAATTATACTCACACAATAGAGCTTTAAGAACACCGATTTGATCTTTTAATACCTCTAATCCGACAAAATACTGATAAAACACCTCAACATTAGTTCCTTCATTTATAACCACATAAATAAATTCATCATTTATATCCGCATCAAATAAATATTTCCTTATCATATAAATCAATAATTAATTATTCACAAATAATATTACAGAATCGTAACAATGACAACCAGGCAGTTCTCAAGAAAGAGGGGGCTTTCCAATAAGGATTTCTCCTTACTGGCACGCAATTAGGTGACCAAACCTCTTTCCTTGACAGAACTTTCTAGACATTGCCAATAATGCTATCTAATAATATTATTCAAATAATATGAATTATTGATCCGATAATGGGAAATACTTTGTGCGTTGACAACCATCAAACAACAATAATATAAAATATCAAGGCAACAATTATTGAATCAATAAAATAAAATATCGAACAGTAATTACTGTAACAATTATTGAGTAGTGCGTTCTTACGTAAGAATCAATAATTCCAAAAATATTGTGCAATAACGTGTGCATACAGGCAATCACGCCAGACATCGTATTTTAACCACCAGGTATTCCAACAGTGTTAACGGTAACAATTATGTCGTTATTTATAAAAACTCAAACTTGTCGTTTTCTTCATCCGAAAGTTATTTGTTATGGGGCCCACAAATTGGCTGCGCCGTCGTACGAATATTCCCCGATAGCAAGAATATTCCACGAGTAAACAAATATTCCACATTTCCACATTACATAGCATGTACATTTCCACATTTCCCTAAGACTAAATTACATGTCTTTTGTAGGGAGATGATTGGTCTCGTTACCTGTTCAAAGTCCAAGAAGGCATTAAGCCTACAGCCATACATGGCTACATCTAGCCAGCCTAATCTTACTCCTGTCTCTCATGAGGAGTTCGATAGATTAAGTAATCAAATAACAGAGTTGGTTGTTCTACTCAAAGAATTACACAAGTCAACTCAGGGTCCACAAATACCCATACACACAGAATCCTCTGCACATGGAGGAATTCAGGGTCCGGACAAAGAAGTTCCAGCACCTGAGTCTCAGTCTGATAAGACCAACAAAACCCCTAAAATCACCCATCTTAAAGAAGATCAAGGCACTGGTGATATTCAGATGAAAGTTCTACAAATTGAAGAGACCATTCAGTTCATCAAAGGGATTGGGACACATGGGAGTGTTTCATATTCAGACCTTTGTATCTTCCCCAGGGTTCATTATTCGGAAAAATTTAATACTACCAATTTTAAGAAATATGGTGGACTGGGAGATCCTTATACCCACTTGAAGGTGTTCATTGGAGAGCTCGGATCTTATGCCGAGAATGAAAAGCTCAGAATGCAGCTATTTCATAAAAGTCTAACTAGAGAAGCCAGAGAATGGTATACTAGATTGGATAACTCCAAAATTCATAGCTGGGAGGAGTTAGCCCATACTTTCCTCAGTCAATATAGATTCCAAACTCAAATGGCTCCATACCGGTATCAAATTACCATGGTCAAGAAACAAGTCAATAAGTCATTTAGAGAGTATGCCCAAAGATGGAGTCGTCTGGCTGCTTAAGTTATCCTGTCTATGACAGAGTCTAAAATGGTGATGACCTTTATAGATATTCTAGAGGCTCCAGTCTATGAAAGAGTCTTGGCTGGAATAGGCAAGCCATTCTCAGAAATGATCAAACATGGAGAAATGGCTGAAATGGGATTGAAGTCTGGGAAGATTCAAGAATTCGCCGCTCTAAAAGCTGTAGCTGAACACATCAAATCTGGAAGTTATGGAAACAACCCCTAGTGGGTCCATAAGAAGAAAGAAGAAGATGTTTCCTAGAAACTACAAGGAAAAAAAGGCAATCAAAACTTGTTTATTCAGAGGAGAAACTATTCCTTTTTTCAAGCTCAGTCTTCAAATCCTCCATTGCAAAAAAGTGGAGAAATCAGACGCACAAGAGTGTTCACACCTTTAGGAGACTCACTCGAAAACATTCTCAAACTTCGGATAGCCCAGAAGAAAATTACTCATCTCCTTCCACCAGCCAACCCGAGTAGAAAAGGCTTCAATGCAAGCAAGAAGTGTGGTTATCATGCTGGAGCTCCAGGCCATGACACTCAAGATTGTTGGGACCTTAAGAAAAAAATCCAGGATTTAATTGACAACGGTGAGATCATGGTAACCAAGCCCGATTAACCCCATGTTCAAGATAACCCTCTCCCTCAACACAAGGAAGATGAGTTTAACATGATCAACAGAGGCAATGGAGAGAACTCCAAGTACCTTAAATATGTGGGAAGATCATCACAAATTAACAAGGATAATTCTGACATATGGGATTATTCACAATTCCAATTCATGATGGAACACGAGTTAAAATCTCTTGGCGAATAAGTCAATCAATTGACAGAATTATTGATTCATCAACACCAAGTCACACGTCAATTATTCAGTCAAGAGCATGCTAACCTTCTTTCTCTTATTACAAGTACTCCACCACTTGCTCAAGAAAGTGAAACACTAGAGGAAAAGTTTGCCAGAAAAGCAAAAGCTAAAGCCTGTCGGGACTTCACCATTCAAAGGGAATTTACCTATTTAGGCCAACCGATGTAGAAATGTTGCAGATGCAGATTAATGAGGGAAAAAGCACAGCATTTCTAACTCTAGTCAACCTACGCTCCAAGCGGTTTGATGCTAATGGAGTATGCCAATACCACTCCCACTCTCGCGGTCATAGCACTGAGGAATGCTGGGTACTCTGCCATCTTATTCAAAAAAGATTTGACAACAGTGACTTGTAGATGGTAGATAACAATGCGATATCATCTGAGAGCGGGTACATATTTCCTCTACAATAGAAGGGAATCATAGCAGTGGTATCCTCTAAGGAAGAAGTGGCTGCCACCCCACTTATAATTCAACTAATTCAGCTCAAAGGCATTGAAAACCCTTTGAAAGCGGTTGCACCAAAGCCAATCATATTAATGTTCTGGCCACAGTATCCTATTGTCGGCCTCAAGAATGATTCATAGAACTATGGAGAGGCTGAAGGATCTACATCCAATACCACTGCTGCAGTGTCTGTAATACCTGAGAATTTCCACGTATTATTAAATGATTATATTAATGGAAATAATATTTCTGTGAATATAAGTGTTATTATTTTGTGAGTCGGTTAAATCAATTGATTTGTATTAGATCGGTGTGTATTAAGATGTATGAATTGACAATGAGAATTGTGAAATGCCTTGTGTGGCATATTGTGAAACGAGAAAATCCATTAAGCAAATTAAAACGAGAATTAAGAAGATTAATCGTGTTAATTAGGTGATTTCATATAAGTAATCAATACGCTCGTAGACTTGTAGTAACACTTTTGTGGACATCAATTCATGTCGTGTAAAACAAGTTTGACGATGAAAGTTGACACTGGCTTGAAGATAAACCGATCTTGCACTTGTCGTGGTACGACGCAATTGCACTGCCTTAGTAGTACAAATCTGGCAGAATGCTACAGAGGTCATTGAGAAAACTAATTTTCCACTTTGGAAATTAAATGGAACAATTATGTGATATATGTGACATTGATAAAACATGAACTAAAGTACGTTATGTTTGACGAAGGAATTATTAAGTAAACCATTAATTAATATTAATTAATTGTGGTAGAATATTGATTACTTGATAATTAATTAATAATATGTGATTGTTATTATTTGCAATATATCTATAAGTATAATAAGAATTATATAGATAATTAATGATTATGGAAATCCATGAATACATTAATCAATGATGATTGGATTAATTAATATTGGTGTTAATTAATCAAGAAAATGAATAATTTATTTATTTGACATAAATAAGTATTAATATAATAATATGAGATTAACGGTTATGTTTATGTGAGCAATAATACACTATACTATATAGTGTAGTGTGACAATTATGTGACTATACTATATATAGTAACCATATATTGAGATTTATGGAAACTATATGATATGAATACATCATAAGAGGTGTATGTGACAATATGTATGTGGGGAAACATTAAAATAAAATGTACATGGATTATATGTATGTTACATTTCCATATTACATCTACTACCTTGAAACATTAATTATTAAAATTGTGACATTAAGTTAAATCTAATGTATGGGTGATATAGCATAAGAGTAAAAATGTGTACAAGTTTATGGGCTAAGTGTTGAAAACATACTGAGATAATAGGATTGTCCCAAAATGATTGTCCAATTGCCTCATTTGTCAGTCACGTGAGTAGCAAAAAGGTTAAGGCCTATTCCTCTCTTCTTCTTCCAAGTTTCCTAGCTGATGATTATGGGGGGAGTGGTGTTCATGATCCAAATCAACAACCAATTACCAACTCCTTATTAACCTTCATGGAATTCTTCCATCCTTTGGTTTGATTTCATGGACAATGGCTTGTCATGGTCAATGATTTTCCTATAAAATGAACAATTCCCTTCATTCTCTGTGTTGCTTGAGTTGTCTGATAAAATACCAAGTAGGAGATTGAGAGGATTCTAAGACATTGGGAGTTCATTAGGAGCAAGTTCCTTCATATTGCAGAGGTATAACCCCATTCCCTGCTTTCCATTTCAGTCTCAGTCAAAAAAAAGTTTTGAGTTCTTGAAATTCAAATTCTTGATTTGGTGGAGTTAGATGTTAAAAAGGATTGGGTAAGGTTCATATAGTTATTATAAAATGATATAAGCATGTTTAAACTGATATAGGAATGTTTAGAACCAATTTCGTAAGTAATTTCTGTGTTTGGGCTAAAAGTTGTCAAGTTTATCGTTCTAGCTTGAACTGTGCACGCCATCATTGCGCGGATTAACACCGAGGCAGAGTGCAACTGTCTTGCCATTACCGAAGTTCGATTAGAGCTTCTATTTTATAATCTGCTATAATACTATGACTTATACTAGCATGCAAGCATGTGTAAGGGATATAAACAGGTATATTAACTCAATATGAGCATGTTTTACTAGATTAGCATGATTAACAAAAGTGTGTAGCTTAAAATGAATTTGAGAACTTTAGAAACAAACTTAACGAATATGAATAACTTATTTATGTACTGACTTTGCAAGCATGTTAGTATTACTTAAAAATTCATGAATAAAACTTTAGATTGTGTTTTTGTGATTAGTAAGCAAGCATGTACATGTTGAACTAATTAGTAGACTTTACAAAGGAAAATACGACTTTTGAAGCGAATGTTAATGCACTACTTTAAAAGATAGAATCTAACAATTATAAACATGTTGATGGTACTCTTAGACTCACTCATGTAGTATAACCATAGATATACCATGCTTGTGTAACACATTTCAAGAAAAGCATAAACGAAGCATATTTTCAACCAACATGATGCTAATTTCACATATGTGTTATGAATACTCACAAGCATGCCTAATATGAGTTTTATAACTATCTAGTATGTTTAGAGAGCAAGCATGATAGCCTTGGTGGTTGTATGACGTGTTAAGCTTTAAAATTCCATAGAAAGTCATAAATTAAAGAACTTGTAAAGATGAGCACAAGAATTGTAACGTGGTATGTGAAATCTTCTAGCATGTATGTATGTTAAACTATAAATGTAGTGATAAGTTAGAGTGTGACTGAATTGAGGTGAAGGCGTAGCTCGATCCTGGTTCGGCCAAGGGACAAAGTTTGGCTATTCCTAACCCTAGACAGAAGAACATTGCTACCGGCCCAAATAGCCTTAAATAACTTATGTTTTTGAACTTATGTTTGAAGCATGCCTATATGATTACTTTAACTTATCTTACATGACCAATATGCTATGTAAATGTGTTAAGAAGCATGTTATGTGATAGAGACAAATGTTGATCATAACTTCGAAATGTTAAGTCCAAAGAATGTCTTCAAGAAATAAAGAAAATCAAAACGTCGTTGTATTTGTGATGACTTATAAACTGATTTTTATACCATATATGCATACTTGAATCATGTCAAGCTTGATTAAAGACTATGTTAGCTAATGAACATCTTGAACATATAATACGCTATAAATAGGATTCGAAAGTGTTGAATTCTTAACGTGGATAAACTACGCTTAAGGCAAGTATTCGAACCCTACTTTTATCGTGCAAGTATCTAAAATGTCCTATACATTGTGCTAGTATCCTAAACCCTTGCATTACTTTATTCAAACGAGTATCATAAACTTATCTCTTTGAATGTAAGTTATTCTACTTATTCGTTCAATTGAACAAGTATGTTTAGACTCTTGTGAAAACTATTATTCATGTTGAACTTGGTATTGTTCTTGAATATTGTGAAAGAGTCGATGCCATTTAATTCGGTTAGACTATATGCATGTTTATAAAATTGTCCAAACCAATTGATTGGTGCGGAAATCTTGATAACTGAGTTGAACAACCCTTATGGTAAGGGGAGTGTATGTTGTTGGAAGCCCCAACACATAAGTGGATATTATTGTGGTGTTATACATAACGTAGAGTATTATATACTGATCATCTATAGTACTTGATTCTTTTAGGTTATCTGTGATGCCCCGAAAATTGGTATTCATCACCCATCTTGAGTCGCCATGTGACGCCCCCAAAATAGGTCTACACGACCCATTCTGAGTCGCCAGATATCACTCTATAAAAATCAAATACAAACTTCATTTATACAACTGTTGAACTGTCATGCAGAGTATGACAGCACATAAGCTGTGAGTTTTAATACAATATTATCTCGTAGACAGTATCCAAACTAAAATTTTTACAATGTCATATAAAATACAACATCAAATATTTTAAGACCCCAAAGAAGAACGAGAAGATTACTATCATATTCATTCTAATGAGGTGTACTTTTGACGCTTCCAAAGTCGGGTTCTCATCACCCTATTGTTGTTCACCAAAATCAATTATTAAGTGACGTATAAAATACAACACACACATCTTAGGTCCTCAATACAATTATCTGTTGCATGTCATGTCGTTTTATAATGTATTGAGAAACTTCGACAATCTCGGACCATCACACTATTTTCCTGTTATCCCCGCTCGACCCAGCTACACTCATATTACCTAAAAGGAATTGTGAAGCAAAAAGGGTGAGCACAACTAGCCCAGTAAAGAATATCATGACTAAAGATAATTAAATTATCATTAGCCTTCATCAGTAATAAATCAGAGATTTAGAACATATGTTAGATGATAAAACTTTTCAACCATAGTTGCAGCGGAGCGAGAAATCCATTAGAAGAGTCAAATAGACCATCAGATCTATTATCTTCTCCATGTTAAAAGTCCACCAATAATGTTTTATCCCTGTAACATCAATCAATAATTTCTATCCACAATCATATGAATAACTCATAATCATAATTGTGATTCTAAATTCCTCTTCACACCCAGGACGAAGATAATTTTCATCACCTATCTTCACCTGAAACATCAAAAATCATGGTTATACCAAATCACAATTCTTGCTCATAATCATACTAATAAATTCATCTTTGCACTACGGCTAAAGATATTCATTAACAATTCATCTTTGCACTACAGGCGAAAGACATACAACTGTATTTTAGAAGAGTCAAGTAGAGCATGATATCTACTATATTTTATGAATTAAAAGTTTACTATCAATATTTTATCGCTGAGACTCAGCTTAATAAATAATCCAAAACATCGAGTCACCCCTGCACTATGGCCAAGGATATTCATTAATATCACATCCATGAATTATCCATGCACTATGGGTCAAGGATATTCATTATTATCACATCCATGAATTAATATTTTATTGCTGAGACTCAGCTCAATAATTAATCCACATCCTCGAATCATCCCTGCACTACAGGCCAATGATATTCGTTAATATCACGACCACGAATTATCTATGCACTACGGGCCAAAGATAATCGTATTTTCATCCACGATCATGATCATGCCATAAAATAATTCATCTTTGCACCCTTGGCCGAAGAGAATCCATAGCCATAATCATACCAAAAATTGTCCATCAAGATTGCACCACGGCCAGCCAATGAGGACTTTTACCACATCATTTGTAACATTACTACCATGATTATACCAATAATCCTCGGTCATAATCATACCAAGTCCATCTATGCACTACACTGTGCCACAGATGACTTTCATCATAATATAAGCATGAGGATAATGACAATGATATAAAGAATCAATCAAATGAGATAAAGGATAAATATTAAACATTTATAATACAACTTATCCAGCGTTTAATAATAACCAAATGTTATCAATCACTTAATGATCTCATAATCTAATATCATTAATATTATAATAATATTTTAATCATTTCTTAAACTTATAAACAATTTATTTTAATTGTTTACACTTTACCAAATAATGCATTTAATCATTTAAAAATGCCATACTCATAAGATTTCATCACCAATGATCAAATCCCTTATCAAAAATCTGCATATACCCTATATAGGATTCCCAAGTCAGAAAATCCTATTTTCCAATTTTGTTACTTCACATAACATATTTAATTCATTTACTCATAACTAGTTCATTTTCATGAAAAATACCAAATCAAATTCCCAAAAATATTTCTTTTCCGGGATTTAATGTAATATAGTCCCATATTGAATATATATTTTTCTCGAAATTTTTAAAATTCATTTACTATTTTTCATATGGCCAAAACTGTCGAATATTTAGACATTTATCATAAATTGTACTTTTATCCAAAAATTCCGAAATTATAGGGTATACTCTTGTTATATACATGTACTCCCAATAAAAATTTCACCAATTTTAGAGTTAACCACAAGGAGTTATAATGGTTTACTTTTAAAATAATCTTTTCCCATAAAATCCATAACTCTTAATCTATACATCCAAAAATCACCATCTTTGGACACAATATAGAAAACTCATCAAATTATCATTTCAAATTTTTCCAAAATTTTTGAGGGTCAGAAAAATTATGAAACTGCAAATGGATTTTCACCAGCCATGCGGTAATCCACGTAGACAGATCATTTCTACAATTTAATAAGGAATGAATACAAAGGATCATTCACCATGAATGCGGTAATCCACATAGAGAAGTTATTCCAACAGAATAATAAAGAATGGAATAGTAGAGGAATTCACCATGCATGCGATAGACCGCACAGACAGGTTATTCCCAACAAAATAATAAAGAATGGAACCAGGTCATGCGTAATCCGCAGACAGTATATTCCAACAAAATAATAAAGAATGGAATAACAACAGAATTCACCAGACATGCAATAGACCGCGTAGACAGGTTACTCCAACAGAATAATAAAGAATGGAACCGAAGTCATGTGTAATTACATACGTAAAGGATATTCCAACAGAATAAAAAGAAGAACGGAACTCAGTCAGTGCAGAATCCGCATAGGCATGGATATTCCAACAAAATAATAAAGAATGGAATAATAGAAGAATTTCACCATGTATGCGAGATTTAGCATGACAAAAGTTATTCCAACATAATAATAAGGAATGGAATAACAATAGCTCTCTTCATGAATACGAAAGAAATAATACCCCTTACCTTAGAAGAAATTGGATATTGGAATAGTGAGGTAGCAGACTTCTCTTCATCTTTCTCTATATAATTTCTCTCTATAATAATTTCTCTAAAGCTTTAGTGAATTGGTGAGAAATGAAGGAAGAATGAGCTTCTATTTATAAAAAAAATATAGTTTCGATAATTGCACGTTTTGGGGATCAAAAAATTACAGTATAATACCTCCAACTTTTCTTATCAAACTTGCACCACCACCCCCCCTAATAGTAAATAATGTGAATCAATAGTTCAATCATGTGATTCAATAGTTATAATCATGTGAAAATACGAATAACAGTATAGTACCTCCATCTTTAACTTAGTCATGCAAGTATTATCAATCTTGCACCAATTCTCCTAATAGTACATGAATGTGAATCAATATTACACACATGTGAACAAATAGTTATAATTATGTGAATTAATAGCAATTAATTCCTCATTTATCCGATTAATTACCCGATAACTTCCAAACATCAATTATTATCAAAATAAATGTCGATTTTCACTAACACTAATAATCCCAACACAATGAAACTATCAATTTCATCTTTAATCAACACAAACTTATTCATCATTAATATTATAACTCACAATATTTAACAACCAGGTCGTTCCCGGGAAAGTGGGGGCTTTCCGATAAGGATTTCTCCTTATTGGCGCACAATTAGGTAACCAAACCTCTCCTCGATGTAACTTCGGACATTGTCAATATTGCAAATAATAATATGAATAACTTTGTCGCCCTCAATTATTGATTTAATAATATAAAATATTGTGACAATAATTGAATAAAATCGAGTGACTTCTCAACGAAGCATCAATAATCAATACGATTGTGCTACTATGCAAACTAATGCCAGACATTCGTACTTTTTATTACCGATTATTTTATGACAACTTGCTTACTTTGAAAAAATTTAAAATATCACCCTTATCTTTAACCTTTTATCAATTTAACCATTTACTAAATAGAATAATTATAAAAAAAATTAAATACTTTCATTTCATAAAATTCGGGGTCTCACAATCTCCCCTCCTTATGTAATTTTGCCCTCGAAATTTACGTACCTGGTAGTTCGAAGATATGAGAATACCTTGTTTTCTTTTTGGATTATACCTTCCCGGTTATTTCTTCTGTATCATGATTTTCCCATTGCTCATCTCCTGTATTTCAGATATCATTCTAGAATATACCTTCAAAACAAAGGTTAATTGACATATCACAATTTGTCAACTTATCAAGTAAACAATTTCAGCTTAGGTAAGTCACACACTAGCGAAGTATATAACTCGTCTCTCCCCTCCTAGTTCTAGACTCATATCTCCGCCAGCGACCATATCCCTAAGCTCTGATACCATTTGTGACGCCCCCAACACAGGTATACATCACCCATCTTGAGTCGCCGTGTGACGTCCCCAAAATAGTTCCACACGACCCATTTTGAGTCGCCATATATCACTCGATAAAAATCAAATACAAACTTCATTTATACAACTGTTGAACTATCGAGCAGAGTACGACAACACATAAGCTGTGAGTTTTAATACAATATTGTCTCGTAGACAGTATCTAAACTCAAATTTTTATAATTCTATATAAAATACAGCAGCAAATATTTTAAGACCACAAAGAAGAACGAGAAGATTACTATCATATTCATTCTAATGAGGTGCACTTTTGACGCTTCCAAAGTCGGGTTCTCATCACCCTATTGTTGTTCGCCAAAATCAATTATTAAGTGACGTATAAAATACGACACACCCATCTTAGGTCCTCAATACAATTATCTGTTGCATGTCATGCCGTTTTATAATGTATTGAGAAACTTTGACAGTCTCGGACCATCACACTATTTCCCTGTTATCCCCGCTCGACCCAGCTACACTCGTATTACTTGAAAGGAATTGTGAAGCAAAAAGGGTGAGCACAACTAGCCTAGTAAAGAATATCATGACTAAAGATAATTAAATTATCAATAGCCTTCAGCAGTAATAAATCAGAGATTTAGAACATATGGTAGATGATAAAACTTTTCAACCATAGTTGCAGCGGAACGAGCAATCCGTTAGAAGAGTCAAATAGACCATCAGATCTATTATCTTTTCCATGTTAGAAGTCCACCAATAATGTTTTATTCCTGTAACATCAATCAACAATTCCTGTCCACAATCATATGAATAACTCAAAATCATAATTGTCATTCTAAATACGTCTTCGCACCCAGGACGAAGATAATTTTCATCACCTATCTTCACCTGAAATATCAAAAATCATGGTTATACCAAATCACAATTCCTGCTCATAATCATACTAATAAATTCATCTTTTCACTACAGCTAAAGATATTCATTAACAATTCATCTTTGTACTACAGGCCAAAGACATATAACTGTATTTTAGAAGAGTCAAATAGAGCATGATATCTACTATATTTTATGAATTAAAAGTTTATTATCAATATTTTATCGATGAGACTCAGCTTAATAAATAATCCACATCATCGAGTCACCCCTGCACTACGGCTAAGGATATTTGTTAATATCACATCCATGAATTATCCATGCACTACGGGTCAAGGATATTCATTATTATCACATCCATGAATTAATATTTTATTGCTGAGACTCAGCTCAATAATTAATCCACATCATCGAATCATCCCTGCACTACAGGCCAAGGATATTCGTTAATATCACGACCACGAATTATCTATGCACTATGGGCCAAACATAATCGTTTTTTCATCTACGGTCATGATCATGCCATAAAACAATTCATCTTTGCACCCTTGGCCGAAGAAAATCCATGGCCATAATCATACCAAAAACTGTCCATCAATGCACTACGGGCCAATGAGGACTTTTACCACATCATTTGTAACATTATGGTCATGATTATACCGAATAATCCATGGTCATAATCATACCAAGTCCATCTATGAACTACAGGCCACAGATGACTTTTATCATAATATAAGCATGAGGATAATGACAATGATATAAAGAATTAATCAAATGAGATAAAGGATAAATATTAAACATTTATAATAAAATTTATCCAGCGTTCAATAATAACCAAATGTTATCAATCACTTAATAATCTCATAATCTAATATCATTAATATTATAACAATATTTTAATCATTTCTTAAACTTATAAACAATTTATTTTAATTGTTTACACTTTACCAAATAATACATTTAATCATTTAAAAATGACATACTCATAAGATTTCATCACCAATGATCAAATATCCCTTATCAAAAATTTGCATATACCTTATATAGGATTCCCAAGCCATAAAATTCTATTTTCTAATTTTATTACTTCATATAACATATTTAATTCATTTACTCATAACTAGTTCATTTTCATGAAAAATATCAAATCAGTCCCAAAAATATTTCTTTTTTGGGATTTAGTAGAATATAGTCCCATATTAAACATATATTTGTCCCAGAATTTTTAAAATTCATTTACTATATTTCATATGGCCAAAACTGTCGAATATTTAGACATTTATCATAAATTGTACTTTTTTCCAAAAATTCCAAAATTTACAGGGTATACTCCTGTTATATACATGTACTCCCAATAAAAATTTCACCAAATTTGGAGTTAACCACAAGGAGTTATAAGTGTTTACTTTTAAAATAGTATTTTCCCATAAAATTCATAACTCTTAATCTATACATCCAAAAATCGCCATCTTTGGACACAATATAGAAAACTCATCAAATTATCATTTTAATTTTTTCTAGAATTTTTGAGGGTTAGAAAAATTACAAAACTGCAAATGGATTTTCACCCGCCATGCGGTAGTTCACGCAGACAGATCATTTCTACAATTTAATAAGGAATGAATACAAAGGATCATTCACCATGCATGCGGTAATCCACATAGACAAGTTATTCCAACAGAATAATAAATAATGGAATAGCAGAAGAATTCACCATGCATGTGATAGACCGTACATATAGGTTATTCCTAATAGAATAATAAAGAATGGAACCAGGTCATGCGTAATCCGTCCATGCATGTGATATTCCAAATGAATAATAAAGAATGGAATAACAACAGAATTCACTGTGCATGCGATAGACCGCACGCAAAAGTTATTCCAACAGAATAATAAAGAATGGAACCCTTGGCCATGCATAATCTGATAGGCAGGATATTCCAATGTAATAATAAAGAAACGGAACCAGTCATGCGTAATCCGCATGCATGTGATAATACAAATGAGAATAATAAAGAATGGAATAATAGAAGAATTTCACCATGTATTCAGTACTTCGCATAGACAGGTTATTCCAATATAATAATAAGGAATAGAATAACAATAGCTCTCTTCATGAATACGAAAGATATAATACCCCTTACCTTAGAAAGAAACTGGATACTGGAGTAGAGAGGTAGCAGACTTCTCTTCTTCTTTCTCTCTATAATTTTTCTCTATAATAATTGCTCTATAGCTTTAGTGAATTGATGAGAAATGAAGGAAGAATAGCTTCTATTTATAGGAAAATATAGTTTCGATAATTGCACGTTTTGGGGCTCGAAATATTACAGTACAATACCTCCAACTTTTCATTCATTTTTAATTTAGTCCTGCAAGTATTATCAAACTTGCACCACCTCCCCTAATAGTAAATAATGTGAATCAATAGTTCAATCATGTGATTCAATAGTTATAATCATGTGAAAATACGAATAACAATATAGTACCTCCATCTATACCTCCATCTTTAACTTAGTCATGCAAGTATTATCAATCTTGCACCAACTCCCCTAATAGTACATGAATGTGAATCAATAGTACACACATGTGAGCAAATAGTTATAATCATGTGAATTAATAGCAATTAATTCCTCATTTATCCGATTAATTACCTGATAACTTCCAAACATCAATTATTATCAAAATAAATGTCGATTTCCACTAACACTAATAATCCCAATATAATGAAACTATCTATTTCATCTTTAATCAATATGAACTTATTCATCATTAATATTATAACTCACAATATTTAATAACTAGGTCGTTCCCAGGAAAGAGGGGGTTTTTCGATAAGGATTTCTCCTTATTGGCACGTAATTAGGTGACCAAACCTCTCCTTGACAGAACTTCTAGACATTGTCAATATTACAAATAATAATAATATGAATAACTTTGTCGTCTCAATTATTGATTTAATAATATAAAATATTGTGACAATAATTGAATAAAATCGAGTGACTTCTCACGCAAGCATCAATAATCAATATCGTGTTCTACTATGCAACTACGCGTATTACTGTACTTTTATCACCAATTATTTTATGAAAACTTGCTTACTTTGAAAAAATTTCAAATATCACCCTTATCTTTAACCTTTTATCAATTTAACCATTTACTAAATAGAATAATTATAAGAAAATTGAATACTTTCATTTCATAATATTCAGGGTCTCACATTATCAGTTTAATATTGGTAACTCTAGTAGATGTTCAATAGTCCTTAGTAACTGCTCAATATAAATTGTTTATCCAGTTGAATACATTTATAGTCTTTGAATTCATATATATCCGTTGATTTATATTAAATTATCTTTCTTATTCCAAGAATTGTTGATATTCATTATTCATGATATTATTCTGAATCTTTGAACTATCTTAAAGATGATACTTCGATAATTCAAACTTGTGAAATTATGTTCTTCACCCTTGTTGTATATTACTTGCTGGGCAATTTGTGCTCATCCTTGCTTATTTAAAACCTTTTAGTTAAGGCGGAACAGGGAAGTGTCTCTGGGCAAGACAAGGGCAAGGCTACCGACTAGCTTGTCCCTTTTATGTTTAAGACTATTATGTTGTATTAAGGCTGTTTTTAGACTATGTTTAAGCTTAAGTGGGATTATATAATAAGTCTTTATTCGATATTATTATGTAATCTATTAAGTACTGTAGGTTGCGAGACTTGGGGGAATAATTATAATAAATCATTGTATATTATTCTAAATTAGATTTTCCATTGTGAACATATTATTTAGTTATTATGGTATTACCATGAGAACGTGATGAACCAAATTTGAGTAACTAAGTTGAGGTCCGAATTTGGGGGCGTCACAGGTCGGTATCAAAGCTTTAGTTATAAACCTTAGGAGAGAATGTCCTTAGGTTATAACTTAGGAGAACTTAGAAGTTAGTATGGAGATAAAACTCATGTAGAGTTTTCCTTGAGAGACTTAGTGTGTTATGAAATGTAACTTCATTCTATACAATGAACTTATATTTATTTAACATTCTAATGGAGTTATTGTTTGTCTTGTCTTACGTTGGTGATTGTAGGATGACTGACATGGGAGGACCTAGCCGAGTAGTAGATGAGGAGCCGCGTGATATCCACGTAGTCTATGAGGCACCATTGATAGCGAAGCCTATTTCAGCAGTGGCCCCTATTGATGATGATGATGAGGAGGAAGAGATGGAGCCTTTACCCGAAGAGTCTAACCCTGAGGAGGAGCCTATGGAGGAGGAGCCCGAACCTTTGGAGGACTCCGACGAGGCTACTTTTGAGGATCGAATGTTAAGAGAATATGAGGAGCATATATTAGAGTTAGGATGTGGAGTGGAAGAGTTAGAGGCTGAGGCAAAGGAGAGGGATTCTGCGTTCCAGAAGTTGAGGGACGAGGACCATCAGAGAAAATTGGCGATGCAGGAAATGGAGGTGGAAATTACTCACCGTAAGGAGGCAGGGATCCAGATGGGAGCTTTGTTTCACCGAGCAGTGGTGAGGAATATTGAGATGGCAGGAAAGATGGAAGAATTAGAGCAGAAGGTTTTGAGTGAGATGACGAAGAAGGATGCTCTCCGAACTCAGTTAGAGATACAGGTGATGGATAGGATTCACTTCGAGGAGAAGTGGGAGGAAGCCAATGATAGGGAAGATGATCTAGAAGATGAGGTGCGGTGCAAAAGAAGGAAGATGAATAAGATGGGTTATGCTCTATGCACGGCCATGGAGAGATTGATCAATGGGGTAAATCATTACCCAGCTGAGCAAGGACAGACCCGGCATACCATAAGTTAAGATATGGTGGTGCACATTACGCTGAAGGAATATCAGAGCGCCGTGGAGCGTGGGATGTTAGATTGAGTCTAGAGGATGAAGACTAGTAGTTGCAGTATTTTGTTTACGTGTTGTTTAATATTTTGTTGTAATCTCAGTCTTTTGTGTAAGACGTGAGGTAGTAGTAAAACCCCAACTTTTGAAAAATGTTAGAGGGGTAGTAAGATGGTGTTATCCCCGTCTTTTGTGATACTAGGGGATATGTGTTATCATTTATAGCAGTATGCTAGAAAAGAACATGTAATGTAACCATTTGAAATATGAATATAAATGATCTTATTTCAGAAATGTGTTATAAACCTATAGTTCTTTTCTATTGAGAAATGTCTAAATATGATAATTAGATAATAAAATGAAAAATTTTGTGATGCAGAAAATGGCGCCCAGACATAGAATAACTATCCCAGAAGAGTCAGTTAATGATGAGAGAGGTCCAGTAGATCCGATATAGAGACCGGTAGATTTATTGGGAGAAGCTCTGAGGGGAAGAAACGAAACCGTACCACCCGTTCCCCAAGTTGTCCCAGTAACAACCTTTAAAGATTTTAAGAGTGTAGGACCCCCAGAGTTCACGGGAACCATTGACCCGATAGTTGTGCAAACCTGGATCAAGGAGATCGAGAAGGCCTTCACTATAGCTCGTGTGGGTGAAGACCAAACGATAGTATTTGCCACATACATGATGAGAGGAGAAGCGAACTATTGGTGGGAAACTAATCAGAAGAGAGCGGGAGAAGGAACGATAACATGGGAGAGGTTTACTACATTGTTCTTCGAGAACTATTTCCCAAAGAGTATGAAGAGTAGGATGGAAGTGAAGTTCCTAGAGTTAAAAAAAGGTGATATGACAGTGGCACAATACGCAGCTAAGTTCAATGAACTAGCGCGATTTGCGGAGCACCAAGTTGTGGATAAGGAAAGGAAGGCGAGACGTTTTGAGCAAGGGTTGAAGTCGTGGTTGTATAATAAGGTATCGGTCTTCCAGATTGATTCCTTTACAACATTGTTGGAAAAGGCAATCATTGCAAAAGGTGGTAGAGAGGCCTTAAGTCTATATCATAAGGAGAAGAAGAACAAAAACACCGGTAGTGAGCATCGTGGAGGAAGCATCAGCGGAGGAAGTAATTACAGAAAGAGGAAATGGGAAAAAAATAACAACAGGAGCAATAATCAAGGTGGGAGTCACCAGGGAAACTTCAAGAGAAGGACTGAAGTTTGTAATAAATGTGGAAGAAGTCATCAGGGAGAGTGTTGGAAGAGAAAGAACACCTACTATAATTCTGGCCAGTAGGGGCACATATCGCCAAGTTGCCCAAAGCCAAATAAGATCGGAGGATGTTTTGCTTGTGGATCAACAGAGCACCAGATAAAGGATTGCCCGAAGAAAGGAAGCGGTAGAGCTGGCAGAAGCCAGGGAGGAGGAAGTAAGTTAATGATTGGTGGACCTGTGCAACCCAACCGATCGACCGCTCAAACCTTTTACATTACCGTCCAAGACGCAGTAGCTACGAAAGACGTGGTGTCAGATATAATCCCAATCAATGATATAAATGCTTATGTATTATTTTATTCGGGTGCCACCAGTTCGTTTGTATCCGAAGAATTTGGTAGTAAACTTAGTACAACCTGAGAACGTTTATAAGATCCTTTGAACATAGAAGTTGTGAATAAGGAAATAATCCCTGTAGAATATGTCTATCGAAATTGTCACGCAAACAATTGAGAACATGAACTGAGCGTAGACTTGATTCCTATTAGACTAGGAGAATTTGACGTAATACTGGGAATGGACTGGTTATACAACTATACAGCAGTAATTGACTGTCAGAACAACTGTGTGAACCTTCACACTTCGAGTAAGTCTAAGGTAGTGTTTTATGGTAGCTCATCACTTAAGCAATCGTGTTGCGTTACGATGATGAAGGCCAAGAAATTGTTAAGAAAAGGGTGTATAGGTTATTTAACTTACATCGTGGATACTCTTAACATTACTACTTATATATATATATATATATATATATATATATATATATATATATATATATATATATATCTTGTCATCAAACTCTGTTTGATTGAGCCTGGATATACATCCAGAGCATTTATTACTTTTTTATGTATATAAATATTTATGTATATACATCTTTCTATCAAACTCAGTTTGATTGAGCCTGGATATATATCAGGTGCGTTTACTGCTTATATATATATAAGACCCCAACTTTTATGAATAAAGAATAATTTTTTCTAAATATCATTTTGAATATTATGGTGTGGATTTGATATAATGTTATAGTTGTGGGTAATATTTATAAATCTTGCAAAGTATGCAAGTTGTTGTAAAATATTCGATTGGTCAGGGAATATTCGTTTTAACAGGGAATATTCGTACGACGGCACAATCATTGGTGGTCCCCACAACAGAATTATTGTCAGAGTTGGAAAATGATAGAAATATATTTTCATAAAAATAGCAACGAAAGTTTTACCGTTAACTGTTGAAATACCCGGTGATAAAAGTACATAATACGCGTGGTTGTATAGTAACACACAGTATTGATTATTGATGCTTACGTGAGAAGTAACTCAGTTTATTTCAACTATTGTCACATTAATTGCTGCATAGTATCTCACGTTATTGATTTAATTATTGTCACAATATTTTATATTATGAAATCAATAATTGAGACGACAAAGTTATTCATTTTATTATTTGTATTATTGACGATGTCTAGAAAGTTCTGTCGAGAAAATGGGTTTGGTCACCTAATTGCGCGCCAATAGGGAGAAATCCTTATCGGAAACCCCCTCTTTCTTGGGAATGATTTGGTTGTTAATATTGCAAGTTATATTATTGATGAATATTTGTTGTTTAAAAATGTGCTTTGTGAAGCCAAGTGAATTGAGATAAATAGAGGAAATTTTTTATGAAGTATTTGTTGTAAATTTGGCATATTATTTGGACCCCCACTTACCCATTTTTCAAATTAGTCGGAAGAAAATTATCTCAGTTTTGTTATATATATATATATATATATATATGTATGTATATATATATATGTATATATTAAATGGATATGGGGGGGAAGATTAATTGGACGGGAGGGAGTATTATTATTATTATCAATTTTGTTTTTTAGGAAAAATATAATATATTATATTTTATTATACATAGTATTTGCATAGTGTCTGCATAGTATTTGCATAGTAAAATCAGAAAATTTGTAGCTGATCTGTACGCGCCCGTGATATTCTCCTTTGCAGTCCGCGATTTTATTTTCTAAATAGTATCATTCCATTCTCCTATAAATAAGATGCTTAGTTTAGAATTGAAAATCACACCAGAATCAGAAAATTCTTCTTCTATAATATTGAACGTATTTCTTTCGAGGTTAAGGAAGCTTTGAGCGTAGAAAACAGTATAAGTTTTCTTCAAGAATATCCTCACCCTACCAGACAGAAATACTCTCCTTTTAAGATAAGGGATATTATTTTTGTTCAATGTTCGTAACAAATAATATTTTCTTCCTTACTATGTAGTATGTAAGTAATATTATTTCGCTTCAGATTCCGAATTTTACACTCATTTTGTTAAAGTATTGCTTCTATACTCTTTGAAATTAGTAGAATATCCTTGAAATTTGCGTTTCATCTAATATCTTTTCACAAAAATATTTTTCTGAACATTCTTGATAATTTTTAATATTTTTATGTCGGGATACTATTCCCAAAGTACTATTCATGGGGTACTATTCACTCAGGTACTATTTACTCGGGTACTATTCACCTGGGGTATTATTCATGACAAAAATTGAATTTTTTTTCAGTTCAAATCATTTTTGATACAATATTATTCTTGAATTTTACTCCACAAAGCAGTATCATGTTCACAATTTGGACATTATTGAATTCTGGATAAATTAAATTATAAATCTTTAAAATTTATCCTTCCTCTCATTTAATTGAATTCTTATATAATTGTCATCATCCTCATGATTATATTCTGATGAAAGTCATCATTGACCCGTAGTGCATTGATGGACAGTTGTTGGTATGATTATGACCAGGGATTATTCAATATAATCATGACCTATAATGTTACAAATGATGTGGTAAAAGTCCTCATTGGCCCGTAGTGCATTGATGGATAATTGTTCGCGTAATCATGACAATTGGTGATAACATGAATATCCGTGGCTCGTATTGCATGGATAATTCGTGGATGTGATACTAATGAATATCTTTGGCCCGTAGTGCATGGATAATTTAGTGATGTGGATTATTTATTGAGCTGAGTCTCAGCGATAAAAGTTATGATAAACTTTTTAAATCATAGAAGATAGTAGATATCATGATCTACTTAACTCTTCTAATGGATTGCTTGTTCCACTGCAGTTAAACTTGTTGTTTATCTTATTATATCAGTTTAACACTATTGAAGGCTAACGATAATTTATTCTGCATTATCTTAGTCATAATATTTCTTACTGAGCTAGTTGAGCTCACCCTTTTGCTTTCATTATTCTCTTTAAGAAATTAGAACGTAGCCGGGACTAGTCGGGGAATGGAGTGATAGTCCAGGATAGTGGCTATAGTAGTCCTCACTATTCTATGAAATAGTGTGATAATAATTATAATGAGGACTCCATTTGAGTTTGGATATTGTCTAGAAGACAATATTCGTGTTAAAACTCTCAGCTCATGTTGTATAATTAAGTTTGTATTTGTATTTTGTACCATATATTTGGTGACTCAGAATAGGTGATGTATACCTATTTTGGGGGAGTCACAGTTAGTATCAGAGCTTAGGGATATGATCCCAGGCTAAGATTTGAGACCAAAACTAAGAGGGGAAAGATGGGTAAATCATTCTCTAGTATGATCTACCAAAGTTTATTTGTTATTAAACTGGTTGGTCAGAATATAGGGATAATATGTGGCATGTTAATTAACCATTTTTTTGTGGCAGTGTTTGAAAATGACATCCGAGAATGTTGAAATAATCAATGGAGCACATGATACCGTCGAGTCACCGATGATCAATAATCAGGATAATGTGCATCAGGAAGGCAATAATCCTCATGTACACAATAACACCGACCAAATGATGAACGACAGAATGTTTAGGAGCTTTCTGCAATTCATGTAACATCAAGCAAGAGAGACTCCTGTTCAAAATGCAGGTTGAAACAGTGGCAACTCTCGGACGGTCACCGCTAAGCAGTTCAAGGAGCTGGGACCACCGGAGTTTTTGGGAAAGCAAGAACCACTTAAGGCAGAGACGTGGATAAAGTAGATCACCAAGATATTTATTTTTTTGAGATGCTTCGAGGAGTAAAAGGTTCCCTTTGCCACCTTCATGTTGCGAGGAGAGGCAGATTACTGGTGGGAATCTGTAAAACTTACTTAACCTACCACACGAAATATGTCTTGGGAGAAGTTCCAAGAACTGTTCAACGACAAGTACTTTTCTAAAAGTATTCATCACATGAAGGAGGTGGAGTTCATCAAGCTGGAGCAAAATAATATGATCGTATCACAGTACGAGGCTAAATTTATGGAGTTATCCCGATTTGCATCCCATTTGGTAGATAATGAGGAGAGAATGACTTGAATGTTTCTGCGAGGTTTGAAACCCGAAATATGTCAATACCTCATTTCTCACAAACTTTACTTGTATTCAGATGTTGTGAATAAGGCTCAGTTATTGGAGCACGATAATGAGTCAACCTAACAAAGAGAGAGCAGCTGGCAAATCGATAATACCAATGGTAGCAGTCATCGAAGCGGTGACAACAAATGTCTAGGAAATCAACATGCCAGAAATGGTAACCACTTCGGTGGTAATTATGGCCAAGATAATAAAAGTGGAAATTTTAAGAAGAGGAGATTCAATAATGATGCAAAGGCGTCAGCACCAGCACACGTTGTTAAGCAAGGAGAACGACCACTGATCGTATACTTCAAATGCGGAGGGGAGGGACACATCAGTCCAAACTACATGATGCAGTCCAAAACATGTTATAATTACAGAAGAGAAGGTCACCTAGTTTGATTTTGTCGTGTAGTGAAGTCAAGTCCAGCTGGGATGGAGACACCAAAGGCCTTCCCAGACAAGTCAAAGTCGATAGATTAAGGGAGAGCATTTGTCGTGACCTCCCAAAAAGCAAGGAACTCGAACAAGGTCATCACGGGTAAGCTAATCATAAACTCTTGCAAAGTCTATACCGTATTTGTTACCAGTTCTACCCATTCTTTTATTTCTCCTACTTGCGCTCAACATTTAAATTTGACACCGGAGAAATTAGATTTTGACTTATCTATTGAAACACCATTGGGAGAAACCTTCATTACATCCACCGTTTATAAGTCTTGTTTGATTCAAATTGGCACCCTCACATTACCTGTCGATCTTATCTCTTTGAAAATTCTTGCATTTGATGTGATTTTAGGGATTAATTGGTTAACTACTCATCATGCTAAAATTGATTATTTTTGTAAGGTTGTTAGCTTTCATATTCCTAACAAACCTATTATAAAAATTCAAGCAACTAAACCACTATAGTTAATCACTGACATATCAAGCCATGAAGCCATTCGTTTATTGAAAAATAGATGTCAAGCTTTCTTAGCCCATGTCACGAATTTAAACAAAAATACGTCAGATTTGAATGATATTTCTATTGTTAATAAATTTCCTGATGTATTCCCTGAAGAACTTCTTGGCCTACCCCCGGAGCATGAAATCGAGTTTGGTATTGACCTTGAAGCCATTACAAAACCCATTTCTAAAGCCCCATATCGAATAGCTCCTATTGAACTTCAGGAGTAAAAAACCAACTACAAGAGTTATTAGACATCGGTTTCATTCGTCCTAGTACGTCTGCTTGGGGTGCTCATGTTCTATTCGTAAAGAAGAAAGATGGGAGTATGCGACTTTGTATTGATTATCGGGAGTTGACTCATGTCACCATCAAAAATAGGTACTCGTTGCCACGCATTGATGACCTGTTTGACCAGTTGCAAGGAGAAAAATTCTTTTCAAATATCGATCTTCATTCCGGATATCATCAGTTAAAGATTAAAACTGATGACATTCCAAAGACTGCTTTCAGAACTTGATACGAGCATTATAAATTCCTAGTCATGTCTTTTGGATTGACTAATGCTCCTGCTGCCTTTATGGATATGATGAACTGAGTATTCAAGGAATATTTGGATCATTATGTGGTGGTCTTTATTGATAACATCCTCATTTACTCCAAAAGCCATGAAGATCATGAGAAACACTTGAGGCTGATACTCTAAAAGCTTTGTGAGAACAAGTTGTATGCCAAGTTGAAGAAATATGAGTTCTGGCTTGAGGAAGTAGCATTTCTTGGGCACCTGATATCAAATCATGGAATATCTGTTGACCCGATAAAGATTGAAGCAATTCAAAGCTGGGAGAAACCTAAGTCAGTGACCGAAGTACGTAGCTTTCTAGGCTTAGCTTGTTATTATCGGAGATTCATAGAAAGGTTTTCTCGAATCTCTACTCCATTAACTAAGCTGACTCGAAAAGACACAAAATTCGGTTGGTGTGAGGAATGTGAGAAGAGTTTTCAAGAACTCAAAAGGAGACTCATTTTAGCAACTGTTCTGACAATTCCATCTAGTTCGGAGGGATTTGTCATCTAGAGTGATGCTTCAGGCAGAGGGTTAGGATGTGTTCTCATGCAACATAGGAAAGTCATAGCCTATGCCTCACGATAACTCAAAGAATATGAGAGGAATTATCCTACTCATGATCTAGAGTTGGCAGCAGTCATTTTCACACTAAAGATCTGGAGGCATTACCTGTATGGAGAGAAAGTGGAGATCTATACGGATCATAAAAGCCTCAAATACTTCTTCACTCAAAAGGAACTTAACATGCGGTAACAACATTGTCTCGAGCTGTTGAAAGATTACGATCATACCATTCAATACCATTTTGGAAAAGCGAACGTGGTAGCTGACGCGTTGAGTAGAAGATCATATGCGGGTATGAGTACGATATTTTCAACGCAAAGGCCCATTTTGTATGACTTACAAAGGATGGAAATAGAGTTAAACACTCCAGGGACCCGTGTGATGATGTCAAATATACGAGTAAAACTGACTTCAATCTATAAAGTTAAAGTTGCTCAAGCTAAAGACCTGGAGCTGATGCGTATGAGTAAGAAAGTACAAGAAGGTGTTATTCCGAAAGTAAGAATCGATGAAGAAGGAATACTTTGATTCATCTCTAGACTTTGTATTCCTAATGACTCTGATTTGAAGTATAAAATGATGATGGAGGCGCATAACACACCGTTTGCAATCCATCTTGGGAATACCAAAATGTATCGTGATCTTCGACATACATTTTGGTGGAGCAATATGAAGAGAGAGATAGCGGAGTTTATCTCAAGATGTTTAACTTGTCAACGTGTCAAGGCGAAGCATCAAGTGCCAAAAGGTCCATTGCAACCACTTATAATTCCACAATGGAAGTGGGAGCACATTATCATGGATTTCGTTATTGGTCTTCCCAAGGTTTCTCAAGGCATAGATGCAATTTGGGTCATTGTTGATAGATTGACCAATTCTGCTCATTTTTTACCTATACGAGAAACTTATTCACTTGAATGTCTTGCTTGTATGTACATAAATGAGATTATAAGATTGCATGGTATGCTAGTATCCATAGTCTCTGATCGAGGCACAAGATTCACTTCACAATTTTGGGTTAGTTTGCAGAAAGCTATGGGCACGGATTTACAATTTAGTTTGGCATATCATCCTCAAATGGATGGGCAGTCAGAGAGGACTATTCAAACTCTTGAAGATCTATTAAGACTCTGTGTCCTTAATTCAAAGGAAGTTGGGACAAGTTCTTGCCATTATTGGAATTCTCCTACAACAATAGTTATCAAGCAAGTACAGTATTGGCATGACTCCATTCGAGGCATTGTCTGGACGCAAGTGTCCTTCTTCAGTATGCTAGGATGAGGTAGGTGAAGCAATGTTGTTGGGATCAAAATTGGTACGCATGACAATGGAAAAGATTCAAATGATTTGAAAACGTATAAAAACCTCACAAGATCGACAAAAGAGTTCTGATGATCTTCATCGAAAGGACGTGGAATTCAATGTTAGAAAACATGTGTTGTTACGTGTTGCTCCATGGAAAAGAGTTACGAGATTTGGAAAGAGAGGAAAGCTCAATCCTCAATTCATTGGTCCATTTGAAATCCTCGATCGAGTAGAAACGGTGGCTTATAAACTCGCCTTATTGCCGAGTATGTCTCGTATTCATAACATTTTTCACATATCCATATTACGTAAATATGTGAAAGACCCAAACCACATTACTAATTTAGAACCGGATGAGATAGCGGAAGATTTAACGTATGAAGATGAACCTGTTAAAATCTTGGATAAGAAGGAACATATTCTATGCTCCAAGGTTATACCTCAAGTCAAGGTTTTGTGGAGAAACCACGATGTTGAGGAAATGACCTGGGATTTAGAATCCGAAATGAAATCAAGGTATCCTAAACTCTTCGACATACCATGTACGTACACCAATTTCGAAGATGAAATTTCATAAGAAAAGAAGGTTGTAAGACCCCTAATTTTATTAATAAAGAATAATTTTCTCTAAATATAATTTTGAATATTATGGTGTGGATTTGATATAATGTTATAGTTTTGGGTAATATTTATAAATTTTGCAAAGTAAGCAAGTTGTTATAAAATATTCGATTGGTCGGGGAATATTCGTTATAACAGTGAATATTCGTACGATGGCATAATCATTGGTGGATCCCACAACAAAATTATTGTTGGAGTTAAAAAATGACAGAAATATATTTTTATAAAAATAACAGCGAATGTTTTACCGTTAACTGTTGAAATACCCGGTGATAAAAGTACAGTAATACGCGTGGTTGCATAGTAGCACACGGTATTGATTATTGATGCTTACGTGAGAAGTCACTCCGTTTATTTTAATTATTGTCACTGTAATTACTGCATAGTATCTCATGTTATTGATTCAATTATTGCCACAATATTTTATATTATTAAATCAATAATTGAGATGACAAAGTTATTCATTTTATTATTTGTATTATTGACAATATCTAAAAATTTATGTCGAAGAATGAGGTTTGGTTACCTAATTGCGCGCCAATAGGGAGAAATCCTTATCGGAAACACCCATTTTCTTGGAAATGATCTAGTTGTTAATATTGCAAGTAATATTATTGTAGAATAATTGTTGTTTAAAAATGTGTTTTGTGAAGCCAAGTGAATTGAGATAAATAGAGGAAATTTTTATGAAGTATTTGTTGTAAATTTGGCTTATTATTTGGACCCCCACTTATTCATTTTTCAAAATAGTTGGGAGAAAGTTATCTCAATTTTGCTTATATATTTTGCTTATATATATATATATATATAGAATATATTATATTTTATTATGCATAGTGTCTGCATAGTGTTTGCATAGTAAAATTTAAAAAAATTTAGCCGATCGGTGCGCGCCCGTGATTGTTCTCATGTGCAGTCCGTGATTTTATTTTCTAAATAGTATCCTTCCATTCTCCTATAAATAGGATATTTAGTTTAGAATTGAAAATCACACCAGAATCAGAAAATTCTTCTTTTATAATATTGAGCGTATTTCTTTAAAGGTTAAGGAAGCTTTGAGCGTAGAAAATAGTATAAGTTTTCTTCAAGAATATCCCCACCCTACTAGTCAGAAATACTCTCCTTTTAAGGTAAGAGATATTATTTTTGTTCAATATTCATAAAATTAATATTTTCTTCCATACTCTGTATTATATAAGTAATATTATTTCGTTTCAGATTCCAAATTCTACACTCGTTTTGTTAAAGTATTGCTTCTATACTCTTTAAAATTAGTAGAATATCCTTCAAATTTGCATTTCATCTAGTATCTTTTCACGAAAATATTATTCTGAATATTCTTGATAATTTTTAATATTTTCATGTCAGAGTACTATTCACGGGGTACTATTTTTGAAGTACTATTTATGGGATACTATTCACTTGAGTACTACTCATCCGGGGTACTAATCATGATAAAAATTAATTTCTTTTCGGTCAAAATCATTTTTGATACAATATTATTCTTGAATTTTACTCCACAAAGCAGTATCATGTTGATAATTTGGACATTATTGAATTCTGGATAAATTAAATTATAAATCTTTAAAATTTATCCTTGCTCTCATTTAATTGAATTCTTATATCATTGTCATCATCATTATGCTTATATTATGATGAAAGTCCTCATTGACCCGTAGTGCATTGATGGACAGTTGTTGGTATGATTATGACCAGGGATTATTCGGTATAATCATGAACTATAACGTTACAGATGATGTGGTAAAAGTCCTTATTGGCCCGTAGTGCATTGATGGATAGTTGTTGGCATGATTATGACCATTGGTGATAACTCGAATATCATTGGCCTGTATTGCATGGATAATTCGTGGATGTGATACTAATGAATATCCTTGGCCCGCAGTGCATGGATAATTCAGTGATGTTGATTATTTATTGAACTGAGTCTCGACGATTAAATTTATGATAAACTTTTGAAATCATAGAAGATAGTAGATATCATACTCTACTTGACTCTTCTAATGGATTGCTTGTTCCGCTGCAGTTAAACTTATTTATCGTATTCTATCAGTTTAACATTGTTGAAGGCTAACAATAATTTATTCTGCATTATCTTAGTCATAATATTTCTTACTAAGCTAGTTGAGCTCACCCTTTTTCTTTCATTGTTCTCTTTAGGAAATGAGAACATAGCCAGGACTAGTCGGGGAATGGAGTGATTATCCAAGATGGTTGTAACGCCCCCATATCTATACTCACATGGTATCCGATATGCTGCTCACTACAAGTCAGTATATAACACATTCAAATCTATACCTCCATGGTATCTGATTATATGTTTATATCTAACTGAGTGACTACAATTATAACCAGATGCAATTCCCATAGATCTAAGATTCACAGTATTCCATAACAGATAACAATTCCCAGGAGAACTATTGCTGCGTTTGGAAACCCTCACTCGGATGTATAAACTATATCCGTAAATAGTATCTATCTATCTGAAATTCAGATTATCAGTAATAACATGAATAACCCATATTACCAATACCCTCACTCAGATGTATAGTCTATATCATTCGAATTTCACTATCGTATCGATAGTACCTATCTATCCAAAATCTAGAGTATCAACAACAACATGAACCGTTCATGTTGCTAATACCCTCACTCGGATAAATAGTTCCCAAGGATCTCAAACTAGATTGAAGATTCTAATTTACATCTATATATGTAAGAAAACATGGTTGCGAAAATAAAAGATGATATATATCACATAATAAGGTTCGATTACATGATTCTTCATAAAGAATTTCTTATTGTAAAGTATTACATTCAACTAAACAGTAATATAAACTAATCTAAGCAGGGACGCTTTCCTTTATTAACTCAAGAAGTGCCAGGGTTACCATCTAATACTGCAAAGGAAATAATTTGCAAGGTTGAGCTATGACATGCTCTGCAGGTTTTATATTTATAACAATATATGATTTGAAGAAGTATAACAATTCAAAATTCAACTGATAGTTGCTACCATTTCTGGAATTTTTTTTTCAAACATTTTTAGACTTTTTTTTTCTGTCAGTCACACAGACTTAGAAACTTTGTTTAGATATGAGATAGGGGATCATCCTACATAATATCCTAGGAGTATGCATCTCATCCTAATAATGCTCACATGCACCCAACGTCAATATATTATTGACCAAACATCGATTCCTTTTCAGGATACACAACTTCAGTATAGGATATCTTACTAAAGCAATTTGGTTTGACACAACAGTTTATGCTCAATAAATAATATTATATGAATAAACAATTCATTTCTGAGTTATGCTTAATAATAGCAATAACTTTTCAATAATTGGCAATTCAAGTTTAGGTTTGGTATAACATATCAATAGCAATTCAAGATAGAATCTTGTTCAACGAATAAGTAGGGTTTGAGAAATTTGCGTAAGTAATTAATAATTTGGGTTTAGTAAACTTGCCTGAGCGAAGATCAGTTAAGCAATGCTACTCAATTCGTTAATAAACACCTAAGATGTTCATTTATATAAATCTAACACATTAGTATTGATAGCAATACTCAAATACATAAACTACATATGTTCGGGTTAAGTTTGATATGATATGGTTTCATTGTCCAAAGAATTTACCGAGTATTTAATAAGTTGATAAATCGACTAAATTTTATTTATAAGCTTTATTATATTTTTAGATAATTTAAATATCCTTTATAATAATTTATGGAAGTTTAAAATAATTTTTAAGTATTTATTAATCCCTTAAATGATTTTTAAATCATTTATTTCTATTTCTAAATAATTTAATATTTACTTAGAATATTATAAAACTTTGTTTACAATTTTAAATAATTTATAATCATTTATTATGATTTTTATATCATTAATATTATTTTTCAATAATTATTTATTATTTATAAGTAATTATTCTAAGTACTTTATTATTAACTTAATTATTAATAATATCCAAATAAATTAAAATATTTATTGAAGTTATGTAAAAATATTAAAAGTTAAATATTATAACTTAAAATAATTATTAAAATTGTTTTTACAATTATTTATATTTATTTATTAATTATTTCTAATTTTTATTAATTAATTTATTAGAAAACATTTTTTATCTGTCGCTAAAGCCCTATAGTGACAGGAAGTGTCGCTATATATGTTCTTGAGTTTTTGGGAATCAGTTGGTCATGGTCTAGGGACAACTTTGACCTTGATCCATTTTGTTACTGTTGATGATTCTAGGTTTGGTCAAGTATGGAAGTTATAGTACTCATACAGTAGTACAACATCAAACCAATTTCATGCTTTAACCTACATGTAACAAGAAGTTATAGAGGCTCAAAGTATGTAACGACTGAGAAATTCGGATTTATTGTAAAATAATTTTATTTAATTAAATAATGAATAAAATTATATTATATGTTATTATTATGTGTTAGTAAGATGAAGGTTGTTTTATAACCTAGATATGTCGGAATGTCGTAATATTTTAGCTACGTGGTAGAATTAAAGTGTTTGAATTTCCAAGACGAAAATAAAAGTTTTCAGAGAAATTTTCTGAAAAACATTATTCATTGATTTCTGCTCGGGAATTATTTTTGAACTTCCAAGAAATATGTAACGATAGAATATCAAAGGAAGATGGATTTTGTAATAATAATTCATGTATGGAAACTGTAGTTTTTCGCCTGCGGACTAAATTCAAGAACGTTAGGGAAAGTAAAGTATTAATGAGTTAATCGATGATCATACATAGGTATTGTACGAGGTAATTAATACGAGTATGATACGACGTATTATACGAGTATGTATGAATGATGGTATGTCGTATATAATGCATGAGTATACGAGTTAGCATACGAGAATAATACGTAGATTATACGTTGTAAGGCTTTAAGCCAAGTGTATTGGACTTGTAGGATTTGGTCGGAATTATACAAGCCCAAGTGT
Source organism: Panax ginseng (assembly GCA_020205605.1). Classification (NCBI taxonomy): domain Eukaryota; kingdom Viridiplantae; phylum Streptophyta; class Magnoliopsida; order Apiales; family Araliaceae; genus Panax; species Panax ginseng. The sequence goes on along the minus strand of CM035133.1, from coordinate 90,810,373 downwards.
AGGAAATGTTAAGCCCAATGTTTAATAATGCAAGCACAAAGCATAAGTTAAGTTAGTTAAACTTAAAGCCCAAATTAAGAACCAAATCTGTGGATCGATCCAATGGGTAAGAATGACCCATGGGGCAACCCATGTGGGCCCCAAGATCACATGGCATCATCTTGGTGACCAAGAGATGAATAGTATGGAGGTGGAGTTAAGGAGGTGGATGGACTAAAAGTCCATTATACCCTAAACTAGGATTTCCTATAAATAAAAGAAGTGTTAGATCATTTTTCACTTGTTAAATTTTCCGCCAACGTATAAATGCTTATTTGTTAGAGAGATAAAAAGCAAGAAAAGTAAAATCTAGTCTTTGTTAGAACAAGAAGGAAGAACAAAGTTGAACTTCAAAGGTAATGATCCTAAACCATGATTCTCCTTCTCTTCAATTGTTAGAGAAGTGAGTAGTGGTAGAACTTGTATGCTAAGAAGTGATGAGTATGGCTAATCAATGGACCTAAACCTTAATAAGCCATGAACATTCATACTTATAAAAGTTATGAACTCATGAAGAACATGTAAGAAATTATCATGTGTATAAGTTATTGAAATATGTTTGGTTAGGATGTTAGTATGATGGAATGAATCCATTTGAAACGATGTAAAAATCTTAAGTAACGAAGTTATGGCGGAATTTACGCGATTGGACAATAATTGTCGAAAGCGTGAAATTCTCAGAATGGAAGTCAAATTTTGACATTAAACTCAGAAATATTGGTTTTTGATGGAGAATAGTCCAAGTTTGTAGAGTTGCGAACTCGAAAATGACCAAATTCTGACTTAGAACGAAGAAAATAGTGTTGAACGTTCACGAACATTTATCGTTTTTGTTAAAATGAACAAATCGGTGAATTCTGAGTTAAAAGATTCGAAAATGTAAAATTATTGAATGAACATGTAGAGCATGTGATTTGTGAGCTAATGGCTTTTGAACGAGCCATTTCAGACTTAAAATGAGTAAATTATGAGCCCGGGAAGTTCATCAAACAAAAATTCTACAAAAAATTTCTGAGGCTCAGGGTCCGCGCCACAGCGCGACCCAGGGAGCTAAGTTTGACGCTGCAGCGCGAGGCCGGAATAGGAGATACTAGGAAGTGGCGCCGCAACGCAACCCTCAGTATTGAGAGTGGCGCCACAGCGCCAAGACTGAACATGAAACACTGGTAACTTGCTACATGCAAAGGCGAGTCCAAGAGGGAAGCTGCAATGCAGCCAAAGACTAGAATGAAGATAGTAAGGAAGGCTTATAAGTAAAGAAAGAAAGTAATTTGATTAGGGTAAATTAAATTTCCTTAATTAACTTGAAGTAACATTTGTAATGAAGATTAAAGACCTTATGTAATACAACAAAAGGTTGACGATAAGTTACTCGAACGTGAATGTAAAACAATACAATAAACTTGAACCAATGTTAAACAATCTAATGAACAATTAGATTGAGAAGAAGGGTAAGATACATTAAGAACCATGCATGTTTGTTCATTACCTAATGTGGTATGTTATGTGATTATGTATTGTAGAGACCTTAAAGACTCAAGGGAAAAGTATATTAACCGTAGCAGACGCTAAAGGCAAGTGTTCTAACCCTTGTCTATGTTCATTTTGGACAAGTTTTGTGATTCATGTATCTTACGCATGAATGGATGTATGATGAAGTCGAAGCCAATTCCTTCGGCTATACTAAAGATGTTTTATGGATTTCTTATAATCTATAGAACTATTGTCAATGTTGTTAAGTTTTGCCAATCTATTTTGATATGGTTTTCAAAAGAAGACTGAATATACTAAACAAATGTTTTGTAGTCAAACGACAGGCACATGAGGTTGCCAAAACTTAAACGTACATACATTTAAAGAAAGTAGTGTTGTACAACATAGAGTACTATAGGCTGATCACCTAGATGTGCTCGTAAGTAATACCGGACTTACGGACTTAGTTTCGGGTTGTCCTTTTCAAAGAAAGTATGAAATGCTCAAGGTCTTGGACCGTAATTGATGTTTTACTGAATGTTGTTCATTGTGAAACATTTTAAGAAAAGAGAAGTGCTATTTTGAATTATCGATAGTACTTCATAACTATTGTTCAGTTATTGAAGATATACAATTTGTATGTTTCAAGCATATTGTTTAAATGGAATTGTTATACTTCCTGAGCTAGTTATGCTCACTCTTGCTTGAACCATATGAATGCAGCGAAGACCGAACGGACCGAAGGATCTGGTAAAGATAAAGGGAAGGCTAAGGCAAACTTATAGATTACCTTTGTAATAGTATAGGTGAATGTTGTTATTATTTGATATTATGACAAGAACAAATGTAATGGTTATTAAGAACATGGGGAATGGTAATATTGTTTGGAATATATATAAGACATATTCATTCTTTTGAGGCATTTCAATTGAATGTATGTGTGAACTTTAGCACTGTGTAGCACCATATGTTGGGTTGGAAGATACCCAGATTTGGGGTCGTCACAAGTTGGTATCAAAGTAGTAGGTTATAAAACTTAAGGGGGGAATTAGAACCTTTAGTCATAACATTAAGAAGAGTCAAAGAAGTAAAAGATGAAATTAACCCTAAAATGCATTATATATGATATGTGTTTTTATTATTATACTGACGTGTACTAATCAAAATAAATTGTTTTGTTGTAGATGTCAGGAGAAAATAAAATGTATAGGGATATACATGTAGTAAGTGAGGAGTCGGTGAATCAAGTAGAGATTATACCAAACCCTATAGCAGAAGAGCATGAAGTGGTAGTTATTGAGTCCAGAGACTCGGAGAACCTAGACCCCGTGTCTGTATTCGATGGCATGTATGAGGAAGAGGTGGAGGTGTTATCATTTAACACCATAGCACCTGAAGAAGAGATGACTCCAGGGGAGTCAATGAAAGCATTGTTTATGACAGTATTGGATAGAAATATCCAGTATTGTAAGGACGTAAAGGAGCTGAAGTAGGAGATCCATGCTGTTTTAGAGGATAAGACAAGTATGGAGACTATGTGGGAGGAGGAGCATGATGAACGAGTTTTAGCGAAGAACAAGGTCCATGAGCTGAAACAGGAGATCTTTGAGCTCAGGCAGGAGCTAAAAACCAAGAAGCAGAAGATTGGGAGGATGTCTTATATACAAAGGAGTTCTCATGCGGATTTTCAGCAGTAAGTAGCTGGGTATCCGATAGAAGCAGGGCAGACTCAGCATACTATCAGCAGAGATGTTATAGTCGGTCTTGCCAATGCAGATTTTGAGAATGCCATACGGCAGATGTAACCTAATATTAGCTAGAGTGGAGTTAGATATATAAATATGATGTATCTAGTAGTGACGTAAAACCCTCTTTTGTATATCAAAGGGTAGTCTTTTGTAAAAAGGTTAAAGCCGAACATCAACAACCAAGTGGCTTGTTACAGTCATTGGAGATTTCGGAGTGGAAGTGGGAGCATATCATGATGGATTTTGTGGTGGGACTTCCAATTACTCAGAAGGGGTATGACGTAATTTGGGTAATAGTGGACCGGTTGACGAAGTTGGCTCACTTTTTGCCAATACGGGTTAAGTATAACTTAGACCAGTTAGCTAAACTTTATGTTAAGGAAATTATTTCCAGACATGGAGTACTAGTATTGATAGTGTCAGATCATGATCCACGATTCACATCAAACTTTTGTAGGAGTCTGCTGGAATAGATGGGGACGCAGTTGAACTTGAGTATGGCTTATCATCCACAAACTGATGGGCAAAGCGAGAGAACAATTCAGACGTTAGAAGATATGCTGAGATCTTGCGTCATGGATTTTTTTAAGGGTAGTTGGGATGATCATCTACCATTAGTAGAGTTTACGTATAACAATAATTATCATGCAAGCATAGGCATGCCGCCTTACGAAGCTTTATACGGAAGGAAGTGTAGAATACCATTTTGTTGGAATGAAGTGGGAGAATGCCGAATGCTAGGGCCAGAATTGGTCCAGCAGACAGCGGATGTAGTGAAGTTGATACGGATGCGTCTCGTAGCAGCTCAAGACAGACAGAAAAAGTATGCAGACTCACATCGAGTAAATAAAGAGTTTGAAGTAGGCTCCTATGTATTTCTAAAGGTATCTCCCGGGAAAGGTAAGATACGATTTGGAAAGAAAGGAAAGTTAAGTCCAAGGTTTATAGGAGCTTTTGAGGTTTTAAAACGGGTAGAAGAGGTAGTTTATATGATAGCATTACCTCCAGACTTAGAACGAATACATAATGTATTTCATGCATCCGTGTTACGTCCTTATAAGCAGGATTATAATCACGTAATAGAGTATGAGCCTATGCATATCGAGAAGGACTTAACGTATGAAGAGATACCGATTCAAATCATCAATAGAAAAGAGCAAGTTCTACGGAATAAAGTTATACCTTTAGTAAAGATGTTATGGAAGAACCACGATGCCGAAGAAGAAACGTAGGAACTGGGAGAAAAGATGAGGAAGGATTATCCTCAGTTATTTGTTTAATGTAAGACGAGATTCTGGGGACAGAATCCTTATAAGGGGGGAAGAATGTAACAACCGAGAAATTCGAATTTATTGTAAAATAATTTTATTTAATTAAATAATGAATAAAATTATATTATATGTATTATTATGTGTTAGTAAGATGAAGGTTATTCTATAACCTAGATATGTCGGAATGTCGTAGTATTTTGGCTACGTGGTAGAATTAAAGTGTTTGAATTTCCGAGACAAAAATAAAAATTTTCTAAAAAATTTTACGAAAAACATTATTCACTGATTTCTGCTTAGAAATTATTTTTGAACTTCCAAGAAATACGTAACGATAGAATATCAAGGGAAGATGGATTTTTTAATAATAATTCATGTATGGTAACCGCAAATTTTTGCATGCGGACTAAATTCGAAAACGTTAGGGAAAGTAAAGTATTAATGAGTTAATCGATGATCGTATAATACGTAAGTATTGTACGAGGTAATGAATACGAGTATGATACGAGGTATTATACGAGTATGTATGAATGATGGTATGTGGTATATAATGCATGAGTATACGAGTTAGCATATGAGAATAACACGTAGATTATACGTTATAAGGCTTTAAGCTAAGTTTATTGATCACATGGCATCATCTTTGTGACCAAGTAAATTGGTTTTACTTGGTGACCAAGAGATGAATAGCATGGAGGTGGAGTGAAGGAGATGGATGGCCTAAAAGTCCATTATACCCTAAACTAGGATTTCCTATAAATAAAAGAAGTGTTAGATCATTTTTCACTTGTTAAATTTTCCACCAACATATAAGTGCTTATTTGTTAAAGAGAAAAAGCAAGAAAAGTAAAAGCTAGTCTTTGTTAGAACAAGAATGAAGAACAAGGAAGAACAAAGTTGAAATTTAAAGGTAATGATCCTAAACCATGATTCTCCATCTCTTCAATTTTTAGAGAAGTGAGTAGTGGTAGAACTTGTATACTAAGAAGTGATGAGTATGGCTAATCAATGGACCTAAACCTTAATACGCCATGAACAAGAAATTCATACTTATATAAGTTATGAACTCATGAAGAACATGTTAGAACTTATCATGTGTATAAGTTATTGAAATATGTTTGGTTAGGATGTTAGTATGATGGAATGAATCCATTTAAAATGATGTAAAAATCTTAAGTAACGAAGTTATGGCGGAATTTACGCGATTGGACGATAATCGTCAAAATCGTGAAATTCTCGGAATAGAAGTCAAATTTTGACATTGAACTCGGAAACATTAGTTTTCGATGGAGAATATTCCAAGTTTGCATTTTAGAGTTGCGAACTCAAAAATGACCAAATTCTGACTTAGAACGAAGAAACGAGCGTTGAACGTTCACGAATATTTATCATTTTTTTTAAAAGATTCAAAAATGTACAATTCTTGAATGAACATGTAGAGCATATGATTTTTGATCTAATGGATTTTGAACGAGCCAATTCGGAATTAAAATGATTAAATTATGAGCCCGGGAAATTCATTAAACAAAAAGTCTGCAAAATTTTTCGAGGTTTGGTCTGCGCTACAATATGACGTGGAGCTATGGGCGCACTACAAACATGAGGCCGGAATGGGAGATACTGGGAAGTGGCGCCGCAACGCCAAGACTGAACATGACACACTGGTAATCCCCGCGAGCCCAAGAAGGGAAGCTGGCGCCACAGCGCCAGCACTAGAATGAAGATAGTAATGAAGGCTTATAACTAAAGAAAGAAAGTAAATTGATTAGGGTAAATTAAATTTTCTTAATTAACTTGAAGTAACATCCGTAATGAGGATTAAAGACCTTATGTAATACAACTAAAGATTGAAGATAAGTTACTCGAATGTGAATGTAAAACAATACGATAAACTTGAACCAATGTTAAACAATCTAATGAACAATTAGATTGAGAAGAAGGGTAAGATACATTAGGAACCATGCATGTTTGTTCATGACCTAATGTGGTATGTTATGTGACTATGTATTGTAGAGACCTTAAAGACTCAAAGGAAAATTATATTAACCGTAGCAGACGCTAAAGGCAAGTGTTCTAACCCTTGTCTATGTTCATTCTGGATAAGTTTTGTGATTCATGTATCTTACGCATAAATTGATGTATGATGAAGTCGAAGCCAATTCCTTTAGCTAGACTTAAGATGTTTTATGGATTTCTTATAATCTATTAAACTATTGTCAATGTTGTTAAGATTTGCCAATCTAATTTGGTATGGTTTTCAAAAGAAGACTGAGTATGCTAAACAAATGTTTTGTCGTCAAACGACAGGCACGTGAGGTTGCCAAAACTTAAACGTACATACGTTTAAAAAAAGTAGTGTTGTACAACATAGAGTACTATAGGTTGATCACCTAGATGTGCTCGTAAGTAATACCGGACTTACGGACTTAGTACCAGGTTGTCCTTTTCAAAGAAAGTATGAAATACTCAAGGTCTTGAACCAGAATTGATGTTTTACTAAATGTTGTTCATTGTGAAACATTTTAAGAAAAGAGAAGTGCTATTTTGAATTATCGATAGTACTTCATAACTATTGTTCAGTTATTAAAGATATACAATTTGTATGTTTCAAGCATATTGTTTAAATGGACTTGTCATACTTGCTGAGCTAGTTATACTCACTCTTGCTTGAACTATATGAATGCAACTAAGACCGAACGGACTGAAGGATCTGGTAAAGATAAAGGGAAGGCTAAGACGAACCTATAGAATACCTTTGTAATAGTATAGATGAATGATGTTATTATTTGATATTATGATAAGAACAAATTTAATGGTTATTAAGAACCTGGGGAATGGTAATATTATTTGGAATATATATAAGACATATTCGTTCTTTTGAGAAATTTCAATTGAATGTATGTGTGAACTGTAGCACCATATCAGGTTAGAAGATACCCGAATTTTGGGGCATCAAAAAGTCACTGTCAGAGCTGTTCTTGAGTTTCTTGGTAACCCAGAACAGTGGTCATGGTCGGTCAACGGTTTTGTAGCTTCTATATCTTTTAATCCGTGTGATAGATTTGTGTTTTGTTTGTTGTAAGAAGTAGTTTGTATGTCAAAGTTCATATATATAACACTGATTTGGACAAAGTATGATTCTAAGGTCTCGATCTATGTTGGTCAAAGTTCAGCCAAAGGTTGTTCTTCATGTTCATCAGTTTTCTGGGTAATCCAGAAAATATGGTCATGCTTGGTCAACGACTTTTGACCATTAATTCCAATAATCCTATGAATTGTTTAAGCAATTGAGTGTCATAGATATGTTATATGTATGTTAAGGTATTAATTCATTACAAAAAGTCATTATAAAAACAAACAGAAAGCGATTAAAAGGTTAGTCAAAGTAGCTGGTTCAACTTGTTCTTGAGTTTTCTAGGTAACCTAGAAAATAGAACTTCATGATCGGTCAACCACTTTTGACCACCTATATCTTGAAATATATAGCTATAATGAACCTAATTCCTTTTCCAGATTAAAGACCTCATGCCATACTACAAATAACATACAATTAACAGACCTAACTATTAACATACATGGATCTACAAGCTTTGACATTCAACTGTCATACCTTTTTTTCTAAAATTTTTAGATTGCTTAAAACACTAATTTGATGCATCTAGACGTTATGAAATCATGTTCTATCAACTTATCATACTTTCTAACATGTTATTACATATATCTAAACATCTAAACAACAAATTGAACATAACATCAAAGATCTAGCTATAAATTAGGGTTTGCACCTTTCTTGCTTGATTTTTGATTTCTGGTTATTGAATCTGTTGTTGCTATCATCAGGGCTTGTATTAGCAGGTTATATGAGTGTATATATAAGACCCCAACTTTTATGAATAAAGAATAATTTTCTCAAAATATATTTTTGAATATTATGGTGTGGATTTGATATAATATTATAGTTGTGGGTAATATTATAAATTTTGCAAAGTTAGCAAGTGGTTATATAATATTCGATTGGTCGGGGAATATTCATTTTAACAGGGAATATTCGTATAATGGCACAATCATTGGTGGACCCCACAATGGAAGTATTGTCGTAGTAAGAAAACGACAGAATTATCTTTTTATAAAAATAACGGCGGAAGTGTTACCGTTAAAACCGTTGAACTACCCAAAGTAGTAAAAGTACGAAGAATCTGGCGTGGTTGCATAGTAGCTCACGGTATTGGTTATTGATGCTTACGTGAGAAGTCACTTAGTTATACTCAATTGTTGCTATAGTAATTCTTCGCATCATATCTCTCATATTATTGATTCGATTATTGTCACAAAGATATCATCGCATAATATGATATATTATTAAATCAATAATTGAGACGACAAAGTTATTCATATTATTAAATTGCAATATTTACAATGTCTAGAAGTTCACAAGGAGAGGTTTGGTCATCTAATTGCGCCGCTTAATAAGGAGAAATCCTTATCTGAAAGCCCCTCTTTCCGGGAACGACACGGTTGTTAAATATTGTGAGTTATAATATTAATGATGAATAAGTTCGTGTTGATTAAAGATGAAATTGATAGTTCCATTGTGTTGAAATTATTAGTGTTAGTGGAAATCGACATTTATTTCGATATTAATTGATGTTTGGGGTTATATTGATAAATCGGGTAATTAATCGAATAAATGAGCAATTAATTGCTACTAATTCACATGCTTATATAACTATTTATTCACATGTGTGTACTATTGAATCACATTCATGTACTATTAGGGGGAGGTGGTGCGTAGATTGATAATACTTGTATAACTAAGTTAAAAATGGAGGTATAGATGGAGGTACTATACTGTAATTTATATTTTCACATGATTATAACTATTAATTCACATGATTGAACTATTGATTCACATTATTTACTATTAGGGGAGGTGGTAAGTTTGATAATACTTGCAGGACTAAATTAAAATGAAAGAAATGTTGAAGGTATTAAACTGTAATATTTCGAGCCCCAAAATGAGCAATTATTGAAACTATATTTTCCTATAAATAGAAACTCATTCTTCCTTCATTTCTCACCAATTCACTAAAAGCTATAGAGCAATTATTATAGAGAGAAATTATAGAGAGAAAGAAGAAGAGAAGTCCGCTACTCTCTACTCCAAAGATCCGGTTTCTTTTCTAAGGTAAGGGGTATTATTTCTTTCGTATTCATGAAGAGAGCTTATGTTATTCCATTCTTTATTATTATGTTGGAATAACCTGTCTATGCGAAGTACCGCATATATGGTGAAATTCTTCTTATATTCCATTCTTTATTATTATGTTGGAATAACCTGTCTATGTGAAGTACCGCATACATTGTGAAATTCTTTTATTATTCTGTTGGAATATCCTGTCTGTGCGGATTACGCTAGACCTGGTTCCATTCTTTATTATTCTGTTGGAATAACCTGTTTGTGCGGTCTATCGCATGCATGGTGAATTCTGTTGTTATTCCATTCTTTATTATTCTGTTGGAATATCCTGTCTGTGCGGATTACGCTAGACCTGGTTCCATTCTTTATTATTCTTTTGGAATAACTCGTGCATGCCGAAGAGTTGTCTCGGCCATGCACCCACTTGGTTGATAATGAGGAGAGAATGACGTGGATGTTTCTAAGAGATTTGAAACCCAAGATACGTCAATACCTAATTTCTCACAAACTGTGTTTGTATTCAGATGTTGTGAATAGGGCTCAGTTATTGGAGCGCGATAATGAGTTAACCCAACCAAGAGAGAGCAACCGACAAGTCGATAATACCAGTAGTAGCAGTCATCGAAGCGGTGACAACAAACGTGGAGGGAATCAATATGCCAGAAATGATAATCACTTTGGTGGTAATCATGGCCATGACAATAAGAGTTGACATTTCAAGAAGAGGAGATTCAACAAGGATGGAAAGAAGTCAGCACCAGCACCTGTTGTTAAGGAAGGAGAACAACCGCCGATAGTATGTTATAAATGCGGAGGGGAGGGACATATTAGTCCAAACTGCGTGATGCTGTAACATTCTAGAATTTTAATTATGATATTAAATATTTATTGAATTATTTAAATATTTAATGGATGTGTTTATTGTTGAATAAATAATTGTTCAAATTTGAATTGATGTGGTTAATTATTTGTTAAATAAATAATTAAGGAAAAATAATTATTTTGCTAATTTAATTTAATTATTAAGTTAGAGAATTTTGATTAATTGAATTACTATTCTTTTTATTGGAATTTGTAAATTTAAAAGGATGTGTTAGTTGATTAAATAAAGTTATAATTATATAAAAAATTATAATTTTGTGGTATTGATTTATGTGATGAAGTGATTTAATAAATTGTTATTATGATTAATTTAATTAAATTAATGTGTGACAAATAACCTTGTTATAAAGGAGTTACTAAAATAACTTAAAGGAGTTTTAATTCAGTTTTGCCAAACAAGGCCTAAGGCCTATTAAGTCTTTAATTTATTTAAGTTTTACCAAACAAGGTGTTAGGATTAATGGGTTATTTTGTTAGTGGTTAACCAAACAAGCCTTATGGCTTTTGATTTTAAAATTCATATAACTGATATCAGTTATGTTTATAATTATATTATATAATTAATATATATCATATCTATATACGTTATTTGGTTAAGACGTATGTTAGAGGAGAGAGGTTAGAGAGAAGAAAGAAAACTCATAGAAGAAGAAGAAAAGAAGAAAGAAGAGAGAAAAGAAGGCTAGAGATTGGAGAAGGAGGCTTGAGAGTAGAAAAGATTAGCCATATCATCTTCTATCAAGGTATTCTCCTATTCCTTTTAGTTCTTAAAAGTTTAGTTTTATCTTCCCAAATTCTCTGTAGAATCTTTGTGTAAGCATGAATTTTTGTTGTTATGTGGCTTTATATGTCATAATAGTGATGTTAAAACTATTTTCATGGGTTATAATCAAAGAATTGTTGTTATGTATATGTTTGTGAAGAAAATGTTTTTACAAAGAGTTTTTATGAAAATTTATTGTTTAGCTTAAAGTAGAAATTGAGGGTGAATTAGTGGTTTAGTTGATAAATTGATCATTTAATTTGTTAGAGTATGTATAATCATTGATAAAGACACTTTGAATTAGTGGTTTTGGTTGAAAACAAAAGTTCAGAAGGTGTTGATTTTCATTGAAATATAAAAAAGTGAGTTTTAGCCAAAAAACAGTGAATTTTGGTGTGTTAATTTTGTTGTTTATGTGGTTGTATGGGTAGAATCATATCTAGAGTTTGTGAAATATGTTTACATGAAGTTGTTGTATGATTTACATGATATTTGGTCTGTTAGAAACGAGCTTGTAGGCCAACATTGGCTTTTTTCATCTTTGTTGCCGAGGTCGTCTGCCGAGGTTCCGTAATTCAGCGTCATGCAGTGGACTTGCAGAAGATTTAATGTGAAATAAGAAATACATGCTTCACCATGCAATATGGCCTTGTAGCCTTGATCTCCGATCTCATAACGCCATATACCTGTAATAACCCGAGATTTTCTATATAAAATAAATAAGAAATTTTGCGTATAAATTTTTTTTTTAATGACGAGACTAAGTGTCAAGTAAAGTGAACGATAAATGCGAATACATTTATTACTTGAAAAATTAGAAATAATTTTAGAATTATTAATTACCACAAATTATATGGTAATAAATTTCGTAGTTTTAAATATTTTTATTAATTATTTTCCATGAAAACATGATTGGAAATAATATATGAAGTGATAATTAGATTTATATAATAAATATTTTATTATATGAATTGTTCAGAATATTTAAGTTAATTATTTTAACTTGATTATTGATGTTGTGTAATGAAGAATAAGTCGTATATGAGATCCAAACCCGGATTGGGATTGTGATCAAGAGATGAGAATACTAATATTATATTATTTTACAGCACCATAATTATGTATCGGGTAAAGTGACAGATAATATTGAGGAATGACTGGCCAATTAGGTCATAACATATTACCGCGTTTGTGAAACCCTAATTATTAAACTCGATTATGGGTATTTAGTAAGTAGGATTTGTGTATATGAAGTTATCGTGAATAAGAATATCTGTAATTAGAAGAAACCCTAATTATTGTTGTACATCGATAATTAGGACAAACCCTAATTATTATAACCCTAACCGGTTGAAATTAGAAACAGAACGATCCGTGTGTTAGTAACATACACGAGATAATTAAAGAACCACTAATGGTCAATTAGAAACCCTAATTTTAATTCTGGGTTTAATTTCGATGTTATTGTATAAGTGTTTTAATTTACCAAATGATAGAAGTTAATTGGTAAATTATAAGAATTAAATCTAGTGATGAAATATTACATTTAATTGCCTTGTACAAGATTGCCCATACACTCTTAAACAAAGCCCAACCATCACCCATAACAAATCAGAAGCAAGAATCAAGAATTTTTGGCAAAAAGGGTATAAGAACACTAAACCTAGAAATCCTTTGATTCGATGTTATTTGATACAATTGATTGTTTAAAGTTGTGTAATAGAATGTTAATTGATGATATGGGTTGATAAATCAAAGACCCATAACATCAAAGTGCACGAATTTGAAGATTTAAGCAAGTTGGAAAAATCAATTCGTTATTTTTTCACCAATTGTCGAGGCCATAACTCTTTGCTCGATCATGAGTTTTGTTCTTCAAAAGTTGTTATGTGTAGCCTGATATGTGGTCTTTAATCTGCAAAAAGAATCAAGTCCATATCATGTATAGATTAGAAGTTATAGATGGTCAAACATGGTTGACCGATCATGATAAACTGTTTTTTGGGCGATCTGTAATGGGGCATTCTCGTCCACTTTTGTGCTTTAAAAGGTCTGGACTTTTGATATGTTGTAGTGCATTGAGTTAGGAAGCCATAGGTTTTGGAATGACCTCATTCCGAGCCTCGGATGAGGGAATTACGGTGATTGGAAGGAAAATGTGTCAAACCGAAAGTCAGCATTAAGGATGTGCTATTCGGGACAATCGCTCGATCAGTTAATGCTTTCAAAACCTTCTGGGCTTTTGGTATGTTATAGTACACCGAATAAGTTTCCATAGACTCAAACGGACTAAATCCGATATCGGAGGAGAGAGTTATGACATTTCAAAGTAGTAGTGTCAAAACTTCCCAACAAGTGCGGTGCAGTCCATTTGAACGGAATTTCTGGGCTGATGTGTTCGGAATTTCGAAATGGTCAAAGAATAAAAGTTGTAGCCCCAGAAGTTATCTTCGCGTGGGCTCAAGAATCGCTCAAAAATGTTTTAAAATAAAAGAGTTATGACTGTTTTAGCGGAAGAGGGTAAAGCTGAAACGAGATTGAAAATCTATTATGAACGCCCACTTTGACGACCGTTTGGGCTACCTAATGAACCCAATTGGGTAATTCGTATTTTTTAAAAATAGTCTTACATACCATGTATAACATATCCAAAATCAGATTAATCGGAGTTATGAGCAATGCGTTAGAAAATCGCAAAGTGAGCTATTGAAAAATTAGTATAAACCAAGTCCCACATCGACTAAGTTGAGAACTTCACCATTTTCTAAACCTATAAATAGAAGGGTTTGGCCTTTGTTTCATTCACCAACAATAAGGCCTCCAATTTTTTGAGAAAGCTTTGTTGTGGGAGAACTTTTATAAAGATCTCCTTAGTTAAATTTTGGCGTGGAAGTGCGATTCAAATCGTGGAATTCAGATTTTTGGGTATGTTTCTTATTTAATTTTGTAATGTTATTATTTTTAATTGTTAGTTAAAGTTTGAATTTTGAAGTTTAGTTAGTGTTGTTAATAAACTAGTTAGTTTACTATGTGTTTATTTTGGCTTAGAATTGGTTATGTAAATGAGTTATTTGTGATGACTTCTAATATTTTGTGATGAATTTCATTAATTAATTATTATTAATGATATTAAAGTTATTTAATGATTATATTAAATAATTTAGTTTAAAAATGATTTTAATATTATAAAATCATTTTAAATGAAAATAAGGTATTTAAAAATATTTTAAGTTATAAAATATAACTTTTAATATTTAAATGATAATTTCATTAATAATTAAATATTAATGATATTAAGATAATATTAATGATATTTAGTTTATTTAATAATTATTATTAAATAAATAGTTTAAAATGGTTTTACTTATTTAAAAACCATTTAAAGAGGATATTAAGGATTTAAAATATTTTAAGTTATAATTAATGACTTTTAATATTTGATAAATAGTACATTAATATTTAAATATTAATGGTAATTATTTAAAAATGATTTTTATTGTTTTAAAAATCATTTAAGGGTAATATAAATGTTTTAAAATAGTTTGAGTTATTATAAATAACTTTTATATTTTAGCAATGGTTTCATTAATAGTTTAGTATTAATTAAACTATTAATGATAATGGAATTGTTTAATGTTTAAATCATTTAATTATGATTCCGATAATTGAAAGTTATAATTTACCAAACTAGTTTGACTTGAGAACCGATTATGAAGTTCTAAATTTGAAGAAGAACACCTATAGTAATGATTTATATCACTATAGGCCCTTTAGTGATGATTTGAATTATTTTAAATTTTTCAATTTCCGAAATCATGTAAAATGATTAAAAATAAGATGTCCGATATTTACAGATGTTGAGGTATGAATAAGAGTCTTAGACTCAAGATTTACCCGATAAAAAGCCGTCGATCGCCGATAAATGTCGGATCTTATAAAAGAAAGAAAAGACTACCGTAAGAGCATGGATGAGATATTTGAAAATGTATAAAAATATTTCAAGTATAGAATATGAACTAAAAGTATGATCACTGTGATTATATGATTAGACTATGTGCTGACTGTAATAGACAGTACTATGTGTTAAGATATATTGTTCTAATCGAACGAATGATCTGATCATTGATAGGTTGTGATAAAGAGATAAAACCTAAGTTGAGATTTGTAATCAGCGAATCAGGCAAGTATCTTACCTTTGCATTTCCTTTATGCAATGGACATGAGTAAGAAGTTCAGAATTATTCTATCCCCGCATGATTATGTACTCTTTGATTATCGACATGTTAGCTCGGATATATATTCTGCTCATTGATTTCTATAAATGGTTATACAAGTGTCCCCACTTGGATAATCATGGCATTTGTTCACATGTTGATACACCTTTTTGTCAATTACCCGTGATATATATGTTGAATTACATATTATTGTTGAGCAAGATTAAAACCTTGGGTTTGGAACTGTGCATGTATGAACATCCCTATATGGGAAGATTTTTACATGAAGCGGATAGAGTGAGCGATGAATTTCGTTCAAGTTATGTAGTATCGATCAACACAGGTACAACGGGGTCGATCACCCTCCGTGTCTAGTAAGTTATGACGGTTTGAGGATAGAATTCCGCTAAACCTTTTCGAAAATGAAAAGAATGTTCATAGTATGTTTCTTAAACCCTATTCAAGGGTAGAGCCAGAGCCAAATTTAAAGAATTTGAAAGAGAGTTGTTATGTGAATTTTTATCAAGATGATTACTTCACAACTTTCAATTCGTTGTAGAAGTGTTATGTAAAGAGAATACTTATATTCTTTCAGCTTATATATAATTGCTATTACTTGCTGGGCACTTAAATGCTCATCCTTGCTTAAATTAAATGTTTTCAGTTATGTATGAGCAACCTGAAGGCTCAGGCACGAACAAAGGAAAAAGGAAAGCTGATCGAATAAGTGTGTATTATGAGTTAATGGTTATAGTTGTATTGGTATCTATTCAAGTATTGTAAGGAATGTATTTGAAGGTCACGTACTTGGGGAAGTAAACTTTGATGTATGTAAATTAAGTTGAATGTATTATTATTTAGTATTATTGACTTAAAGAAATGGTATCGTGGAGAACCGAGTTCGGGTTTCAAGTACCCTGGATTTGGGGTGTCTCACAGTTGGAATCAAAGTTGTTGGTTATGAAGCTTAGGTAGGAATACCGAGACTAATAACCGCAATGATTAGGATAAGTATTAACTCATATAGAGTTAGTTGGTCGATAAGATTCAAAGATGAATCTCATGCGAGTGTAAAGAATGAGTTCCCTAACTCGATTATAAAGTTAAAACAAGAGTGGGGAATAGATTGAGTCTAAGAGACCGAAAGTGCGATTATGAGAGATCGTAAAATAAAACGATCAAGATATAGAACTAAATCGTAATATATACGATATAAGATCACCCGTGATCCGATAAGGCTATAATGACCCGAAGGAATCAATCGATGATTGGAAAGTTTACAAAGAAGATTGTTGTGTATGAATTGTACTATCAATCGGTACAGATCCGTAAGAGAATTATAAATATGAATTAAATTAAATTATGGAGAATGGGGTTAGTGTTAGATGGGGATTCAATTGAGGACTCATGTCAAGAAATTTGAGTTGTATGATTCTTCGTATGGGAGCTGAATTGTACTTGGTGTAAAAACCACTTAGTTTCTGGCACAGATAATCATTGAAATGTCTTTGTCGCGCTATTTGTTATATGCACATTAAGAGGATGACTCCATTCTCAGGTGTATAACAGGTAGATAGGTCATAGATAGAGAATATAAGATTAAGTTCGAGTTCTTAAAACTCATACCTATGAGACATTCTTGACTCATAATTATATGAAATGTTTATGAACCCCTCAAATAATGGGACGCCAAAGGTCCTGGACTAGGATAAGTTCTTAAACTCATATGATTGTGGCAATTTATGAACTCATAAGTGTGGTTTGATGAACCGGGTATAGTTTTGTGTGAATGGAGTGTTATGGATTACGTGAGCAGATAGATTGTTAAGTAAATGATTTTTTAGTGAAGGTGCTAGGTTTTCCTAAATTCCTAGCTATGCTAAACTTCAAAATTTTTGACATCAAGCTAAATCGCACTATGTGCTTTTGAAAACAAAAATGTAGACTCGTAATCATTTTTGAAACGGTTTAAAGTACGGCCTATGCTACTTATTTCTTGCTTAGACGCAAATGATTTGAAATATCAAAATTATTTTTAATTATCACTCATGTACCATGTAACTTTCAAAAGCAGAGATGATAAAAATGTGATGGAGTTGTAAATACAGGAATACTTAGTGTGAATTTGACCAAGTCGTTCTCCACTATTGTATGATGTGTTATGACAAAGTCATACAATGACGGCATCCTCAACGGATTGTTAATACTGAGACGGCATCATGACGTCATTCTCTAAAAATGTTTTCAAAAGTTTAATTTGCCAACGGGTTTGGCTACATCTAAATAATTGATTGAATTGAATTATTGATATGAGTCTATGCTATTTGAATCACTAGACTAATGTTTATGAAAACTCTAAGTGTTCATTGAAGAAATTTCCCGAACCAAATTGTTTTTAGTGCGGAATCCTATGATAAGATCGAGGTGAACGATGTTGTTTGGATAAAATAATCCAATCTAATAAGCGTAAATATTCGCTAGGCATGATTAATCGTTATGCATGATGGCGTAGGGGTACAATAGGCTAATCACCTAAAGTACTATTAATGGTAGTTTACCTTCTTTGTGATTGTAAACATACCGAGATAATGTTTTTCAAGTATGAATACCGTTAAAACTATGTGTTCATGGTCTATATGACCCCTCAAAGACAATTTGAAAACTTTTACTCTTGTGAGAGGTGTATTGGGTAGCATGTGATGATATGTGTGAATGTGTGTAAGATGAGAGAAAGTTAGCCGAAGTTATGAAAGAGGTTGGAGCAGAGGGAGATATTCAGATAAGACAGGTTGAAGGTTGAAATAAAAGCCAAAGACACCGGATATATACCTTGGACTGTGCTTTAGTCATCACCTTCATGCGATTCGATGCAAGAGTGGATGGGCGCCTTTAAGCAGAGATAGGTGTTGATGAGAATTGAATAAATTTATCATCAATCAAAATAAGATATATAGAACTCTTGATTGTCAGGTATATATACTATATGTTAATCGTGGTAACTTATGTATGTAGATGTCCGGTGGGAAAGATATGTGGAATAAGAAGGATCGGATCTATAGCCCTTGAGCTAATATCAAGGCCAACAATTTGAAATAGAAGCTCACCAGAACCCAAATCGACGAGGTGGCTATAGTGGAAAACGAAAGCATCGATCCGTAAATGGTGGATTTGACAGATAGTGATTCAGACACTAAAGTTGAAGCTGCTCAAGCATCAACGGAGATACAGGATCTGGAGAACAAGGTTTCTACGCTGGAAAGGCTGTGGGAGATTGAGACGTTGCTTAATATCCAGCTGCGTCAAGCATTGCTAGCAACAATGGAAGAGCAGGATAAGCTCAAAATCCGAATTGACCAGATGGGAGCCTCAAGCAACACCTCGTGTGCAACTCCGAGAGGTAAGGGAAAAAGAAAGGTAGAAGATCCTGACTTAGGAAAACCTGATAAGAAGAAAGGGAAAAGATATGTTATATTTGTGGCCGTGAGGGACATACCTCTCCCCGTTGCCCCAACTATAAGCAAGGTGGATGTTTTAATTGTGGAATGGAAGGACATCGAGCGAATGAATGTCCGGAGAAAAGGTTTGGTAAATAAGTAGTATGGGTTATGTTGTGTTTATGTAATGTGTGTGATAAGTAATGAACTATTTTTAACTTTTATGTTGGTCAAGATTTTAAATCCGACTTTCGTAGTCACAAAGGGATAGTCATGTTGATTAAAGCAGGATGTCTTTGTGTAAATATTCGATAAATGAATATGAATCTAAGTTTGAGAAATGAAACGAAGTTTAATACATTAATCTTATGCAATAAGGTTTAAAATGTAAGGGTATAATTTATGGTTTTATTTAACGAGATAATGCCACCAAGACATCAAACTCGAAACCAAAGGGTAGAAGAATCTACTAATCTTTCGAGAACAGCAACCCAGAATCGATGCAAAATTTTGCAAACATGGTAGCTCAAAGCTATGCATCGGGGAATACCAGTGCAGAGGAACCAACCGGACAATCGTCAGCAAAATTCAAAGACTTCAAAGCAGTAGGACCACGTAATTCAGAGGATCGGTGACCCTATAGAAGCCCGGACTTGGGTGAACGAGATAGAGAAGGCGTCAGTAATTGCTAAAGTAGATGAGGGCAAAGACCGCTTTTGCCACTTATATGATGAAAAGGGAAGCTAACTTTTGGTGGGAGGTAAATAAGACTAAGGCAGAAAAGAAGAAATTACTTGGGATAGGTTTAAGGATTTATTTTTCAAAAACTATCTCTCTGTTAGTATCTGAGCCTAGAATGGAGGTGAGATTCTCCGGAGTTAAAGCAGGATAACGATGGTCATTATGAGTATGCCGCAAAATTTAATGAGTTGAGTTAGCTAGGTTTGCTCCACATCAAGTGGATACAGAGGCTAGGAAGGCAAGGAGATTTGAGCTGGGCTTAAAACCCTGGCTCTATAATAAGGTGTCAGTACTGCAAATCAATACTTTTGCAGCACTCATGGAGAAGGCTATCATTGCTGAACAGGGAAGTGAGGCCATGAGCCTCTACCATAAGGAGAAGAAGAATAAAAGCAAGTCAGAAGGAACAATAAAGATAGAAAGTAGTAGTGGGAATAGGGGTGAGAAAAGAATGAGGAATTTTTCCGAGAAAATGCAAGCAAAGCGAGTTGGTATAAAGAAAGGCGGTAGTGCAAAGGCAAGAATTGCGGGAAGAATCACTCTGGCGAGTGTCTCGAAGGGCAAGTTTGTATGCTAAAAGTGCAAGCAAGAGGTCATATCTCTCCCAACTCGCCCCTAACTCAAGGATGATCAAAGTGGATGTTTTATATGTGGATCGACCGTGAGCATAAGGTAAGGAACTGGTCCACATAGGGAATGGAGGCAGAACGTAACTACGGGGAGAAGCAATGGGGACGTTAGCAATTTCGGGACCAAACTCAACCAAGAACTCCAACGAAAGCAACTCAGGGTTTACAACATGACTGGTCCAGATACACGGTGGCAAATTGGAAGCAGAACTCAGTGCTTATTTGAATAACTTATATATCTTATATTTCGCTTAATCGGATGAGACAAGTGTTATGATGAATAATTAAAGATCGGTTCGATCAAGTATGATCGAGATCTCATCTACAATGATTATATGCTATGTAATTCTCGCATATAAGTTTTTTAAAGCGGTGATTAGGGACGGAATCCTTATAGGGAGAGGTGAATGTAATAACCCGAGATTTTCTATATAAAATAAATAAGAAATTTTATGTATAAATTTTTTTTTTAATGATTTAGACTAAGTGTCAAGTAAAGTGAACGATAAATGCGAATACATTTATTACTTGAAAAATTAGAAATAATTTTGGAATTATTAATTACCACAAATTATATGGTAATAAATTTCTGTAAGCCGAAATATTTTTATTAATTATTTTCCATGAAAACATGATTGGAAATAATATATGAAGTGATAATTAGATTTATATAATAAATATTTTATTATATGAATTGTTCAGAATATTTAAGTTAATTATTTTAACTTGATTATTGATGTTGTGTACGAAGAATAAGTCAGACATGAGATCCAAACCCTGGATTGGGATTGTGATCAAGAGATGAGAATAATAATATTATATTATTTTACATTACCATAATTATGTATCTGGGTATAATGTGACAGATAATATTGAAAATGACGATCAATTAGGGTCATAACATATTACCGCACTTTGTGAAACCCTAATTATTAAACTCGGTTTATGGGGTATTTCGAGTAGTGATCGTGTATATGAATTCTTTGTGAATAAGAATATCGGTAATTAGAAGAAACCCTAATTATTGTTGTACATCGATAATTAGGACAAACCCTAATTATTATAACCCTAACCTAGGTTGAAATTAGAAAACCGTAACATTGTGTTAGTAACATACAGATAATTAAAGAACCACTAATGGTCAATTAGAAACCCTAATTTTAATTAATGGGTTTAATTTCGATGTTATTGTATAAGTGTTTTAATTTACCAAAGGATAGAAGTTAATTGGTAAATTATAAGAATTAAATCTAATGATGAAATATTACATTTAATTGCCTTGTACAAGATTGCTCATACACTCTTAAACAAAGCCCAACCATCACCCATAACAAATCGTAAGCAAGAATCAAGAATTTTGGCAAAAAGGGTATAAGAACACTAAACCTAGAAATCCTTTGATTCGATGTTATTTGATACAATTGATTGTTTAAAGTTGTGTAATAGAATGTTAATTGATGATATGGGTTGATAAATCAAAGACCCATAACATCAAAGTGCACGAATTTGAAGATTTAAGCAAGTTGGAAAAACCGAATTACATTATTTTTCACCAAATGTCGGAAGCCATAACTCTTTGCTCGATCATGAGTTTTGTTCTTCAAAAGTTGTTATGTGTAACGATATGTGGTCTTTAATCTGCAAAAAGAATCAAGTCCATATCATGTATAGATTAGAAGTTATAGATGGTCAAACATGGTTGTGATCATGATAAACCTGCTATTTTGGGCGATCTGTAATGGAGGCATTCTCGTCCACTTTTGTGCTTTAAAAGGTCTGGACTTTTGATATGTTGTAGTGCACTGAGTTAGGAAGCCATAGGCTTTGGAATGACCTCATTCCGACCTCGGATGAGGAATTACGGTGATTGGAAGGAAATGTGTCAAACCGAAAGTCAAGACGGGATGTGCTATTCGGGACCTTTATTTGATCGATTAATATTTTCAAAACCTTCCGGGCTTTTGATATGTTATAGTACATCGAATAAGCTTTCCATAGACTCTGAAACGGACTAAATCCGATATCGGAGGAGAGAGTTATGACATTTCAAAGTAGTAGTGTCAAAACTTCCCTAACAAGAGGTGTGCAGTCCATTTGAACGGAATCTCTCATATTATTGATTCGATTATTGTCACAGTATCATCTGCATAATATGATATATTATTAAATCAATAATTGAGACGACAAAGTTATTCATATTATTAAATTGCAATATTTACAATGTCTAGAAGTTACATCGAGGAGAGGTTTGGTCATCTAATCAATTGGCCAATAAGGAGAAATCCTTATCGGAAAGCCCCTCTTTCACAGGAGCGACACGGGTTGTTAAATATTGTGAGTTATAATATTAATGATGAATAAGTTCGTGTTGATTAAAGATGAAATTGATAGTTCCATTGTGTTGAAATTATTAGTGTTAGTGGAAATCGACATTTATTTCGATATTAATTGATGTTTGGGGGTTATATTGATAAATCGGGTAATTAATCGAATAAATGAGCAATTAATTGCTACTAATTCACATGCTTATATAACTATTTATTCACATGTGTGTACTATTGAATCACATTCATGTACTATTAGGGGAGGTGGTGCGAGATTGATAATACTTGTATAACTAAGTTAAAAATGGAGGTATAGATAGAGGTACTATACTGTAATTTATATTTTCACATGATTATAACTATTAATTCACATGATTGAACTATTGATTCACATTATTTACTATTAGGGGAGGTGGTGCAAGTTTGATAATACTTGCAGGACTAAATTAAAAATGAAAGAAATGTTGAAGGTATTAAACTGTAATATTTTGAGCCCCAAAATGAGCAATTATTGAAACTATATTTTCCTATAAATAGAAACTCATTCTTCCTTCATTTCTCACCAATTCACTAAAGCTATAGAGCAATTATTATAGAGAGAAATTATAGAGAGAAAGAAGAAGAGAAGTCTGCTACCTCTCTACTCCGATATCCGATTTCTTTTCTAAGGTAAGGGGTATTATTTCTTTTCAGATTCATGAAGAGAGCTTATGTTATTCCATTCTTTATTATTATGTTGGAATAACCTGTCTATGCGAAGTACCGCATATATGGTGAAATTCTTCTTATATTCCATTCTTTATTATTATGTTGGAATAACCTGTCTATGTGAAGTACCGCATACATTGTGAAATTCTTTTATTATTCTGTTGGAATATCACATGCATGCGGATTACGCTAGACCTGGTTCCATTCTTTATTATTCTGTTGGAATAACCTGTTTGTGCGGTCTATCGCATGCATGGTGAATTCTGTTGTTATTCCATTCTTTATTATTCTGTTGGAATATCCTGTCTGTGCGGATTACGCTAGACCTGGTTCCATTCTTTATTATTCTTTTGGAATAACCTGTCTGTGCCGAGTTGTCTCGGTTTGCGACCCACTTGGTTGATAATGAGGAGAGAATGACGTGGATGTTTCTAAGAGATTTGAAACCCAAGATACGTCAATACCTAATTTCTCACAAACTGTGTTTGTATTGAGATGTTGTGAATAGGGCTCGATTATTCGAGCGTAGCGATAATGAGTTAACCCAACCAAGAGAGAGCAACCGACAAGTCGATAATACCCGATAGTAGCTTGATCATCGAAGCGGTGACAACAAACGTGGAGGGAATCAATATGCCAGAAATGATAATCACTTTGGTGGTAATCATGGCCATGACAATAAGAGTTGACATTTCAAGAAGAGGAGATTCAACAAGGATGGAAAGAAGTCAGCACCAGCACCTGTTGTTAAGGAAGGAGAACAACCGCCGATAGTATGTTATAAATGCGGAGGGGAGGGACATATTAGTCCAAACTGCGTGATGCTGTAACATTCTAGAATTTTAATTATGATATTAAATATTTATTGAATTATTTAAATATTTAATGGATGTGTTTATTGTTGAATAAATAATTGTTCAAATTTGAATTGATGTGGTTAATTATTTGTTAAATAAATAATTAAGGAAAAATAATTATTTTGCTAATTTAATTTAATTATTAAGTTAGAGAATTTTGATTAATTGAATTACTATTCTTTTATTGGAATTTGTAAATTTAAAAGGATGTGTTAGTTGATTAAATAAAGTTATAATTATATAAAAAATTATAATTTTGTGGTATTGATTTATGTGATGAAGTGATTTAATAAATTGTTATTATGATTAATTTAATTAAATTAATGTGTGACAAATAACCTTGTTATAAAGGAGTTACTAAAATAACTTAAAGGAGTTTTAATTCGGTTTTGCCAAACAAGGCCTAAGGCCTATTAAGTCTTTAATTTATTTAAGTTTTACCAAACAAGGTGTTAGGATTAATGGGTTATTTTGTTAGTGGTTAACCAAACAAGCCTTATGGCTTTTGATTTTAAAATTCATATAACTGATATCAGTTATGTTTATAATTATATTATATAATTAATATATATCATATCTATATACGTTATTTGGTTAAGGACGTATGTTAGAGGAGAGAGGTTAGAGAGAAGAAAGAAAACTCAGAGAAGAAGAAGAAAAGAAGAAAGAAGAGAGAAAAGAAGGCTAGAGATTGGAGAAGGAGGCTTGAGAGTAGAAAAGATTAGCCATATCATCTTCTATCAAGGTATTCTCCTATTCCTTTTAGTTCTTAAAAGTTTAGTTTTATCTTCCCAAATTCTCTGTAGAATCTTTGTGTAAGCATGAATTTTTGTTGTTATGTGGCTTTATATGTCATAATAGTGATGTTAAAACTATTTTCATGGGTTATAATCAAAGAATTGTTGTTATGTATATGTTTGTGAAGAAAATGTTTTTACAAAGAGTTTTTATGAAAATTTATTGTTTAGCTTAAAGTAGAAATTGAGGGTGAATTAGTGGTTTAGTTGATAAATTGATCATTTAATTTGTTAGAGTATGTATAATCATTGATAAAGACACTTTGAATTAGTGGTTTTGGTTGAAAAACAAAAGTTGCAGTGTTGATTTTCATTGAAATATAAAAAAGTGAGTTTTAGCCAAAAAACAGTGAATTTGGGTGTGTTAATTTTGTTGTTTATGTGGTTGTATGGGTAGAATCATATCTAGAGTTTGTGAAATATGTTTACATGAAGTTGTTGTATGATTTACATGATATTTGGTCTGTTAGAAACGAGCTTGTAGGCCAACATTGGCTTTTTCTGCGGTCTTTATTCTTGAAATTTGTCTGTAGAAATCGCAGTCGGCGTCATGCTACGGACTTGAAGACCTTTGTGAAATAAGAAATTTCATGCTACTCACGCACAGCAATGCTACCTTGTAGCCTTGATCTCGCGTCATAACGCATATATTGTAATAACCTTGAGATTTTCTATATAAAATAAATAAGAAATTTTTGCAGTATAAATTTTTTTTTAATAGCGAGACTAAGTGTCAAGTAAAGTGAGCGATAAATGCGAATACATTTATTACTTGAAAAATTAGAAATAATTTTAGAATTATTAATTACCACAAATTATATGGTAATAAATTTACGAAGTAGAAATATTTTTATTAATTATTTTCCATGAAAACATGATTGGAAATAATATATGAAGTGATAATTAGATTTATATAATAAATATTTTATTATATGAATTGTTCGTAATATTTAAGTTAATTATTTTAACTTGATTATTGATGTTGTGTACTGAAGAATAAGTCGGATATGAGATCCAAACCCTGGATTGGGATTGTGATCAAGAGATGAGAATACTAATATTATATTATTTTACAAATTACCATAATTATGTCTTTGGGTATGTGCAGACAGATAATATTGAGGAATGACTAGTCAATTAGGTCATAACATATTAAGTCTTTGTGAAACCCTAATTATTAAACTTCCGTTATGGGGTATTTACGAGTAGTATTTGTGTATATGAAGTTCTTTGTGAATAAGAATATCGGTAATTAGAAGAAACCCTAATTCTTGTTGTACATCGATAATTAGGACAAACCCTAATTATTATAACCCTAACTAGGTTGAAATTAGAAACCGTAACTTATTGTGTTAGTAACATTGCTGAGATAATTAAAGAACCACTAATGGTCAATTAGAAACCCTAATTTTAATTCTACGGGTTTAATTTCGATGTTATTGTATAAGTGTTTTAATTTACCAAATGATAGAAGTTAATTGGTAAATTATAAGAATTAAATCTAGTGATGAAATATTACATTTAATTGCCTTGTACAAGATTGCCCATACACTCTTAAACAAAGCCCAACCATCACCCATAACAAATCGAAGCAAGAATCAAGAATTTTTTGGCAAAAGGGTATAAGAACACTAAACCTAGAAATCCTTTGATTCGATGTTATTTGATACAATTGATTGTTTAAAGTTGTGTAATAGAATGTTAATTGATGATATGGGTTGATAAATCAAAGACCCATAACATCAAAGTGCACTAATTTGAAGATTTAAGCAAGTTGGAAAAATCGAATTACATTATTTTTCACCAAATGTCGAGGCCATAACTCTTTTGCTCGATCATGAGTTTTGTTCTTCAAAAGTTGTTATGTGTAGCCCGATATGTGGTCTTTAATGCAAAAAGAATCAAGTCCATATCATGTATAGATTAGAAGTTATAGATGGTCAAACATGGTTGACCGATCATGATAAAGCTGCTTTTGGGCGAGTCTGTAATGGGGGCATTCTCGTCCACTTTTGTGCTTTAAAAGGTCTGGAATTTTGATATGTTGTAGTGCACTGAGTTAGGAAGCCATAGGCTTTGGAATGACCTCATTCCGACCTCGGATGAGGGAATTACGGTGATTGGAAGGAAATGTGTCAAACCGAAAGTCATTGAGCAGGATGTGCTATTCGGGACACTGTTTCGATCAGTTAATGCTTTCAAAACCTTCTGGGCTTTTGGTATGTTATAGTACACCGAATAAGCTTTCCATAGACTCCGAAACGGACTAAATCCGATATCGGAGGAGAGAGTTATGACATTTCAAAGTAGTAGTGTCAAAACTTCCCAACAAGTGCGGTGCAGTCCATTTGAACGGAATTTCTGGGCTGATGTGTTCGGAATTTCGAAATGGTCAAAGAATAAAAGTTGTAGCCCCAGAAGTTATCTTCGCGTGGGCTCAAGAATCGCTCAAAAATGTTTTAAAATGAAAGAGTTATGACTGTTTTAGCAGAAGAGGTAAAGCTGAAGCGAGATTGAAAAGCGGTTATGAGCGTCCACTTTTGACTTTTTGTTTGGGCTACCTAATGAACCCGAATTGGGTAATTCGTATTTTTAAAAATAGTCTTACATACCATGTATAACATATCCAAAAATCAGATTAATCGGAGTTATGAGCAATGCGTTAGAAAATCATAAAGTGAGCTATTGAAAAATTAGTATAAACCAAAAGTCCCACATCGACTAAGTTGAGAACTTCACCATTTTCTAAACCTATAAATAGAAGGGCTTGGCCTTTGTTTCATTCACCAACAATAAGGCCTCCAATTTTTTGAGAAAGCTTTTGTTGTGGGAGAACTTTTATAAAGATCTCCTTAGTTAAATTTTAGGCGTGGAAGTGCGTATTAGGTCTGTGAAATTAAGTATTTAAAGGGTATGTTTCTTATTTAATTTTTGTAATGTTATTATTTTAATTGTTAGTTAAAGTTTGAATTTTTGAAATTTAGTTAGTGTTGTTAATAAACTAGTTAGTTTACTATGTTTATTTTGGCTTAGAATTGGTTATGTAAATGAGTTATTTGTGATGACTTTTAATATTTTGTGATGAATTTCATTAATTAATTATTATTAATGATATTAAAGTTATTTAATGATTATATTAAATAATTTAGTTTAAAAATGATTTTAATATTATAAAATCATTTTAAATGAAAATAAGGTATTTAAAAATATTTTAAGTTATAAAATATAACTTTTAATATTTAAATGATAATTTCATTAATAATTAAATATTAATGATATTAAGATAATATTAATGATATTTAGTTTATTTAATAATTATTATTAAATAAATAGTTTAAAATGGTTTTACTTATTTAAAAACCATTTAAAGAGGATATTAAGGATTTAAAAAATATTTTAAGTTATAATTAATGACTTTTAATATTTGGATAAATAGTACATTAATATTTAAATATTAATGGTAATTATTTAAAATGATTTTTATTGTTTTAAAAATCATTTAAGGGTAATATAAATGTTTAAAAATAGTTTGAGTTATTATAAATAACTTTTATATTTTAGCGATGGTTTCATTAATAGTTTAGTATTAATTAAACTATTAATGATAATGGAATTGTTTAATGTTTAAATCATTTAATTATGATTAGATAATTGAAAGTTATAAATTTACCAAACTAGTGACTTGAGAACCGATTATGAAGTTCTAAATTTGAAGAAGAACACCTATAGTATGAGCTTATATCACTATAGGCCCTTTAGTAATGATTTGAATTATTTTAAATTTTTCAATTTCTCGGAAATTGCGAAAATGATTAAAAATAAGATGTCCGATATTTACAGATGTTGAGGTATAGAATAAGAGTCTTAGACTCAGTATTTACCCGATAAAGCTGTCGATACGCCGATAAATGTCAGACCTTATAAAAGAAAGAAAAGACTACTGTAAGAGCATGGATGAGATATTTGAAAAATGTATAAAAATATTTCAAGTATAGAATATGAACTAAAAGTATGATCCTTTGTGATTATATGATTAGACTATGTCTTTTGTTGTAATAGGCGAGTACTATGTGTTAAGATATATTGTTCTAATCGAACGAATGATCTGATCATTGATAGGTTGTGATAAAGAGATAAAACCTAAGTTGAGATTTGTAATCAGCGAATCAGGCAAGTATCTTACCTTTGCATTTCCTTTATGCAATGGACATGAGTAAGAAGTTCAGAATTATTCTATCCCTGTACAGATTATGTACTCTTTGATTATCGACATGTTAGCTCAGATATATATTCTATTCATTGATTTCTATAAATGGTTATACAAGTGTCCCCACTTGGATAATCATGGCATTTGTTCACATGTTGATACACCTTTGTCAATTACCCGTATATATATGTTGAATTACATATTATTGTTGAGCAAGATTAAAAACCTTCGGGTTTGGAACCAGGCATGTATGAACATCCCTATATGGGAAGATTTTTGCGCAAGGCGGATAGAGTGAGCGATGAATTTCGTTCAAGTTATGTAGTATTGATCAATACAGGGTACAACGAGGCTGATCACCCTCCGTGCCCGTAAGTTATGATGGTTTGAGGATAGAATTCCGCTAAACCTTTTTGAAAATGAAAAGAATGTTCATAGTATGTTTCTTAAACCCTATTCAAGGGTAGAGCCAGAGCCAAATTTAAAGAATTTGAAAGAGAGTTGTTATGTGAATTTTTATCAAGATCAGATTACTTCACAACTTTCAATTCGTTGTAGAAGTGTTATGTAAAGAGAATACTTATATTCTTTCAAATTTTATATATAATTGCTATTACTTGTTGGGCACTTAAATGCTCATCCTTGCTTAAATTAAATTTTTTCGATTATGTATGAAAACTTCAAGGCTCGAAGCACGAACAAAGGAAAGCGGAAAAGTGATTGAATAAGTGTGTATTATGAGTTAATGGTTATAGTTGTATTGGTATCTATTCAAGTATTGTAAGGAATGTATTTGAAGGTCACGACTGGGAAGTAAACTTTGATGTATGTAAATTAAGTTCGAATGTATTATTATTTAGTATTATTCAGCTTAAATAAATGGTATCGTGGAGAACCGAGTTCGAGTTTCAAGTACCTGGATTTGGGGTCGTCACAATACCGCGCTGGCAATACGACTCCACAATGTAAATCGTGGAAATGCATGGTTGAGTTAAGCAGAATAATTCGATAAAGTGTACTTTTTGTACACGAAATTTTAAGAAAAGTTATGTGATGATAGTAGGACTGCTAAATGTTGATTTTAGTATATCTATACTATGAATAAGTATGTTATTAACAATTAACTTGTGTTATAACTCGATTATGTGATTAAAAATCCAATTTTTAAATGATGATTCAATTAACTTATGTTATAACTCAATTGTTCAAGCAAGGCATGTTATAGTTATTCAAAGTATATGCTATTAGATTATCCCTAAAGCATGATTTTAGTTTACCATGTTGATTCAATTACGATTATTCTTTAATAAGATGTTTTTAATTTAACTAGTCCTCTAGTTGATGATCGTTGAACTTCAAATTACCCTTAAAAGCTTATCCAAACCAAACTCTCTTTGGTGCGGACTTGTACTCCAAATACTGAGATGAACAACCCTATTATTATTAGGGGATAACTTACGCATAGCGTTAAATGTTTGTGCACAATACATGGTACGAAGGGCTGATCCCCCTAAGTACGAGGAGTCCTTATAGTCTTATGACTGTTAAAGTTGGAGTTGAAAGATTACTCACAATTGTGGATATAGTTCATGGTCTTATGACCCTCAGTTATATTTATTCCACATTTTGGAATTCAGTTCCTGATTATTGTTGATAGAGTACTATTCATTGTTGATGAGCCTAATACCGACAGTTATTATTGTTATACTCCTGTTGATTTTATATTGTATCCAGTGAGCAATTGTTTTGCTCACTCTTGCATATTTATAAACTCATTGCAGCTAAAGAGGAGAAGGTAGATGAACCTTCGACTAGCAAAGGAAAGGAAAAAATGTGCAAGTGATGAAGACTTGTAATTTTACTTTGATTGAGATGCTAGATTTTTATGATGATGATCTTAGACTTGGTTTTAATGATGTTTATTTAATTTCCGCATTTGAATGATTGTATTTAAAGGTTAGATAACCTGGGAGATTTTAATATGTAACCCTTTAATGGGAAAGGTTTTATTATCCAGTTTTATTGTAATTGGGTAGTTAGATATGAATGTTTGATTAAGTGAACACCAGATCCTGTGGGAATGAAGTACCTGGATTTGGGGGTGTCACAAGTTGGTATCAAAGCTCTAGGTTATGAACCTTAGGTGGGGGAAAAAGCCTTAGGAAGTAACCTTGGAAAAGATAGTAATGATAAACTCTTATCGAGTTTTAAGGAAGAAGTAATAAAACACTTATGTGCTTATGTGTTTATAACTTATGTGCTCGTGAGAATCGAGTATAATGATTAGTAATTAAGACTTAAACTTTGGTTGACAGGATGTCTAATATAGGAGGAACCGGTCAAGCTAGGGAGGAGGAGCCTCGAGATATTCAGGTAGTTTGGGAACAATTCTTCGCCACGGGAAGCGATTACATTGGTCACAAAGTAGTTGAAGCGGGAGAGAGTACCTGATGAGGATGATGAAATAGAGACGGATGAGGAAGATCCTTTGGAGCTACCGCAGATGGATGAAGAGGACGAGGAGGAAAGGATTCCACTTAACTCGATAGATGGCCGTATATACGATGAGGTGCATGACCGCAACGTGGAACTTCAAGATATTATTGAGGAATTGCAAGAGATAGTAGTGAACAATGACTTCGTTGTACGGAAGGAATGATTTAGATTCGAGGATCGAGAAGAACGGTGAACAATGTTGAAGAGAAGTGGTTCACACATGAAGAAGAGAACGATCAAATGAGAGGCGAGAGGTTGCGAGTTGAAGAGCAAGTTGAGAGAAGAATCTGCAAAAAGGGCAAGAGCCGAAGATGCGTACAGTGAAGCTTATCAACAAGCCGAAATAGCAAAGGGAGACGCACAAGCAAAGAGAAGGGAGATTGAAGAAATGGATAACGTGTTCAACACCGCGATTAATCGAGCTCAAGACCGGGTAATGGGTTATCCAATTCAGTTCGAGACGCTACCCTAATTCATAGGGAGTGTACTTGAGTTCTGTTATGATGAATAATTTGTTAATCCCAAGTGTTATGCAACCTATGGGATATGATGATGATGTCCTGAAACTTTAGTAGTTCGGGAAAATAATGTAAATAGCAGTGATGCTATTGATATGATGTTTTCAAAGAAGTTTTGAATAAAAGATATTATTTTCTTTTATCCAAAGTGTTATGTGTTATGAAGTGATTACTTTATGGGGGCAAGTTAATTAGAAATTACTTGAAAGAGTTGAGTAATAATCTAATGAGTGTATTTTTAATAGAAAATGCCTCCAAGACGTCAACCACCCCGTCAGAGAACCACTGAAGGAACCAACAACGGTAATGCTGAAATTAACTCCGTTCGGCGATTGGTGGCGCATTGTGGTGTGTGCTTTGCAAAATCAACCGCAGAATCAACCTCAGAACCAAGGTGCCACGTTTAAGGGCATCAAGGTGGTTGGACCACCAGAATTCTGTGGGTCCATGAACCCAGTTGAAGCACAGACTTGGATCATGGAAATTGAGAAGGTTTTTGATGTTGCTAAGGTAGAGGAGAATCAGAAGACTGCTTTTGCAACATTTATGTTGAAGGAGGAGGCTAGCTATTGGTGGCAGGCCAACAAGACTCGGGAAGGACCAGGAGTAATGACCTGGGATAGGTTTAAGGAGCTATTCTTCGAGACTTATTTCCTTAAGAGTTCGAAGAGTCAGCTAGAAGTTCAGTTTTTGGAGTTGAAGCAAGGAAAAATGTTGGTGTCGGTGTATGCCGCAAAGTTCAACGAGTTGGCGAGGTTTGCGCCATATCAAGTCAGGACAGACGAGCGCAAGGCGAAGAGGTTTGGCGAGGGATGAAACCACAGTTATACTGATGGGGTTTCCTGCTCCAATTGAAGACATTTGCAGCAGTGTTGGAGAAGATAATTCTCGTTAAAAGTGGAGGCAAGGCGGTAACAAAGCATAATCAAGAGCAGAGAAAGAAGAAAAGTGAAGGTGAAGCTAAGAGTGGTGGTAATGGTAGTAATGGTAACAACCTGAAGAGGAAATTGAATGGGAATGGAGGAGCTGGAAATCAGCAAAGAAACCAGCAAAATAAGAAGTTCGAACCATTTACTACGTGTGGAATATTTCATAAGGGAGTGTGTCTGCTGGGGAAACGAGTATGCTTCAATTATGGCCAGGAGGGTCACATCGCCCCAAATTGCACTCAAGCTAAGAAGAATGTGTGCTTCACGTGCGGATCCAAGGATCACTTTGCTCGTGAATGCCCCAAGAAGAGATCTGGTGAGATCAATGGGAGCAAGGGAAACGCTAGTGGAGGTGTGTTGGCTATTGCGGGACCAACAACAACAAATAAGCCCTGAGCATGTAACCTTCAACATGGTATGCAAGATGTTGTGCAATCAAAGGATGTGGTGTCAGGTATTATCCCAATCAATGATATTGATGCTTATGTATTATTTGATTCGGGTGCTACTTGCTCATTTATATCTGATGAATTTGCTATGAGATTAGGATTGCCTAGTGAAGAATTGAATTTCCCTTTAAACATAAAAATTGCGAATAAGGAAGTAGTTCCTGTTAGGTTCGTATACAAGAACTATAGGGTGAATATTAAGGGAAATATTTTGATGATAGATTTGATTCCGATCAGGCTAGGAGAGTTTGATGTTATTTTGGGCATGGATTGGTTGTTCAATTATGGAGCGATAATTGACTGCCAAAAGAAATGTGTAAACCTTATGAGTCCATCAAAGGTAGTGTTCAATGGTAGCAAATCGCCTAGACAAATGAGATGTCTGACGATTATGCAGGCCAAGAAGTTGTTGAGTCAAGGCTGTGTGGGTTATTTAGCTTACATAGTCGATACTCAGAAGAAGGGTGCAAAACTAGAAGAAATACCAGTAGTTAGGGAGTTTGTGGACGTATTTCTGGAGGACTTGCCAGGACTTCTTCCTGACAGAGAGATCGAGTTCGTGATCGACTTAGCACCAGGAACTGCTCCGATATCGAAGGCTCCGTGCAGAAAATCCGTTGACTTGTCTGTTAAAAATCCGTTGGGAGAAATCTTCATTACATCCACGATTTATAAGTCTTGTTTGATTCAAATCGGTAACCACACGTTACCTATCGATCTTATTTTTTTGAAAATACTTACATTTAATGTGATTTTAGGGGTTGATTGGTTAATTACTCATCATGTTAAAATCGATTGTTTTCGTAAGGTTGTTAGCTTTCATGCTCCTAACCAACCTATTATGCGAATTCAAGAAACCAAACCACTAAAATCAATCACTGTCATATCAAGTCATAAAGCTATTCGTTTATTGAAAAATGGATGTCAAGCTTTCTTAGCCCGTGTCACAGATTTAAATAAAGATACGTTAGATTTGAATGATATTTCTATTGTTAATAAATTTCCTGACGTATTCCCTCAAGAACTTCCTGGCCTACCCCCAGAGCATGAAATTGAATTTTGTATCGACCTTGAATCCGGTACAAAACCCATTTCCAATGCCCCATATCGAATGGCTCCTATTGAACTTCAGGAGTTAAAAACCCAACTACAGGAATTGTTAAACATCAGTTTCATTTGTCCTAGTATGTCTCCTTGGGGTGCTCATGTTCTATTCGTGAAAAAGAAAGATGGAAGTATACGACTTTGTATTGATTATCGGGAGTTGAATCATGTCACCATAAAAAATAGGTACCCGTTGCCTCACATTGATGACTTGTTTGACTAGTTGTAAG
Source organism: Panax ginseng (assembly GCA_020205605.1). Lineage (NCBI taxonomy): Eukaryota > Viridiplantae > Streptophyta > Magnoliopsida > Apiales > Araliaceae > Panax > Panax ginseng. Next base: position 90,775,366 of record CM035133.1, on the reverse strand, counting down.
GAGCCAAATTCTTTTCAAAGATTGATCTTCGTTCCGGATATCATCAGTTGAAGATTAAAACTGATGACATTCCAAAGACTATTTTCAAAACTCGGTACGGGCATTATGAATTCCTAGTCATGTCTTTTGGATTGACTAATGCTCCTGCTGCCTTCTTGGACATGATGAACTGAGTATTCAAGGAATATTTGGATCACTTTGTGGTCGCCTTTATTGATGACATCCTTATATACTCCAAAACCCGTGAAGACCATAAGCAACACTTGAGGCTGATACTTCAAAAGCTTCGTGAAAACAAGCTTTATGCCAAGTTGAAGAAATGTGAGTTCTGGCTTGAGGAAGTTGCATTCCTTGGGTACGTGATATCAAATCATGGAATATCTGTTGACCTAGCAAAGATTGAAGCAATTCAAAGCTGGGAGCAACCTAAGTCAATGAATCAAGAAATCGTAGCTTTCTCTTGCTTAAATTTGGTTATTATCAGAGATTCGTGGAAGGATTTTCTCGAATCGCTACTCCATTAACTCAGCTGACTCGAAAAGATACAAAATTCGGTTGGAGTGAAGAATGTGAAAAGAGTTTTCAAGAACTTAAGAGGAGACTCATTTCAACACCTATTCTGACAATACCATCTGGCTCGGAGGGATTTGTCATCTACAGTGATGCTTCAGGCAAAGGGTTAGGATGTGTTCTTATGCAACATGGGAAAGTCATAGCCTATGCCTCACGACAACTCAAAGAATATGAGAGGAATTATCCTACTCATGATCTAGAGTTGGCAGCAGTCGTTTTTGCGCTTAAGATGTTGAGGCATTACTTATATGGAGAGAAGGTGGAGATCTATACGGATCATAAAAGCCTCAAATATTTCTTCACTCAAAAGGAACTCAACATGTGGCAATGACGATGGCTTGAGTTGTTGAAAGATTATGATCATACCATCCAATACCATATTGGAAAAGCGAACGTAGTAGCTAACGCATTGAGTAGAAGATCATATGCGGGTACGAGTGCAATATTTTCAATACAAAGGCCCATTTTGTATGACTTGGAAAGGATGGAAATAGAGTTAAAGACTCCAGGGACCCATGTGATGATGGTGAATATACGAGTGGAACCGACTTTAATCGATAAAGTTAAAGCTACTCAAGCTACAGACCTGGAGCTGATGCGTATGAGGAAGATAGTGCAAGAAGGTGCTATTTCAGAAGCAAGAATCGATGAAGAAGGAATACTTCGAGTCAACTCTAGACTTTGTGTTCCTAACGATTCTGACTTGAAGTATAAAATCATGATGGAGGCGCACAACACACCGTTTGCAATCCATCCTAGGAGTACCAAAATGTATCGTGATCTTTGACATACATTTTGGTGGAGCAATATGAAGAGAGAGATAGCGGGGTTTATCTCAAGGTGTCTAACTTGTCAACGAGTCAAGGCAGAACATCAAGTGCCAAAAGGTCCATTACAACCACTTGAAATTCCAGAATGGAAGTGGGAGCATATTACCATGGATTTCGTTACTGGTCTTCCCAAGGTTTCTCAAGGCATAGATGTGATTTGGGTCATTGTTGATAGATTGACCAAGTCTGCTCATTTCTTACCGATATGAGAAACTTATACACTTGAACGTCTTGCTAGTATGTACATAAAAGAGATTGTAAGATTGCATGGTATGCCAGTATCCATAGTTTCTGATCAAGACCCAAGATTCACTTTAAGATTTTGGGTTAGTTTGCAAAAAGCTATGGGCACTGATTTACGGTTTAGTTCGGCATATCATCCTTAAACGGATGGGCAGTCGGAAAGGACTATTCAAACTCTTGAAGATTTATTAAGACTTTATATCCTTGACTTCAAGGGAAGTTGGGACAAGTTCTTACCATTGGTGGAGTTTTCCTACAATAATAGTTATCAATCAAGTATTGACATGGCTCCATTTGAGGCGTTGTATGGAAGAAAGTGTCGTTCTCCAGTATGATAGGATTAGGTAGGTGAAGCAACGTTGTTGGGATTGGATTTGGTACGTATGACAACAGAAAAGATTCAAACGACCCGACAAAGTATAAAAATCTCACAAGATCGACAAAAGAGTTATGTTGATCTTCATCGAAAAGACGTGGAATTCAATATTGGAGATCATGTGTTGTTACGTGTTGCTCCATAGAAAGGAGTTACAAGATTTAGAAAGAGAGGAAAGCTCAATCCTCGATTAATTGGCCCATTTTTAATCCTCGATCGCCTTACCGCCAAGTATGTCTCGTGTTCATAACATTTTTCACATATCTATGTTACGTAAATATGTGAAAGAACCGAACCATAATATTGAATTAGAACCAGACGAGATAGAGGAAGATATAACGTATGAAGAGTTACCTGTTAAAATCTTGGATAAGAAGGATCATATTCTACGCTCTAAATTTATACCTCAAGTCAAAGTTTTGTGGAGAAACCACGATGTGGAGGAAATGACCTGGGAGTTAGAATCTGAGATGAAATCAAGGTATCCTCACCTCTTCGATATACCAGGTACGTACCCTAATTTCGAGGACAAAATTTCATAAGAAGGGCAGGTTGTAAGACCCCAACTTTTATGAATAAAGAATAATTTTCTCGAAATATATTTTTGAATATTATGGTGTGGATTTGATATATGTTATAGTTGTGGGTAATATTTACAAATTTTGCAAAGTAAGCAAGTGGTTATATAATATTCGATTAGTGGGAATATTCGTTTTAACGAGGGAATATTAAATGCGACACTGCACAATCATTAAGTGGACCCCTACAACGGAAGTATTATCGTAGTAAGAAAATGACATAATTATCTTTTTATCAAAATAACTTGGCGGAAGTGTTCACGAATTAAAACTGTTGAACTACCCAAAGAGTAAAAGTACAATAATACGCGTGGTTGCATAGTAGCATACCGGTATTGGTTATTGATGCTTACGTGAGAAGTCACTCGATTATACTCAATTATTTGCTACTGATAATTGTCTTGCATCATATCTCTCATATTATTGATTCGATTATTGTCACAAGATCATCATCGCATAATATGATATATTATTAAATCAATAATTGAGATGACAAAGTTATTCATATTATTAAATTGCAATATTTATAATGTCTACAAGTTCTGTCAAGGAGAGGTTTGGTCATCTAATTGCGCGCCAATAAGGAGAAATTCTTATCGGAAAGCCCCCTCTTTCCTGGGAACGACCTGGTTGTTTAATATTGTGAGTTATAATATTAATGATGAATAAGTTCGTGTTGATTAAAGATGAAATCGATAGTTCCATTGTGTTGAAATTATTAGTGTTAGTGGAAATAGACATTTATTTTGATATTAATTGATGTCTGGGGGTTATATTGATAAATCGGGTAATTAATCGAATAAATGAGCAATTAATTACTACTAATTTACATGCTTATATAACTATTTGTTCACATGTGTGTACTATTGAATCACATTCATGTACTATTAGGGGAGGTAGTGCAAGATTGATAATACTTGCATGACTAAGTTAAAAATGGAGGTATAGATGGAGGTACTATACTGTAATTCGTATTTTCACATGATTATAAATTCACATGATTGAACTATTGATTTACATTATTTACTATTAGGGGAGGTGGTGCAAGTTTGATAATACTTGCAGGACTAAATTAAAAATGAAAGAAAAGTTGAAGGTATTATACTGTAATATCTCGAGCCCCAAAATGTGCAATTATTGAAACTATATTTTCCTATAAATAGAAACTCATTCTTCCTTCATTTCTCACCAATTCACTAAAGCTATAGAGCAATTATTATAGAGAGAAATTAGAGAGAAAGAAGAAGAGAAGTCTGCTACCTCTCTACTCCAGTATCAAGTTTCTTTCTAAGGTAAGGGGTATTATTTCTTTCGTATTCATGAAAAGAGCTTCCATTATTCCATTCTTTATTATTATGTTGGAATAACTCATACATCCAATACCGCATATATAGTGAAATTCTTCTATTATTTCATTCTTTATTATTATGTTGGAATAACCTGTCTATGCGAAGTACCACATACATGGTGAAATTCCAACAGAATATTAAAGAATGGAACCAGGTCATGCGTAATCCGCACAGACATGCATGGAATAACCTGTCTATGTGGATTATCACATGCATGGTGAATGATCCTTCGTATTCATTCCTTATTAAATTGTGGAAATGATCTCATCTACATGGATTACTGCATGGGTGGTGAAAATCCATTTTAGTTTCATATATTCTATGATACTCATTTGGTTAAAGTTTTGGCTTCTATACTCCATGAAATTAGTAGAATATCCACGGATATTTGCGCTTCATCCAAAGATCTTTTCATGGAAATATTCTTCCGAGCATTCTCGAATTTTACTCCACAAAGCAAAGATCATGTTGACAATTTGGGCGTAATTGATTTCAAGATAAATTAACTTATAAATCTTTAAAATTTATTCTTGAACTTGTTTTATTGAATTATTATGTCATTTTCATCATCCTCGTGCTTATATTGTGATGAAAGTCATCTTTGGCCTACGTGCATAGATGAACTTGGTATGATTATGACCAGGGATTATTCGGTATAATCATGACCTGTAATGTTATAAATGATGTTGTAAAGTCCTCTCGGTTCTGTAGTGCATTGATGGGACGGCTTTTTGGTATGATTATGACGAGGATTATTCGGTATAGTCATGACCATTGATGATTTAATGAATATCCTTGGCCCGTAATGCGGGGATGACTCGATGATGTGGTTTATTTATTATTGTCGAGTCTCAAATGATAAAAATTGATGAAAACATTTTAAATCATAAAAGATAGTAGATATCATGCTCTACTTGACTCTTCTAATGGATTGCTTATTCAGCTGCGCAGTTAAACTTGATGTCTATTGTATTTTATCGGTTTAACATTGTTGAAGACTAATGATAATTTGTTCGCATTATCTTAGTCATAATATTTCTTCTTTGGGCTAGTTGAGCTCACCCTTTCTTTCCTTTGTTCTCTTGAGAAATAAGAACGTGGCGGGACTAGTCGGGGAGCGGAGTGGCGGTCCAGATGATAGCATTAGTAGTCCTCACTATTACATTAAATAGAGTGACAATAAATGTAATGAGGACTCCATTGAGTGTGGATATTGTCTCGATGACAATATTCTTATTAAAACTCTTAGATTATGTTTTGTCGTATTTTACACGACTATTGTATAATTAAGTTGTATTTGAATTTTGTACCATGTATTTGGCGACTCAAGATGGGTGATGTATACCAATTTTGGGGGCGTCACAGTAGAGGCTTATAATTTTCATGGGTTTGCACTAAGCTAGGGTTTCCTTTTATAAACTTTTCTAACTTTGCTTTTTGGTCATTTTTCCACCTACTTGCCTCCTAAAAGATCTGATCAATGACTATGGTGGTGCTTGGGTGTTTGGAAGCATGTCATGTGATATCTTGAAACTTGTGTGGGTGACTCCCAACCTATACGTGAGCTAGTTGACCAAATTAGTAGCTTAATTTTGCTCTAATCCTCACTAATCTTGATTAGGGTTTTCTTTTTTATGATTAGGGTTATTTAATGATGTTTATTAGTACATAATTGAAGTTTAGCCATCATGATTAGGTGTTAGGATAACCAAATTAGGGTTTAGTCTAGCTAATTAGGGTTAAGGTTTGTTAATTAGGGTTAAGGTTTACAAATTAGGGTTTTTAACTTAGGGTTTCCATAAATCCTAACAAGCACGACAAAGTGTTTTGTTAGTGTAAGCACGACAAAGAAACCTGTCAAAACAAATATACCAAAAAGCCCGTTTTCGGAAGAAAATTTTTAAGCACGAGGTGTCAAACACGTCATTTTTTGAACGAAATATTATTTTACCTAATTTGTTAAACAGAGTATACATTAACACATAACACTTTCAGAATGAAGAGATTTTATTAATATAACTGAATTTACATATCCTAGTCTTATTAGGGTTTTGGAGTTTTACATTCACTCCCACTAATAAGAATTTCGACCCTCAAAATTACAGTACAGGTTAAGTAAATAGGTGGGGATAGTTCTCTCGAATTTTATCCTTGAGCTCCTATGTAGCTTCTTCAAAGTTCTGATTCCTCCAGATCACTTTGACTGATGCTATCACTTTGTTCCTCAGGACTTTCTCTTTACGATCGACGATCTGCACAGGTTCTTCTACATAAGAAAGATCTTCTTCGATTTGGATTGGCTCATAATTTATAACGTGTTTGTAATCAAATTTGTATGGTCGTAATACGGACACATGAAACACATTATGAATATGGTTTAACTCAGGAGGTAGTGCTATTTCATAAGCAACTTCACCTATCCTTCTCAAAATTTCAAAAGGTCCAATGAATCACGGACTCAGTTTTCCTTTCTTGTCAAAACGTATCTTGCCCTTCCAAGGAGATACTTTCAAGAATACGTGGCTTCCTACGACAAAGTTTCGTGGTTGACGATGTGGATCAGCGTATTTTCTCTATTGATCTTGAAATACTTGTAATCGTTCACGCATAATCGTGATGGTTTCAGTAGTTTTTTGGACTATATCAGGTCCTAGCATTTGTCTTTCCCCGACTTCATCCCAACACAAAGGTGTTCTACATTTCCTCCCATATAAGGTTTCATAAGGTGGCATACCTATACTAGCATGGTAACTGTTGTTGTAGGCAAATTCCACAAAAGGTAATTGATATTCCCAGCTTCCTTTGAAGTCAATGATACATGTTCTCAACATATCCTCTAATGTTTGAATGGTTCTCTCACTTTGCCCATCAATTTGAGGGTGATAAGCTATACTCAATCTTAATTATGTTCCTAAGTGTTTTTGAAAGCTCTTCCAAAAATTTGAAGTAAAGCGTGGATCTCGATTTGACACTATAGAAACAGGTACTCCATGCCTAGAGATGATTTCATTAATGTATAGCTTGGCAAGTTTGTGATAACTCAGGATTTCAAATAATTCGAATTTAACGAATAAACTTTTTTATTTAATATTGATCACTACACCAAAATAGGGATGTAGCGAAAGAAATTTTGTGAAGGAATTTATTCCTTCACATGAGGAGTTGTTTAGCGAAGGAATAGTGAAAGAAAAAAATGTAATGACAATATAGTTATTAGCGAAACAAACATCCTGCACAATTTATATTTTTTTTCCTCGCAAAATTGAGGTGGTAGAATGATATTTGGTGCAAATTTATGATGAAAATTTGAGAGGAAAAAAACAATTAATGAAGGAATTTTGTATCACTATATATTATTGTTCAAAGGTTTTTTGCGAGAGATAATATAAGTCACTATTTTGTTCTAAATAATTTTTTTTAATTATAATAAATATGAATTATATTATTTATAAATATATTTTTTTATAATAATAAATTTACTTTTAATAACACTTTTTAAGTAACTTACAATATCAATTATTTCTTTTAACAAAATATAAAATAAATAATTTTACACTAACCTGAACTTTAAAATTTCTTAGATTGATCCCGAAAAAAAGAAAGAGAAATTGAAAAATAAAAATTGAAAGCTTGAACTTGGCTATGTAACTTAAAAAGCTTGAACTTGGCTATGTAACATAAAAATTGAACATCACCCAAATAATAAAACCGCAGTCCCTCTTTTTCTAAGTCTCCCAACCGCAGTCCTCAGCCCTAAAATTTAGAGAGACTCTTCTTCATCCCTCTATTTAGCGATTTGAGGAAAATTTTAAATTATTTTGTTGAAAATTTCGTCTATTTGATGATTTTTTATTTGAGAAGGCAACAAAGCTAACATTAGGAAAACACGCAATTTTAGGGTGATAAATTTTGAAATTTGAAAGAGAGGTATAACAAAAGAATATGGTAGAAGTAGAATCAAAGCAAATGCAAAATCTGTGGATGACGAGAGAGGAGTCGGAAGAGCAACCTTCGAGAGTTGAATTTGTACCGCCACGTGTCGCTAATGTCAAATTAAATGGTGGTGTCAGAGGGAATTGACGCTTCTCATTCTCATTTTGATTCTCCGCCTCCCACATCTGCTGGAAAATTAGGGTTCCCGAAGAGAGCATTTCCTGTTACTGGTGCCGCCTTTCTCTCTGCCATACTCGTTAACCCCCTTGACGTAGCTAAGGTAATCCCTTTTGGGGTTAGACTTTGCCAATTTCTTACATAACTGTTGTGATTTTTCATTGTTTATAAGGTTCTACATACTTAATTTCATTTACTAATTTGCTATTTTTCTATACATTTTAAGGAGTCATGCCTTTTAGTGTTGATTATTGTGTAAATTGGTTGTGGGAGGGTGATTGTGATGGGGAATCATGAAGGATTTCAGAGTATAAGGTGCATTATGTATGGAGATGGTGTGTTTAGATTCTTGAATTTCATGAAAGTAAGGTTTCAAAGCATACACACCATGTATTTGTTAAAATGCCTAAGTGAAGATATGCATTCGGTCATATAAGTTTGAGACACCCAAGCACTATAAAGACCCTACGCGAAAGATTCTTGGCAAGGGCAATAGGTTTTTGGCTGATTATTGCCCTGATCAAAAGAAAGCAAATGACACTAGTGATTATTTGTGGTACATAACTAGGTATAAATGATAAAATATTTTTTTCTTTGTAATTGTTAGGTCTTATAATTAATATATAGTTAATTTATTTTTTTGAAATATTTTATAACCAGTGTTCAAGTGGAAGAGAATGACCCTATCTAGGGTGGTGATATTACTCTACATGTTCATATTGATGGACCTGTACTTCATGTATTTGTTAATAGGAAGCACATTGGTAATTAATCTACTTTTACTTTTTATTAGTTATGTGACGCCCCTAAAATACGTATACATCACCCATCTTGGGTCGCCAGATACATGGTACAGAATACAACTACAAACTTAATTATACAACTGTCGTGTAAAATACGACAAAACATAGCTGAGAGTTTAAACAAGAATATTGTCTTCTAGACAATATCCACACTCAATGGAGTCCTCATTACAATTATTATCACACTATTTTACAAAAATAGTGAGGACTACTATAACACCATCTCGGACCATCACTCCGTTCCCCGACTAGTCCCGGCTACATTCTCATTTCCTGAAGAGAACAATGAAAGCAAAAGGGTGAGCTCAACTAGCCTAGTAAGAAATATTATGACTAAGATAATGCATAATAAATTATTATTAGCCTTCAATAGTATAACAACTGATAGAATATAATAGACAACAAGTTTTAGATCAACAATTACAGCGGAACAAGCAATCCATTAGAAGAGTCAAGTAGAGCATGATATCTACTATATTCTATGATTTAAAAAGTTTATCATCAATTTTATCGCTGAGACTCAACTTAATAAATAATTCACATCATCGAATCATCCTTGCACTATGGCTAAGGATATTCATTAGTCTCACGACCACAAATTATCCATGCATTACAGGCCAAGGATATTCGTGTTTTCACCAATGGTCATGATTATACCGAAATCCCTGGTGATAATCATACCATCAATAGTCCATCTATGCACGTAAGTCAAAGATGACTTTTATCACAATATAAGCATGAGGATGATGACAATGATATAAGAATTCAATTAATAGAAAGCAAAGGATAAATTTTAAAGATTTATAATTTAATTTATCCAGAATTCAATAATGTCCAAATTCTCAACCTGATACTACTTTGTGGAGTAAAATTCAAGAATAATATCCATGTATCAAAAATATTTTGGACAGAAAAAAGAAATAAATTTTTCAGGTGAATAGTACCCCGTGAATAGTACCTCGTGAATAGTACCTCGGGAATAGTACCTCGTGAATAGCACCCCGACATGAAAAGTGCCCCAAATATCCAAATGAATAATATTCGAGTGAATAGTAATCAGGTGAATAGTAACTCATGAATAGTAACTCGTGAATAGTACTCCGGCATGAAGAGTGCCTCGAATACCCGAGTAAATAATATTCGAGTGAATAGTAACTGAGTAAATAATAACCCATAAATAGTACCCCGGGTGAAAATATTGATATTTAATAAGAAAGTTCATATCAATATTCCAATGAAACAATATTGGATGAAGTGTAAAACTCAAATATATTCCACTAATTTCAAGGATTATAGAAGAAATACTTACCATAGTAAGTTTAGATTTAAGAATATGAAAAGAAATAACATACGAAACTGCAAATGGATTTTCACCTGTCATGCGGTAGTCCGCGTAGACAGATCATTTCCACAAAATAAAAAGGAATGGAATAACAAAAGGATTTCACCATGCATGCGGTAGTCCGCATAGATAGATTATTCCAATAGAATGATAAAGAATGGAATAACAAAAGGATTTCACCATGCATGCGGTAGTCCGTGTAGACAGGTTATTCCAATAGAATAATAAAGAATGGAATAACAACCCTTACGCGTATTAAAAGAAAATAACCCTCTACATGAATACGAAAGAAACAATATCTCTTACGAATATTAAACTAAATAATATTCTTACGGATATGAAATAAATAACAGCCCTTACCTTAGTAGTAGACTGGATACTTCAATAGTGAAGTAGCATAATACTCTTTTTCTTGCTCTTTATAGTTTCTCTCTCTAGAGTTTTAGTGAATTCGTAAGAAATAATGAAAGAATGAGCTTCTATTTATAGAAAAAAGGACTCAGTAGTAACTAATTAATGAACGACCCATATTAATTTACTTTTAAATGGATGGTCCATATTGATTTACTATTAAAACTTAAAGCAACGGTCCATACTGATTTATTTTAAACCAGCGATCCTTATTGATTTACTATTATAACTTTCCACCAGCGATTCATATTGATTTACTATTATATCTTCAACCAACGATCCATATTGATTTACTATTATAACTTCAACCAACGGTCTGAAAAATTAACACATCTCCTCATGGAATAATATGCCAAACTTATAACAAACACCTCATAACAAACCCTTCTATTTATATCAAAAATTGAATAAATAATTACCACAAATCATTTATCTTATATAAACACATTTTTAATTTATTAATAATTATTCATCATTAATATTATAACTCACAATATTTAATAACCAGATCATTCCCAGGAAAGAGGGGGCTTTCCGATAAGGATTTCTCCCTATTGGCGTGCAATTAGGTGACCAAACCCCTTTCCTTAATAGAAATTTCAAGACATTGTCTATAATGCAAATAATAATATGAATAACTATGTCATCTCAATATTATGCAGATGATACTATGACAATAATTGAATCAAATAACATAAGATACTAAGTAGCAATTACTGTAGCAATAATTGAGTATAACTCAGTGACTTCTCACGTAAGCATCAATAATTAATACCGTGTACTACTATGCAACCACGCGTATTACTGTACTTTTACCACCGGGTATTTCAACAGTTTAACGGTAAAACTTTCTTCGTTGTTTATAAAAAGATATTTCTGTCATTTTCTAACTACGACAATACTTCTGTTGTGGGGTCCACCAATGATTGTGTCGTCATACGAATATTGTGACACCCCCAAATTCAGGTACTTGAAACCTGAATTCAGTGCTTCATGATATCATTTCTTTGAGCGGAATAATAATAATATTATCATAAATATCAAACTTAATATACATATCAGAGTTGTCTAAATCCCAGGTACGCGACCTTAAAACATTTCATTACATGATAGATAATAAATATCATCATCTTATTTAAGTCTAGCTATTACATAAGATAACATAACTTATTCTGACAGCTTTCCTTTCCCTTTGTTCCTGGCAGAGCTCTCTGGTTGGTCATACTTAACTGAAAACATTTAAATTAAGCAAGAATGAGCATTTGAGTGCCCAGCAAGTAATAACAAAGAATAAACATTAGCTGAAAGGATTAAATGTTTTCTTTGAGTGACACTTCTACAACGAAGCAATAGTTGTGAAGTAACTGAAACAATTCTAATCAACATATCAATTCTACTTCAGATTTTTGAAACTACGTACTGACTATAAATGGAGAGCAGTCGACAGACTATGAACATAGTTTTCAGTTTTTAAAAAGGTTAAACAGAACTTCATCTATAAACCGTCATAACTTACGGGCATGGGGGGTGATCAGCCCATTATGCCCTGTATTGATCAATACTACATACCAGAACGATATTCTCGTTCATCTTATCCGCCTTGGGCGAACAAAAGTTTCCCAGATTCGGGATTTTTATACTTAGCCTGAATCCGAACCAAAATAATTTGGTTGGATAACAATAGTGTTCTATCATGTTCAACGATATTCTTAAATCTGTGTCTAGCCTAATCAAATAGCTTAGACGATTTTTAATTAAGGTATACATACTGGAAATCAACAAGTATGTATCAACATGTACAATAATTATCCAAGTGAGGACACTTGTATAACCATACTTAGCATTTAACGAACATAATATATATCTGAATCTTATAGTAATATGGTACTGATAAACAATGAACGAATAAAGTTTGGGAACTTGTATGGATACAAATGATTGGATACATAATTAATAACAATAGAGTTTAATAATCTGGCATAATGATAATATAATTCTGAAACTTTCGTACTCATGTCCATTGCATAAAGGAAGTGCAAAGGTTAGGATACTTTCACAATGTAAAAGATAATTCGGATACTTGCATGAATATTATGATTAATAACAATAAAGTTTAAAAACTCGTATAATTGGAATATAATTCAATAACTTACTTACGCAGGTTTATTTCATAAATAGATATAAAGAGTGAAGATACTTGCCATAAGCGTAGTTTATCCACGTAATTAAATTAACACTTTCGAATCCTATTTATAATGTATTTCAAGCATAAGATGCTCAGTAGCTAACACATTCGTTAATCAAGCTCGACATGATTCAAGTATGCACATATGGTACAAAATTAGCTTATATGTTTATCACGTAATCAATTATCTAGTTATTTCATAAGCAAATTAAGAATACTCAAGTTTAAGGTATTTTCACCCATGAACTTTCATTATCTAAAGAAAACACTATCTTATTACTTAGTCCTCACATATACACATGCATCAGTAGGTTTTAAACCATTTCTAGCAGTAAAGACATCATACAAGTTAACTGTCAAAAATCATATTACACTATCTCAGATTTCAGACGGCAATTTGCTTGGCCATGGCTAAGTTTTAGAACCAAGTAGATTGCTTGCCAGCCCTCTCCTGCCAAGCCAAGACTTAATTTGTTGTTTTAAGGTTTACGTTTCGACATGATCACAACATTCATATATAATATATTTTATCATATTAAAGGTCTTTTCATGCTCGTCAAGTCAATCTAGGTTCTTTCCTTTTAAAAAAAATAATTCTAATTTAAACATTTCAACAATTTAAAGTCATTCAAGGTCATGAAATCACACAGTCTAACATGCTTGCCTTTTAAACATACAAGGTAGTTACAAAACTCATATTAGGCATGCTTGTGAGTATTGATATTGCATACATGCAATTTATTCTAGTGATAATTTTGAAAACATGCTTTATTCGGTTTTAATCTTGATTTCACAACTCTTAACTTAGTAGGTATATCTGTATGATACATTAGCACGTCTAAAAGTACCATCAAACATGCTCATAAAAGTCAGATTCTAACTTCCAAAGTAGTATGTTAATGTTCTCGTATTTTCCTTAGTAACCTTACTAGTAGGTTCTACATGTTCAATACATATGGATCATGTATAGGGATATTATAGACACAACATGACATCTTAACCCTGTAGAATCTAGATATTTATGTTATGCAACCATGTTTTGAAAATATGTTCAAGTTTTCTTTTGAAACTATTTTAAACTTGAACAATGTAATTTATCACATATAAGACAACTTTAAGGCTTTAATCATATGTAGTTCGGTCATGTTATCATGCTCGTAAGGTCAGAATATAAAGCATGTAGTAGTCATGCATGTTAGCTCACTATACTAAGTTAAAAACTTCTTTAATACAAATCCTAAGTAAAGTGGTCATGAGCAAAGAACTATAAATCATATAAACACAAGATAATGGGTTATTCGTGCCTTTCTAAATCATACCAACATGCTTGCAAAGTCAGTATATGAACATAGCATACATACATATCAAGTTCCTTTCTAAAGTCCTAAATCCATTTTAAACTCTACTCCTTCGTTAATCATGTATGCTAATCTAAACATGCTCTCATTAGGTTAACTATACATATATATACACATTACACATATTTGCATGCTAGTTTAAGTCATAATAATCGATCACACGTAGCAGAATATTTAGCAGAAATTAGAAACTGAAAACAGAGACCAGCGCAGCTGCGCTGCACCTTAGTGTTATTACGGCGTAGCTGCGCCATGCCTGGTTCGAGCCAGGAACAGTCTGCTTCGGTAGAACTTTAGCCCAAACACAAAAATTACACACAAAATTGATTCTAAACACTTATTTATCAGTTTAAACATGCTTGTATGATTATATAACAACTTTATAACCAATACCCAACCTCATTAACATTCAATTCCTCCAAATCAAGAATTTTGAAATTCAAGAACACAAACTTATTTTTAACAGAGAATGAAATGGAAAACAAGGAATGGAGTTATACCTCTGCAATATGAATGAACTTGCTACTAATTAAACTTTCAACTTCTTAGAATACTTGTATGTTATCTATCTCACTTTTAGAAATTCTCAGCAATGGAAATTGGAGAAGATGGGTGGTATTTATAGAGAAATAAAAACACAGGCAATGCATTTATACACCAAATTGAACTTCATGGATGAAAGGATTACATGATGGTTAAGAGAGAGTTGGTAAATGGTAGTTGAAATTCATCATAATCCTCCCTCCCCCATAATCATCACCGAGAAAGCTTGGAAGAAAGAAAAGGAAATAGGCCTTCGCCTCTATGTGATTCACGTGGCTGAGAAAATGAGCAAATGGGACACTAGTTTTGGGACAAGCAAATTAACTCAGCACTCTTGTAACATTAGACCATATACTTATACACAACTCTTATTCTTATGTTATATTGTATACACATATCAACCATACATTATAACTTAGTGCCACAATATGATTTACATATTTAATATTTCAAGGTAGTAGATGTAATATGGAAATGTAACATACATATAGTACATGTATAATTTTTTATCACACCGGTATAATTTATTAAAAATAATAACTTACAATATCTCATGGTATATTATTTTAATATATACCCACATACATTTTGTCACATACACCTTCATGATGTATTCATACCATATAGTTTAATAAGACCTAATATAAGGTTGTTATATATAGTCACATAAATGTCACACTACACTGTATAACATAGTCGTAATATTGCTCACATGCATATATGCGTTAATCTAATATTATTATATTAATAACTTATTTGATTCATGCCAAATAAATTAATCACTTTCTTGGTTAATTAACACAAATATTAATTAATCCATTCCTCATTGATTAATATAATTATGGATCTCCATAACCATTAATTATCTAAATAATTCTTATTATATTTATAGATATATTGCAAATAATAGTAATCACATATTATTAATTAATTACCAAGAAATCAATATTCTAGCACAATTAATTAATATTAATTAATGGTTTACTTAATATTTCCTTCGTCAAACATAACGCACTTTATTTCATGGTTTATCAATGTTACACATATAACAAAATGTTCCATTTTATTTCTAAAGAAGAAAAAATAATTTTCTCCAACTGATCGATTGGCGTCATCATTTGCGCTGGGATTTATATTCTTGGAGACGGTAGCAATTGCTACTGCATCTCGATAGTGCCAAGACTGGTTTAGCTTCAAGCCAGTGTCAACCTTCATCGCCATACTCATCTTTCACGACATGGATTAATGTCCACGTGAGTGATATTGTAAATCTAACAGTGTATTCATTACTTATCATAATAATCCTAATAATCATATTATATATACAATAATCATATATTTACGGAAAATAAATAATAAATATTTTTATTACAAAATTAATTTATTATAAGAATATAATCTATAATGATTAATAATTCTTAAAAAAAAATTATTTACAATTATTCATGTAATAAATAAATTTTATTTATCACATATGTATATATATTTTACTTTACACATATGCCCACCTTTATATATATATAAAAAAATTATATCCCAAAATTTCTTATTTAATTATATGGAAAATATTGGGTTATTACAAATATTCCCTGTTAAAACGAATATTCCCCGACCAATCGAATATTCTCCGACACAACGAATATTTTATATCAACTTGTTTACTTGCAAAATTTTCAAATATCACCCTTAACTTTAACCTTTATCAATTTAACCATTTACTAAATAACATAATAATTATAAGAAAATTGAATACTTTCATTTCATAAAATTCGGGGTCTTACAATCTCCCCTCCTTATGAAATTTTGCCCTCGAAATTTATGTACGTACCTGGTATGCCGAAGAGATGAGGATACCTCGTCAGATTCTAACTCTTGAGATATAACCTTTGAGCGTAGAATATATTCCTTCTTATCTAACATTTTAACAGGTACTTCTTCATACGTTAAATCTTCCGCTATCTCATCCGGTTCTAAATCAATAATGTGGTTCAGGTCGTCCACATATTTATGTAACATCGATACGTAAAAAACGTTATGAACACGCTACATACTTAGCTGTAAAGGGAGTCTATAGGCCATAGTTCCTACTCAATCGAGGATTTCAAATATACCAATAAAATTGAGGGTTGAGATTTCCTCTCTTCATCGACTCTTGCTTCTAGAATAACGCCTTCTTAAACCTTCTTCTTCACATTCATCAGCTCTGAGTGTGTAGCTTGAGCGGCTTTAGCTTTATCGATTAAAGTTGGTTCTAATCGTATATTCGCTATCTTTACGTAGGTTCTTGGAGTCTTTAACTCTATCCCCATCATTTGTAAGTTATACAAAATGGGTCTTTGTGTTAACAATATCGCACTCATAAACACATACGATCTTCTACTCAACGCGTCAGCTACCACGTTCACTTTTCCAGGATGGTACTGAATGGTATAATCGTAATCTTCAACAGCTCGAGCCAACGTCTTTGGCGTATAATACGTTCATTTTGGGTGAAGAAATATCTGAGGGTTCTAGAAATGGGTTTTATACTGGGGTCAATACAAAATTTGATTTCACGCTCTGGGGTAGGCCAGGAAGTTCTTTGGGGTATACATCAGGAAATTTATTAACGATATAAATATCATTCAAAACTGTGACTCTCATCCAAGACTTGGATAACACGTCACATTGATACCTATCAACTTGTCACCGTTATTCACGGCGTTCCCTACGGAGAGTCTGGCTTCGGTGCATTCCAAGACTTGGAACTCAGCAGCGAAAGACTTGGGGATCTTTACGTATGGCTTAATATGACAATGATTGAATTTAGTTGTTTGGCCCCTTGAATTCGCATAACAGGTTGGTTAGGAAGGCTGAAAACCTTACGAAAACAATCAATTTTAGCATGATGAGTAGTTAACCAGTCAATTCCTAAAATCACATCAAAGGCAAGTATTTTCAAAGAGATGAGATCGACAGGTAACGTGAATGTATCGATTTGAATCAAACAAGATTTATAAATGGTGGATTTAATGAAGGTTCCTCCTAACGGAGTTTTAACAGATAAGTCAAAGTCTAATTTCTCTGGAGTCAAATTTAAACGTTGAGCGCAAGTAGGAGAAATAAAAGAGTGGGTAGAATTGGTATCGAATAAGGTATAGACTTCGCAAGAGTTTATGATTAACTAACACGTGATAACTTCGTTCGGGTTACTCGCTTTTTGAGAAGTCACAAAAAATGCTCTTCCTGAAACCACCGACTTTATTTTGTCCATATCCGCCTTTGGTGCCACCGTCCCAGCTGGATTTGATTTTGCTAAAGGACAAAATCGAGCTATGTGGCCGTCTTTTCCACAACTAAAACATACCTTGGAAGGTTGTGAAAAGTTTGGACTTATGTGTCCCTTCTCTCCGCATCTGTAGCATCTAACTAGCGGTTGTTCTCCTCCCCTAGAATTTGTTGCTGGTGCTGGTGCTGGTGCTGCTACCGATGTCTTCCCATCATCGTTAAATCTTCTTTTCTTGAAATTTCCACTTCTATTATCTTGGACATGATTACCACTGAAGAGGTTACCATTTCTAGCATGATAATTTCCTCCATGATGGTTACCATTGTTCCGATGACCGTTACCACTGGTACAATTATTATCGTGTTGTTGCGTGTTATCTTTTGGTTGGGCTGGCTCATTATCGCGCTCCAATAACTGAGCCCTATTCACTACATCTGAATACAAACATAATTTATGAGAAATGAGGTATTGACGTATTTCAGGTCTCGAACCTCGCATAAACATTCGTGTCATTCTCTCCTCATTATCAACCAAATGGGATGTGAATCTGGACAACTAAGAAAACTTAGCCTCGTACTGTGACACGGTCATATTGTTTTGCTCCAACTTGATAAACTCCACCTCCTTCATCTGACAAATACTTTCGGGAACGTACTTGTCATTGAACAGCTCTTGGAACTTCTCCCATGACATTTTTAGTGCGGCAGGCTGAGTACGCTTTACTAATTCCCACCAATAATCTGCTTCTCCTCTCAACATGAAGGTGGAAAAGGGAACATTTTGCTCCTCGGAGCATCCCAAGACATCAAATATCTTGGTGATCTGCTTTATCCACGTCTCCACCTTAAGTGGTTTTGGCTCTCCCAAAAACTTCGGTGGTCTGGCTCCTTGAATCGCTTGTAGCGATGACCATCCGAGAGTTTCGGTGTTTCCACCTACATTTTGAACAGGAGCCGCTCTCGCCTGATGTTGCATGAATTGCATAAAGCCTTTGAACATCCCATCGTTCATCATTTTATCGATGTTGTTGTTTATCTGAGGATTATTGTCTTCCTATTGCACATTATCATGGGTATTGATCGTTGCTGAATCAACGATCTCATATGCTTCATTGTTGATCTCAATATTTTCAGATGTCATTTTCAAACACTGCCACAAAACAAGGGTTAATTGACATTTCATATATTATCCATATACTCTAACCAACCAATTAAATACCAAATAAACTTAGGTAGGTCATACTAGAGAAGGAATTTCCCGTCTCTCCCCTCGTAGTTCTTATCTCACATCTCAGCCAAGGATCATATCCCTAAGCTTTGATACCAACTGTGACGCCCCCAAAATAGGTATACATCACCCATCTTGGGTCGCTAGATACATGGTACAGAATACAACTACAAACTTAATTATACAACTGTCGTGTAAAATACGACAAAACATAGCTGAGAGTTTAAACAAGAATATTATCTTCTAGACAATATCCACACTCAATGGAGTCCTCATTACAATTATTATCACACTATTTTACAAAAATAGTGAGGACTACTAAAACACCATCTCGGACCATCACTCCGTTCCCTGACTAGTCCCGGCTACGTTCTCATTTCCTGAAGAGAATAATGAAAGCAAAAGGGTGAGCTCAACTAGCCCTGTAAGAAATATTATGACTAAGATAATGCAGAATAAATTATCGTTAGCCTTCAACAGTATAACAACTGATAAAATATAATAGACAACAAGTTTTAGATCAACAACTGCAGCGAAACAAGCAATCCATTAGAAGAGTCAAGTAGAGCATGATATCTACTATCTTCTATGATTTAAATAGTTTATCATCAAATTTATCGCTGAGACTCAGCTTAATAAATAATTCACATCATCGAATCATCCTTGCACTATGGCTAAGGATATTCATTAGTATCATGACCACGAATTATCCATGCATTACGAGCCAAGGATATTGGTGTTTTCACCAATGGTCATGATTATACTGAATGATCCCTTATCATAATCATACTAATCAACAGGCCATCTATGCACGTAAGTAAAATATGACTTTTATCACAATATAAGCATGAGGATGATGACAATGATATAAGAATTCAAGAATAATATCCATGTATCAAAAATATTTTGGATAAAAAAGAAATAAATTTTTTGGGTGAATAGCACCATGTAGCAATCCAGAATTTTATTTATAATTTCAAATATTTATTGAATTAAATAAATATTTTTAATTGATGTGTTTGTTGTTTAGTAGATATTTGTTGGATTATTTATTAGTAAGTAAATAATTCATGAGTTATAGAAATTAACTTAATTAAGATAAAAGAGTGATGAATTAAATTTATGAGATAATACTCTAATTTAACTTAATAACTAAATTAGAGAGTTGTTAAGGATTATATAGTTTGGTAGAATGTTGTTTTAATTTAATTTAATAATTAAAGTGATATGTTAATTTAATAAGTCAAATTATAATGAAAATTATAATTTTGTGGTAATTAGTTTTGTTTATTTAATTAAGATTGGATATGAAAATTCAAGTAAATAGTGTGGGACAATAAACTATAGTATAAATGATTTATTGAAGTAAATTAAAAGAGTTTTAAATGGATTTACCAAACAAGGCTTAAGGAATGATTAAGTCATTATTTTAAAAGTGTTTTTCCATACAAAGCCTTATGGCTTTTGAATTTAAAAATAATAATAATAATATAATAAATATTTTTATAAATGATACATAATTATTATATTTAATAGTACGTCAGTTTTAGACGTTAGTTTTTGTGTATTGGTTTTTACGTAAAGGTTTGGCCTAAGCCTGAAAAAAGAGAAGAAGAGAAGAAGAGAAGAAGAGAGAAAGAGATTGAGAGGAAGAGAAGAAGAAATTCTATGTGAAGGTTGGAGAATCAAAGAAAAAAAAACAAGAAGATTGTTTGAGTTTTCTAACTAATCAAAGGTAATAATCTAATTTTAAACTCTAGTTGTGTTTTCTTAAAATTACTTCATTGTAATTAAGTTTTGATGATGAATTTCTTGATATGTTTATGGGTATGAATAATCCGTTATATGTAATCTATAATTGGTTTTGGGTTATCAAAATCATGAAAAATATGATGTCTTATTGAGTTATTGATGAAATATGTATGTTATGGCTTAGTTGGAGTCAAAAATTGATGGGTAGAAAATGTATATAATCTGAAATTGATAATAGATGTTGTTACTATGTTGAAAAATGAAAACAAAGAAGTTTAAATGGATTGATTTGGTTAGGAATCGAATTCGTGGTGAATGATTACGCTAAATATGTTAAAACATGTAAAACTAATATGAACATAACTTTTTGGTGAAGATTTAGGTTTGTTAGTGTTTCTGTAAATTGTTATAATTCTAGTATGTTGTAGTTCTATGAATTATGAATCCATAGAGTCGAAAACGGACTGATTTGGGTGTGTATAACTTAAGTTATGAAGGTTGGAAGGAGAAAGGGTCAAAATTTTGTAAGACCAGTAAAACTAGAAGAAAAAAAATGCGTAACTACTGCTAAGGGCCCTGCAACGTGGCCCACAAGGCAATTTGGGGCGCTGCAGCACCGGAATAGTTGACACGGTCAGACAATTTTAATCTCTTGTAGTAAAATGACCATAACATTTTCATACGAACTCCAATTGAGGTGATTCAAGATTATCCCAAACGAGGACGAATAGACCTACAACTTTCATTCTTTAAGTTTTTTAATTTGAGGTCGGGAACAAGGGTCAAAATGGTCATTTGTGGGACTGATATGTATTAGAAGGCAATCAGAGGGCGTCGGGCATGCACATATGCAAGTGTAGTGCTCCTGACAATAAAAGATGTTGTCCTAAGTTATAAAACATGAATATTAGTAAATATAATGATGCTTAATATTAATAAGTGATATATTAGATAAGTTGTATAAGCATACTAAGCACATACAAGAGAGACGAATCGAGCATGTGTCGAATGAACGTCGAAACGCCGTGACAAGTGTTAATGAACATAAAAAGTTTATTAAGTCAAATGAAATGAATATTATAAGATATGAAGTAGGGTTAATATAAAACCAATAATGATTCCTAGCAAGACTTAAACACTTGAATGAACTTCGAGTTTGACTAAGAAGAAATATAGTGATTTATAAGTCTAAAGTTAACACAATCAAATTGAACACTGTGTGTTCATTTATGGGAAGGGTTATAGGATGTAGATTAAAGTTTACATTACAACTACTATGCGTTTTTATGTGACTAATAGTTGATGTGAATGATTATATAATTGTGTAGGGCACGTGAAGTGCAGATAACTGTAAGCTGTTAAACTGTTATTGGTAAAAACGATAAAGGCAAGTCTTTCAGTTCCTATTTGCTATGTGAATTTTATGATGAACTGTTTGAAATATTTATTGCAAATAACATGGTGTGTTATATTAATGTTGAAAGTGTGAAATGTTAAAGTCAATTTATGACTACGTTGATTGAGTAATGAATGTTAATTGAGTAAGGAAGTCAATCTTTATACTTGTTATATGAACTACAACATGTATGTTATGTTAGTCCAATGCTTATGAAATGTATATCGAGCATGTTATTATGTGTTGTGTGATGCATGAAAACTATTAGATTTTGTTGGGCTGTCGAGATCAACCTTGCAAATAACCACTTTTGCAGGTTAAAGATTTAAGGTAAAGTTATGTGCTACTTGAAATATATGAATCAGATGTGATACTTGAAGATTTATATACTTTCGCTGAGTTATTATTATTTGAACCATGTTTAAGGTTCCGAATAATGTATTAATGTTGAATTGTAATATCGTTTTGTAATGTAAACTCTTGTAGTATTAAAATGATTCTAAGATATTTAGATGTAAAGGTTGAAAGTTTTGGGAACGAGAATAATTTGTAATAGAAAATTTTAATTATAGTAGAAAATTTTAATTATTCCGCAAATTTTAATGGTTGTATTATCGTTTACTAATGTAAAATTAGAGGTTGAATGTATTGTTAACGACCGAAGTCGAGAATTAAATTGTATGAATTTTGGAGTCGTTACAACAATGTGAACAGTACCTCATGAATAGTACCCCGACATGAAAAGTGCCTCAAATATCTGAATGAATAATATTTGAGTAAATAGTAATCGGGTGAATAGTAACCTGTGAATAGTAACTCGTGAATAGTACTCCGACATGAAAAGTGCCTCAAATACCCGAGTGAATAATATTCGACTGAATAGTAATCGGGTGAATAGTAACCCGTAAATAGTACCCCAGGTGAAAATATTGATATTTAATGAGAAAGTTCATATCAATATTCCAATGAAACGATACTGGATGAAGCGCAAAACTCAAAGATATTCCATTAATTTCAGGGATTATAGAAGCAATACTTACCATAGTAAGTTTAGATTTAAGAATATGAAAAGAAATAACATACGAAACTGCAAATGGATTTTCACATATCATGCGATAGTCCGCGTAGACAAATCATTTCCATAAAATAATAAGGAATGGAATAACAAAATGATTTCACCATGCATGCAGTAGTCCGCGTAAACCGATTATTCCAACAGAATGATAAAGAATGGAATAACAAAAGGATTTCACCATGCATGCGGTATTCCGCGTAGACAGGTTATTCCAACAAAATAATAAAAATGGAATAACAAAAGAATTTCACCACGCATACGGTAGTCCGGTAGACGGGTTATTCCAACAGAATAATAAAGAATGGAATAACAACCCTTACGAGTATTGAAAGAAAATAACTCTCTTCATGAATACAAAAGAAACAATATCCCTTACGAATATTAAACGAAATAATATTCTTACGAATACAAAATAAATAACACCCCTTACCTTAGTAGAAGACTGGATACTGCAATAGTGAAGTAGCATAATACTCGTCTTCTTGCTCTATATAGTTTCTCTCTCTAGAGTTTCAGTGAATTCGTAAGAAATAATGAAGGAATGAGCTTCTATTTATAGAAAAAAGGACTGAATAGTAACTAATTCATGAACGGCCCAGATTAATTTACTTTTAAATGGACGGTCCATATTGATTAACTATTAAAAGTTAAAGCAACGGGCCATACTGATTTACTTTAAACCAGCGATCCATATTGATTTACTATTATAACTTTCCACCAGTGGTCCATATTGATTTACTATTATATCTTCAACCAACGATCCATATTAATTTACTATTATAACTTCAACCAACAGTCTAAAAAATTAGCACATCTCCTCATGGAATAATAAGCCAAACTTATAACAAACACCTCATAACAAACCCCTCTATTTATATCAAAAATTGAATAAATAATTACCACAAATCATTTATCTTATATAAACACATTTTTAATCTATTAACAATTATTCATCATTAATATTATAACTCACAATATTTAACAACCAGATCATTCCCAGGAAAGAAGGGGCTTTCCGATAAGGATTTCTTCCTATTGGCGCGCAATTAGGTGACCAAACCCCTTTCCATGACAGAACTTTCTAGATATTGTCAATAATACAAATAATAATATGAATAACTATGTCGTCTCAATTATTGATTTAATAATATAAAATTTTATGCAGATGATACTGTGACAATAATTGAATCAAATAACATGAGATACTAAGCAGCAATTACTATAGTAATAATTGAGTATAACTGAGTGACTTCTCACGTAAGCATCAATAATCAATACCGTGTGCTACTATGCTACCACGCGTATTACTGTACTTTTACCACAATGTATTTCAATAGTTTAACGGTAAAACTTTCACCGTTATTTTATAAAAAGATATTTATGTCGTTTTCTAACTACAACAATACTTCCGTTGTGGGGTCCACCAATGATTGTGCCGTCATACGAACATTCCTTGTTAAAACGAATATTCCCCGACCAATCGAATATTCCCCGACACAACGAATATTTTATATCAACTTGCTTACTTGTAAAATTTTCAAATATCACCCTTAACTTTAACCTTTATCAATTTAACCATTTACTAAAAAATATAATAATTATAAGAAAATTGAATACTTTCATTTCATAAAATTCGGGGTCTTACAAGCTATGCTAAAAATTTATTTCTATTTTTCTTAAATTATTGGTTGCGACAACAATGAAATGAATATACTCGGAGGAACTAATTGGGGTAAAAATGGGAAATATGAGTTCGTATTTGAACATCATGTAAACTTGAAGCCTGGGAAGAAGAGTTTAATATCATTACTCAACGTCGGTATTGGGTTGCAAGTAGGAATTACAAGTTTATTATTTAGTAGTATTATTTAATTTCAATTTTTGCACTAGTATTATTATTTAATGTTAATGTTGTTTTGACTAGAACTACGGAGCATATTTTGACGAAGCAAGGAATGGAATTCATAGTCCTGTAATATTGGTTACTCCTAACGATCATGTGAAGAACTTAACTTTAAGTCAGTGGGAAATCAGGTCTGGATTGGATGGGTTGGACAAGAAATTGTATTTGGGTGAGCTTGGACATGCTTGGAAATATGACGACCTTCCCATCAATAAGGAATTTTTTTGGTACAAGGTAATTTAATTAAATACTAGTTTTTGTTATAATTTTCTACTATAATTTAATCAACAATTTGATTTTACAGACAAGTTTTGATTCTCCAAAGGGGTTGGAACCGTTGTTACGGATTTATTAGGCATGGGTAAAGGATCTGCTTGGGTGAATGGACATAATATTGGTCAATATTGGCCTAGCTATTATGTAGATGATAATGGATGTAATTCAACAAGTGACTATCGGGGTGCATACTCGGGAGACAAGTGTTCCTGGAATTATGGAAATTCAACACAAAGATGGTACGTACGTACATAAAAGTGTTACTTAATTTATATATTTATCAATAATCCAAATCCTGCTATTTATAGTAATATTAATAGACTAATAGTAGTAGCTTATAATTTTCTATCACTTGTACTCGTATTAATGATATTGTTATAGGAGAATGCATGTGACACTCTGCAAGATAAGCCTTTTTTATTATTCTCCATTTTTTGACTAATTAAGTTTGATATATGTATCATTTGTTATTCGAATTATTTCGAAGTAACTCTTTAGTTTTGTTTTATTTATTAATTTGTAGATCTCACGTGATATTTTATGGTGTGCTTGCTATGTTGGTGATGTATTAACAGATTGGTCAAGAAGGGTTTACAAAAATGGCTTGGCAAGCCATTGTTTCTTCACCATAAGTGGCAAAAGAGAACAAGCATCAGATAGTGGAGACAGAACATTTGATGAAGGCTCTGTTGGAGCAGAAGAATGGGCTTGCTTGTCGTATCTTTTCAAAGGCTGATGTAGATAATACTCGTCTTCTTGAAGCTGCAGATAAGTTCAATAAACACCAACCAAAGGTAACATTTTAGTTTGGTTAAATATGGTGTAGAAGATATGTTTCTATCCTCATTTATGGTTGTGCTACCTGTAGGTTGCTTTTTTTTTCTTTTTTTCTTTTTTGAAATTCATGGTTATCCTCATTCGTTTTCTCTCCTTTTTATGTGATTAAGAGGAATAAATGTTATAAAAGGCTTATCGAAGATCTATGATTCTCTTAAGTTACGATATGTTATCATTTTTCAGTGCAAATACCTGCATATTTTAAATGGGCAGTGTGTTCTTGTGAAATATATTTATCAATTTTGTGATAACCACTAAAATCCTTATGTCTTCAGGATTGGGATCCCATACTTTCATTCCTCGAAAAGGCGATAACAAACTTTTGGAATAAAAATGTATCTTATGGTAACAACAGAACTCATGAAAATGATATATTTGAATAAACCTTGATTTGACAGGTTTATTATTGAATTTATGGTTCTTGATTATGTTTCTCCGTGAAATTGCCTCGATTATGGTGTTTGATATATTAGTAAATGATGATATGTGGAAGGAAGATGGTAATATTTTTAGAGCAGAAGAAGGTAATATTCCCTTTCTTTTATCACTAAACATAAATTGAGCATCCAAGTTAAGTTCTTTAGACAATTACTCTGATTCAGCAAGTTATTTTATATTTGTGAAGTATGTATTATCACCTGTGGATGAATATAAGCTTTTGTTTTAGGGCTCATACTTGTTGACTATGTAAAAGGACAGAAATTTGGTTTCTTCAAGCCCATATGGTTATAACTTTTTGTTTCTGAAATTTTGTGAATAGATGTGGCAGCAGACTATGGAATGAAAAGAAAGAGGTGTAGAAGCCAATTTCGTCAGGTTTCTCTTGACCTTCCCTCCCCCCAATCGTTACTTATACTAGGTTACTAATAAGAAATAAGATAAATAAGTAACTTGGTTATCTCCCTTTATCCTACAAGCATAAGGATTTCAAAACTCCATACATCTATTAAGGGTTTCTCATCAAGCCAACATCTAGGGAATCAAGGGAATAATATCTTGTTTGTCTATAGGAAATAAACTTTTTTTCGTTCATTAAATTAAAGTTATGGATTCCAAACAAGGTATACAAAATTTATTATTTTCCACATACCTAATTGTTCCACGTTCCAGGTAACCATATATGATTTCTCTTTATCCTTCATCGAAGTTTTTTATCAATAGAAAAAAGTTTTTAACAATATAAAAAGGGAAAAAAATCCCACAAAGGTTGGGATCATATATTTTGATTTTTTTAACCTATTTACTCTTGCAAATGCATACGTCGTTGTATATTAGCATGAAGATGAAAATGAATTATGATGGTGCAAGAGAATATTGAGACTAATATTTAATGCACTTGTGTAGTTTGTCAATTTCCAGTAAATTGAGTTGCACAAAAATGTCATATTCATAAACTCCCAATATTTTCTTATTTTCTATCACAACTCTATACTTTTCACCCTAGTTGTTATTTCTTTTGTGCTTTTCTATTTGGTTAATTGTGGTATGTTATCATTGCAAGTTCATGAGCTTATGCTCTAAGCAAGCTGAGAATGAGGCTGAGATTCGTCGACCTCCAGTTTCAAAGGCATTTGACCATCAAGGCAAACCTACTAAGGTGTTTTCTTTTCCTTCTAAGTAAATATATATAGATATACTAAACTTATTTATTAGTTTGATTTTGATGCATTAATTTTGTTGGTGAAAACTGTATTATATCACTACTAGATGATAAAGCATTTGCATTTGAAATATGCGGGTAGCAGGATTAGGTAGTCAAGCAAGTCACCATGCCCTATGGTTTGAGGAGGGTTTTGGAAGGTGGTATGCCCATGCATTTTATACTGGCTCCAGGATTGGGGATGCAACCTTCAAACTCGCCAGTCTCTAAACAATTGTTGCCATCATATTTTTATATATTTGTTTATAGGCATGCAAGCATGTGGGTCTCTTGCGAGTTTATTTATTTGTCCATATATATTATTTTATGATAGGATTTGTGTTTCTTATATAGTATTTTCATTGAATTATTCATTAAACTAAGATAGATTATATATTGTTGTGTTCTAGAAATTCATACAAATATAGCATATGTTTTTGTGGTGTTGATCAACCTCTCTCCTTTAGCCTACTATTTCATGCATAACTCTGTTAGCCTCAACATAACTTTGGTGTAGCATCTAGAGAAATTACCTCATTACCTATTCCTTTTGTTTTCCTCCCCTTAAATTTTACTACAATTAACTATCTTCCTATTTTTTTATATTTAACATTTTTCACTTTATGTAACTGCAGCTAGAGAAAGTAGTTGTGCAGCCAACTCCAATTTCATGATGAGTTCTCTGTACTAGTTTAGGATCATTGTATGTTGTCAAAAGAGGTTTTTATTTTATTTTATTTTTTTTTAATTTAAGTTCACCAGTTTCATCTTTTCTTATTTCTCGTCTTATTGAAATTGAATTTTGGTGTTTCTATTGCAGCATGAAGTTTACATGCCCAACCTTGATATTCTTAAAGAAAATGATGATGAAGTGGATTTAAAATGTCACACTTTATTCCTTCTAGTTTATTGTTATTCTTTAGGTTTTCTTATGTTAGTTAATAAATTTTTATGCGCATTTATGGTCCTTGTGAGACCAAGATATAATAACAAATTTTGTAGTTATTGTGACTCGAGTATTATAATCTATTTATATGAGAACTTTTGATTTTATTAGCTCTTTATGCATTAGGTTATCAATTAGTTTGAAAAAAGTATGGCAATATTTATATTTACTTGAAAAATAAATTTAATATTTCTTATAGAGATTAATAATAATAATAAATATGAAATCAATGATTTAAAATCAATTATAATTTTCAATGAATTTTGATTATTTAGCAATTAATTTTTTATTTACAAATTTATAATTTGTGAAGGAATTTTTCTCTCACTAATTTGAAGAAAGATTCTCAATTTATAATTAGTGAAGGAAAATATTCTCTCGTTAAATAAATTTGTTCCTCACAATATATTATTTGTGAGGGAATCAAGTTATTCACTAATTTCAAATAGTCCTTCTCAAAATATTATTTATGAAGAAAACCAATCTTTCACTAAATAACAATATTCCATTACCAAATACAATTTGAGAATAAAAAAGTTATTCACAATATATCCTTCACAAAAAACATTTAGTTATTACTTAGTGAAGGATACCCAATTACGATGAGGTCTAATGCGAGCAATCGTATGAAGGAAATATTTTTTCACAATAAATCACTTGTGAGTGATATAGTATGTCTTGTGAAGGATTTGTCCTTCACTAGAGGCCATTTTTGGTGTAATGGATATTGACTATCAATATTGTGCTGAGTATCTGTGATACAAGTCTAGAGAAGTGGTCAATATGTGTATTGACTAAGAAATACGAG
The DNA here is from genome assembly GCA_020205605.1 of Panax ginseng. NCBI lineage: Eukaryota > Viridiplantae > Streptophyta > Magnoliopsida > Apiales > Araliaceae > Panax > Panax ginseng. Next base: position 90,745,538 of record CM035133.1, on the reverse strand, counting down.
TAGAGTTGTGCTTAATAGAGAATAGAAACTCTAACCCTAGTTACAAATAGTGATTTGGTAAAAAATACAATATAATAATTGTATTGATGAGTACGCGCATGTTCGTACTGTATAGAATTTATGATCAATGATTGATCAGATAGGGTATAAACATAGTAAACCCTAATGATTAATTAGGAAACCTAATATGATTAGGAAACCCTAATTTCCAATAATAGGAAGCTTAATTTCTATTTTAAAACCGAATTAGAAATTCTAGAATTTTTTTAACCTTAGGATTAAACCATAAGGGTTGGGATAAAATGACAAGGATGCCATTAAAATGGTAAGCAAAAAGAATAATTTACCCTTTTCTTAACTTGTAAGTTAAAATTTTTTCTAGAATTTCATGAGTCATCACATTAGGTAAGTCTTTATGCTGGTAAATCAACTAAGATCTGATCCATGTGCCACCTAGCAAGTATGGATTCATTGCATCTAAAATTATAAGAGATAAAGAGAGAGAAAGTGTACAAAAGTTGCTCATTTGTGTTCTAACACTCCACCCACATTTCTCTCACCCAAACCCACGAAAAATTAAAGTGACTCAGTCACTAGTAGAGCCCCTAGCAATCACAAGATCAGATTGGAGAGCTAAGATCCAAGATTGAACTAGAAAGGTAAAACCCTAAACTCATCTTAGATCTTGTATGCTTAGACCAAGTTTGTGTTTTTGTGTTTTAATGCATGTTAGAAGATGTTATATGATGATCTATGATGTTATATCATAGATCTATAACATCAAAATGCTTTAAAAACCAAGCTTTTCAAAACTGCCTATGGACCCTAATTTTTTGCCTGACAAGCATATGTCAGAGGCCACAGATCTTTCCCTGTTAATGATTTGTGGTAGTTTATGTTTTAGATTTGTTGTATGACATGAGGACTGTGACGCCCCCAAAATAGGTATACAACACCCATTCTGAGTCGGCAAATACATGGTACAAAAAGCAAACTACAACTTCAATAATACAATTGTCGTGCAAAATACGACAACACATACTGTGAGTTTAAATACAAATATTGTCTTCTAGACAATATCCACACCCAAATAAGTCCTCATTACAATTATTCATACACTATTTTATGTAAATAGTGAGGATGACCTAAAACATCTCTCTAGAACCATCATTCCATACTCGACTCGATCCCTGCTTATGTTCTCACCTCCCGAGAAAAAAATGGAACAAAAAGGAAAAGGGTGAGCTCAACTAGCCTAATAATTGAATATTATGACTAAGATAATATACAACAAATTATCATTAGTCTTCAACAGGAAAAAATCGATAGAATATAATAGACAACAAGTTTTAGATCAACAAACACCATGCTTGAAGCAATCCATTAGAAGAGTCACGTAGAGAATGAATTCTACTATCTTCTAAGATTTAAGAGTCCATCATCAATATTGTATCCCTGTAACATCAATCAATATACATTTTTAATCAAATATTCATCTTTGCACTACACAGCCAACGATATTCATCAAGTATCACCCGATTGGTCATGTTCATCTCAACACATGTTCACCTCAGACTACTGGCCAAAGATATTCACTAATCATTCATCTTTGCACTATGTGCCAAAGATATTCAAGAATATCATCATTTAAGACCGAGGATGATGAAAATATTTTAAAGAAAACGAATCGGTGAGACATGAAGGACAAATATTAGGATCAGATATAGCTTTTATCCAAGATCAATAATACTCCATAATAACCAATTTTGAAGCGGAATTCAAAAATAACGATCAAAACATGGATACAATCAAAGATAAGTAGCCAAAATAGACATCTTGGACAAAAGGAAATTTTTTATTTTTCTATGAATAGTGCAGATACGTGAATAGTGCGTACCGTACACGTGAATAGTAACCCCGACACAAAAAGTTCCAAATTTGATTAAAAGTTCACCAATATTCCTAAGATAATGATATTCAAGAAAATAACATCCTTACCTCAAAATAACCGCATCTTCCGATTGAATTTTGGTATATAGTCGACATAACATAACAATAGTATAACAACACTCAAAGTATCAAAATACTCACAAGAATACGCTCGATAATCTAGAGAGAAAGAAAACTTGTTTCTGGTGTGATTTTCAATTCTAACCTAGGCGTCTATTTATAGGAAAATGCTAGAACGCCAAAGGAGACTAAATAATAAAATAATATTATTATTAATTACAATTCCTACGCATGCTTTGAATTTTTGGGCAGCCATGTTGGAAGAATTATTTGATTTCATGTGTATTCCACCAACCAAAAGTGGGTCCCCCCATAAATTTAATAAAAAATCATTTTATTTATCAAAACTTCAATAATTCATAGAAAATAGCCCATTTATCAGAAAAATACGAATTTTATGTCCATTCTGCCTGAAATCGAATTCTCTACAACTTTGCAGAAGAAAGTTTTTCCAAATTCCCAATGAAAATATCCAAAATCCACAAACGGATGATTTTTAATACCTCCACTTTGACAAAATACTGATAAAACACCTCAACATTAATTTCTTCATTAATAACCACATAAATAAATTCATCATTTATATCCACATCAAATAAATATTTCCTTATCATATAAATCAATAATTAATTATTCATAAATAATATTACGTAATCACAATTATGACAACCGGTAGTTCTAGGAAAGAGGGGCTTTCAATAAGGATTTCTCCTCATCTTGGCGCCGCAATTAGGTGACCAAACCTCTCCTTAGGCATGAACTTTCTAGACATTGCCAATAATGTTATTTAATAATATTATTCAAATAATATGAATTATTGATCCGATAATGGGAAATATCATGCATTGACAATTATTGAAACAACAATAATATAAACTATCAACGCAAACAATTATTGAATCAATAAAATAAAATATTGAATAAAGAATTCATCGTAACAATTATTGAGTAGTGCCTTCACGCATTTAATCAATAATTCAATAATATCAGGTAATATCACAAGCGTCTTCTACTTTACCACGCCAGACATCGTATTTTAACCACCAGGTATTCCAACAGTGTTAACGGTAACAACTACGCCGTTATTTATAAAAACTCATACTTTGTCGTTTTCTTCATCCGACAGTTATTCTATTATGAGCCCCACGAATGGCTGCGCCATCGTACGAATATTCCCCGACAAAAATAATATTCCACGACCAAAAGAATATTCCCCGACAAAAATGAATATTTTATAACCACTTGCTTATTTTGCAAAATTTGCACATTTCACCCATAACCAAATCATTATATCAAATTAACACCTTATTAATTTAGAATAATGAATAGAGAAAATTCAGTTTTATTTATAATAAGTTGGGGTCTTACAAGGACTGTGATCTGGAAATTGAATCATGGCTACTCCATGTCCATATTACAAGTTATTCTTGGTCAAACCCAGTTGACCAAGTATGACCAAGAGTTTTTGGGCAACCCAGAAACTCAATATCATGGTCTGACAAGATTTTCAAAGACCAAAAACTGTCAGGTTTTATGTGTTTTGATGATATGTTTGTAACCAAGTTGTAGCCTGCTAGATGTACTCTAGATACATGTCTTTAGATCCTTCAAACAATCAACAGATCGAATGGAGTGGCTGGTCAAACTAGCCTACTCGACCAGGATATCTGTTTTTTGGAATTTTCAGAAAACGTATGAACGAACCTTTTGACAAGGTTTGACCGGGATAAATCTGGAGAGTATGATGTACTCGGAATGAAATCATGATATATATATATATATATGTGTGTGTGTGTGTGTGTGTGTGTGTGTGTGTGTGTTCCTGGACATAAGGACTACAGACTTGAACCATAAGAATAGCAAAATAATGACCAGAACATAAGATTAATTTAGATGGAAAGTGGCACCATGAAAGTGTCTGGGTTTCTGGGTTACCCAAAAAATCCAGGAAGCTCTAATAGCAACTTTAAAAGACCAGATCTTCATGTTATGTTGTGATATGACCTAGATTGTTATAAATACTTGTAGTGTTACATAAACACTACAATATCAAGGTTTTCGCAAGCCCAGAAATGCTTTGGACTGAAAATTTCAAGTTGTCAAACATGACCCCTTGAGCACTGAATGTTAGTGTTCTTGAGCTTAAGAACACCAACAGTGACAGAATGCATCACTATAGGCTACAACGACGAATTTATTAACTTAATTTTCTTAATATCCGAAAAATGTTTAAAAATATTAAATAATTTTTAAAAATTAGAAAAATGGGTTTTAAAAATTATTTTAAGTTATGAAAAATAACTTTTGATACTTTCAGATATTTTTCATTAATATTTATATTTATTTGAATATTAATGATATTTAATTAGTACATTAAATAAATTAGAGAAAATTAATTTTAATATTATAAAAATCATTTTAAATGAGGAAAAAGTGTTTAAAAATATTTTTGAGTTATAAAATATAATTTTTAATATTTTTGGAGAATTTTTATTAATAATTTAATTTTAATGATATAGATTTATTTAATTATTATATTAAATAAATGATGAAAAAATGGTTTTATTGATTTAAAAATCATTTAAAAATGAGAAAAGTGATATAAAAATATTTGAAGTTATAATTAATGACTTTTAATATTTTGATGACAAATTCATTAATATTTAAATACTAATGGTAATGGTTTAAAAATGATTCACTGTAAGAAATCACACATTTTATGACAATTTTTTTTGCCACGCACAAAATTTTGTCACAATTTGTTAATTAATAATTACGAAATTCATAATCGTCACTAAAACTTTTGCTTTTGTGACGACCTTTAATTTTGTTACTATTAATAATTTATATCGTCACTAATTTACACATTTGATGACGATTAACAAAATTTCGTCACAAGTTATTTTGGAGGTAAAATTTCGTACCAAAATTTTAGAGGGAAACCTTTTAGTGACATTTTGTAATAATTGATGACAATATTTATTGTCACAAAATATTTCTTTCAATGACAACATAATAGTTTGTCATTAATTATTTATAAAATTTAGTGACAATTTGCTTTCGTCACTAATGTTCACATTTAATGACGCCAAATACAAATTCGTCACAATTTTATTTGGAGGCAAAATTTTTTTAAAAAATTTTGGAGGGAAATTTTTTAAAGACGGGAAAATAATAAATTATGACAAATTGTATTGTCATAAATACCAATTTTATATGACGAGATAATAGTTCGTCACTAATTATATGAGTGTATAACTGACAAAAATGGTTTGTCATAAATTCTTATATTTAGTGACAAAGTACATAATATCGTCACAATTTTATTTGGTGGCAAAAATTTTCTGAAATGTTTTGGAGGGAAATTGTTTAAAGACGGAAAAATAATAATTTATGACAATTTATATTGTCATAAATACCAATTTTATATGACGAGATAATAGTTCATCACTAATTAGACGAGTGGATAAGTGAAAAAAATGGTTCGTCATATATTCTTATATTTAGTGACAAAGTACTTAATATCGTCACAATTTTATTTGGAGGTAAATTTTTTAAAGAAATTTTGGAGGCAAATTTGGTAAAGACGAAAAATTAATAAATTATGACAATTTTTATTATCATAAATACCAATTTTATATGACGAGATAATAGTGTGTCACAAATTAGATGAGTGGATAAGTGACAACATTGGTTCGTCAAAATTTCTTATATTTAGTGATAAAGTATGCAATGTCGTCACATTTTTATATGGAGGCAAAAAATTTCCCAAACAAACTTGTATCCAAGCGACGTCACTGATCTTCTTTTTATCATTGGCATCCTCGATTTAATTAAGAACCTCCATTATCAATTTTTAATAATCCCAATTTAAAGGCAAAAATTATTTGACATTTTAGGTATGTTTCTAGATTTTGTTTTGAATTTATTAGTAGTTGTTCTAATTGAACAACTATGACTTTGAAATGATTTCATGTCATTGTTGTTGATGGTTGCAATTGCTGTTGATGAACTTGTACAATTTTGATAATCTAAATCACTATTTGGTTTAAATTTTTGACGAAACAACTTCATAAATTTGATTAGTAAGTGTAAAGTGAATCAACATCATAGAATGGTTACGCTTTGAAAAAAAAATTAGAGTAGTGATTTACGCTGCGTATCGAGGAGACTTAAATTCATAAATTGCTTCTATTAGTTATGTATGCATTTATAGTGTTGACAAAAGATAATGTAATAGTCCAAATTTTCAGTATATATTAAAATAAGAATTTACTAAAATATTATTTTTTTATTTTAATATATACTGTATTGAATATCACTACAAGAAATTAGAGATGTAGTGAAGGAAATTTTGTGAAGGAATGCATTCCTTCACATGAGGAGTTTTCTAGCGAAGGAACAGTGAAGGAAAAAATGTAGTGACAATATAGTTATTAGGGAAATAATTATCCTTCACAATTTATATTTTTTCTTTCGCAAAATTGAAGTGGTAGAAATATATTTGGCGCCAATTTATGATGCAAATTTACGAGGAAAAAATCTTGTAATGAATGAATTATTACTCATTATATATTATTATTAACATATTTTTTGCGAGAGATAAAATTTGTCATTCTAAATAATTTTTTAAGAATTAATTGTGGCGAATATAACTAATTTATGACATTCTAAGATTTTAATTTCAATTTCAATTTAAATTTAATTAAGTTTTTAAAATAATAATTTTATTTATAATATTATTTTTAAAGAGTACAGTTAAAATCAAATTTTCTTTTTTTAAAACAGAGTCCCTAATTTAGTAGTAACTTAGGAGTAATTTAGTATAATTATCAAAACAGAGTCCCTAATTTAGTAGTAATTTAGTATAATTTTCAACTAATTTTTGAAGCATGTAGATTATTAATTTTGTAAATTATACATAGAAACGTATTTTAATTAAATTGTTTGATTTTATTGAATTAAAAAGTTAATATAGTTGATTTTATTGAAATAAAAATTTGTGGCGGTGAAAATTTTGTTTTTAGCGGTCAGTATATTTTTTTGGCGGTCTTTCAATTCAATTAAGGCAATTGAATTGAATTAAAAGAAAGTCCCGTCATGAATTACTTTACTCATATTTTGATCTCTTTCATTATTTACAATTAGGTTAAAAAAATTATCAAAACCAAATCTCTCATCTCTTCTTATATTTCCCTTGCCGTCTAATACAAAATTTCAATGAAAAGAACTGATCCAGGTAGTGTTGTCTTGTCTCCTTTCTTCAATTCTTATGGTTGCTTATTTGATTATTCTTCTACATAATCTACAGGCGTGATGAGTTTTAGTTTTATACGTTAATGGGTGAAGAATTATGGTTGCTTGTGTAGAGATCATAGATTTTATTCAGAGATTAGGTTATTTGAAAATTGAGTATTATTAAAGTGAATCATCAAACAGAGAGCCAACTGGAGTTTTATACTTTTAGCTATTGGCTCATCACTTAAGTTTTGTTATTATTGTAAAAAGGGACAAGTCCCTTTTTGATTTTCTCATATAATAATTTAATTATTATATGAATACAAATTTAATTTGTAACCCCAACTTAAAAATCATTTTTCACCAGATAATTTTATCAAGGAGCATGGATTTTACAGTGAATTTATTGTTATCTCTGCATCCATTCTCACTTGTGACCACATGCACAACATAGACATACCAATGTAGTCAATTTGGGTCCTTATTTGTGTTATGTAGAAATTCTTTTGCTTTTATCTGCCTGATGATTTATAATGGTTTTGGGCTGGGGGTGAAGTAGGCAATGTTTCCCAAACTCTGGCAAATTTTCATAAAACAAACTCTTTGTGATGTAACAGCAGTTGTGCCTCTCTCTTCATGGAAGGGGGTACCTGCTTTACAGAAGGAGGTTTCATATCCTATCTGTATTGAATTAAAGCATTAAAAGGCTATGTATAGACATTAGGTGTTTCTAACCCTATTACATGTTCGAATTCCTCTGGAAACTAAAAGAGTTACACTCCGGAAGCTCATAGAACTATTGTTATGGATGTTTTAGGAATGTAGACGCATCAAAGGAAACATAAGTTTAATGAAGGAACATGCGGAGCTTCTCTCTTCTGTTAGAGATGATATTAGTGAGTACAAGGTGCGCGCAAGTGTAATTTATGTTCTTTATAAATATTTCTAACAACAGATCTTTGCCATATGTCAAAAGCTAATCAACATTTTTGTAGGCATCTGGGTCACCAAGAATGTAGATACTACAGGAGAGAGCTGCCATACATGGAAGCATATCCCATGTAAGACTTGAGTGCTCTTCCTTTCAAATCCAAGTTCATATACTCTTGCAGCGGCCTTGCATCACTCTCCCTTGAGTTCCCAACAGCATGTGTGTGTGTTTGGGGGGGAGCTTAAGAAAGTTTTTCAGTTCAGGTTATGCTGCAGTTCTTTTTTCTTGTTTGTTCACTCTCTTTTCTTATCTTTGTTGTGATAATTGACGCTTATACATGATGACTGACATCAAGCTGTCCGGTTGAACTTCATATTAGACCTCTTAATCATACATGAGGTTTAATTTGCAGCGCGATTAGACCGTTGGAATGGGATAAGGATGAAAACAACTGAAACATGATAATTTGCAAATGTGGATATGAACTCGGGTGAAAAATTATAGCTTTAGCTGATGCTTGGAATATGACCAAATAATCTGAAAACAATCGAGACTAAACTTCAGTTTTAATATGCTTTTATTGGTCCGGTTAAATCTATGCTCAAATAGATCAAATGAGAATTTGGTTCCTAATTTGAGGCACTTTGTGTAGTAATATCATTAATTATGTTTAGATCCACTCCATCCACATAGAGCTGTGTATCAGAACAATCAAAACTGCTAATCGCCTTTCGTTTTCAGTTTTCCATTTTCCTTCTCATCTCTCTCTCTCATGCCTTTCATTGTGTTTTCTTCATATGTTCATGACCGGAACTCATCCTTTTTACTTCCAACTTTACTCTGCACTCATCTCTCCAGTTCTTCCTTGCAGTAAACGATAACAGATACCAATATTCTTTGTTGGCACCAAACTAGGGAGTCTCACCATATGTAATAACCTTTGTTAGCTAATAGCTAGCAAAATTCTTATGCTGTGTTTCAATTATGTTTTGGTAAAGATATGTATCAGGTCTAATTAAACATTTACAGACAAAGATCTCTGCTGGACTATACTAGTAGTATTTAGGGGCTGGCTTCTTTAACTTGTGTCCTGGGGCTAATTAATGTATATGGAAAGGTTTTGGACTAGTTCTGCAAATTGATTAGTTGTTGAGGTGTATGTTGACACAATATCTGGACAGTGTATTAGGATTTGACAAAGGCATGTTGTATAGGAAAAAGATTAGGTTTGCCTAACTAAGCTCTATTCTAGAGAAGTAGAGAGTCGAAAAGCCCTGTGGCTTATTATGATTGAGGTTGCGAAAGCCTTGTGGAATTACTGTGACTGCAGTCAAATATTATCATGTTTTAAGATTGTTCTTTATTTTCAGGTACATACAGAGCACCTATGCAACCTCTGGGGAAGGTCTTTCTGAGGAGTTGGATTGGCTTTCCAACAACATTGCTAACAAGGCAAGTGCTTATCATTGTTGGGGACGACACTTCATGAATTATGTCTGTAAATTCGTTAGTTTTCTTTTTTCTGATTTTTTTTGTTACAGGCATGAGCTGATGTAGATGTTTTTTGATGGAGTTTATTCTGGATGCAGGGATATTTTATCTAGTCTATTTTCTTTTCTTTCCTCTCCAACTCTCAGAATTTTCTCCCTGTGGGCAATGTTTGTTCATGAGATTCAACCAAAGCCGATTTCCTTTTGATTTATAAATAGTATCTTGATAGAATGATCCCACATTACATGTTTCCAAGGAAGATCATCCTGAAAACTGGCATGTGCAGGTTTCAATACCAGCTTTTTCTTTTACTAATTTTCCCTTTTTTGTGCCTACCCCAACTTGTTTGGTATAAAACGTGGAACATGCTGCAGCTAATCTGTCCTAGCTAAAGTCATTTATCTTCCTTTATTCATCTGCTGTTAGAAACTTGACTTCTAGTAAACTTTTGTATTAGCCTCTGAATTCTGAATTGAGCTTCTACCAACCTATCTACAATCTTAGGATACGTTGCAAGTAGTTTTGGTTTCGAGTATTTTATTTGGAATGTTACAGGAATTTTTAGTCAAAGCTTTAGCTAAAATTATTTTTTAATTGACCTGCATGTTAAGCATATTATATTGCTTTTATATATATGGGTTTCACTGATAGCAGATGTATTCTTGAACAGCTAAGGGCAACTATTGAGAAGAGTGCTGCAATGTTTGATAAGGAGAAGGCACATGAACGATTTTCAAAGCTATCTGGTGGAGTTGCAGTTTTCAAGGTATATATCAATTTCGTAGTCTGTCCTATTATATCATGTATGCCTAGTTATCCTCTTGTTGCGATTTTGATATTCTTTCAGGTTGGAGGGGCTAGTGAGGCAGAAGTTGGGGAAAGGAAAGACAGAGTCACTGATGCTCTGAATGCTACAAGAGCTGCTGTGGAAGAGAGGGAATTGTTCCAGGTAAGTGTCATTTGCTATTCCAAGTTAAATGTCTGTTTATCCATGATTACGTCACAAGTTGACCGTTTTGGATAGGTGACGGGGTTGCTCTCTTCTATGCTACAAGATTTCTGAAGAACCTTACAACTTTAAATGATGGCTAGAAAAGAGGGGTCCAAATAATTGAAAATGCCCTTCAGGTTTCATTTCTTAAAACGCGTTTGTTAGCTTTGTCCTTATTAGTTATGTTTTGCTTCATATTCACCTGAAACTGGAAATTTATTTGTAATAGGCTCCTACTTTAACAATAGTCTCAAATGCTGGTGGTGATGGTGCTCTGGTTCTTGGAAAGCTATTGGAACAAGATGATTTCAGCTTGGGTTATGATGCTGCCAAAGGTTTGTAAATGAAGCTTTTTTTTTATAGTATTTTGAGAATTTAACACTAAACATTTCTGAAGCATATCATTATTATTCTTAGATTTGTCGTATGTTGTTTCATCTACTTAGTGAAGGTTGTTTGTTTTGGTAAATCAGGTGAATATGTAGACATGGTGAAGGCTGGAATTATAGATCCACTGAAAGTGGTTAGAACAGCCTTAGTAGATGCTGCCAGCCTTAGTAAAACTCTTATTAGTTCTGATCAAATCTGGACAGTTCAGGTATATCTCTCTCAAGTTTGTGGTTCATTATAATACTTGGTTTAGTGCATAGTATTATGTCCCCAACCTTTATTTTTTTGTTTGAGCGACGATTCTTAAAAGATTGTTGTAGGCTTTTGAAAATTTCAAGTTTTTTGGTTTGGGAAAGATTGTCATACTATTTTTTATTCATCTTGTTTTTTTAATAATGAAATTTATGATAATTATACAGTGAATTCTATGGCTATGGTGCTGGTTAGTTTCCTTTCATACTCTAGCATTTGACATGGTAGATAAAAGCATTTAGGTATGAATAATGTGGGCAGAAAGAATTCCATGCGTGTTTATGTATTTTTAGTGATGAATTATATCAACATGTGAATAATATATGAATATACAGGATCTTTGGTCATGGCATCGATGTACTTACTACTCCTATATGAGCTCTTGGTTTCCTTCACAGCTGTAAATAGGTTTCCAGTAGTTTCTAGAAATTACTGTCCGACAAAGTATAGATGTGAGCTATCTAATACTAATACAAAATAAAATTATTGGTGTACAAAGCTAGGTGAAAGTTAAATGTATAACTTATTTACCTGAATTCTCATTTCCTTTCATTTCTACTTTAGAAAGGATCACAAAGAAACAAGCATAGCCTTGCTGTTTCTGAATAAGTGAAGTGTCCCCCATAACCATAACCATAACCATAACAAAAACCAAATAAATATTTTCCTAGAGCTTGAACATGGGATGTCCTCATTTGATGATTGTTTATAATGATAGATGGTTGTTGGGTTTGGCATCTTTTAACTAATCTTTACCTAAACTTAATTTGTTTTGGTTTGCAGTGTGGTTTGAACTTCCATAATTTCTGCAAAATACTAAATCTTGCATTATAAGCTAATTTGGTTTTTTTTTGATTTGAAGATAGAGTTTTTTCTGGAAGGTCAATAACTACAAGGTTGAAGGTTTTAATTAAGCATTTTCTTAGGATATGTATTTCAGAATTTAAGCTTTTTGGATTATATAATTTGGTTTTGTGGTACTTAGATTAATTAAGCAACTGTTTATTGCCTAGCTAGTTGGGTATTTTGTTGAATCAGTGAATTTACTATTTTTTTTATAAGATAATTACTTTTTATTTTAAATGTTTATTATCTTTTGTCTCTTATATTATATACAGGTGTAAAGTTGATTTATAAAGCTCACTAAATATGTTATATTTTTTTTTATTGAAAATTGTTAATGTAACGATACATTTTGAATGTTAAACAACTTAATATGACACTACATCATTACGATTTATAATCATTTATTGACAAATAATATTTGGTCAATGAAAATTAAAATTTAATGACGAATAATATTAACTCTTTAGAATTAATAGTATTATTATTATATATATTCATTTAGTTATGACAATTGATCTTGTCACTAATATTAACTATTTGGTGACAAATTATGCCGTCACTATTATATATCATTTAGTGATGACTTTTAATTTTGTAACTATTAATAGCTCTTTATGTGACGAGTTCTATCGTCACCATAAGTATTCAATTAGTGACAGAGAAAAATGTGTCATAGAAATTAACTCTTTGGTGACAAACTTTATCGTCACTGTTAGTAACTCTTTTTGTGACAAGATGTATCGTCACCATAAGTATTCAATTAATGACATTGAAAAATGTGTCCCAAAAAGTAACTATTTGATGACATTATTTTGTATATTATTTAAAATATAAAATGACAACGACATAATTGTCATGTTAAATATATTATTAGGTGATGAATTGTTATGTCGTCATTAATTTTGTTATTTTTGGTGACGATAAACACAATAACATGACGAAAGAATAATTATAAATATGACAATATTGTCGTCATTAAAATTAAATGATTTAAATAGAGTAACACATTTTCGTCACTAAAACAATATCATTTAATGACGAAAAATAATTTTTGTCATTTAATACACCAAGTTTTGATGACAAAACATAATATAGAGTGGCGAAAAATTCATTAAAATAGTGACGCTATTAACGTCACTAAAAATAATTAATTATAGTGATAATGATGTAGATCGTCACCATAAGTTAAAACATTTAGTGACGTCATCAAATAGTGTCAAATATACCTAATACCTAATGCTCATACTATGATGGTCTCGTGACGATTAACAATAAATCTCCAAATGTTTTAGTGACGAAAAATGAATTTTATGTGACAAATTTTAACGTCATTTTGTGTGTGATTTCTTGTAGTGATTTTAACTGTTTTAAAAATCATTTAAATAGAATATTGGTGATTTAAAAATATTCTAAGTTATTATTAATAACTTTAATATTTTGATAAGTATGTCATTAATATTTTAATATTATTAAATATTAATGATGATGGGTTTATCAGTATTTAAATCATTTAAAAATAATTCTTGTGTTTAAAAAATTATTATAAAATATAATAATTGTTTGAAAATTATTAAAAGCTTCCGAAAAATATTATGAACAATATTTAACATATCTAAAATAATATTGAAGCTTTGAGACCGAGTTTAATTGACAATAAATATGTTAATTGTTTGGATAGGGTGTGACCAAAGACATCGAGGATGTAATCAAGTCCAACCGCATAGAACAAGTTAGACTTGAGAAGTGTTTATATAGGTTATAAACACTGATGTGACTATGTGATGATGTGTCTAGGAGAAATATTGACTTTAAATTACAGTATTATGTATTATGATTTGTTATGATAATTGTGAGACCGATATTATTGATTATAGGTCTTTCGAACGCAGATAAGTATATTGTGTAGCAGTAATCAACACAGAAGGCAAGTTTTCTTAACTCAATCTCGAGTTATTACTTTTCAAACATAGCGGTGGTTAATTATTGCTAATTATACCATATCTGAGAATTATTGTTGATTATTCGCAGTTAATGCATGTTTATTAATTCAAATTGAATTAGTGATTCTGAGAATATATTTGTGGAATAACTATTGATGATTATTCACATCTGTAGAAGTTATTGTTGATTGCAAATAGTACAGATAATTCATGTCTATTGTTGAATCGGGTTGAGTTATGTCTTAGCTAATTATTCTGGCTAGACGAACATCTGTTAAAACTTGATAGGTTCGAGAAGAGAACTCAATTATTATTGACAGGTCGATACCAATTGTTTCCGCTAGATCGAGAAAGCGATTAGATATTGAAATCATAGAATTTCGTTGTTGTGATTCAAATTCTATTTATAAGATTGAGAAGAACAACCTTTTATATAAAGGGAACCTTTTGGTCGTATATTCGGCCGTTGCGTGCATGTAAGTATTATGCATAATATAGGGTATAATGAAGCTGATCACTTATTATACTTGCGGAGGGGTATGATTTAATCTTTATGGTTATCTGATACACCTGGGTACTTCAAAGTAAAACCTTTGATAGTTATTTGAGAAGTTCAAGACCCTATGGGGTCGCTCAGCATAAACTCTGAAAAATATTCCACTTTATTATTGCGTAGAATTGATTCTTGTTATTTAATTGAATATCGTTAAAACTTCGAAAGCATTGTACCCTTTCACTATTGGATTATTGTTTTGCATAAGATGCGAGAAAGACTTGTTATTGATTAACGATTTGTTCAGCTATTTCAAATTCCTTTGAACTTTCTATCAAATCGACAATCTAATATTCTTAATTCCTATACTTTATTGTATGCTTTAACTTGCGGAGAAAATTTGTTTCTCACCCTTGCTTAAATATAATATTTTAGTTAGGAACGAAGTAGCCGGAGGGGTAGAGAAGGACAAAGGCAAAGTGTTGGAGTAATTATTATGAGTATATTTATTATGATGTTTTGTATAACCCTTTTTGAATATCTAAGGGTACGTTTGTAATTTTTAGGTTAGATAACCTGGGATGATGTTGTTAAATTAATAATTAATGATATGTATGTTGATATTCATCAATGAATGAGTAGTTAGATGTTATTTATATTGTAGATCGTGAGCACCAAACTCGGGGGTCAGGTGATTTGGGAGCATCACAAAGTTGGTCCAAGTTATAAGTAACTTTAATAGGTAGGAAGTGAGCTAATTTAGTTAGACAGTCACCTATTACCCAAATGGCATTGTGGCCCTTCTGTGTAGCTGGAAGGCCTACCATAAAGTCCATGGTTATATATTCCCACTTCCACTCAGGAATTGGTAAGGGTTGAAGTAAACCACTTGGCTTTTGATGTTCAGCCTTTAACCTTTGACACGTGAGACATTTGCTTACCCATTAAGCTATTTCTCTTTTCATATTTGACCACCAAAAGTGTCGACCTAAGTCTTTGTACATTTTAGTACTATCTGGATGCATGGTAAATTTAGAATTATGAGCTTTGTTTAAGATTTCATCTTTTAAGGCTTGATTTAACGGAACCCAAATTCTATCTTCATATCTTATTATTCCATCCTTGTCTATTTTGTATTTGTTATTCTTAATATGAGTTATATTAGACTTATACTTCTGACATTCATCATCCTTTTCCTGCATCTCTTTGATTTTATCAAGTAGAGACGAAACTCCCTCTAGAATGAATAACTTTTGGGTAGAGGTAGTTGGATATCCCACCTCAATTTCTAAATTTTAAAAATCTTTTATTAACCTATCATTGGTGGTTATTGCGTTCAATTTTTCTTGATTCTTTTTACTTAATGCATCAGCTACAACATTGGCTTTATTGAGATGATATAAGATTTCACAATCAAAATCCTTTATCAGTTCTAACCATTTCCTCGGTCTTAAGTTTAACTCTTTTTGTATGAAAATATATATCAGACTTTTGTGATCTGTATATATCTCGCACTTCTCCCTGTACAAGTAATGCCTCCAAATTTTTAGAGCAAAAACTACCGCAGCTAACTCTAGGTCATGAGTAGGATACGTCTTCTCATAATCTTTGAGTTGTCGTGATGCATAAGCAATCACTTTCCCATGTTGCATCAACACATAACCTAAACCTATGTGTGACGCATCACTAAAAAATACAAGGCCTCCTGTAACATCTGGTAAGGACAACACTGGAGCCATGTTCAGTCGCTTCTTCAACTCTTGAAAGCTCTCTTCACATTTATTTGTCCAAACGTATTTCACCATTTTTTGAGTTAAATTAGTTAGTGGGGTTGCTATTTTTGAAAAATCTTTTATAAACCGTCGATAATAACCTGCTAAACAGAGAAAAATTCTTACTTCTGTTAGAGTTGTTGGTTGTTCCCAATTCACAACCATTTCGATCTTAATTGGATCTACTGATATTCCATTTTTGTCAATTACATGACCTATAAATTGAACTTTCTTTAAGCAGAATTCACACTTGGAAAACTTTGCATAAGTTATTCCTTTCGTAATATCTCCAAAACGACTCTCAAGTGTTCAACATAATCTTCCCGTGTTTTTGAGTATACCAGAATATATATCATCGATTACAAAAATTTGTCAAAGCATGGTTTAAACACTCGATTCATCAAGTCCATAAATGTTACGGTGCATTTGTCAACCCAAAAGACATTACAAGAAACTCATAATGTCAATAACGTGTCCTAAACGCTTTTTTTGGCACATCTTCCTTTCTTACTTTTAATTAATGATAACAAATCCTAAGGTCAATTTTTGAAAAGTGTTCGGCCTCCTTTAATTGGTCAAATAAATAATCAATTCTTGGTAAAGGATATTTATTCTTAATGGTTAATTTATTTAATTCTCAATAGTCTATACATAACCTTATGGTTCGATCCTTCTTCACAAACAATACTGGTGCTCCCCAAGGTGAAACACTAGGTTGTATGTACTTTTTATCTAAGAGTTCTTGTAGTTGTACTAGTAACTCTTTCAGTTCTACAGGTGCCATTCTATATGGTTCCTTTGAAACTGGTGTCGTTCCCGATGCAAGATCAATAACAAACTCAATTTCCCTATATGGTGGTAAACCTGGTAAGTCATTTGAGAATACATCGAGAAAATCCTGAACTATAGGTATTTAATCTAGTTTTACTCCTTGTCAAGTATCAACTATATAGGCCAAATATCCTAAACAACCTTTTCTAAGTAACCTTTCTGCCTGAGTTATGGTCAGACATTGAGATTACTTAGGTGAACAACCTTCGTTGAACACTACCTTTGACTTCAACGCAGTCAAAAGATTTATATGTTTTTGATGACAATCGATCATCGTATTATGGTTAACTAACCAATCCATTACTAAGATTACATCAAATTCTCTCAACTGAATTGGAATAAGATCTACCAGACAATTATGTCCATTTATCTCCACACTATAGTCTCTATATATGGTCTTAATAGGAATCTTTTCATTATTTACAATTTCTACACATAATGGTTTTTCTAAATTCTCATATGGTATATTCAGGTTTTTAGAAAAAGTATTACACACAAAGGAACAAGTAGCACCATAATCGAATAACACATATGCATTTAAAGTGTTGATAGGGATGATACCTGATAAGTAGGCTTTATACCTATTTATCCGGTATCTGTTACTTGAATTATTTGCTTATACTAATGTTTCTTAGTTACTTTTCATGCAATTTGTGTTCATTTTGTAGATCTTAAGCTTGGGAATGATGTGAGCGACTATTGGTATGAAAACACAAGGAAAAGCAATCTGGGGATTGTTTGGGCTTTCATGTTCATTTTATGTTCTTGGCTTAGAACTTGGATTATCTTGTAGAGCTTCTTCTTAGCTTTTCGAAACATCTTGAATCATTCCAATCGAAGTTCGGATGCAAGAGTTATGACTTTTGTACCAACGAACGTTGAATGTCACTGTTTTAGCTGGCCATTTGCATAGCTGTCACTTCCAATCCAATTTCAGCCTTCATCCGTCCATTATTTCTCAATTATCAAAGAATAAAAGTTGTAGAGCTCGTCGAGGGCTTCGATTTGATAGGTTGCAAGCCCCGTAACTCCTCGCGGATCAAAGGTTATGGCCATTTTATCAGAGGACACTGCACTAGAAAATCAACAGCGTGGGTGCGCAGATTTCTAGGCTATTTCCTGCGCGGCCGCGCCATTCCCTGGACCAAAAAAAATGTAATTTAATACTTGAGCGCGGGCGCGCCTAACTCCAGGCCATTCCTAGCGCGGCCGTGCCATTTTGGAAGTTGACTAGAGCTGACTTTTTCACTAAACAATGCAATCAAGCGTAACTTAGAGGGGGGTTCAATTAGGGCTTAAAAGAGACGATTATCAAGATATAGAGGGATTCCACCCTTGGGGGATCATTTTACATTACATATGCTCTTTTCTTTTCTTTAATTTCCTTATTAGATTAGAGTAGATTAGAACCCTAGAATAGCTAAGATTTGGGGATTCAAGCAATTCAAGATCCTCGAAAGTTCGTAAGTGAAACAAGAGAAGAAATTGATTTGCTATTCTTAATCCCTAACTCTCTTTACTTCTATTTGTATCTTTCAATGTATATTCAATTGTGGATCATGGATTCTAATTCAACTATGAGTTAAACTCTATTTTGGGATTGCAATGGAATCTATTGCCTAATTTATTTTGATATACTTCATTGTTAGTCTTATTGATTGTTATGAGATTGTCTATTAAGATTCATGCTTATTTGCTTAGTTGATTGGCCATCGATTATTGTGATAACCCATATGAACTTGAAAGACGACTTATGGGTTTAGATCTGATATTAATAGTGTGTGTTTGTATGTTTTACATGGTGATGGAATGTATAATCCGTGCTTAGGATAGACATATACCGAAGCACCACTCGTAGTTAATTGAGAACTTGGGCTTAAACCCTATTTATTTGTAAATCACATAGACATATAATGGTTTAGGTAATGTGGGTATTCATGTGTATTCTATCAATTGTGAATTATATGTGATATGGGTATGGTACATCGAGAGATGACTATATTTTATTTTCGTGTTCTCGACTAACAATCCGGTATAATTAATTTAGCTTAACATGAAGTGTGTCGATGTAAATGATTCAATAGGTGAAATTGTAATCTCAAGTCTTCATTCTCTAGTCTCATTCTAGGGATAATTAGATTTACTTACTTTCATAGTTAAATTTATAAATATTAAATCAGTCGTTTAAATAAGATTGAAATGGTTATGAGCTAGTGCTTGGTGAATTTTATTAGTTAATTCTCTGTGGGAACGATACGTTACTTACTCTTTATTACTTGTTGACCGTGTATACTTGTACGCATATATTTATCGGTAAAACGACCAACAAGTTTTTGGCGCCGTTGTCGGGGAATTATTTTAATAATTTTTCCCAACATTATTTTCAATCAAATTAGTCTTAATTTAAATATTTTATTTTATTTTAATTATCTTCTTATATTTTTCTCTTTTCAGGTACCTTGGATGACTTTGCTTATCAATGGCCTTATGCGAACATGACTCAACCAAGGGACACAAGAACTGAAGGACTCAATGTATTTTCTACATTGTTAGCACAAATTGCAACACTTTCGGAGAGGTTGGATGTTCTTGCAGCCCAACATACTTGAGAGATAGTAGTTACATGTGAATATTGTGCTGGCGAGCATCCAAGTTATCAGTGCAACATTAGTTTTGGACAAGTACAGTATGGGGGTGATGTAACGACCCAGAAATTCAGATTTTCCAGAATTTAAGTTTAAAGAATTAGTTATTCATAAAATGAATTTTATTAATAATATTATGTTCTATGTGTTTATTAATCGTTCTAGAACCTACGATGATTATAAGTCGGGAGGATTCTGGCTGCGAGCTAGAATGAACGAGTAATAATTTTCACGACAAAACTAAAAATTTTTCGGGAACAAAAATATTTCTGGGGAAAAAGACAAAATAGACACTATTCACCCGACGAAACCTAAGGGTTAGAGTTTGAATAACCTAAGCCATTTCGAGAGTTCGGTATGTCAAAATGACATTCCGTCGAAAGATTTGCCGATAATATGTCGTGAAAAGTTAGGTAAGCCGATAAAAGTTTTTCTCGAAAAACGTGCAAAAATCGGACAAAATAAAAATGACGAAAAGTAATGCCGTGTACTTTTCACTCGTTTAACTACGTTGGGGAAAAACGTGAAGGAAAACACTTAACACCAAAAAGTGATTTTCAGTTTTTTAGAAATTCGAAGAATACGTAAAATTTAATCGGTAAAGGAAAGACGAAATATCCAAAAATATTTGGATTCCGAGAATCGCAGTTTTTAAAACCGCTTGATTTAAAAACCCAAAAGACCAACCACCTAAACTTAAAGGCTAAGTAGACTTAAGGGTTAAGTTAACTTAACACCTAAGTCATGAATAGTAAGGAGGTGTGAATAGTAAGGAGGTTGGGTGGCGAAATGACTAAAATACCCCTAGCCTTGGTTTTCTATAAATAGTAGGCTTAATTAATTTAAATGGGATTTTGAAAATCCTACAAACTAGAGAGAGAGAGAGAGGGTTCAGATGAAGGGGGAGAAGGAAGAGCATGAGCATGAATGATCGGATCGAAGGTGATCGTGAAATAGAAAAGCTTATAATCATGGCTTTGTCAATGGAAGAAAAATAAAGAAGAGAGGTAACCTAAAACCTAGTCGAATTTAAATTCTCTTTAAGTCCTATATGTTTAAAACATAAATTAATGAGAATAAGAAGTAGATGAGGTTATGAATGATTTCATATGGATGAAATCATGAGAAATAATGAAAATAAGAATTTGAAGTTTAGTAAATAAATTTCTTAAGGAAGTATAAGATTTGTAATGAATTAGAACGATCCGAGTGGATTATATAAATAAGTAGGTGAAATAAGTAAGGAATGATGTTCTATAACATCAAATTCCAATAAAAAGTGAAATCGTAATCCAAAATATTGATTAAAAATGAAGAACGAACGAAGAACACGAAGAACGTTGTTGATGGACAAATTTAAAACCATCGTAGGATAATTGTTGTTGATGGAAAAGTTTAAAACCATCACGTATAAGTTAGGTGCATATTTCTTGGTTAGGAACGGTAGAAACGTTCATGAAGAACAGATTAAAATTTAGCTATAACGAAGTTATGGCGAAAATTTCGTAAAAGACGAACAAAAGTTAAAAAGTTTGTAAATGAACCCGAACGTGTAGGGTTTCATAAGAATGTAAGAGAACATAGAAAACGTGCATCGTGGACTCAAGAATGAACGAATTCCGAGTTCGAATGACCGAATTACGGACGAACGAACAAAGAGCGTTAAAAACGTAAAATAAACGAAGGGTGAAGATTAAGCCAATTGAATGGCATGTTAACGGATTCAGAATGAAGTTCTGTCTAAGGGGTGATTGAAGTACGCAAGATAAAGAAGAGAATGGCTTTGGAACGACCTCGTTCCGAGTTATAACGAATAAGTTATGAATGCGGGAAGTAAGCGTCTCAAATTAGATTTAACACTTACAGAAATTTTCTAGGGTTAGGGCTTGGCGCTGCGGCGCTAGCCATGCCTTGTAAAGTGGCAATCAGAAGCGCCGCACCCAGGAGCCGGAGATCAAAACTCGCTGACTGCCAAGCGAGAGATAAAGAAGAGAATGGCACCGCAGCGCCAGGGTAGGGAAAAAGCCAGAGATGAGTTTTTAACTGCTCAACTCTTGGGAGAAATGTACGGGAAGATGAAGAACATAATGCTCAACTAATATAACACTTAAACAAGTGAATTAAACCTTTAGTACAGGTTGAACGAAATGGTCGAAAGAGATTAAAAGATCAAGAAGAGAATAAACGTAAACATAAACGTAACGCAGTTGCAAGCAGTCTTAGCATACAAACGAACAGTAGGGCTTCAACATTAAGAAAGAATAATAAACATAGGGTTCATGAGATGGATAACGATCGAAAGCAATTAAAACCTTGAGTGAAGGTTGAATGAGAGATTAAAAGACGAGCAATGTGAACGTTGGATACGTAAACGATCCTCGTGAATCGTATTCGAAATTATAATTAATGACGTTTAAACCTTATACCAGCATTTAAATTCCCAAACTAGGGTTTTCAATTTCCGAATTAGGGTTTCGAATTCCCCACTACACCAAAAATGGCCTCTAGCTAAGGAAATTTTGTGAAGGGATTTATTCCTTCACATGATGAGTTGTTTAGCGAAGGAACAATGAAGGAAAAAAGTATAGTGACAATATAGTTATTAGCGAAAGAAACATCCTTCACAATTTATATTTTTTTTCTTGCAAAATTGGGGCGATAGAAAGATTTTTGGAGCCAATTTATGATGAAAATTTGCGAGGAAAAAATCTATTTAGTGAAGGTATTATTACTCACTATATATCATTATTCAGAAGTTTTTTGCGAGGAATAAAATCAGTCACTGTTTTGTTCTAAATAATTTTTTAAAATTAATTGTGTTGAATATAAATTATAATATAAATACATTAAATTTTTTACAGTATTAAATTAAGAATCTGATTATATAAGAACCAGTAAAGTCTGATTATACAACGTCGTTCAAGGAAGATCTCGTTGCCACTAATAAAGCTTCGTCTTTGAACGAACGAGTTACGAATAGTGATCTTTGGCTAAACTAATAATCTGATCGGGAAAAAATGGCAGGAACATTGAGCCATGTTGCTTCTCAGATCATGGGAGGAAATGGCGTCGTTCCCTGTTCCGTCAGCTCCTCTATTCGCCTCCGCTCCGGCATGGACCTCCCCGTTGGCAAACACATCGTCCCCAATAAACCTGTAATCTATTTCACCTTAAATCACATACTTCATACTTAATTATATAGTGTTTGTATGTTTATATGATTTAAATGATTTCTTTGGTATTATTCCTAGTTTTCGCTTGAATTTGCTACCCCAATTACGAAACCCTAACAAAATTATGTCTATTATTCATTGCCATGACTTTTCCTCAGTAAATGACGAGCTAACTTGGGACAATGGGATTGCATTCTCGAACTGTATCGATCGTATTAGACATCTGATCGGAAGGTGAATTTCTTCACTTAATTTGACTTTTTTGTTCTATCGGGGAATCAAAGATTCAAACTTTATAATGGTTCTCGTAATTTTAATTTGAATATTTGATTTTTCTCAATTAGAAGAAATTTGAGAAAAGGCACAAGTTCATGGAGGACTAGTTCCTTGAAGAGTTCTATAAAGAGTGGAATGGGAAGGCTTGAATGAGGTATTCTATTTCTTTACTGTTAAAATGTTCTCTCAATAATCTAGTTCTTAACTAGCAAGGTGGTAACTTATTTTGTATTTAACATTTCAATATGCAGACAATTGCTCATCAGCTTAAGCATTACATCCACCATCTCTGCTCCTTCAATATTATACATAAGCTTGTTGTAATGTATACAAGCCAAAATTTAATATAATAGCCTAATAAATCTGGTAGTTTTTATGCATAAGACCTACCTACCAACTAACAAGGAGAAATATGGCTTGAAGATTAAGTGATATTTACGGATATATGTAATATATTGAATAATGATTGATTTTCTTGATTTGTATTCAGGACCACAATAGGATTCCATGACACATTGTTCACCACTTATTTTCGAATATTGAAGTTTTGAATATGGTATTAGGCTCCCCCATAGTGGCTTCTACATGGCCAAATTTAGTAAAAAATGATCATCTGTTAGATAACCTATATTTTTTACACTATAATCTTTCTAATATTTTCATTAAACCTTGTACCTAGAATGCCTTTTTAGTGTATCATTTATGTTTATGGGAGCAGATGTTTTAAAATCCATATCTAAATAGAATTGACATAATTTTGGCATTACAATTTGGGGTTTAATGCAAGTCTGTATGTGCTAAGTTTATAAGGTTTCATGGAAGAAATATTATGTCGACAAAGATAATGAAAAGACAAGAAACATAGATTAATCTAAAGAAAGACTTTGGAATTGTACTTAAATATCTTTACAAATTACAGTGGAAGTTGAAATGTAATTATGCTCGACTACCTTGTGCTTTTTACATGCCTGCCTAAGTAAACTAATTATACCAAAAGGGGCTTCACATCGATGAATAAACAAATTAGTCATGTATTTAGGTTGCAGACTTAGTTTGAACTCTTAAAAGTCGTCATGAGTATCATTATGCAATTGATGTTTCTTCAGCCAACTGAGGTTGGGGCTTCGATATTTACTAGTGTAATTGCATTTATTGTATAAAATTAGTAGTAAATAGCTATAAGAAGAAAGGAAATATGGAAAAAGACAGAAAACATAATCAAATTATTTCTGGCTTTATCGGATAATCTTAACTCAAGCCGTAGTATAAGTGTTTTTCTTCTTTTATGGTGGAATTCGCCTTCCTTCTTTGTTTCTTTTATGGGTTCTTCGCCACGTAAGAGATACTCTTTGTGGATAATGATTGCTTCACCTTGGGTTTTATTGCTATTGTCTATGAGACTCTGGTATAAACAAAGAACTCATGGATTCATTTTAACTCAAACCATTCTTGTTCTGGACTATTGTTCAAGATATTCTATGATTATAAAATGTGCGCTTTATACTAACATTAAATTTTCGTAAGTTAAAAATAATTTTGTTATAGATATTTAGCCTTGTAATTTGGGTTCCTACTTGTCTGTTGTCAATTGGTTGTATGAGGTTGAGCCCTGCCTCTCTTTGTTTTGGTTGGGTTATGCCCAAAGGAAGTTTGGGTCATTATTATTATCGCTCTTTCTTGGCTTAGTATGGTTTGATGGGGTTCTCGCTGTATGTTGCGAATTACAACTTTTTTGAGGTCGATGGTGTGTCTTTCTTTCTTCTTTGCTCATCTCGAGCTCGTCTACTTACGCAAGTATATCTTTGTTGTTGTCATTGTTCTGTTTGGGCCGTCTTTCTTTGCCTGCTACTGTTGTTGTTGTTGTAACTTATCATTGCATGACAAAGATTGGTGTTTCTTCCGGTGCGGTCGGGCCATTTGTAAGTTGTGTTGTCATGTGCTCAATTAGCTAAAAATGTGATGCAAACTTTTGAAGAGTCTGGAAAAAGAGATCTTAGCGCCTCACTGCGGTTCTCTTTAGATAGTGTAGCAGAACCTCATTCAAAGCCGACATCAAACCCTCCTTGTGAAAGAGCTAAAATAATAATTTCAATATAGGACAAGGATGGACTCAAGAACTTTCGGGTGTACATGGTATATACTTCTCTGCAGAAAGTTTGTTTGAATTAGTTACTGCATTACCATAACATGTCTGCACCTAATTTCAATTGGTGTTATACTATTGAGCAGCTTGAAAGGAAGTGATTGCCATATATTGGCTTGATTTTTCCCAGGTCTGCCATTTGTGCAAGCAAAACTAAAACAACTAGTAGGTTGATGAGTAACAAAACTTGCATAATTAGGGGGATTTAGGTAATGTTATTTAGTCAATAACCATCATAGTAGACTCATGTGGACCTTGCTGAATGATATATCTGTTTGAACTCAAATCTCTACACACACATTAGTAATTTAATAGTAGGATAATGTAGAATACTTGTTACTCTCCTAGAATCGTATGCACTCCATATCTTTTTGACTTGGGGATACATAATTCAATTTAACGGTTGAGTTTACATGATTGTATCTTTTAAGAATTAAGACACGGATAACACATTTATTATGTATCTCATGTTTAACATAGTAATATTTTGCCCTGTATCCTACACTGTTGTTCTGCTGTAGTAATGGGCATTATTTATCGTTTGTAACTGTTACCTTGGTTCATATGAGTTATTAAACTATATCTTGGTAATTGAGATTATCTTATTCATGTAGGATGATAAGTTTGAGAGGCTCTTCAAGATATATGCTGACAAAGTTAAGCTTGATATGCAAAACTTAGCCTTTTGTTTTGATGGTGATAAAATTAGTTCCACAGCTACACCTGTTGACCTTGGGATGGAGGACAATG
Source organism: Panax ginseng (assembly GCA_020205605.1). Classification (NCBI taxonomy): domain Eukaryota; kingdom Viridiplantae; phylum Streptophyta; class Magnoliopsida; order Apiales; family Araliaceae; genus Panax; species Panax ginseng. Next base: position 90,719,366 of record CM035133.1, on the reverse strand, counting down.
ACATCATTGAAGTGCATGTGAAGTCAAGCTGATTCTGGTACCGATAATTACAGGTTATTATTATCTAGTCCATTTCTTTTCTTCTTTTCATATTCCCACTTTTGTTAAGACATTTTGTCCTCCCGTGTCAAGATATTCTAAATTTGAAACTTCATGTTAAGCATAACGTATATACATCATCTCATGAAAGTACCACTTAGATTACAAAAGCAATTAAATGAAGGTGCAGAAGACGGACTTAGGTTCCGTGTTCTTTCTTGTTGTTGGGGCCCTTGATGGACTGATAAATATTCTGAAAAGAAGAAAAAGACATCCTCCCGTATTTCAGTTTTCATATAAACACCTTACCATATAGCATTTCTGATGTTGTATTATACTGAGGCTGTGAGATCCTAGTCATGCCACATTGGAGTAGATTAAAGTAGCACCTTGTTACATATAGTCTCTTAACATCCTTCCAAAAGTGTCATTCTTCAGTGTGCAAACAGATGCCTTCGCATGCTTTTTGTATTTTAGATTTCTAGTACAACATTGAGTTCCCAAGGTAGGTATCCACCAAGAACGTGTGGATCTTATGTGAATTGTATCTCTGGATCTAATGTTATGTGATCCTGCTCTAGCCAATAAAGGAGTTCTTGGGAGCATGTTCCAAGGGGGAAGGATTTTATACTTGCTCACTTAAAATTTTCTATACAACCATGGCAAGGTCTGCAATCATCCATCTCTTTATATAGCACGAGGGTGTGAGAGAGAGGCTGTTGAACTTCCCATGAGATTGAATTTTATTTCGGGGAGGATCCATAATTCTTCTTTAAGGGGTCGAAAGACACAGTATACTAAACTATTTTACTGGAACAAATATTTTTTGGAATAAGGGGCCAAGCTATTAATAAAAAATTTCAAGATAAGGTGCGCAAAACTTATTACGTATATTATTATCTCATTTTTCTGGAGACAATTGTTATTTTGGCTATTATTTTTTCCATTTGTAAAAATTATGGGGGTCAATTGACCCCTCAGTATTACGATATACTTTCGCTTGAGAATCATGATATATACTTTTTCATAATGAACATTAAGAGATGAAACAATAGAAAGTCAAGATTATAGACATCAGCAATAAGAAAAAAAGTTAATTTCCACTTTCAAGTTGTTTTGTTAACAAAGGAACTATACATTGATGTGTTGTAGAAAAGATGAATTGGCCAATTGTAGTTAAGTTGGAGTTTCTAGTTGGATGTTATTTATGTTCTTGTTCATATCTTTTTTATGTTACTAATATGGGTTTAGGTTTCCTTATTCCACATGTAATGATGTCATAATGTTGTAACGAATAAGAAGGATACTTTAGATTATCAGGACATAATAACTAAGGATGCTCCACTCCATTTTGTTCCATTTGAAGGTTACCACTAGGAATTTACATAAACAATAATCACTGCTTTTAATAATTTGTTGAATTTTTTAATATATTTGAAGTTTGAACATGCCTTCACTGCATGACAACATAGTTCTCTCTGTCAAAGCCTTTAGATGTATTCTTTCATAGTGATGATAATTTTGTTGTTTGTTTTCCTCTTGTTGGCTGGTTTTAGGTATCAATGACAACTTGTTCTCGTGTATGAGGCTGGTGGAGCTCCCATAGAATTTTTTTGTGCCACTAGTTCAAAGAGGCCAAGAAGGTCAACGTCCCCCGCGGGAAGATGTCTACGAATCATATCTTTGGCGGCAACCACAACAAACTGTTCCACTAATGCAAAGAAGAATGAGAAGTTGGTGGAATGTCTAACTTATGTTTTCCTTCCGGTTTACATTTATAGTCATATTCATTCTTCATCTGGTGGCTTGTTTGGACAACATGATGCTTCTAAATGGGCGTGTCTACATCATTACTGCTGTGTCGTGGCATGACATATGTTTCCATGCTCGGTATGCATTTGGAGGAATGCTTTCTGTTCAAGACATACACTTTATTCCTTCTAGTTTGTTTTTATTCGTTCAGTTTTCTTATGTTAGTTAATAAATATTGTATATACTATGGTCCTTGGGAGGCCAAGATACAATAACAAATTATGTAGTTATCGTGAGTTGAGAATTATATATTTATATGTGCAATATTGGTTTTAATTATTGGCTCTTTATGTATTAGTTTATCAATTAGTTTGAAACAAGTATGACATTTATATTAACTTGAAATATTAAATTTACTTTTTATTATAGCAATTAATAAAAATAATAGTAATAATAGTAAATATGAAATAACTGATTTGAAAATTAATTATAATTTGCAATGAATTTTGATTATTTATCAATTTATTTTTTATTTATAATTTGTGAATGATTTCACTTGAGAAATTGACATTAATGAAGGATTATTTCTCTCACAAATTTGAAGATATATTCTCAATTTATAATTACTGAAGAAAAATTTTCTCTCGTTAAATAATTTTGTTCTTCACAATATATTATTTGTGAGGGAATAAAGTTATTCACTAATTTTAAATAGTCCTTAAAATATTATTTGTGAAGGAAACCAATCTTTCACTAAATAACAATAGTCCATTACTAAATACAATTTGTGAATAAAAAAGTTATTCACAATATATCCTTCACAAAAAACATTTAGTTACTACTTAGCGAAGGATACCCAATTTCGAGGAGGTCTAATGCGAGCACTCGTATGAAGGAAATATTTCTTCACAATAAATCACTTGTGAGTGATATAGGGCCTCTAGTGTGAAGGATTTGTTCTTCACTAGAGGCCATTTTTGGTGTAGTGTCTGGAATCGAATTAGGGTTTCAGAACCGGTTTCTAGGGTTTCTTATCCATTGTTAAGGTTTTCTAACTGAACGTTGACGTTCTTAATAATATTAGGGTTTGACACTGATAAAATTTATCTGGTCAACCCTTGACCCTTAACCACATTCTGTACACATATAATACCATAATCTCAACACATATACACTTAATCCTGAATAATTCTCCAAAATCCTACACATAATTTTTAAATCCTCAAAATTCCTTCCCAAAAACATTAAACACATACACTTATTTTTTGTCTAAGTCTATTATTTGACCTTAAATCTATCATTTAAGATTTTAATAAATTGTCTAAATTTTTGGGTTGTCACATATGAAATGCATATGAGATATGTACGAAATGTGAAAGTTGATCTTTAATGATATGCTTATGTTGGTAAATCTTTATGCCTGTTATGTGTGAAGTAACATGCGTAGTAAATATTAATTGATTATGAATGTATGAACTGAATATGCTATTATATGCTCTGTGCTGCATGAAAACTGTTAGAATTGTTGGTTGTCGAGCTCACCTTTGCAAATAACCACTTTTGCAGGTTAAGGATACACGGTAAAGGTTACGTGCTACTTGATTGATAAAGTCCAATAGTATCGAAGGAGATTGATTTATTATTTAACTAGATGCTCTTGAACCATGTTTAGGTTCTAGTAGATATACTTGATAGTAGTTTACGATGTGTAATACATGTTAGCTTGTAAAGTTGTACTAGGTAGTACATAGAGAAATTCGAATCAAGATGTAAAGAGTTATACATCATTTCGAATAGAATGAATCATAACATAATTTGATTCAGGAAATTTGTAATTGATTCAAGTTAAGAAATCAATAAAAGATTTTTTTTTAAAGGAGATTGAAAAAGTTTAAATTATTCAGCACATTTTTATAACATCAAATGTGATGTAAAACAGGAATGATGAATGACCTATATTTCAAACTTATAGTTTGGGGTCATTATACATAGATCTTGGAAATGGAAAGAATTTATGTTCTAAATCATAATAAGCAAGGTTATATTCATTTAAGTTATGAATAAAAGATATAAATAGATTGACGATAGTAGTATCGTGGTGGACCGAATCCGAGGTTCGAAGGGACCCGAATTTGGGGCGTCACAAGTTGGTATCAAAGATGTAGGTTATAAACTTTAGGTAAGTGTACCTTAGGCTATAACCTGAGAGAGAGAAAGATAAAGATTAAAATATATATAAGTGAAGATTCAAAGAAGAATCTTGAAGTATCTAAGAGAATGAGAATTCAGGAGTTTTCTAACTTCGGTAATAAAAAGGTTATGATGGTGTCTATATGACAAAGATAATAAGAATGAACTCGAGTGGAGTTTTGTTGATAATAGGGAAGAACCCTAAGGTAAATTGATGATCACGACGTGATCGGAATGATCTATGAAGTAACAAATACTATATAATGACTAAGTGTGTATAGCTTGATGCTATAAGAGAATGTACTGTGAAATGGTACGATATGAACTCATGAGGATTTGTATGTGATGAGATACGAAGAATTCATATCAAGTAAAGTGTAAGATAGAGTTAAGTGAGATTTCAATTGAGGACTATAGACACTCAAAATTTTCTGCACACCTGTTACTTACATTGCAGGAGGACAGATTCGTCTTTTGGAGATAACCCTGGAAGATAGCTCACATCCATTACAGATACTATCGGAAGTTCAGTTTCAACCCCGGAACACACACCGGGAGTATCAGTTATAACCTCAAAGATAACCTCGAGTTTTGTCCTTGGAGATAAAACCTCGAGTTTTGTCCTTGGAGATAACCCCAAGGAATGTTGTTGCAGTTCCGACGATAACCCCAGAAATGCTTGTTTCAAATGCATGAAATCAGCTTCAATCTCAAACCTCCTACCGAGGCACTCATTCCAAAGACCCGGAGCTAACACCGGGAAGACAGGCACACTTACAGATGACCTTGCGAAATTCAAACACTTGCAGCAGTCCAATCTCAGATGTAACCCTGAGCAACGTCTACTATCAGCCGACACAGTTGATAACCCCGGTGAGGGGCAAAATTGTCATCTTTCCACCTCAACCCCAGCGCGCCGTCTCAACATTACAGACACTCAAAATTTTTTGTACGCTTGTTACTAACATTGCAGGGGGGCAGATTTGTCTTTCGGAGATAACCCTGGAAGTTAGTTCACATCCGTTCAGAGATACTTCTAGGAAGTTCGGGCCTCAACCTGTAAACACACCAGAATATCAATTCCAACCTCGGAGATAACCCCGAAGTTTCGGCCCTGGAGATAACTTAGAAGGAATACTATTGCGATTCAAGCGATAACTCTGAAAATGCTTGTTTCAAATGAATGCGATCAGCTTCAATCTCAAACCTCCAGCCGAGGCACTCATACCAAAGACCCGAAGCTAAAACCGGGAAGACAGGCACACTTACAGATGACCTTGCGGAATTCAAAGACTTGCAACAGTCCAATCTCAGATGTAACCCTGAGTAACGTCTGCTATCAGCTAAAACCGGAGATAACCCCGGGGAGGAGTCAAACTGTCATCTTTCCACCTTAACCCTTGCGCACCGTCTCAACACTTCATACATACATACAACAATGTCCCACAAGAGTCATGGAGTTCCAATCCTGAGTGACTATTACGCATGGCAGCACACCAGATAGAATTTGAAGCTTGAGACCATGGGCATGGTCCCCTCTTCCTGACTTCGTAAAACCTCTAATCCCATGTCACGGCGTTATTCTAGACAAAAGATGTCCGAAGAAGGTCTTGTACACCTCGTTCAGATGCTTGGATTGAAGTTCTGCAAGTTCGAGCGGATATCACGGTCTGCGTGCACGCATTTTGAGATGACGGGAGACTGTGGAGCTCAGGCGGCCAGGCGACCTCGAGGTGCATCTCAATGCGGTGCGCCAGCAGTACACTCTTGGCACCCTCTATAAATAGTGGGCTTGGGGTGGCCATATTCAAAAAAGAAAAAAGGTGAGGAAGCCTTGTCTAATTTTCTCTGTACACACCCCATATTGAGTGCTTTCTCATTTTAAACACCTGTTAGCTCACATATAGATATATTTTACCGAGATGAAGGTGAGTGTTTATCCATCTAGAGTCATAGAAGCTGCTTCATGACCCATTGTAAGCCTTCTCACACTATATAAAGCCTTTTCTTCATCTTTGTACACACTATTCTTCACATTGAGAGTCGTGTTGTAAAGCGTATATGGGACTTGATTCGTGGTTTTAATTTACGTCGTATATATATACTTATATATGTATATATTTATATATGGACTAACATTATCGAGTTATGCCTCGATTGAGCCTGAACTTATGTCTAGAAGCGTTTACTTATATATATATATATATATATATATATATATATATATGAACTGTTGTCGAACTTTGTTCGATGAGCCTGAGTTTTATATCTGGTGCATTTACTGCTTATATATATATATAAATTTCTGTCAGGCCTGGAGTTTACTTCAAGGCTTTTTTCTACTTTATTTACATTTAGTCCAGCCTGAAGTTTACTTCGTGGCGGTTGATCGTCTTTTATAGCTTTATTTACTTTTCTGATCCCCCATAGAGGTGCTTCGTGGTGGTTGATCATGTCTATATATATATATTTACATTTCCGATCCTCCATGGAGGTGCTTCGTGGTGGTTGATCATGTCTATATATATATATATATATTTACAGCTTTTATATATATAACTGCTTACTGCTTTTCATATAAACTGCGGCATCATATGAGCCTAGTAATCATGTGATCACAGATTCAGTCTGCTGAATCTAGATTCGGTTTCCGTGATGGACATTTTCAGTTGTAAGAAGCTTGTACATTATTTATGGTGTCTGAATTTCCTTAGATGACTATCATGCCCATGAGGAGTTCGGTACTGCTGTATATTATTTTCTCGAAGATGCCTCGCATCTCAAAAAAAAAAGCAAACAAGTCGAATATTTAATAATAAAATGGAAGTATGAAAAAGTCTCAATTACTATTGAGCACAAGGTTTGAAAAACCTCTTTTTACAAAACCTCATTGCCATATCTTGCTAAAACTGAATTTTACACAAATTCAAACCCTTTGTATATAGGTGCGAACGAGGCCTCACACTACTTCTAAATAAATTGTACATTGATCCACACACACACACACACACACACACACAAATTCATATAAAAGTTTTTTGAAAAGTGGCGGTCACTGTGGCAACACGGATGTCGGGGGGTGCCTAATACCTTCCCTCCGTATAATCAAGCCCCCGAACCCAAATGAATATCAGTTTCACAGACCCGTTTAGCAGTGTTACATCACTAGGTCAATGTGCAAACCTTTCCTCGGTTGCGTTGGTGAAACTAGTTAAAAACACCAATTGGCGACTCTTACAGTCAAATCGTTGACATTACACATGTCGAACCTTTTTCACTTGTTTTTTTTTCAAACAAATCTCACCTAACATGAGAACACGAAAGAACAAGTAACGAAAATGGATAAATAAAAATCCCGACGTCGACAGGTGGTGACTTTGCTGGGGACTCCAATAAGAGGGCTTAAGCTACCACTACAAGCTTTTCAAAACTGTTATATGCTTGTGTGTGAATATTGCATTTACATTTATGATGAATGTGTACGAATGCATTTTACTTACTGCACTGCAATATATCTATCTGTGATTTAGTGTTTCGTACATGTCATCATTTTCATAAATGGTGAGACACGTTGTATATGAATGTATGTTGTGTGGTTCCTCCATCAGGAGGCTATCCTTTCGGTGTTTGATTACTGGACTCGTAGGAAGAATAATTCCAACGAGGCTCAGGAAAGGCACCACCCAGATTCGCTCCAGTTGAAAGATCGGATTAACTTCCCGTCAAGTAGATTGCGATGATCTGGGGACCTTAATGCCAAAAAGCCGTGAGAGTAATCCTAAGATAGGTCAACCTCTGATAAACCAAATGCGGAGAAAAGTCTCTTCATACTTTCCATTTTTCTATTACTTGTAAAAGCATTTACTTGTAATTTTATTCCATGTTCATCTCTATGTAATGGAAAATATGAAGAATATTTGTGCATACATGACATGCTATAAATGGACACATTATGTTCATCTCTATGTAATGGAAAATATGAAGAATAACACCCGTTTTTGCAGGATGATATTCCTAAAATAGACACATTATGATAGCATTAAATTATCCCTAAGACTAAACTACATAAGTCCTTTGTAGGGAAACAATTGGGCCTGTTACCCGCTCAAAATCAAAAAAGGCCACGAGCCTACAGCTAATCATGTCTTCTTCTGACCAGTCTAATGCCGTTTCTCGAGAAGAATTTGACGGATTGAATAAAAAAATTATAGATTTGGTTGTTCTGCTTAAAGAATTGCATCAATCTACTCAGGGTACAAAGATGCCTACATATACAGAATCCTCTACACAAGGTGGGACAAAAGGTTTAGATAAAACAAATCCAGAACCTCAGTTGGATACGACCAACAAAGACCCTGAAAGCACCCATATCAAAGGAGATCCAGACACCGGTGATATCAGGAAGAAGGTCATTCAAATGGAGGAAACTATCCGTGCTCTCAAAGGGATTGGAATGCATGGAAGTGTTTCATATGCTGACCTTTGGATATTCCCTGGTGTTCATTAACCTGAGAAATTTAAAACCCCTGACTTTGAAAAGTATGATGGATTAGGGGATCCTTACACACATTTGAAGGTGTTCATTGGAGAACTTGGATCTTATGTGGAAAACGAGAAGCTCAGAATGAAGCTGTTCTACAAAAGTCTAACTGGAGAAGCTGGGAAGAGCTAGCTCACGCCTTCCTCACTCAATACAGTTTTCAATCTCAGATGGCTCCTGACCGGTACCAGATTACCAAGGTCAAGAAACACTCTAATGAGTCTTTTAGAGAGTATGCTCAAAGGTGGAGGCGCCTTGCTGCTCAAGTTATTCCTTCCATGACGGATTCAGAAATGGTCATAACTTTCATAGACATACAGGAAGCTCCTTTCTATGAGAGAGTCTTAGCTGGTATTGGCAAACCATTCTCTGAAATGATCAAACACGGAGAGATGGGATTGAAGACTGGTAAGATTTAAGACCTAGCCGCTCTTAAAGCAGTTGCTGAGAACATCCAGTCCATATCTTATGGAAACAACCCCTGGAGGGTCCATAAAAAGAAAGAGGAGGATGTTTCCTTGATACTACAACGTCAAAAAGGTAGTCAGAACATGCCTATACAGAGGAAAAACTACTCCCCTTTCCAAGCACAGTATTCAAACCCTCCAGTGCCTAAAGGTGGAGATGCAAAGCGCCCTCGAACGTTCACACCCTTAAGGGATTCGCTAGAGAATATTCTTGCTCTTCTGACTACTCATAAGAAAATCACACATCTTATTCCACCAGCCAACCCTAATGGGAGGGGTTTTAATGCTACTCGGAAGTGTGTTTATCATATCGAAGCACGTGGACATGATACTCAAGATTGTTGGGCCTTGAAACATAAAATCCAAGATTTGATAGACAACAGTGAGATTGTGATTACCAAACCAGATCAACCTCATGTGCAAGATAACTCTCTTCTTCAACACAAAGAAGAAGAGGTCAACATGATTAGTTGAAGCGCTGGACAAAGTTCTAATTTTAATGGTGAATCATCCTAGACCATCAAAGACGGCGTTGACAGATGGGATTACGTAAAGTTCCAATTTTCTATGGAATGCAAGATGAAAGCTCTTTGTAAGCAAATTGAACAATTGGCAGAACTGGTGACTCATCAGCATCAAGTCACACGCCAGTTAGTCAGCCAGGAGCATGCCTATCTCCTTCCTTTTGTTATTAATGCTCCACCATCACCTTCAGAAAGCGAAGCTATGGAGGATAAGGTTGCAAAGAGAGAAAATGCTAAAGCCCGTCATGAATTTGCCAATCAAAGGGAATTTATATACCTGGGCTAATCTATGGAGGAGATATTTCAGATGCTAATCAATGAAGGAAGAATTACCTCCCTTCTAATCCAATTAATCCCCGTTCAAGACGGTTCAACTCTGATGGAGTTTGTCAATATCATTCACATTCTCACGGTCACAGCACAAAAGAATGTTGGGCACTCCGCCACCTTATTCATAATCTAATTGATAGCGGTGTCTGCTGAATTGGTAGACGATGACCTTTGTGCTACTCGAGTGGGAATACATGTCCTACCAAATGGAAGGGATCGAGAGCGATTATATCTGCTAAAGGTGATGAGGCCCACAAACCATTTCCCATACAAGCAATTCAACTCAAAGAAGCTGACAATCCTTTGAAAGTGGCTGCACCAAAGCCAATTTCTTTACCCTTCAGACCACAGTATCCTGTTTCCAGCTTACACAAAATCCCATGGAATTATGGAGAAGCTGAAGGATCCACGTCTCATACTACTACTATAGTGTCGAAGGAAAATCCATTGTATCTTCCTCAGCGGGTTATGAAGCCCGCCTTCAAAGCAAAGGGGAAGATTCCCATGGAGAAGATTGAAAAATTCCTCCGCACTATGGGCCATAATGAAGCCAAGGTGGTTTTAAGCTTAAGAGAAGCTCCACATCAGATCTCAATACTGGACTTGGTTTTCTCTTCCCAGGATCATAGGAAGATTTTATTGAAGGTTTTGGAAGAAGCCTACTTGCCAAAATCAGTGGATGTGGAAAAATTTCAACATCTGGTTGATCACATTTTTAACAACAATGTGATATCCTTTATTGATGATGACATACCTCCCGAAGGGACCGGTCATTGCAAGCCATTACACATTGTAGTTTTGTCCTCTGATATATATGTTAGCTGGAGTTTTGATAGATGCAGGTTCATCTTTGAATATCTGTCCTTATGCCACCTTGGTGAGGATGAACATCAATCTCAAAAGGATCCGAAGCAGCCATACGGTTATCAAAGCTTTTGATGGATCCCGACGAAATTCTATCGGAGAGATTGATCTACAAACTGAGATTGGTCAAAATACATTCAATGTATTCTTCCACATCCTCAAGATAGATTCAGCATACAACCTGCTATTGGGGAGACCATGGATCCACATGGCTGGAGTCGTTCCTTCTACACTACATCAACAACTCAAATACATTACCAATAATAGCCTAGTCACTGTCAACGCTGAGCCAGAATGTCCAGAACAAGGAGACCTACCAATCATCAGCTTCAATTCAGAAGTTGAGCCGGCCAGTTTTCATACTTTGGAAGTGAGTAAGACGCAATACCATCCTATTGGAGCGCCACTTCCTGTATCCAAGATTTCTGTCGAGGTTATGTCGGCCACTCAAGAAATGATGTCATTGGGTCATCAGCCTGGACAAGGGCTTGGTAAAGATAAGCAGGGTATTAAGCACCCAATTCAAATGTCCAGTCAAACTAGGACATCCGAACTAGGCTATTTTGCCAGTTTCAGTCATAGGAATTCTCATAAGCATAAGCAGGTTCCTCAAGTTTCTGTCGCACGACGATTTCTCCATCTGCACCTCATGAGCTGATATAGTCTCTGATAAAGGTGCCAACCCATGTTATGGCTATGTTGTTTCCCAAACCAGTACCATTAAAAGAAAAAGAGGTCCTGATTCCTGATCCCAAAGTAGAAGAAAGGGAGCAGAAATGTAAACATTACATCGCCCTGATGATGTCAGGCATACGCATCATTGTCCATGATGAATATACAAATAGATATACCCCAGACGATGATTGCCCAGATGTTATGGTCATTATTCTGGAGAAGGAGGACGATGATAGCCCCACCATCACTGCAGTCCATCAGGACTTTACCCTCGACAATTGGAGCAGCACTCCATGCATTGGTCGATGAGGGTAAAACGGGCAGAAATCCCTCTGCCCTGTAGATAACTTTAATTGCTTACTTTTCTATACAGTATTAGCAGTTATTTTATCAGTACATGCTAACACTTTTGTATGATTAAACAATTTCATATATTAAGTAAAAGCATATTTTGTTTCAGGACTCTGAATTTAGATGTGCCTATACTTGCTGATGAGGTGCCTTTTCTCCACAAGGACTGTAACTTTGATGAAAAGTTAAACTCAGACTTGATGGAAATCTAAGAGGTCATTTAGACACCTCAGGAGATTAAGGAATTGGTCGTAGACAAACCTCAACCCAACCTTGATCAAACCACTTCTTTTAATCTTGGAACCTTAGAAAGCCCTAAGCTAATCCAGATTGGTTCAGACCTCACCCCAAACCAACGGAATGACATGGTTGCGCTATTAACCCAATTCCAGGATGTGTTTACATGGTCTCATGAAGACATGGTGGGTTTGTCCACTGGCATTGTCCTTCATCACCTTCCCATTAAGGAGGGATTCAAGCCTGTCAGGCAGAAGCTCAGGCGATTGAAACCTGAGTGGAGTTTAAAAGTAAAAGAAGAAATTGTGAAATAATTTCAAACTGGCATTATCATGGTGTCTGCATATCTGGAGTGGATATCCAACATTGTTCCTGTGCCTAAACCAGGAGGAAAGGTGCGAGTTTGCGTGGATTATCGGGATCTGAACAAAGCTTGCCTTAAAGATAGCCTTCTCGTGCCCTTTATCACATTTTTATTGATAATACTGCCCAATATGGCATGTACTCCTTTGCGGATTGCTTTGCAGGGTACCATCAAATTATGGTCGCTGAGGAGGACCGTGAGAAAACTGCTTTCATCACGCCTTGGGGAACATTCTGCTATAGAGAGTTGTCATTCGGCTCATCAATGCCGGGGCAAGCTACCAGCGAGCTATGATGGCTCTCTTCCATGATTTAATGCACAAAGAGATTGAGATCTATGTGGATGACATCATTGTCAAGTCCCGAAGGGAAGAAGACCATTTGGACCATCTCAAAAAGCTCTTCAACAGGTTGCGTAAGTACAACTTGAAGTTGAATCCAGCCAAGTGCGCCTTTGGTGTCAAATCAGGCAAGTTGCTAAATTTTCTAGTCAGCCACAAAGGGATTGAGCTGGATCCCACCAAAATCCAGGCCATCGAGAAAATTCCCATTCCTCAGACAGAGAAGGAAATAAGGGGATTTTTGGGAAGAATCAACTTCATTAGCAGGTTCATTTCTCAACACACAGCAACCTATGAGCCCATCATCAAATTGTTAAAGAAGAACTCCTCCATGAAATGGAACGATGAGTGTCAGAAAACCTTCCTTACAATCAAAGAACAACTGGTTAACGCTCCTATTTTGGTACCACTCAGGGATGATGTTTCGTTGTTCATGTACCTATCCATTAATGACAATGCTATGGGCTATACGCCGGGGCAAAAACACGATATAGGCCATGAACGAGCTATCTATTACCTCAGCAAAAGATTCAGTAGCAGTGAACACAAGTACACTCTGATTGAGAAGACTTATTGTGCTTTAGCATGGGCTTCCATGAGGTTACAACATTACCTCCATGGTCACACAACCCATCTCATATCCTACGTGGATCCTCTCAAGTATGTGTTCAGTAAGCCCATACTAAATTATTGGTTGTCCAGATGGCAGTTGATCCTATAATAATTTGACATCGTCTACGTGATGCAAAAGTCTATCAAAGGTCAAGGAATTGCAGATCAACTGGCCGTCGCACCTGCAGGGGATTACAAACCCTTGGAAACTTATTTTCCCAATAAAGGGGTAATGGCAGTTTAGCAATACCATCAGTACGATACGTGCCATACATGGAAAATGTATTTCGATGGAGCTGTTAACATAGAAGGTTACGGAGCTGAAGCAGTTCTAGTATTTGGTACGGGGGAGCAGTATCCTATCGCTGTCAAATTGCAGTTTGTCAGCACCAACAACACAACTGAGTACGAAGGCTATATCATGGGGCTAAAATTTGCCCGTTCAATGGGCATCAGACGGTTAATTGACTCTGGGGATTCCGAATTGGTTATCAAACAATTCACAGGAATCTATCAAACCAAGGAACTACATTTATTGCCTTATCATCGACAAGTTTTACAGATGGCTTTGGAGTTCAAAGAAATCTCCTTGCTACACATTCCTCGTAATAGGAATGAATTTGCGGATGCACTGGCAACGCTGGCCTCCTTGATTCACATACCTGACAAGGAAAACATGCCAAACATCACATTTATCCTGTAACATGCCCCATCTTATGAGAACTAAATTGGAGAAGTAACGGATGAGCTACCTCCCATCCAAAACCCTTACTATCAACATATCAAGGAGTATCTGCGAGATGGATCTACACCCGCTGAGGCGAGCTTGACTGAAAAGAGGTGGATCCATCAACTTGCTATGAAATTCTACTTGAGCAGATATGCACTCTACAAAAGAGATACCGGATTAGGTCTCCTCAGATGTCAGGACAAAGACTAAGCTCAGAGGCTCATGGATGAGATCTATGATGGAGTATGTGGCCCACACATGAGCGGACCCCTACTTGTTAAGAAGATCCTCAAAACAGGGCATTATTGGCTTACGCTCAATGATGACTGTGATGATCATGTCAAGGGGTGCTATCAATTCCAAATTCATTGGAATGCTATCCACGCCCCTCCAAGGGAACTCCGTAATATGAGTTCTCCATTGCCCTTCTCAATGTGGGGAATGGATGTGATCGGGACCATCGAGCCCAAATCCAGTAATGGACATCGATTCATATTCACCATGATCGACTACTTCACCAAATGGGTAGAAGCAGCCTCCTTCCCCAAGGTTACCAAAGAAGTTATCATTGCTTTCATCAGAAACAATATCGTCTGTCGATATGGACAACCAGAGGTCATTGTGTCAGACAATGCTAAAAACCTCAACAACAAAATGATGGAGGAGTTATGCAGTAAATTCCACATCAAACACCTTAACTCCGTCATCTACCGTCCAAAGATGAATGGTCTTTGTTGAAGCGGCTAATAAAAACATCAAGAAGATCATGCAGAAAATGTCCCCCAATCACAAAGGATGGCCTGACTTCTTGCTTCTGACTTTATTAGCCTACAGAACTTTAATGCATACTTCCATTGGGGTAACCCCCTACTCATTAGCCTATGGGATTGAAGCAGTGCTCCCCATAGAGGTGGAAATGGAATCCCTCAAAGTGTTGATGGATGCTCAGTTGGATAAAGACCAATGGGTACAAGACAAGTATCACCAATTGTCCTTAATAGACGAAAGGAGAACCGCAGCTATCTTCTATGGTCAGTTATATCAGTAAAGGATCGCCAGATCCTACAACAGGAAAGTCCGAATACGGCAGTTCAAATAACATGACTTAGTTTTGAAGAAGATCATTGACAACCAAGATCAATCTAAGGGAAAATTCGCTCCTAATTGGGAAGGCCCGTTTGTTGTCAAGGTGGTATTGACAGGAGGCGCTCTAAGGCTACAGGAAATGGACGGCGATGAATTTCCACAACTTATCAACTCAGACACCATGAAATAGTACTATGTCTGAGGTTACCATCAAGCAAACATCCTAGTTTGTGATCATCAAATCACCAGTCATTCTGGTTTTTCTAACCCTTTATATATACTTTTCTGCCCCTCAGAGAACATACACTTCAAACCAGCAGCCTGGTTTCACCTCATTTCAAACCTTCCATATAATTTCGGTTATCCCGAAGACATGATTAAACCTTTTATACCTGCAGTTTATCCTGAAGACGGGATTAAACTTTTCTACGCTTGCAGTTTGTCCTAAAGACGGGATCAAACTTTTTCCACACCTGCAGTTTGTCTCAATCATGGGATCAAACTTTCTTCTCCCCCGTAGTATAGCCTGCACATGGGATTCACACTTCTCTTTGGCTGCAATTTGTCCTGAGGGGCGAACTACGTCGACCTGATCTCCCTGATACACGAGAGTAATTAGGCAACCATATTCTATATGGCCCGGTCGCAATAAAAAAAACAACAAAAACATTTCTACCCTTTTTCTACAAAAACAAAAATCACAAAAACACTTCTACACCCTTCTTCATCAATAAAGCTACTACACCCATCTGCCTTTCACATTCAGCGTTGAACCTCTTACACCAAGTTCGAACTACGCATACCTGATCTCCTCTTCAATAGGAGTATGTAGGTAGCCATTTATGGTTCAGTCTAACCCCCTACCAGAACAAAAATACTTATCACATGGTACTGGGATCAAATTTCAATCCACCACATTTCATCGGCTTTAGACCAAAGGGATGGAATTACCCAACCTCTCCTCACCAATAGGAGATTCGGTGACCATCTAAGCTGCGGTTGTGCCTCAAAGAGCAACACCAATCTATAAGAGATGGAATTTACTAAGAGAAGAAAAGCCACACTCCTCTCCACATTTCCATACAAAAACCAGTCCCAAGACACCAAAGATGGTAGGGACACACATATATCAATGATCCGTTCTGAATCCTACGACGTCTCAATGTCCACACATCAATGATGAGGTCAGAATGCATCAAGATCACAAAGCCCTGAAGAAATAGGCAAATATCAAGCAAGTATCAAGGCACAACTGAAAGGGAAGTAAATCAAAATATATTTCTCTGCCATATATAATACTGTTTGATATATACAATATGTGATGTACATGAAAAAATGGCTAACTAGTCTATGCAGGAAAAATACAACTCTATCTACGGATCTGTGTGTATGCGTACTATCAGATCTAACATAGTATCCCTCTCCGAAGAAGGAGGTAACGCTGCACTCTACTGCCCAATGGTATCTACACGAGCTAGCAGATCCGAGGCTAACTGCATGGTGGCATGATGCTCATCAATGTATGCACTTATGTCGGCAAGGATGTCAGTCGTAAAAGATCTCACTGAAGTACTGTCTGTGACGGCCACATCTCGAGCAGATAGGGTAGCATCCCGCTCCACAATCAATGCATCTTTGACTGATCTAGCCTCGTCTCTCTCTAATAGAGTGATGTCTCTCCCATCAAGAGCTGTCAACATCAACGCTCTAGCCTGATCTCTCTCATAGGTCATCAGATGTAGACTCTGCTCAAAATACTGTGCTAAATGTTGAATGATAGTAGCACTCATAGTGGGAGAATCCATCACAAATGCTGGCAACCCAGCAGTCAAATCCTCCTCGATGGTAATATCAGCCTCCTCCATAGGCTCCTCATCATTGGAATCAATCCCATGCACTATGGATACTACCACATCCGATGCCGTCTTTGTCTCCATCCAGGCGGAATACTCTGTAGAACAACCCGGGTGGTTGACGAAAAACTCAGCTAGCTCTCGCTGATCCCAACAGGCATACAACCTGGATCTGTCCTCTGCTGATAAATGGTGAGAAACGAAGCGCTAACTCGATGCCCCCTTAAAAGGATGGAAGTCCTGGAACTGGTCAAACTGACACATCATGGCCAGTGGGTGGTAAGTAATCATGCCTCTCAAACCAGCCAGAGGGAGATAATCCATGCCCGGAGCATGAGTAATGAAGCTTTAGGGTGAACTAAGCCCTGTACACGGCAATATAGCGAATGGATCTCCGATCCTTGCCAGGAAAGCTGACCAAGATGCAACATATGTACACTCCGCAGGCTGAAAGGAGTACGACATGGCTATATCATGGGTAAAACAATACCCATGCTATCTAAAAGTTCCAATCGGTCTCAAGTGTGACATAAACCACACATACAACATGACCCCGCTGCCTGTAAACACTCCTGCTAGATAAGAGCAACAGTATGTAGCTAACCTCAGAGTCTCTGCGATGATAATCGATATGATGGTTCCTTGAGAGCTCTCACTACCATAATGACACAAATGTCCAACTCATCCATGTATCGTGGCATGTAGACATACGACAATACGCACAATAGTAGTACATATACTCTGGCCAAACGCCAATGATCCTCCAATGTGGTAAAATTCCCAGAATGCCATGCATAACTATCCTCTGAGACAAATCTGTCAAACAAAAAACATTGGGATATAACGTGGCCATATGTGATCTCATCCTACACCACTCTACGCCTCAAGCCAGTGAGGGTCATGAACTGCCTACTCATGTCTCCAATCGCCATATGCACGCAAGGTCTGTCCAATGGAAGCATCGTCAAACGTGCATACTCCTCTAAAGTAGGAGTCAACTCTTGGGTCGCAAATCGGGAAAACTGCCTCTCTGATACCCAGTGCTCTAGCATGCCCTCCACGAATCTTGTGGGAACCTGAAACATCAACAGGGTCATAGTATGCTGTAATAGATGATCTACAGTCACTCTGTCTAATGGTGACATGCTATCATACCACGATCGCATACCAGATGCCACCAATAATGGTGGTCTATGATCAGTACGGCTAACTATCGAAGAAGACATCTGTATGAGTCGTGTCATAAGACCATCCAGGGGTCAATACTGAATATCTCTGGACATACATACATATTCATAAATATAATACATGCATGATGAATAATAGATGGCAATATGATGTAGGGAATAATAGTATATACATTCCTAAGTGCATCATCATCTAATACATCTCTATACAGCTAAAATATAGGGAAATGGAGGCATAGACACCCCTACATGGGGCCCACACCTTTGGCTCGGTCCATTTCGAGTTGCAAAGGAGGTTCACAAGCTAAAAAGGCCAAATTAGGAATAAAAACGCTATGCGATTGAGCGGAATAGCCTGAAATCCTGGTTTTCACAGGCCAAACTCTGGCTCCTCATATCACTCATTGGTATTCGCCTGAATACAAGGTACACTATACCGATGAGTGCAGCTTTTGCAAATCATGCTCGACAATACCTCACACAGGTCTGATGTCGCCAAATGCAGGGTCATAACCCTAAAACATGTATCCCCGGCGGGGGTCACAACGCAAACTTTCAAACATCCAAGTATCCCCGGCGGGGGTCACAACGTGGGATTTCATTGATAAAGTATCCCCGGCAGGGGTTACAATGCACTCTCAACCATTGATACACACATCAATGAAGGTCAAGCAACTTTGACGTCATTTCAACCGATGGCAAGTAAACCCATCAAAGCATCGAATGCCATTCGATGATCTTATCCATCAATGCACTTATCCACAACCTTCCCCGGCGGGGGTTACAACACCGAAGTCAAACATTGATAAAGTATCCCCGGTGGGAGTCACAACGTGATTCAACCATTGATATATGCATCAATGAAGGTCAAGCAGCTTTGACATACTCCCCAGCAAGGGTCACAACGCAATACAATCATTGATACACACGTCAATGAACGTCAAGTAGCCTTAACAGTTTGCCCAACAGGGACCTATCCGGTGATACACACATCAATGAAGGTTAGGCAGCCCTGACACTATACACTGTTGGTAGTAACTCCAACAAAGATCATGGTATATGCTGGTGACACAAACCAGAGAAGACCACCCTCATCAGAGAGGACCGATGATGGAATATGTTATACACATCCTCAAAACAGACAAAGATTTATCCCCATAGATCTCTTGCACACGAGAGGCACCTCTATGGATTAGAAGTCTGTATCAAGGATCCATGACTTTGGTGATAGCCCCAACGTCAACATCCTTGAAGACTTGGATCGAATGTCCAAGACATTACTGATTTTCATCCCCGACAGGATTAACAGGGAACCGACAATCATTCATTCATACATCATACATTTGCATCATGTTGCTACACATAACATCATGTTTATCTTGTTTCATTTCAACTGTCTAGGATTATTTATCCTATCCATGCCTTGCATTGCACGAATATGATAAAGAAGGGCATCTGTAGACACTCAAAATTTTCTGCACACCTGTTACTAACATTGCAGGGGGGCAGATTTGTCTTTCGGTGATAACCCTGGAAGACAGTTAACATCCATTCCGGATACTACCGAAAGTTTAGTCTTAACCTCGGAACACACACTGGGAATATCTATTCCAACCTCGAAGATAACCCTGAGTTTCATCCTTGGAGATAACCCCAAGGAATATTGTTGAAGTTCCGGCAATAACTCCAGAAATGCTTGTCTCAAATGTATGCGATCAGCTTCAATCTCAGACCTCCTACCGAGGCACTCATACCAAAGACCCGGAGCTAACACCGGGAAGACAGGCATAGTTATAGATGACCTTACGGAATTCAAACACTTGCAGCAGTCCAATCTCAGATGTAACCCTGAGCAACGTCTGCTATCAGCTCAAACCGGAGATAACCCCGGTGAGGAGTCAAACTGTCATCTTGCCACCTTAACCCCTGCGCGCCATCTCAACACTTCATAATTACATACAACAATGTCCCACAAGAGCCAAGGAGTTCCAATCCAGAGTGACTATTACGCGTGGCAGCACACCGGATAGAATTTGAAGCTTGAAGACCATGGGCATGGTCCCCTCTTCCTAACTTCGTACAACCTCTAATCCCACGTCATGGCATAACTCTCGACAAAAGCAGTCCGAAGAAGGTCTTGTACACCTCGTTCGGATGCTTGGATTGAAGTTCTGCAAGTTTGAGCGGATATCACAGTGCACGAGTACACGTACTTTGAGACAACAGGACCCGTGGAGCTCGAGTGGCAGCAGGTGCAGTGCATCTGTGGGCGGCTGCAGTACACTGCGACCACACCCTCTATAAATAGAGGGCTTGGGGTGGACATATTCAAAAAAGAAAAAAGGTGAGGAAGCCATGTCCAATTTTCTCTGTACACACCCCATATTGAGTGGTTTCTCATTTTAAACACCTGTTAGCTCACATATAGCTATATTTTACCGGCAGGAGCTGAGTGTTTATGCATCTAGAGTCATAGAAGCCTGCTTTGGCAGCCCACTGTAAGCCTTCTCACACTCTATAAAGCCTTTTTCTTCGTATGCCTGGACTTTGGTCCATGGTTTTAATTTCTGTCTGTATATATATACTTATATATGTATATATTTATTTATGGACTAACATTATTGAGTTATGCCTCGATTGAGCCTAGACTTATGTCTGGAGCACTTACTTGCTTATATATATATACTTATATATATAAACTGTTGTCGACTATATACGATGAGCACAGATTTTACATCAAGACATTTACTTACTTATATTATATATATATATATATATATATATATATATATATATATAAATTGTTGTCATACTCTGCCATTCGATGAGCTTTCGGTTTTATATCCTATATGCGCGCTTATATATATATATATATATATATATATATATATATATATATATATTGTGACACCCCCAAAATAGGTATACATCACCCATCTTGGGTCGCCAGAAAATACACTACTGACAACTTCATTTATACAACTGTCGTGCAAAATACGATGACAAGTATACTGTGAGTTTTAATACAAATGTATGTAACTCTCTTGGTGCCTCGACCACAACCTTACAATGGTACGTTACATAAAAGTACAGTCAAAAACTGTTTTAGAAATTAAAATCTTTGTGAAGTGCTCAAGGAAACCTTCGTACATAGGAGGCCATGAATCTAAGTTATGATAGATATCATATATCCAAAGAATTATCCTTGGTTGACCCAATAGACCATAAAGAAAAATGAGAAGATTACTATCATGTTCCTTCCAATGGTCAGTCTTCTCCTGACATATAACTATCTCCACTGTCTCCAAGTGAAAATTATATTTCAAATAAACTCCAAGATCATATAGGTGGTGTGTGACACCCCCAAAACGGGTATTCATCACCCATCTTGAGTCGCCAAATACATGGTACAAAATTCAAATACAACTTAATAATACAACTGTCGTGTAAAATACGACAAAACATAATCTAAGAGTTTTAATACGTATATTATCATCTAGACAGTAGACAAACTCAAAGGAGTCCTCATTACATTTATTGTCATACTATTTAATCAGAATAGTGAGGACTACTAATGCTATCATCTGAACCGTCACTCCTTTCCCCGACTCGTCCCGCCTATTTTCTCATTTTCAAGAGAACAAAGTTGAAAGAAAGGGTGAGCTCAACTAGCCCAAAGAAGAAATATTATGACTAAGATAATGCGTAATAAATTATCAATAGTCTTCAACAATGTTAAACCGATAAAATACAATAGACATCAAGTTTAAGCGCAGGTAACCAAAGAATCCATTAAAAGAGTCAAGTAGAGAATAAAACCTACTATCTTTTATGATTTAAAAAAGTTTTCATCAATTTTTATCGCTGAGACTCAGCTTAATAAATAAACCGCATCATCGAATCATCCCTGTACTACGGGCCAAGGATATTCATTAAATCATCAATGGTCGTGACTATACCGAATAATCCCTGGTCATAATCATACCAAGTCAATCTCTGCACCAACTCCCCTAATAGTAACTCATGAATAGTAACTCATGAATAGTAACTCGTGAATAGTACTCCAACACGAAAAGTGCCCTAAATACCCGATTGAACAATATAATTTCCAAACATCAATTATTATCAAAATAAATGTCGATTTCTACTAACACAAATAATCCGAACACAATGGAACTATCAGATTCATCTTTAATCAACACGAAGTTATTCATCATTAATATTATAACTCACAATATTTAACAACCAGGTCGTTCCCAGGAAAGAGGGGGCTTTCCAATAAGGATTTCTCCCTATTGGCGTGCAATTAGGTGACCAAACCTCTCATTGGCAGAACTTCTTGACATTGTAAATATTGCAATTTAATAATATGAATAACTTTGTCGTCTCAATTATTGATTTAATAATATATCATATAACGCAGAAGATACTGTGACAATAATCGAATCAATAATATGAGAGATATGATGCATCAATTACTGTAGCAATAATTGAGTATAACTGAGTGACTTCTCATGTAAGCATCAATAACCAATACCGTATGCCACTATGCAACCACGTGTATTACTGTACTTTTACTACCGGGTAGTTCAACAGTATTAACGGTAAAACCTCCGTCGTTATTTTCATAAAATATTTTAGTCATTTTCTAACTACGACCGTACTTCCGTTGTATGGTCCACCAATGATTATGCCGTCGTACGAATATTCCTTGACAAAAAGAATATTCCCCGGCCAAACGAATATTATATAACAACTTGCGTACTTTGCAAAATTTTGAGAAATTTAAATCTTTATTCATAAAATCTGGGGTCTCACAATCTCCCCTCCTTATGAAATTTCGCTCTCGAAATTTACGTATGTACCTGGTATGCCGAACAAATGAGGATACCTTGACTTTATTTTAGATTCTAACTCCTGAGGTATAACCTTTGAGTGTTGAATACGATCCTTCTTATCCAAGATTTTAACACGTATCTCCTCATACGTTAAATTATTCGCTATCTCGTCCGGTTCTAAATCAATAATGTGGTTCGAGTCATCCACATATTTACGTAACATCGGTACGTGATAAATGTTATAAACACGCGATATACTTGGCGGTAAAACGAGTCTATAAGCCACGGTTCCTACTCGATCGAGGATTTTAAATGGGCCAATTAAATCGAGGTTTGAGATTTCCTCTCTTCGTCGATTCTTGCTTCTAGAATAACGCCCTCTTGAACCTTCGTCTTCACGTTCATCGGCTCTGAGTATGTAGCTTGCACAATTTTAACTTTATCGACTAAAGTCGATTCTAATCATATATTCGTTATCTTCACGTAGGTCCCTAGAGTCTTTAACTCTATCTTCATCATTTGTAAGTTATACGAAATGGGTCTTTGTGTTAACAACTTCGCACTCATAAACGCATACGATCTTCTACTCAACACGTCAGCTACCACGTTCGCTTTCCCACAATGGTATTTAATGGTACGATCGTAATCTTCAACAACTCGAGCCAACGTCTTTGGCACACATTACGTTCGTTTTGGGTGAAGAAAATATTTGAGGATTTTAGAAATGGGTTTTGTACTGGGGTAAATACAAAATTCAATTTCACGCTTTAAGTAGGATAAGAAGTCTTTCAAGAATACGTCAGGAAATTTATTAACAATAGAAATATCATTCAAAACTGTGACTCTCATCCAAGACTTGGATATCACATGTAATGAAGGTTTTTCCTAATGGAGCTTCAATCGATAAGTCAAAGTCTATTCTCTCCGGAGTCAAATTTAAACATTGAACGTAAGCAAGAGAGATAAAAGAATGGGTAGAACCGGTATCTAATAAGGTATTGACTTTGGAAAAATTTATAATTAACTAACCCGTGCTAACTTCGTTTGGGTTACTCATTTTTTGAGAAGTCATGAAAACGCTCTTCCTGAAACCACCAACTTTATTTTGTGCGTATCCGCCTTTGGTGCCACCGTCCCAGCTGGACTTGACTTCACTATACGAAAAAATTGAGCTAAATGACCTTCTCTTCTTGAAATTTCCACTTCTATTATCTTGGCCATGATTACCACCGAAGTGGTTACCATTCTTGGCATGATAATTTCCCCCCATGATAGTTATCATTGTTATGATGGTCGTTGCCATTTAGACGATTATTATCGTGTTGTTGTGGTCGTTGCCTTTTTGGTTGTGTCGACTCATTATTGCGCCCAATAATCGAGCCCTATTCACAACATCTGAATATAAATAAAGTTTGTGAGAAATGAGATATGACGATATCGAAGTTTCAAACCTCTTAGAAACATTCGTCGTCATTCGCCTCCTCATTATCGACTAAATGGGATGCCAACCGGGATAACTCGCAAGCTTAGCCTTCAGATCGCGATATGATCATATTATTTTGCTCCATTGCTTATCTCAACATTTTCGATGCCATTTTCAAACCTTTGTCACAAAATAAGGGTTAATTAACATAACACATATTATCCCTATACCCAATGAGACCAAATAAACTTAGGTGTAGGTCACTAGCGAAGGAATTCTGTCTCTCCCTCCTAGTTCTTGTCTCACATCTCACCAGAGATCATATCCCTAAGCTTTGATACCAATGTGGACGCGCCCAAAACAGTATTCATCACCCATCTTGAGTCGCCAAATACATGGTACAAAATTCAAATACAACTTAATAATACAACTGTCATGTAAAATACGACAAAACATAATCTAAGAGTTTTAATACGTATATTGTCATCTAGACAGTATTCAAACTCAAAGGAGTCCTCATTACATTTATTGTCATACTATTTAATTAGAATAGTGAGGACTACTAATGCTATCATCTCGAAATCACTCCTTTCCCGACTCGGCCCCAAATTTATATTCTCATTTTCAAGAGAAAAAGGAAAGAAAGGGTGAGCTCAACTAGCCCAAAGAAGAAATATTATGACTAAGATAATGCGTAATAAATTATCAATAGTCTTCAACAATGTTAAACCGATAAAATACACAGACATCAAGTTTAATCATAATGAACCAAAGAATCCATTAAAAGAGTCAAGTAGAGAATAAAACCTACTATCTTTTATGATTTAAAAAATTCTCATCAATTTTTATCACTGAGACTCAACTTAATAAATAAACCGCATCATCGAATCATCCCTGCATTACGGGCCAAGGATATTCATTAAATCATCAATGGTCATGACTATACCGAATAATCCCTGGTCATAATCATACCAAGTCCATCTCTGCACGTAAGCCAAAGATATACAACAAGAAAACCAATAATCAACAATCCATCTTTGCACGTAAGCCAAAGATATATAATTCAATAATCAACAGTCCATCTTCGCACGTAAGCCAAAGATAACTTTCATCACCATATAAGCATGAGGATGATGATAGTGATATAAGCATTAATCAAACTAAAACAAGGATAAATATTAAAAACATTAATTTTATCCAAATATTATCCATCACGTAAATAACTCATAATCTAATATTGTTAATATTATAATAATATTTTAATCACCTCTTAAACTTATAAATAATTTATTTTAATTGTTTACACTTCATCAAATAATGCATTTAGTCATTCAAAAATGCCATACTCATAAGATTTCATCACCAATGATCAAATCCCTTATCAACAATCTACATATACCTTATATAGGATTTTCAAGCCATAAAATCCTATTTTTCAGCTTTGTTACTTCACATAACATATTTAACTCATATGTTCATAACTAAACCATTTTCATGAAAAATACCAAATCAATTCCAAAAATATTTCTTTTCTGGGATTTAGCATAATATAGTCCCATAAAGAACATATATTTTTCTCGGAATTTTAAAAAATCATTTACTATTTTTCAAAAATTAATTTCTAATTAATTCTTTAAGAAATTAGCTACCTCAAGTTTAACTCCAAAAATTCCCAAATCTTGGCAAACTCTTACATATGTTAACGTGAGCTTCCAGTTTAAATTTCATGATCATCGGAGTTATAGAACTCCGGTTATAGCATTTTTTGTCAGAAAAACCTAAATATTGAAATGGTCATAACTTGCTCATTTTAAGTCGGAATGAGCTCATTTTTGGACATGATGTTCTTTATACCATATACTTTCATGTCCCAAAAGGCTGGAAGTTTTCTCACAAATTAAGTGGCCAAAACCACCCTTTTAAAAATCTGGGCAGTAGCATTTTCGGTATTTGCAGCTTTTGACTCCTTTGCTAAAATTAGTCCACACGAAAATCTACAACACCTTTTACAGTGATTCCACTTGGAGATGCTACAAAACTCATAGATCTAACTCTAGAACTTGACCACACCCAAAAATTCAAAATATAATAGGAGATATGGTCAATTGAATTTTATCTTCTATTTTCACCAAAATCTGATTTTCAACCCTTTGTGATTTCTAAGAAACTTTCATGTTTTCACATAATAACCAACATAACTAATCATAACACTTACTAATACTTCATATACCCACAATTTTCATCAGTCCAATACTTTTATTATGACTCTCATCATAATCAACGTAACCAGATTATTTCCACAATTTAATAAGGAGTGAATACGAAGGATCATTCACTATGCATGTGGTAATCCACTTATACAGGTTATTCCAACAGAATAATAAAGAATGGAATAACAGAAGGATTCACCATGCATGCAATAGAGACCACACAAACAGGTTATTCCCAACAAAATAATAAAGATCGAACTCAGTCCCATGTGAAACGCATTGCATGTGATATTCAAATGTAATAATAAAGAATGGAATAACAATGTAAATCACAATGCATGAGGTACGTCAGATAAACAAAAGTTATTCCAAAGAATAATAAATAACGGAACTGTGTCAAAGTAAATTACGAACGACAGGATGTCCCAATGTAATAATAAAGAATGGAATAACAACAAAAATCACCATGCATGCGCAGATTGCAGATGTACAAAGTTATTCCAATGTAATAATAAATGATGGAACCAGTCCGGCGTAAAAACGCATGCAGATAGGATATTCCGATAGAATAATAAATGCGAGAATAATAAATAATGGAACCAGTCCCACGAAAACGCATGCATGTGATATTTCGACGAGAATAATAAATGTAAATAATAAATAATGGAACTGTGTCAAAGAAATTAATAATCGATGTGATATTCCAATGTAATAATAAAGAATGGAATAATAGAAGAATTTCACCATGTATGCAAGACTTCAGATAAACAAAGTTATTCCAACATAATAATGAAGAATTGAATAACAACTCTTACGAGTATTGAAAGAAAGTAATTCTCTTCATGAATACGAAAGAATAATCCCCCTTACAGGTACAACAAATAATATCCCTTACCTTAGAATTAAGCTGGATACTGGAATAGAAATGTAGCAGACTTCTCTTCTTCTTTCCCTCTATAGATTTCTCTCTATAATAATGGCTCTAAAGATTTAGTGAATTGGTGAGAAATGAAAGAAGAATGAGCTTCTATTTATAGGAAAATATAGTTTCGATAATTGTACATTTTGGGGCTCGAAATATTACCATACAATACCTCCAACTTTTCTTTCATTTTTAATTTAGTCCTGCAAGTATTATCAATCTTGCACCAACTCCCCTAATAGTAAATCATGTGAATCAATAGTAAAATCATGTGACTCAATAGAAAATCATGTGACTTAATAGTTCTAAACATGTGAAAAAAATTAATTACAATATAGTACCTCCATCTATACCTCCATCTTTAACTTAGTCATGCAAGTATCATCAATCTTACACCGACTCCCCTAATAGTAAGTGAATGTGCCTCAATAGTAACTCGTGAATAGTAACTCATGAATAGTAACTCATGAATAATAACTCGTAAATAGTACTCCGACATAAAAAGTGCCCTAAATACCCGATTGAACAATATAATCTCCAGACATCAATTATTATCGAAATAAATGTTGATTTCTACTAACACAAATAATCCCAACACAATGGAACTATCAAATTCATCTTTAATCAACACGAACTTATTCATCATTAATATTATAACTCACAATATTTAACAATCAGGTCGTTCCCAGGAAAGAGGGGGCTTTCCAATAAGGATTTCTCCCTATTGGCGCGCAATTAGGTGACCAAACCTCTCATTGGCAGAACTTATAGACATTGTAAATATTGCAATTTAATAATATGAATAACTTTGTCGTCTCAATTATTGATTTAATAATATATTATATAACGCAGAAGATACTATGACAATAATCGAATCAATAATATAAGAGATATGATGCATCAATTACTGTAGCAATAATTGAGTATAACTGAGTGACTTCTCACGTAAGCATCAATAACCAATACCGTAGCCACTATGAAACCACACGACATCATTGTACTTTTACTAATGGGTAGTTCAACAAAGATAACGGTAAAACCTCCGCTGTTATTTTCATAAAATATTTTGTCATTTTTCTAACTACGATAGTATTTTCGTTGTAGGGGTCCACCAATGATTATTCCATCGCATTTAATATTCCCCGACAAAAGAATATTTCCTACTAAACTAATATTATATAACAACATTCGTATACTTTGCAAAATTTATAAATATTACCCACAACTATAATATTATATCAAATCCACACCATTATATTAAAAAAAAATATTTCGAGAAATTTAAATCTTTATTCATAAAATCTGGGGTCTCACATGGTGGTCGTAAATATACTCAGCAAGTGGATGTGCACAACCCTGTCTTATGATAACACGAGGTTGTATGTCATTAGACATTTTGTATGACAGTGGCAAAACACCCTTCCAAAGTTAGGTTCACCTCACCCTATTCGGTTCACCAAAATTAAATATCAAATAACGTATATAATACGACACACTTATCTAAACTTCTCAATAAAATTATTTCCATACTATTTAGGGAGAACCTCAACAGCTATAAACCACCGTTCTATTCCCCTGTTATCCCCGCTTGACTCGACAACACTCTTGTTACCTGAAAGGAATTGTGAAGCAAAAAGGGTGAGCACAACTAGCCCAGTAAAGAATATCATGACTAAGGATAATTAAATTATCAATAGCCTTCGTCAATAATAAATCAGAGATTTAGAACATATGGTAGATGATAAAACTTTTCAACCATAGTTGCAGCGGAACGAGCAATCCATTAAAATAGTCAAATAGACCATCAGGTCTATTATCTTCTCCATGTTAAAAGTCCACTAATAATGTTTTTTCCCTGTAACATCAATCAACAATTCCTGTCCACAATTATATGAATAACTCATAATCATAATTGTGATTCTGAATTCATTTTCGCACCCAGGATGAAGATAATTTACATCACCTATCTTCACCGGAAACATCAAAAATAATGGTTATACCAAATCACAATTCCTGCTCATAATCATACTAATAAATTCATCTTTGCACTAAGGCCAAAGATATACAACTATATAACCAATAATAAACAGTTCATCTTTGCACTACAAGCCAAAGATATACAATGGTAAAACCAATAATGCTGAGACTCAGCTTAATAGTATCACGACCACGAATTATCCATGCACTACGGGCCAAGGATATTCGTGTTTTCCATTACTACCATGATTATACCGAATAATCCTCGGCCATAATCATACCAAGTCCATCTATGCACCACGGGCCAAAGATGACTTTTACCACACCATTTATAACATTATTACCATGATTATCTTCGAATAATCCCTGGTCATAATCATATCAAGTCCATCTATGCACTACAGGCCACATATGACTTTCAACACAACACAAGCATGAGAATGATGACAATGATATAAGCATTAATCAAAGAAAACAAGGATAAATATTAAAGACTTTAAATTTATCCAAATATTATCAATCACTTAATGAACTCATAATCTAATATTATTAATATTATAACAATATTTTATTCACTTCTTAAACTTATAAATAAGTTATTTCAATTGTTTACACTTTACCAAATAATGCATTTAATCATTCAAAAATGCCATACTCATAAGATTTCATCACCAATGATCAAATCCCTCATCAAAAATCTGCATATACACTATATAGGATTTCCAAGCCATAAAATCCTATTCTCCAACTTTGTTACTTCACATAACATATTTAACTCATTTACTCGTAACTAGATCATTTTCATGGAAAATACCAAATCAGTTCCAAAAATATTTCTTTTCTGGGATTTAGTAGAATATAGTCCCATAATGAACATATATTTTTTTCGGAATTTTTAAAATTCATTTAGTATTTTTCAAAAATCAATTTCTAATTAATTCCTTAAGAAATTAGCTACCTCAAGTTTAACTCGTAAATTCCCCAAATTTTAAGGTGGTCTTACACATGTTAACGTGATCTTCAGTTTAAATTTCATGGTCATCGGAGTTATAGAACTCTGGTTATAGCGTTTTTCGTCAAAAAAACCTAAATATTGAAATGGTCATAACTTGCTCATTTTAAGTCGGAATGAGCTCATTTTTGGACAGGAGCTACTTTATACCATAAATTTTCATGTCCCAAAAGGCCGGAATTTTTCTCACAAATTAAGTGGCCTAAAATGCCCTTTTAAATTTCTGGGCAGTAGTTTTTTCCTAATTCGCAGCTTTTGACTCCTTTGCTAAAATCAGTTCACACGAAAATTTACAACACCTTTTATAGTGATTCCACTTGGATAAGTTAGAAAACTCATAGATCTATCTCTAGAACTTCACCACACTTACAAATTCAAAATATAATAGGAGATATGGTCAATTGAATTTCATGCTCCATTTTCACTAAAATCTGATTTTCAACCCTTTGTGATTTCTAAGAAACATTCATGTTTTCACATAATAACCAACATAACTCATCATGACAATGACATAATAATTCAATAAAACAAGTTCAAGAATTAATTTATCCAGGAACCAATAACATCCAAATTGTCAACATAATACTGCTTTGTGGAGAAAAATTCAAGAAT
This sequence comes from Panax ginseng, assembly GCA_020205605.1. Classification (NCBI taxonomy): domain Eukaryota; kingdom Viridiplantae; phylum Streptophyta; class Magnoliopsida; order Apiales; family Araliaceae; genus Panax; species Panax ginseng. Next base: position 90,688,231 of record CM035133.1, on the reverse strand, counting down.
GCTTAGAAGAATATTTCCACGAAAAGATACTAGATGAAGTGCAAATATTCAGGATATTCCACTAATTTCAAGGAATGTAGAAGCCAAAGCTTTAACCAACTGTGTATAATAGAATATATGAAACTGCAAATGGATTTTCGCCCGCCATGCGGTAATCCACGTAGACAGATCATTTCCATAATTTAATAAGGAATGAATACTAAGGATCATTCACCATGCATGTGGTAATCCACACAGACAGGTTATTCCAACAGAATAACAAAGAATGGAATAATAGAAGGATTCACCGTGCGTGCGATAAACTGCACAGACAGGTTATTCCCAATAGAATATTAAAGAATGGAACCAGGTCATGTGTAAACGCACAGACAGGATATTTCGACAGAATAATAAAGAAGCGGAACCGTGTCGAGCAAAATTACACTTGCCGACAGGATATTCCAACAGAATAATAAATAATGGAATAACAACAGAATTCACCATGCATGCGATAGACCGCACAGACAAGTTATTCAACCCCGGAGCTTCAAAGGTATAAGGGGTCAGCGCCACGGCTGGGCCAAGCAGTAACCATGCACGCCCATAGCGCCCCTGCACTCAAATACAACAAGCCCCAGCACCCTCGCGCTAACAATCAATAACTCTTGCCCAGGCACAGTGCCCTGACGCTCTACACCAAGCCAAATCCAGCGCCCCGACGCTGGGGGTCGATGTTAGCTTCTGATGCCTAGCGCCCCGACGCTCTCCTTCATGCCAAACCTAGCACCCCCACCGAGGGTCCCCTAAGATTTGAAGTGTAGCGCCCGGCTACCATTTACAAAAACAACCAGTAGCCTTTGCCAACTGGCGTCCGATTTAAGAATCCAATTGCAGTTAGAAATCTATTTGGTTTCCACCTTTTAACCCTTTAATCTCCTTCCCACGAATAAGACACTTCCCATATTTTTCTGGTAACTACTTTATTTTTTTTATTTGGGCTAATCGAGCAGTGCTATCTCACGCCTTGTTCACTTTCTCTTTCTACTCGACTTGCTTTGATACTTCTGTTGCCAAGGTGAGTTCTACTCTAACTCGATCTCCTTTGACGCTTTTCATACTGTAAGGTTTTGGGTATTTTGATTATATCATTGTGATTACATTCGTTGATACGAATAGGGCTCTGTATACTATGAATATAATATTTGCTGTATGTGATCTACTATTTGCCGATAAGGTGTTCGTTAAATTGCTTAGGTGACTGTCATTGTGAATTTTGTCCCTAGCCATGCATACCAATGACTTTCATTACACACTTGCACTTCACTTCTCACATGCATGGATCAAATAGTATATTAAGGAATTTTGGGCTGATCTTCATGGTTTCTTTCCCGAATTCACGCACCTTTATGGTTAGTGTTCTAGCAAATCTACACATGCACTGACTAGTTGATCTTGCATGAATGAAATTTTCACCTACATGTACTGACAAAGGGTTACCATATAGTTTGTTTGTCTATGTCAAAAAAATTTGGGATTCATTTTTTCTTCCTAACATTTTTGTACTAGTTGAATATGTTTTGGAAAAATGAGGCTAATCAGTTTCAATTTTGTACTTTCATGGTACTGTGTGCTTAACCACACCCCAACCATTCTACATAAAGCCATCCTACTTTGAAGTTTGGGGGTTGTGCTATGGTTACGTTCTTCCATGTCATATGTGTGCCCAAATTCTAATACGTGTATGTGTTTTCCATTGCAAAATATTCTAAATGGCTTGAAAGCGTCAATGGGAAGAGGGTTCTGGTTCCGCATCGGTTCCACCAAAATTTGACAGACGTAGGTTTGTGAGTGCCGCGGCCCAACAACGCTACAATTGTATAGCCACACGTTCGCTAGTACCAGAACGCGGGATAAGGCCTGACCAAACCAAAGACGGGGACATGGCTTTCATGATTGCTGAGAGAAATTGGTTCACACTCACCGAACAACCTAACTTGGCAATTATTGCAGTGGTTAAAGAGTTCTACGCCAATAATTCTGAGCACTTCCATTATGGAGTGTATGTGAGAGGCAAGACAGTTGAATTCGGCGAAGAGGACATTAATGGTTGTTACCAGCTACTGTTCGAGGGTCAACACAATGAATATGCCAGTTTTGTGAGCTAAGGACCGGACTATGACGTGATTATCCGCGAGCTTTGTCAACCAGGCACAACTTGGACAATGCATGAATGTGGCAGTATGACTTTCCCCACTACATGTTAGCAATGTCACTAAGGAAAGGGTCGTGCTGCTATATTCAATAGTTCAAGGCTTGAAGATGGATGTCGGCCTAATTATTCAGCAGTTTATTCTGAGAGCTGCACGAGGAGGTACTACGGGAGGGTTACCCCACCCTTTGTGCTTTATGTTCTAAGTTTGGGGTCAAATGGAAGTCGGATGAAATGATTCAGCCCCCAATATCGGTTTTAGACTATAAAATGATAAGTAGGTACCGGGTATGGACTGGTGGTGCAAATCACCGTGGATTGGGCTTTATAATTCCTCAAGCTACAGCTCCACAAGCTCTTGATCCACCTACTTATGGTCCCTCCTATGCATCACATCGTGGTGTTGTTCCCGATGCGGTTCAGTGCGAATTTGACTATTGGTTTTACAATATTGAAGCACAAAATATCCGTCTATCTGAACGCCAAGATGTGATCTACGGGTTTATAGTTGACTAGTTCAAGGCCCAGACTGCTATGTATGCTCAGATTTACCCTGGAGTGGATCTTAGTCATTTCGCTACTGCTCCTGTTATGTCTGTGTCTCCCCCTTCTGATCAAGAGATGAGCGACGATGAGGACGATGCACCCAAGGAATGAGCTCGTCAAGGAAGTCCTCTGTTTTGAATTGTTATATTTTTCTTCGAATGAGGACATTGCTCTTTATAAGTTTGGGGGTAGTTTAGTTTTATTTGCATTTTTAGGAGGCATGTTTATAGTAGGTTATGAGTATGTTTTAGTGGTTAAACTTGTTATTAAGTTTTAAGTTAAGTGTTGTATTTAATAGATCACATGATTCCAGCTGTTAAATAGTTTAAGTATATTCGGGGCCAATGACGAAACAGGAATTGCATAAACAAGTCTAGTACGGATTATTAAGCCTGTGATGTGATTTCTTGACGTGATTTAAATCTTTATTTGTTTGAAACTGATATTATCATGATAGCACATGTTAAGAAACGAATAGGTTGGCTGAGTAAGTTTAAATGGATAGATAATGGATTTCTAAAGGATAATGCCAGCTGAATGAAAGAATAACAAGAATAGGTGGTGATGGCTGAAATTAGACATGAATTTATGTTTGGGGGGAAATAATTGGGGTATATAAGCTTTATAAAAAAAATGTGGCTAGTCTTGTTTCGGGGCCTTTGTTACTTGAGTAAGTAAGCCCGAGGGAATGTCTCTACACCTAGCGCCCTAAGGTCTTAATGGTCTGGGAGTCGTTGGTCGAAAGCTCGCTAAGGGGTAGCACTGTTAGCCTAATGGAATGACACATTGCACAGTCATGGGAAATAAAAAAAAATATAATGAATAAAACGGGAAAATGTGCAAAAAGCCCACGTTAGAAAAAAATAAATAATAAATAAAATAAAAATAAAGCATAACTATTCCATCTTGATCCCTGGACTTTTATAAGTGTGTGATTTTAGCTGGATCTAGTTGTTGTGATAACACGGGATTTCGAATAATCCAAAATTTGCGAATAAATTTTTTATTTATTTAATATTGACATTGACTGTTAATATTGTACTGTGTAGACATAATGACCAATGATTGACTGGATAGGGTTTAAAATTTCTAAACCCTAATAAGGGATTAGAAACCCTAATCTCAGACCTAAAAACTCTAATGCACAGTTGGAAACCCTAATTGAAAGTCGGGAAACCCAAATTTTATATTCGGATTCCTAAACCCTAAATTAGGAAACCCTAATCCTAATTAGTAAGTCTTAATGTGTTTGATAACATTTAATGTAATTAGTAATCACTAATTATATTTTATCATCTTAATTTTCTATTATGAAAACCCTAATTTGAAAAATTGTGGAAACTAAAGTTTAACAACCTAAGGGTTAGAACCTTAGGGTTAAACCCTAAGGTTTTGTGCAATTGTCATGTATGTCATCAAAAATGTAATGCTAAAGACCAAAATGCCCTTTTAGTATATTTTATATATGTAAGTTGTAAATTTTTCCAAGAGATTTAGTTGGTAACCTAACCACTTGACTTTGTGACTTCTAGAAACTCAGCAAGCAGCCACAAATTGACAGCTAGTATTAGATCTAGCAACATATCACAATATATATAGATTTGAGAGAGAGAAAATCACATAATTTGCTTAATTTTCAACCAAGCTCCTAACAACTCCCTCTCACACAAAAACCTCTGAATTCATCAAGTGACTCAATCCCTAGAGCATCCCTTAGAACACCAAAAATCAGTTAAGGAGATTTAGATCAAAGCTTGGACTAGAAAAGGTATAAACCCTATCTTAACCTAGATCTTGTATGCTATGTTTAAATTTGTGTTTTTATGTTTATATAAGTGTTATAAGGTGTTTTATACCATAGATCCATAGCATCAAAGTGGGTAAAAAGTAGAATTTTTTAAAACTGAGTCTGACAGGTTTTTCTAAGCCATAGAACTGTCACATGTTATGATTTATGTTGATGTTATTGTAACTAGCTTGTAGTATGCTAGATGAACTATAGATCCATACCTCTAGGTCCCTTAAACAACAAAATATGTTGAACATAGTGGGTGGTCAAACTGGCCTATTCGATCACAGTAAGCGTTTCTGGAATTTCCAGAAATTGCATGAACAAGCTCTCTAACAGGGTTTGACCAGATCATATCTGGTGATTTAGTTGTTATTAGACTGAGTTGTTGTTATGTAATTGTTCCTTGGTATGAGTACTAGAGGTATGCACCAAAAACCCACTTGTTTGATGACCAAAACACCAAAATAATCGAGCATAAAACTGGACCCTCGAACTGCCTAGGTTTTTGGAAAACCCAGAAATCGTCTGACAGCAACTTTGGAGGCTTTGATCTCCATGTTGTGATGTCGTATGACCAAGTTGGTGATTGATAAGTGTAGTATTACGTTTCTACTACAATACTTAAGTCTTAGATGGCCCAGAAACAATTTGAGCAAAGAATTAAGGCTGGTCAAACCATGACCCTTGCTAACTAGAACTGTCAGTGTTCTTGAGTCAAGAATACTAAAGGTAACAGATAAGTGTCGCTATAGGCTTTAGCGACGGTTTAATTATTTTTAATTTTTGATTTTTCTGGAAATTAATAAAAAAAATAGAAATAAATTATAAAAAATTATTAAAAATGGTTTTAAAAATTATTTAAAATTATGAAAAATAATTTTTGACCAATTGGAATATTTTTCTTTAATAATTATAGTTATTCAAATATTAAAGATATTTAATTTATTTAATTAGTGTATTAAATAAATTAGAGAAAAATGATTTTAAATATTTATAATGCATTTAAAAAATATTTTGAGTTATAAAAAGTAACTTTTAATATTTTTAGAGAATTATCATTAATAATTTAATATTAATGATATTAGATTTATTTAATTATTATATTAAAGAAATGAATTAAAAATGGTTTTAATATTATAAAAATCATTTTAAAGAAGAATAATGTATTTAAAAATATTTTGAATTATAACATATAATATTCAATATTTTTAGAGAATTTTATTAATAAATTAATATTAATAATATTAGATTTATTTAATTATTATATTAAATAAATGAATTAAAAATGATTTTATTGATTTAAAATCATTTAAAAATGAGAAAAAATGATTTAAAAATATTTTAAGTTATAATTAATGATTTGGATAATAATTTCATTAATATTTAGAAATTAATGGTGATAATTTAAAATGATTTTAATTATTTTAAAAATCATTTAAGTAGAATATTGATGATTTAAAATATTTTAAGTTATTAAAAATAACTTTAATATTTTGACAAGTATGTCATTAATATTTTAATATTATTAAATATTAATGATGATAAGATTGTTTGATAATTAAATCATTTAAAAATGATTTAAGTGTTTGAAAAATTATTATAAATTATAATAATTACTTATAAATAATTAAAAGCTTCTGAAAAATATTATTATTGATATTTGACTTATCTAAAATAATATTGAAGCTTAGAAATCGAATTTACTTGATAATAACTATGTTAATTGTCGGATATGGTGATCAGAACACCGAAAATGGACCAAAGTCCAACCAGACTGAAATAGTTAGACTTGTTAGGTGTTTATATAGGTTATAAACACTGATGTGGCTATGTGGTAATGTGCATAAGAATAGGTTTGACTTTAAATTACAGTAATTCATGTTATGAAATATTGTGCTAATTGTGAGACCGACATTGTTGATTATAGGTTTTACGAACGCAGTTAATTATATCGTGTAGCAGTAATCAACTCGAAAGGCAAGTTTCCTAACTTGACTTGAGTTATTATATTTTTCAAGCATGATATTGAATAATTATTGATAGTTATTCACATCTATAATGATTGTTGTAATTCACACGTAGTGCAATTAAATCTTGTTCTATTATTTGACCTATTTATAAATCATGTCTTAGCTAATTGTTTTGGCGAGACTAATATTCGTTAAAGCATAAAATATTCTATTTATTATGAATTGAATTGTTATCGGAAGATATATGCCATTGATTTCGGCTAGATTAGTATTTTTATTAATTCTTGAAATCATAGTATTTCTTTGAAAGTAATCCAAACCATATTGTTGTGGTACAGATTCGTGAAGTAAGACTGAGATGAACAAATTTTAATGTCGTAAATCGACCTATGCTTTATTATTGAGTATTATGCATAATATAGGGTACAAAGGAGTTGGTCGCTCCAGGTACTTGCAGAAAAGTATAGTTTAGTTTTTATAACTAATTATATTCTTGTGGTAATTTAGTTTTAATAACTAAATGATTCCTCTATTATTTCATGATCCTCTGTGATCACTCAACATGAAATCTGGGTATATCCCACTTTATTGAAGATTGTTGCAGTATTGTTAATTCCTTTCATTCAATTGAATATTATTGAATCTTTGAAAGAATTATACTCTTTCATCTCGGATATGTTATTCAGTATGAAATATTAGAATGTTTTATTATTGAGATTGAATTATTATTCTCCTATCTCGAAATCGTTTGATTGTTGCTGAAGTTCTATACAAGCTAGACTCTTCTAATCATGATATATATATATATATATATATATATATATATATATCATTTATTGTATATTTTAACTTGCGGGGCAAAGTTGTTGCTCACCCTTGCTAAATAAAATATTTCAGCTAGGAACGATGAGGCCAGTGGGGCTAAGCAGAACAAAGGCAAAGGCATAGTGCTGGAGTAGTTTTATGTTAAGCATATTTACTATGTTATTTTGTAAACCCTTTTGGTATATCTAAAGGGTATGTTCGTAAGGTTAAGGTTAGATGACCTAGGATGATGTTGTTAACCTATTAATTAATGTTATGTAAGTTTATATCCTTCAATGAATGGGTAGTTAGATGTTATTATTATTATGGATCGTGAGCACCAAACTCGGGGGTCAGGTAACCCGGATTTGGGGGCGTCACAGGTTGGAATCAAAGCTGTAAGTTATAAACCTTAAGTGGGATGGGGAAACCCTAGGATTATAACCATAAGTGTGATAGAGAATACTTATTTAGAGTACTAAGTGAGAGATTGTTAAATGTATTCATAGTGAGATATGAGAACTCATAGTGTGAGAATTTCGTACTGGTGAAGTACTAATCAAGTTGTTTAAACTGATTGTAGGATGTCAGGAGAAGATAAGATGAGTATAGAGATGCCCGCGGCTGTTGCACCAATTCCATTAGCCGAGGTGCCAACTCAGAGTGAGTCAGTTGAGGAAGTTTTAAGAGACGAACATGCGGTAAATCTAGCAAGCGATCATGATGAGTACCCCGAGATGGAGCTGGATGAAGAGGAAGAAGTATATTCCAAAGAAACGAAGGTGGAGCAAGAAATAAAGATTAAAGATGGGGAAGAAGGCAAAGTAAAAATCGAAGAAGGTCAAGCATCTGCAGAAGTTCAAGACTCAAGGACTAAAGTACTTATTTTGGAGGAATTATGGAAGACAGAAAGAGCATTACGCGAGATGACAGAAGAACGATATAATCTGAAGGCACAAGTCGATAGAATGAGGGTTAAGTATAGTGTATTATCTAAAGATGTATGTAAGAAAAAGAACGGTAATAAAAGGAAAAAGAACTATGACAGTGACAACAACACAGAGAATTCTCATTCAAAGAAGAAACTAGTATGTGCCAAGTGTGGAAAGAACCATTTCGGGAAATGTATGTGGGGTAAGAATGTGTGTTACAATTGTGGTCAAGAAGGACATCTATCACCAAACTGTCCTAAACCAATGAAAGGAGGATGTTTTGCATGTGGTGGAACGTGTCATAGGGTTAAGAATTGTCCTAAAAGAAGACAGGTGAAGGGAGTGGACAGTAGGTAGTATAAGTTTAAGTGATAATATCTTTTGGTAGAAGATTATGATATTAAAAGTTGTAATATCAAGAACGATGAGTGAACATATGTAAATATATATGTTTGTATGAATGAAATCATTATTTTCTATATGAATATAAGATTAAGATTACTTTGTAAGTTCTTAAAACTCATACTTATGGTAAGTTCATGACTCATAATTATGTGAAATGTTTTGAACCCCTCAGCGAATGGACACCAAAGGTCTGACTAGGATAAGTTCATACACTCATATAATTGTGGCAAGTTTCTGAACTCATAAGTTTGGTAAGTTTGACGAACTGGGAATAGCTATGTGTGAATAGAGAATATCAACTTTCTGTGTAAAGTTCGAGAATTACAACTTTTGTTTAAAGTTGTGTTGTTAATCCTGATATTTATTAAAAAGGGATAGTAATATGTGTTAAGTATTAAATGTACTATGCACTATTTGAATAAATACGTAATTATATGAGAAATATGTGTTGAATGCTTATTGTATTAAGAATTTGTGAAGAAAAGAATTAATGTAAGATTTTTATTTAAATCAGATCATGCACTTTAGACGACAAAATCGAAATCAAAGAGAAAAGCGATTCGATGTAAATAATGAAGGAGGTCAAGTGACCCAATGCAAAACTTTTGCAAATATGATAAATTTGAAGCTATGGAAAATAGAGCTCCAATTTGCAAGAGGAAGAGCGAGAAATCAACCAACTGATAGATTAGCACATTTCAAGAACTTTAAAGCAGTAGGACCGCCTGAATTCAAAGGGACCACAGATCCGATTGAAGCCCAAACTTGGGTGAAGGAGATGGAGAAAGCATTCGTCATTGCGCGAGTGGCAGAAGAGCAGAAGATGACCTTTACAACATACTTAATGAAGGGAGAAGCTAATTATTGGTGGGAGACAAATCAGGCGAGAGACGGTATAGCAGTAGTAACCTGGACAAGGTTTAAGGAATTATTTTTCGAAAATTATTTCTCAGAAAGTATGCAAGCAAGAATGGAAGTAAACTTTTTGGAGTTGAAGCAGGAGAATATGTCGGTTACAGAATACGCTGCAAAATTCAACGAACTAGCGAGATTTGCTCCGCATCAGATGGACACTAAGGTACAAAAGGCACGAAGGTTTGAGAATGGACTGAAGTTAGCGTTATATAGCAAGGTAGCTATGTTGCAGATTAAGACATTTTTGGCCCTGTTGGAAGAAACAATCATCGCCGAAGGAGGAAGTGAAGCTGTGTCAAGGTATCATCAAGAAAAGAAGAAGAAGACTAACGAAGGAGGCAGCAGTGGAGGAAGTAATTTTAATAAGCGTAAGTGGAAGGACAATAATGAATTTGGAGACAAGTTAAGAGATAATAGAAAAAGAGGTGACCCATGTGCAAGTTGCGGTAAAAAGCATCCGGGAATATGTTTAAAGGGAAAAGGAGTGTGTTTTAACTGTGGACAAGAGGGACACATCTCTCCACATTGTCCAAGTCCAAAGAAGATATTAGATTGTTTTTCATGCGGATCGCTAGAACATCAAATTCGTAACTGTCCAAAGAAGAATACAGAAAGAGGAAGCAACAATAAAGGAAACAGTAGTGGAACACTAGCGATAAAAGGACCTGCTCAGCCGGGAAGACCTACAGCTCGTACATTCAATATGACGATGCAAGATGCAGTAGATGTTCAGGAGGTGGCCACATGTAACGATTTCGTTTAAAAATTTAAATTACGAGAGTAATCTTGGTTAGATACTACTGTGAATTATTTTCTTTCATGGACCCAAGTCACAGGTTAGAATATAAGACACAAATTAAAATTGTGTGGATAAGAAGGAATTGATGATACAACTTTAAAAGATTGTAGCGAATAAGAAAGCGGTGATTTCGAGGACGGAATCCTTTTAAGGAGGGGTGAATGTGATAACCCGGGATTTCGAATAATCCAAAATTTATGAATAAATTTTTTTTATTTAATATTGACTGTTAATATTATACTGTGTGGACTTAATGACCAATGATTGATTGGATAGGGTTTAAACTTTGTAAATCCTAACAAGGTATTAGAAACCCTAATCTCAGACCTAGAAACTCTAACGCACAGTTGGAAACCCTAATTGAAAGCTGGGAAACCCAAATTTTAAATCCAAATTCCTAAACCCTAAATTAGGAAACCCTAATCCTAATTAGTAAGTGTTAATGTGTTTGATAACATTTAATGTAATTAGTAATCACTAAGTATATTTTATCATCTTTATTTTCTATTATGAAAACCCTAATTTAAAAAATTATGGAAACTAAAGTTTTAAAACCTAAGGGTTAGAACCTTAGGGTTAAACCCTAAGGGTTTGTATAATTGTCATATATGTCATCAAAAATATATTGCTAAAGACCAAAATGCCCTTTTAGTATATTTTATCTATATAACATGTAAATTTTTCCAAGAGCTTTAGTTGGTAACCTAACCACTCGACTTTGCGACTTTTAGAAACTCAGCAAGCAGCCACAAATTGACGGCAAGCGTTAAATCTAGCAACATATCACAATATATATCGATTTGAGTGAGAGAAAATCACATAATTTGCTTATTTTTCAACCAAGCTCTTACCAACTCACTCTCACACAAAAACCTCCGAATTCATCAAGTGACTCAGTCCCTAGAACATCCCTTAGAACACCAAAAATCAGTTAAGGAGATTTTGATCAAAGCTTGTACTAGAAAATGTATAAACCCTATCTTAACCTAGATCTTGTATGTTGTAAGACCCCAACTTTTATGAATAAAGATGAATTTTCTATAAATATCATTTTTGAATATTAGGGAATAAATTTGATATAATGTTATAGTTGTGGGTAGTATTTATAAATTCTACAAAGTATGCAAGTTGTTATTTTATATTCGATTGGTCGGAGAATATTCGTTTTAGTAGGGAATATTCGTACAACGGCGCAATCATTGGTGGACCCCTAATGAAATTATTATTCGGATGAAGAAAATGACAAGAATATTTTATAAAAATAAATTGGAAGTTTTACCGAATTATCTTGTTGAACTACTTTCGGTAGTAAAAGAAATACGATGTCTGGCGTGGTTGCATAGTAGCACCCGATATTGATTATTAATGCTTACGTGAGAAGTCACTCAATTTTGTTTCAGTAATTGTTGCATAGTATCTCACGTTATTTTATTTAATTATTGTTAATATTTTATATATTATTAAATTAATAATTGAGATGACAGAGTTATTAATATTATTATTTGCAATATTAACGATGTCTAGAAGTTCTGTCAAGGAGAGGTTGGTCACCTAATTGCGCGCCAATAGGGAGAAATCCTTATTGGAAAGCCCCCTCTTTCCTGGAAACAACCTGGTCGATTAATATTGTGAATTATAATAATGATGATAAATGTTGTTAAAAATATTGATGGAATTTTATGAAGTATTTGTTGTAAACTTTTACTTATTATTTGGACCCCCATTTACCCATTTTTCAAAATAATCGGTAGAGTATATATATATATATATATGTATGTATTATATATATATGTATGAAAGGGACTTGTGGGGGTAGAATTGGAAAATGTGTGTGTGTACCGTGTGTGTAAGTTGAATTAATGGTGGGAAAATGTTCTGATGATAGTGATAAATGGATGAATTATGGATGGTTTTGTTCAAACCATGTGTTATATATATATATATATATATATATATATATATTATTCTTGTTTTACTCAATAATGGCTTTGAAATTCAAGTACCGATTATTGCAAAGGACATCCGTGATTTATAAAATTATTGTGTCCGTGATATTTTCTAAACAGTACCCCTTCAATTCTCCTATAAATAGGATGCTTAGTTAGAATTGAAATCACACCAGAAATTCAGAGAAAATTCTCTTCTATAATCTTAAACGTATTTCTTTAGAGTTTTAAGAAGCTTTGGGCGTAGTGCTAACTTTCTTAAAGAATATCCTCACCCTACCAGTTGGAATACTCTTCTTTTACGGTAAGGGGTATTTTTTTTTTCATATTCATGAAGAGAACTTCTGTTATTCCATTCTTTATTATTCATTGGAATAACTTTTCGTATATCATGTCTACCCTATACTTGGTGATTTACTGTTGTTATTCCATTCTTCATTATTATGTTGGAATATCATCGTGCAAATGCTTTTTCTGTTGGACACGGTTTTCGTCTTTATTATTACATTTGAATATCACATGCTCATGCGTTTTTCTGTGGGACGGTTCCGTTATTTATTATTACATTAGAATAACTCGTCATGCAAAGTACCGCATGCATGGTGATTTACATTGTTATTCAATCTTTATTATTACATTCGAATATCCCGCTTCGGTGCGTATTATGCGACTGACGGTTCCGTTAATTATTATTACATTGGAATAACCGCATACATGCAATCACCGTATGCATGGTGATTTCTTTTGTTATTCCATTCTTTATTATACTCGGTTGGTTAAAGTTTTGACTTTTATACTCCATGAAATTAGTGGAATATCCTTGATATTTGCGCTTCATCCAAAGATATCTTTTCATGGAAATATTCTTACGAGCATTCTTGAATTTTACTCTACAAAGAAGTATCATGTTGACAATTTGGACGTTATTAGTTCCTGAATAAATTAATTCTTGAACTTATTTTATTGAATTCTTATATCATTGTCATCATCCTCATATTTATATTTTGTTGAAAGTCATCTCGTGGCTGTAGTGCATAGATGGACTTGGTATGATTTGTGACCGTGTATTATTCGATTGTAATCATGGCCAGTAATGTTACAAATGATGTGGTAAAAGTCCTCATTGGCCCGTAGTGCATTGATGGACAGTTGTTGGCATGATCATGACCATTAATGAATACACAAATATCCTTGGTCCGTAGTGCATGGATAAATTATGATTGATTTACTAATGAATATCCTTCGTTGTAGTGCAGGGATGATGTGGATTATTTATTAAGCTGAGTCCCAGCGATAAAATTGATGAAAACATTTTAAATCATAAAAGATAGTAGATTTTATTCTCTACTTGACTATTTTAATGGATTGCATGTTCCGCTGCAGTTAAACTTGATGTCTATTATATTTTATTAGTATAACACTGTTGAAGACTAATGATAATTTATTCTGCATTATCTTAGTCATAATATGTCTTACTGGGCTAGTTGAGCTCACCCTTTCTTTCACTGTTCTCTTTAGGAAATGAGAACGTAGCCGGGACTAGTCGGGAAACGGAGTGACGGTCCAGATGATAGTATTAGTAGTCCTCACTATTTAGTTAAATAGTGTGACAATAAATGTAATGAGGACTTATTCTAATAGTGGATATTGTCTAGAAGACAATATTTGTATAAAAACTCATAGCTTTCTTGTTATATATTAAAGATTGTATCTGTTTTCTGTACCATATATTTGGCTACTCAGAATAGGTGATGTATACCTATTTGGGGGGCGTCACAGTTGGTATGAAAGCTTAGGGATATGATCCCTGGCTAAGATGTGAGACAAGAACTAGGAGGGGAGAGACGTCGAATTCCTTCGCTAGTATGACCTACCTAAGTTTATTTGATATTTAATTGGTCAGTTAGAGTATAGGGATAATATGTGATATGTTAATTAACCCTTGTTTTGTGGCAGTGTTTGAAAATGGCATCCGAGAATGTTGAGAACATCAATGGAGCACAGGAGACCGTTGAGTCTCCACAGATCAATAACCAGAAAAATATATATCAGGAAGGCGACAATCCTAATGCAAACAATAACACTGACCAAATGATGAATGATGGAATATTTAGAGGCTTTATGCAATTCATGCAACATCAGGCAAGAGCGGCTCCTATCCAAAATGCAAGTGGAAACACTGGCAACTCTCCGACGGTCACCGCTAAGCAGTTCAAGGAACTGGGACCACCAGAGTTTTTTGGAGAGCCAAAACCACTTAAGGCGGAGATGTGGATAAAGCGGATCAACAAGATATTTGATGTCTTGGGTTGCTCTGGAGGAGCAAAGGGTTCCCTTGCCACTTTTATATTGCGGGCAAGCGGTGATTCATGGTGGGAATCAGTAAAGCGTACTCAACCCGCCTTGATGAAGATGTCTTGGGAGAAGTTCAAGAAGCTGTTCAGCGACAAGTACTTTCCCGAAAAGTATTAAATCACATGAAAGAAGTAAAATTCATTAAGCTGGAGCAAAACAACATGGACCGTGTCGCGATCTGAAGCCAAGTTTGCCGAAATGTCCCGGTTTCGTCCCCATTTGGTTGATAATAAGGAGAGAATGATGCAAATGTTTTTAAGAGGTTTGAAACCCGAGATACGTCAATATCTTATCTCTCATAAACTGTGTTTGTATTTAGATGTTGTTAATAGGTGTTACTCGATTTCGCAACTGATAAACACGCGCAAGTATGCGCGGTCAACAAGTAATATAATGATAAGAGAGTTGTCGAACCCACGAGGAATTATCACTAATATCTACCAAGTACTGACTTTATATCGCCTCAGTCTTATTTAAACAATTAATTAAAATGATAAATTATGATTATAATTAATCAAAATAACAGAAAAACAAAACATAGATAGATAGATAAAGAGCTAAGAACACAATATCCACACACAAGCATTTTGTCAAACACTTGGCGTGCATCACTTTGTTCAAATCTCTTAACTCTCTTTATGATCATGGCGGCCACTATGAATTGGAAATACATAAATTATGCATATACATAATCACATAAAGAACCAATTCGCATGACACCAATCAAAAAGAAAGCAAATTAGAAGTTTAATTCATAACAAATAAATCAAACTATTCCAAATATTAGGTAATCATCTAATGGATCATACAAGCATCAAAGAAAAGCTAGAAGTTTAATTCAATTCCTTGCCTCCATAGGTGTTACAAATGTTTGCATTAGATCCCCAAGAATGAGTTCCAGCTACTAGAGGAAAAAGAAAGAAAGAAAGGATGGCTTCCCTTAGTTGTTGGTTGAAGCTCCTCCATTGATGTTGTTGAAGCTCCCACCATTGATCCTCCTTGAAGCTCTTGAAGAGCCATGGCCAAGAGCCATGGCCTCCCTCTTCTCCAAGCCACGCCTCTCTCTTTTTCTTCTCTAGGTTGCAAGTAGAAATGGAAGATTATGTTTTTGGGTCATTAGGTAGAGCATTTAATAGCTGAAAACTGTCCAAAATTAGGTATCAATGGCTGCTGACTTTCATGATTTGGCTTGAGCGAGGTGCTGCTGACGTGGAAAAGGGGTGAGCTCTCTTGTTTTTTGGTAACTGCGGTACAGGAAATACTAGCAAGTCGTCTTTTTGACAGCCGGCTTATTTTCAGCTTGAACATCTGTTGGGAAAATAGCCATAACTTCTTCATACGAACTCCGATTGAGGAGATTCAAGATGATCCGGAAAGAGGAGACGTAGATCTACAACTTTAATTCTTTGAGTTCTTCGAAATAATGGCTGGAGAAATGCTCAAATTGGCCTTGAAGTGACTGCTATGCAAATAGCAATTAGTTACACGACCCTTTCCTTAGTTACATTGCTAACATGTGTGCATGTCATCAAGTTTGCGCATATGAAGGCGTACCAAGCCTTTCCATATAAACTGAGGCGCGAGTGGGGGAAAGTCATGCTGCCACATTCATGCATTGTCCAAGTTGTGCCTGGTTGACAAAGCTTGCGGATAATCATGTCATAGTCCGGTCCTTGGCTCACAAAACTGGCATATTCATTGTGTTGACCCTCCAACGCCAGCTGGTAACAACCATTAATGTCCTCTTCTCCGAATTCAACTGTCTTGCCTCTCACATACACTCCATAATGGAAGTGCTCAGAAACATTGACGTAGAACTCTTTAACCACTGCAATAACTATCGGGTCAGATTGTTCGGTGAGTGTGAACCAATTTCTCTCAGTAATCATGACAGCCATGTCCTCGTCTTTTGTTTGGTGGGGCCTTAACCCTCGTTCCGATACTAGCGAACGTGTGGCCATGCGATTATAGCGTTCTTGGGCCGCGACACTCACGAACCTACGACTGTCAAATTTTGGTGGAACCGATGCGAAACTAGAACCCTCTCCCCGTTGATGCTTTAAAGCCATTTAGACTATTCTGCAATGGAAAACACATACACGTATTAGGATTTGGGCACAAATATGACATGGAAGCACGTAACCATAGCACGACCCCCAAACTTCAAAGTAGGATGGCTTTATGTAAAATGGTTGGGGGTGTGGTTAGGCACACAGTAGCATGAATGTACATAATTGAAACCGATTACCCTCATTTGTCCAAAACATATTCAACTAGTACAAATGTGTCAGGAAGAACAAATGAATCCAAATTTTTTTTGACATAGACAAACAAACTATATGGTAACCCTTTGTCAGTACATGTAGGCAAAAATTTCATTCATGCAAGATCAACTAGTCAGTGCATGTGTAGATTTGCTAGAACACTAACCATAAAGGTGTGTGAATTCATGAAAGAAACCATGAACATCGGCCCAAAATTCCTTGATATACTATTCGACCCATGCATGTGAGAAGTGAGGTTCCAGTGTGTAATGAAAGTCATTGGTATGCATGGCTAGGGACGAAATTCACAATGACAATCACCTAAGCAATTTAACGGACACCTTATGGGAAAATAGTAGATCACATACAACACAGATTATATTCATAGCATAAAGAGCCCTATTCGGATCAACGAATTTAATCACAATAATGTAATCAAAATACCCAAAACCTTACGGTATGACAAACATCAGAGGAGATCTAGTTAGAGTAGAACTCACCTTGGCAACAGAAGTATTAGAGCAAGTCGAGTAGAAAGAGAAAGTGAACAAGGCGTGAGATAGCACTACTCGATTAGCCCAAAAAAAATAATTAAAGAAGTAGTTACAAGAAAAAATATGGTAAGTGTCTTAATCGTGGGAAGGAGATTAAAGCGTTAAAAGGTGGAAACCAAATAGATTTCTAACTGCAATTGGACTCTAAAATCGGACCCCAGCACCGGGGCGCTGGGTTGTGCTTGTAAATGGGCACCGGGGCGCTACACTTCAGAATCTGGTAAGGACCCTAAGCGCCAGGGCGCTAGGTTTGGCATGAAAGAGAGCGCCGGGGCGCTAGATTTGGCTTTGTGGAGAGTGTCGGGGCGCTGTGCCTGGGCACGAGTTACTAATTGCTAGCGCGGGGGCGTTGGGGCTTGCTGTATTTGAGTGCATGGGCGCTATGGGCGTGCATGGTTACTGTTTAACCGCGTCGAGGCGCTAACCCCTTAAACCTTTGAAGCGCCAGGGCACTCACCCTTATTCCCTTGTCCATCTGACTTTCTTTACCTAGCAGCTTGAGCAATATGGAGACCTAGCTGTAAACAAACAAGACCTCGTTATTATTATACTAAAATAGCATGCAATTAAATTGAAGGACATTAAATACTTAAAAGAGGAATAAGGTACACTGAAATAAATTAAAAAAAATAAAATAAATAATAAATAAAAACTCTTGGGGTTGCCTCCCCATAGCGCTTGGTTTATAGTCGTCAGTCTGACTCTGCTGTGTTGCTCAATTGTCCACTAGATCAGAAAGATGCATTATCGTAGGTTGACGATCGATGGTTCCACTCCAATAATGCTTAAGTCGTTGGCCATTAACCTTGAATGTTCGCTTTGAATTAGGTTCTTTAACTTCAACAGCTCCGTGTGGAGCAACAGATATAACCACGAACAACCCTGACCAACGAGATTTAATTTACTAGGAAATAACCTTAATCTAGAGTTAAAAAGCAATACTTGTTGTCCTAGTTCAAACTCCCGATCAATAATTCTCTTATCGTGCCATGTTTTGACTTTCTCATAAGCATTATGTCGGAATTCATCCATCTCATTTAATTATAGCAGCCGTTTCTCACCAGCTGATTGTAAATCAAAATTTAGCTTACGAATTGCCCAGTATGGATTATGTTCTAACTCTAACGGAAGATGACACGCCTTTCCATAGATCATCCTGTAAGGTGACATGCCGATAGGGTTCTTGTAAGCGGTTCGATATGCCCATAAGACATCATCCAATCGCATTGCCCAATCTTTTCATGACGAATTCACAACTTTCTCCAAGATGCGTTTGACTTCCCTATTTGAGACTTTCGCTTGACCATTAGTTTGGGGATGATACGCCGCCACAATCTTATGTCGAACCCCATACTTGGTGAGCAATTTAGTGAACTGCTTATTACAAAAGTGAGTGCCCTCGTCACTAATTATAGCTCGCGATGTACCAAATCGCGTAAACATATTTTTTTCTCAAGAACCATAGTACCACCTTGGCATCATTAGTTGATAAGGCTGTAGCTTCGACCCATTTTGAAACATAGTCTACCGCCAACAAAATGTACTTATTATTGAAGGATGATGGGAAGGGTCCCATGAGGTCAATTCCCAACACATCGAATAAGTGAACCTCCAAAATGGAGCTGAGTGGAATTTCATTGTGTTTGGAGATATTGCCTACTCGTTAACACCGATCACACTTTAACACATACAGATATACGTCTTTAAACAGGGAAGGATAGAAAAATCCTGACTGCAACACTTTGGTTGATGTCCTATCACCCGCTTAGTGACCTCCATAATTTGATGAGTGGAAACGACCTAATATGATATTCATCTCCTCATGTGGTACACATCGTCTAATCATTTTATCCACACTAGTCTTAAAAAGAAATGGTTCTTCCCTAAAGTATTGTCAGACATCGTGGAGGAACTTTTTTCGTTGTTGTGAGTTCAAATCCGGAGGTAACATATTACTAACTAAATGATTCACATAATCTGCATACCATGGCACTGTCGTTGTTACTTGAAGAAGTTGTTCATCGGGAAACATCTCATTGATCACGACTTTGTCTTTTTGCTGAACCTCTGCATTTTCTAATCGCAAAAGATGATCTGCCACCCGGTTTTCAGTGCCTTTCTATCTCTGATCTCTAAATCAAATTCTTATAGCAAAAACACCCACCGTATTAACCGCGATTTGGCATCCTTCTTCTCAATCAAATACTTAGTAGCTGAATGATCAGTGTAGATAATTACCTTGGTCCCTATTAGATATGCTCTGAACTTGTCGAAGGCAAATACTACTACAAGTAATTCTTTTTTTGTGGTAGTGTAATTCAACTGAGCATCCGTCAACATGTTGCTGGAGTAGTATATAGTGTTAAAATTTTTGTCTCGGCGTTGTCCCAATACTGCTCCAACTGCGTAGTCACTGGCGTCACACATCAATTCAAATGGTAAAGTCCAGTCGGGAGCCACTATGATTGGAGATGAGATGAATTTATTCTTCAATATTTTGAAAGCGTCTAAACACAACTGATCCATCTTAAACGGCACATCTTTCTCCAAGAGGGAACATAAGGGTTTGGAAATTTTGGAAAAATCTTTAATAAATCGTCTATAGAAACCCGCGTGTCCCAAGAAGCTCCGTATTCCCTTCACAGATATAGGAGGAGGTAGTTTCTCAATCATCTCGATTTTGGCTCTATCAACCTCTAGCCCTGCTACAGTAACCTAATGCCCTAGAATTATCTCTTCTTGCACTATGAAGTGACACTTTTCCCAATTAAGAACCAGATTCGTCTCCACACAACGCTGCAATACTAAAACCAAATTCTTCAAGCATAAGTCAAAACTATCACCAAATACGGAGAAGTCATCCATGTACACCTCCAAGTTATGTTCTACTATATATGAGAAGATGGCCATCATGCATCGTTGAAAAGTTGCCAGAGCATTGTACAAACCAAATGACATACGCCGGAATGCAAACGTACCATAAGGGCATGTGAACGTGGTTTTTTTCTTGATCTTCCAGGGCTATGGCAATCTGATTATTTCCGGAATATCCATCCAATAGACAATAAAAGCGATGTCCGCTTGACCTATCATTCAACGATATCGATTAATGAATGGCAGTGAGGAAAGTGATCCTTGCGTGTGGATTTATTCAGTTTGCGGTAATCCATACATACTCTCTAGCCTGTAACTGTTCTAGTGGGGATGAGTTCATTCATCTTATTTTTCACTACCATCATTCCCCCTTTCTTTGGTACGCACTGTACAGGACTTACCCATGAACTGTCCGAGATTGGATAAATAATACCAGCATCCAACCATTTTATGATCTCTTTTTTCACCACTTCCTTCATAATAGGATTCAACCTTCTTTGTTGCTTAATGGTTAGTTTTTCTCCCTCTTCCAATAAGATATTGTGCATAAAAAATGATGGACTAATTCCCTGAATATCTGCTATAGTCCATCCATTAGCTATTTTGAACTCTCGCATTTAATAATTTTTCTTTTTCTGTGTCAGTCAAATCTTGCGATACAATATTTGGTAGGGTGTCATCTTTTCCTAAATAGGCATACTACAAATGAGATGGTAGAGGTTTTAATTCCAACACTGGTGACTCTTCTATCGATGGCTTAAACTTTTTCTCTTCTGTTTCGGGCCGATCAAGAATGTCGAATGGTTGTTTAAAATTCCTGGAAGCTGGTACTGCATCTAGCCATTTGACATACCCAATTTCCTCCTCAATATTATAGTCGTCCATCCCGAGCAAAACAGATTCAAATGGATCATCCGAATAATGTCCACTGAGATTATGATTAACTATTTCGTCCATGAAATCTACCCGCAGACATTCACCCTCTTCTTTCGGAAATTGCATTGACTTGAATACATTAAAGGTTGCCTCTTGGTCTTCCACTCACATTGTTAATTCACTTTTTTGTACGTCAATCAAAGTTCTCCCCATTGCTAAGAATGG
The DNA here is from genome assembly GCA_020205605.1 of Panax ginseng. NCBI lineage: Eukaryota > Viridiplantae > Streptophyta > Magnoliopsida > Apiales > Araliaceae > Panax > Panax ginseng. The sequence goes on along the minus strand of CM035133.1, from coordinate 90,666,786 downwards.
ACGCCTGAGAATAATGGGAATTTCCCTGTCTACTTCACAATCCAAGATAAAGAAATCAGTCGGGAAGATAAATTTATCAACCTTTACTAAAACGTCTTCCATTATACCTCTCGGGTATGTAACGGATCGATCTGCCAACTGCAAACTGATATTTATTAGTTTTGGTGCCTTAAGTCCAAACTGGCTATAAACAGATAGCGGCATCAAATTTATGCTAGCCCCCAAATCACACAACGCTCTTCCCGAAAATTAATTACCAATCTCACATGGAATAGTAAAATTACTTGGATCTTTTAACTTCGGTGGTAATTTATTCTGAATAATTGCACTGCACTCTTCGGTTAACGCAACTATTTTAAACTCTCCCAATTTTCTTTTCTTCGACAAAACCTCTTTTATGAACTTGGCGTAACTCAGCATTTGTTCCAAGGCTTCTTCAAGGGGTATGTTGATATGCAGCTTTTTGAAAATATCCAAAAAACTTGAAAACTACTTATCTAACTTGGATTTTTGAAACCTTTGTGGATATGATATGGGAGGCATTGTAAGACTTTGCTCAGATGCTTTCTTCTCTAACTCCTCATCCTGTCGGTTTGGGTTTCTAAGACTTCCACTTTTTCCACAGTATCTTTGTCTATCTTTTCCTTATCCTTGAATGTCTCTTGCAAAACTTTTCCACTTCATAAGGTCAGCCTTGTAATGTTTATCTCTGCCCAGATTTATCTCTGTATCACTAGGGAGTGTTCCTTATGGACGGTTATTCAACGCATGTGCTATTTGCCCCATCTAATTTTCCAAATTCTTGATCGAAACAGCTTGACTTTTCACATTCATATCTACTTGACTCAATAATTTGTCTTGTTCGCTAATCCTGTTATCAGTAGCTACAATAAAATTTTCCAACGCTTTTTCCACATTTGTTTTCCTCTTTGACTGTTGTTGAGTCTGATTCTAAAATTCAGGTGGATTTTGTGGTCTAGGGGCTTGAGCTTGATTATTACTCCAAGAAAATCTCGGATGATTTCTCCACCCCGGGTTATATGCATTCTAATTCAGATAAGGCTGGACTGATCGATTATAGCTTCCCATGAACTGAGCTGATTCGACATTGATGGCACATTAGTCTGTAGCATGACCCCCATCACACAACTCACAAACCATTGCTACTTGTGGTACTGATGGTGGACCCCATGTTTCAATCGTCTTAGTTAATGTGGAAACTTGTGCTGTCAACGCTTTCACTGCATCCAATTCAAGCTTTCCTGGTGTTTTCGGAGGATTAGACATTGTCATTGGCCAGTGATAATTATTGTTGGCCATCGTCTCTAACAGTTGATAAGCCTCATCAAAATTCTTTGCCATAATTGCAACACCTGCTGCTGCATCAATACTGGCTCTTGTAGACGCATGCAAACCATCATAAAATATTCCAACCCGCATCCACTGTGTTATTCTGTGATGCAGAAATTTGCAGAGCATATCCTTAAATTTTTCCTAGGCCTCATATAATGTTTCGAAGTCAAATTATGCAAAAGTGTGAATATCATTCCGTAGTTTTGCCAACTTTGCTGGTGGGAAAAACTTAGCTAGCAATTTTTGAGATAATTCGTCCTAAGCGGTGATTGAATCGGGTGGCAATGAGTGTAACCAACTCTGAGCTTTGTGCTTTAATGTAAATGGAAACAATCTAAACCTTATAGCATCTTCTAAAACATTATTGAACTTGAAGGTGTCACAAATTTCCAAGAAACTCAAGATGTGCTCGTTCGGATCATCCGTCGAACTACCCCTAAACTGAACGACATTTTGTAGCATCTATATCATTCCCGGTTTGATCTCGAAACTGTTTGCATTAATTACCGGTCTCCGAATGCTGGACTGTATATCTGTGACTATCGGCATGGCATAATCCCTAAGTGATTTTTGTTCTTCCTCTGCCATGACTACTGGAAATTCTTGTGCCGCCAGATCTTCTTTCAATGGTATATAACACTAGTCAACTGTACTTTTTGGAACTTCCTTTTGATATCGTATGCGTAAGGAAAAAGTTCCTTTTTGGCCTTTGATCTAGTGTGCATACACTTACAAAGAATTCCTGCAAACACAAGAAGAAAAATAAGTAACTAACGTTTAAATTAAGACCGAATTGATTATAACTAATACGGAATTCATATTAATAAAGAATTCCCTGGCAACGGCGCGAAAAACTTGTTGGGTAAAATCTAGTTACGCACAACATGCAAGTATACGTGGTCAACAAGTAATACAGTGAAAGTAGAGTATCGTTCCCACGAGGAATTATTAATACAAATTACCAAATACTAACTCTTAACCAAACTAATTTTATTTAAACAATCAATTTAATGTTATAAAGTGAATTACATAATTAAACTAATTCTAATTACCACTAATTACAAATCAGATTATGGAGATTTAAGATCACAACTTCACTTATTGCTTCATTTAAGTTAACACACTTCTCATCAATTATTATCTATCCTGAATTGTTAATCAAGAAAACTAAAGAAGATAACACCACCTCTCGATGCATAATACCCATACTCACTTAAATCCACAGATGTCAGAATTAAGCAAGACACCCTAATTAACTAATCCACTATATCTCTATGTGAATTACAATTAAAAAGGATTTTAAGCACAAGTTCTCTATAAAGATTACATATGGCGTAAATGCATATCTCTATCCTAAACACGAATCATGAATTCCATTTATGCAGAAATCACAAACACATTCTATCATGATCAGATCTAAATCTATACTTCATCTCTCGAGTTCATATAGATTATCACAGTAATTGTTAGCTAGGAAATTAAGTAATTAAGTCCAAATCACAATGGACAATCCTTACAATAGAACATAATAATTGATAGCGAAGCATATTAAAATAAACTACACAATAAGATCCATTGTAATCTCAAACAAAGAATTAGTTCATTGAATTAAAACTAAGAATCCACACTTGAAATAACATTGAAAGACAAAAATAAGAGTAGAGTGAATAATAAATCTGTTGTCACCAAATCCCCATCTCCCTCTAGCTCCTGCTCTTGATCTTCAATGGTCTCCAAGTTGCATCATTCTCCAAAACTAATAAGAACTAGGGTTTTGTCATAATCTACTCTAATTGAATCATATTCCCCTCTTTAATCCCTGTGATTCCCCTCCTTTTATATGCCTCTTTATAGGGTTTTCGGTCCTCCTAGAAGTCCTTGAATCAAACGGTTCAAATTAATCCTTTTTGGACATAAATTCTGACAAAAAATACTCTTTCTGAGCGTACCCCAGCCCCAGCTGGGGTGTTACCTTGTAAATAGCCAGCCCCGGTTGGCATACCTACTATTTTTCAGCTTGTACCCTAGCCCCGACTGGGGTTTTGTATGGGAAATATCCAGCACCAGCTGGGGTCCTTTTCTAAAAAATTTCTACTACAGTGTCCTCTGGTAAAACGGCCATAACTTTTGATCTGGGAGCCCTTACGAGGCCTGCTACCTATAAAATTGAAGATATCGACGAGCTCTAAAACTTTCAATCTTTGAGATATGAGAAATAATGGACGGATTAAGGTCAATATTTGGTTGAAAGTGACTTCTATGCAAATGGCCACCCAAAACATTGAAGTTCAACGTCTGTTGGTACGAATGTCATAACTCTTGCATTCGAACTCCGATTGGAATGATTCAAGATGTTCCGAAAAGCTAAGAAGAAGCTCTATAAAATAATCTAAGTTCCAAGCCAAGAACATAAAATTAAAATGAAAGCCAAAACGATGTTCGGATTGCTTTTCCTTGTGTTTTCATACTAATAGTCGCTCACACAGCTCCCAAGCATAAAATCTAAAAAGAAACACAAAATGCATGAAAAGTAACTGAGAAACATGAGATTAAGTAAATAATTCAAGTAATAGATAGAAAATAAGTAGGTATAAAACCTATTTATCACTTTGCTAGGATTCTACCCATTTCTGCTGGTGAATGTTTCTCTTGTAATTTCCCATGTACATGTTAAGAGTGTTGACTGACAGCAGATGTTTACCTTTATGTTGGCAGTTCTAGACCTATGAGAGACTCTCATGTTTGCATCATGTGAGTGTGCTAGGTTTGGAGACCTATCCACGAGGACGGCGATGGCATCACTCCATACTGGTGGAGGGTCATGTAGTTGAGGGTTTCACCCATTGTTGTTTACAGTTGGAGTTGTTGACAGCTGATGCTATCACATAGATTCCCTACTCTGGGGAACATTTGACCATTGGGTTTGATGATGGGTTCCCGACTGGTGTCGAGTATGTGATATCCACCCATCGAATTTCTCTCTTCACAGATGGGAGCTCTATTTAGGAGAGCGTGTTATTAGGAGTAGTACAGGAGAGATTTGTGTACCGATCTTGCCTCCTTCCAGGCGTTATTGGCTTGTATCAGAGTTTCCTATCAGTGATATCCCATTGATGGGTGTTGACGGCTTTACATTGTCAGAGGGTCCGTATACTCAGAATATGTTCCATCACTTGTGTTCCCCTCGTACCATTGGAGCCCAGACCCGCGCCACTCAGTTTATGGGGGATATGGTTCCTGGATCCGTGATGATGACAGATTGGATGGCCTGTGTCTGAGATCCGACTCATTTTACACATATTAACAGTTTGACCCGGCAGTTGGACCAGACACATTTTTTCATCTGGCATTTCAGAGGTACAAAGATTATGTATTAGATGATGATGTACTTATATTTCATTCCTGTAATCCATCGTTAATATTTCATTCCTGTAATACTTATCAACAATTCTTTTTTATACCCAAGACAAAAAGAAATCTCATTACCTGTCTTCACCTGAACCACCAAAGATTATAGTTAAATCCACAATTCATATTTATAATCATGTAAATCAACAGTTTCTCCTTGCCACAAAGGCTTAATAGAACGTTTACTCAATATCCTTACCCCAAAGGCTAAAGATATTCAAATGTAATAACAATGATCATACCAATCAGTTGTCTACCTTTGCACTACGGACTAAAGATATTCAATTATAAAACCAATGGTCATGATCATACCAATCAATTGTCTGTTAGTGCACTACGGCCAAAGACATTCAACTGTTAACTAATGGTCATGATCCTGCCAATCATATCATCGAATTATCCACGCACTACGGGCCAAGGATATTCGTTATTATCACCAATGGTTATGATCATGTCATACACTGGACATCTTTGCACGTTAGCCTTTATATACAACTATAAAACTAATAATCAACAGTCCATCTATGCACGTAAGCCAAAGATGACTTTCATCACAATATAAGCATGATGATGATTACAATGATATAAACATTAATTAAACGAAATCAAGGATAAATATTAAAGACTTTAAATTTATCTAGAGTTTAAAAATATCCAAATTGTCAACATGGTACTGCTTTGTGGAGTAAAATTCAAGAATAATATTCATGTACCAAAAATAATTTGGACAGAAAAGAAATATATTTTTCGGGTGAATAGTACCCCATGAATAGTAAATCATGAATAGTAACTTGTGAATAGTAACTCATTAATAGTAACTCATGAATAGTAACTCATGAATAGTAACTCGTAAATAGTACTCTGTATTCGTACATAGTACCGTATACATAAATAATGTCATATACGCAAATAGTGCCATATACATGAATAGTGCCGTATACGTGAATAGTGTCTTATACATGAATAGTAACCCTGACACAAAAAGATAAAGTTTCACAATAAAATCCATATCAATATTTATAACACCTTAATCCAAATGTTATAAATCACTTAATAATCCCATAATCTAATATTATTAATATTTCCATAATATTTTAATCATTTCTTAAAATTATAAATAATTTATTTTAATTATTTACACTTTACTAATAATAAAGAATGGAATAACAGAAGAATTCACCATGCATGCGAGTGAATCGCAAATGCATGAGTTGTTCCCAACGAATAATAAAGAATGGAACCAGTGTCATGCGTAATCCGCATGCATGGGATATTCTGAAATAATAATAAAGAATGGAATCAGTCATGCATAATCCGCTTTATGAGGATATTCCAATAGAATAATAAAGAATGGAATAACAATAGAATTCACCGAGGCATCACGATAGACCGCATGCAGACGAGTTATTCCAACGAGAATAATAAAGAATAGAACGAGTGTCATCCTTAATCCGCATACAATGAGGATATTCCAACATAATAATAAAGAATGGAATAACAGAAGAATTTCACCATGTATACGGTAGTCCGCGTATACACGTTTTTCAAACAGAATAATAAGGAATGGAATAACAATAGCTCTCTTCGTGAATACGAAAGAAATAATACCCCTTACCTTAGAAGAAAACTGGATACTGGAATAGTGAGGTAGCAGACTTCTCTTCTTCTTTCTCTCTATAATTTCTCTCTATAATAACTGCTCTATAGTTTTAGTGAATTGGTGAAAATAATGAAGGAATGAGCTTCTATTTATAGGAAAATATAGTTTCCATAATTACACGTTTTGGGGCTCGAAATATTATAGTATAATACATTCATCTTTTCCTTCATTTTTAATTTAGTCATGTAAGTATTATCAAACTTGCACCACCTCCCCTAATAGTAAATCATGTGAATCAATAGTAAATCATGTGAATCAATAGTTCTAGACATGTGAAAATATAAATTACAGTATAGTACCTCTATCTATACCTCCATTTTTAACTTAGTCATGCAAGTATTATCAATCTTGCACCAACTCTCCTAATCGTACATGAATGTGAATCAATAGTACACACATGTGAACAAATAGTTATAATCATGTGAATTAATAGCAATTAATTGCTCATTTATTCGATTAATTACCCGATTGGTCAATATAACCTCCAGACATCAATTATTATCGAAATAAATGTCGATTTCCACTAACACTAACAATCCTAACACAATGGAAATATTTTTCTCAAAAAATTCATTTTTGAAATTTCGAAGTTTGACTTTTTTCTGAAAAAGTCAACTATTGACTTTTTTGACCAAAAAGTCAACCCCAACAAATTTTGTGTTTATAGTCTATTTCTACTAATTTCATCGTTCTAGACTCAAATATCACGTCCGCGTCTCCAAATTCAACTCCGAACTCAACTTCGATTTTTAATAACATTCATCATTAATATTATAACTCACAATTTTTAACAACCAGGTCGTTCCTAGGAAAGAGGGGGCTTTCCGATAAGGATTTCTCCTTATTGGCGCACAATTAGGTGACCAAACCTCTCCTTGCCAGAATTTCTAGACATTGCCAATATTGCAAATAATAATATGAATAACTTTGTTGTCTCAATTATTGATTTAATAATATAACATATTATGCAAATGATACTGTGACAATAATTGAATCAATAATATGAGAGATATGATGCAACAGTTACTATAGAAATAATTGAGAATAACTGAGTGACTTCTCACGTAAGCATCAATAATCAATACCATGTGCTACTATGAAACCACGCGTATTACTATACTTTTACTACCGATTATTTTATGAAAACTTTCATACTTTGAAAAATTTTCAAATATCACCCTTAACTTTAACCTTTTATCAATTTAACCATTTACCAAAATAGAAAAATTGAATACTTTTATTTCATAAAATTTGGGATCTCACAACAAACCTTTCATGCATATGGCTATTGGAGACATGTGTCAGCAGTTCATGACCCTCACTAGATTGAGGAGTAGGTTGGTACAGGATGAACTCACATCCGGCCACGTGATATCCCAGTGTTTTCTGTTTGACAGATTTGGCTCAGAGGATAGTTATACACGACATTCTGGGGATTTCACCACACCGGAGGATCATTGGCATCTGACCAGAGTGGATGTACTGCTATTGTGCATATTGTCATATGTATACATGCCATGGTACATGGATGAGTTGGATACTGGCGTCATCATGGCAGTGAGAGCTCTCAGGGAGGGTCACATCATTATACCGATGATCATCGCAGAGACGCTGAGGTCAGCCATATATTGCAGCACTTACCCTACAGGGGTATTCACAGGCAGCTCGGTCATGCTGTATGTGTGGTTTATGTTATACTTGAGACCGATTGGCACTTTTAGATGGCATGGGTATTGTTTCACCCATGATATAGCCAGGTCACACTCATTTCAGCCTGGGGAGTGTACAGATCCTGCATCTTGGTCTGTTTTACTGGCAAGGATCGGAGATCCGTTTGATATATTGTCGTATACAGGGCTCAGCTCACCCTACAACTTCATTACTCATGCTTCGGGCATGGATTATTTTCCTCTAGCTGGTTTGAGAGGCATGATTACTTACCACCCGCTAGTCGTGATGTGTCAGTTTGACCAGTTCCAGGATTTTCATTCTTTTGAGGGGGCATTGAGTCAGCGTTTAGCTTCTCGCCACTTATCAGTAGAGGATAGATCCAGGTTATATGCCTGTTGGGATCAACGTGAGTTAGTTGAGTTTTCCGTCAGCCATCTGGGTTGTTCTGCAGAGTATTCCTCATGGATGGAGACAGATACGACATTGACTATGGCAGTATCCACAGAGCAGGAGATTGATTCTATAACAACCCGATATTTTTCTATATAATTAAATCAGAAATTTTGCGTATAAATTTTATTATTATTATTTTAAAGGTGCGAATATGTATAAGTTAAAGCTTATGTATTTATGTGATAAATAAAAATTTATTTATTACATGAATAATTTCAAATAGTTTTTTTTTAGAATTATTGATCACTATAAATTATATTTTTATAATTAATTTTGTAGTAAAAATATTTTTATTATTTAATTTCCATGAAAATATGATTATTGTATTATTTAAATAATATATGAAATAATTATTAGAATTATTATAATAATTATTTTATGAATTTTAGTTTAGATTATTTAAGTTAATTATTTTAACTTAATTAATAATGTTATATATGCAAGATAAATCAGATATGGAATCCAAATCTTAATTTTGCATTTTGATCAAGGAATGAGAATAATAATATAATATTATTTTTATTTCAATGTTATAAATATGTACTATACATGTATGGATCGATAATGGTTGGTCAATTATGTTATATCATGACCAAACCCTAGCATTATTTTGTTAACCCTATTTTGAAACTCAATTATGAGTTTAAGACTGTTATGTAATTGTGTTATATGATTTATGTTTAGTAATATAAAATTTAAAGTTACTTACGGAAACCCTAATTATTGTTAGAAACCCTAATTAGTAATTAGAAACCATAATTACTAAGCTAGAACCCTAATTGTAAAATTAGTAACCTTAATTTGCTATGTATGAACCCTAATCGCTGATTTAGCAATCTTAATGCTAATTAGAGAACCTTAAACCTAATTTACATGTTTTATATTATTAGAAAACCTAAACTAATTTAGAGCCCTAAATTTGTAATTTAGGAAACCTAATTTTTCAATTTTAGCCTAATTGTAAAATCCTAGAAAACCAAATTATAGAATCTTAGGGTTAAACCCTAAGGGTCAAACCCTAAGAATCGGGACAAGTTACTATAAAGCCATTAAATTTACAATCCTAATGTCCATATTGCCCTTTTGTCACATTTTTATTAGATTACATGCAAATCTTGCCAAAATAAGAGTTGGTGACAAACTAATTTGACCTTGTGACTAAAAACCTTAGCAATTAAGCCTCTTGTTGACACATATGCCAGCATTATTCATTGTATCTAAAGATTATATGATATAAGAGAGAGAAAGTTACTAAAGTTGCTCATTTGGCTATCTAACTCTCAAACAACTTTTCTCTCTCCCAAACCTCCGAAAATATAAACTATATCAGTCCTATAAACAGCTCCTAGATCACCAAGATCAGTTAAGGAGATCAAAGATCAAAGATTGGAACTAGAAAGGTATAAAGCCCTAACTATTTTTGATCTTCGATGGTCAGATAGATTTTGTTTTTAAGTGTTTAATCATGTGTTAGAAGATGTTTTTAGATGATCTATGATGATCCATCATGGATCCATAGCATCAAAGGGCTTTAAAATGAAGTTTTTCAAAAACTGTCCATGGACACTAAAGTGGTCTGACAACCATATGTTAGTGGCCTTAGATCTCTGTCTGTTTATGATTTTTGTTGTTTTATGTTTTGGATCGGTAGTCTGGCATGGGGTCTTTAATTTGGAAGTGGAATCACAACCATTCGATGTCCAGATTATAAGATATTCATTGTCAAACCTCGTTGACCGAGCTTGACGGGGTGATTTCTGGGTAACCCAGAAATCCTAAACCGACGTCTGACAATACTTTGCAAGGCTTTGATCTGTCAAACATTAAGTAGTTTGTTAATGTTGTTGTATGAAGTTTGTAGCCTGTAATTTATACTCTAGATACATGTCTTTAGACCCTTCAAAACATCAATAGATCGAACGGAGTGAATGGTCAAAGTAGGCCACTCGACACTGATTTAGAGTTTCTGGAAAACCCAGAACTCGTAAGAGCTAGCTCTCTAACAAGGTTTGACCGAGCTGAATCTGGAATATGTGATGTGTTCGGACTGTTCTGTTGATGTAAATATGTTCTATGATATGAGTACTACATGTATAGACCAAGAAACCACTTAACTAATGACCAGAACATATAGAAAATGGAGCTAGAAAGTGCCTACTCAAAGCTGTCTGGGTTTCTGGGTAACCCAGAAAACCCAGATTGAGTCTGACAGTGATTTAGAATGGCCAGATCTTCATGGTCTGGTGTGACATGACCTAGATTATTATTGATACTTGTAGTGTTACATAAACACTACAAGATCAAGATTCAAGCTTGCTCCGAAACATTTTGGACTAAGAAGTAAGGCTGGTCAAACGAGGCCCCTTGAACACTGGCCTGTCAGTGTTCTTGAACTCAAGAACACCAAATGGCTGAGAAGAAAAATCGCTAAAGCCTTTAGCGAAAGATTTAATTATTTTAGTTTTCTAATTTCCAAAAAATTCACTAAAAGTAGAAAATAATTTCTGAAAATTACAAAATTTGTTTTAAAAAATTATTTTAAGTTATAAAAATTAACTTTTAATAATTTGACTTATTTTTAATAAATATTAGTATTTATTTGAATATTTTTGATATTTAATTTATTTAATAAATGCATTAAATAAATTAATTAAAATGATTTTATTATATTAAAAATCATTTTAAATGATAATAAGGTATTTAAAGAAAATTTATAAAATATAACTTTTAATATTTTAAAGAAATTTTTATTAATTATTTAATATTAATGATATTAGATTTATTTAATAATTATATTAAATAAATTAGTTTAAAATTATTTTAATATTAGAAAAATCATTTTAAATGAAAATAAAGAGTTTATAAACATTTTAAGTTATAAAATATAACTTTTAATATTTAAAGGTAAATTTTATTAATAATTTAATATTAAATGTTATTTGATTTACTTAATATTTATATTAAATAAATAGTTTTAAAATGGTTTTATTAATTTATAAATCATTTAAAAAGGACATAAAGAAATTAAAAATATTTTAAGCTATAATTAATGACTTTTAATATTTTGATAAATAATACATTAATATTTAAATATTAATGGTAATTATTTAAAAATGATTTTAAATGTTTAAAATTGATTTAAGGGTAGTAAAAATGTTTTAAAAATATTTTAAGTTATTATAAATAACTTTAATCTTTTGGCAATGGTTTCATTAATAATTTAATATTAATTAAATATTAATGATAATAGAATTATTTAATATTTAAATCATTGTATAATAATTCAGGTGTTTAAAAAATCATGATAAATTATAATAATTATTTAAAAATTAATATAAGTCAATTAAAAATAATATGACCGATATTTACATTTATTGAACTATGGAACAAAGTTTTAAACTCGAAAATTACCTGATAAAACTGCCGGTACACTGACATGTTTCAAAAATTGATTTGGACTTAGATAATTTGACTAGATATGTGTCTGTTTGTGATTCAGTGACTGCTAAACATATGTGACAATGTGATTAGGTAATGTGCTGACTGCAAATAGTAGTACTATGTGTTATAATATATTATTCTAATCGATAGAATGATCTTATTAATGATAGGTTTTGGTATAAACTAAGTTGCATAACTGTAAGCCGCAGACCAGGCAAATATCCTATCTTTGCATTTACTTTATGCAATAGACACGCGTAAGCGAATATCTGAACTATTCTTTTTCATTGTTCAAATATCTGAACCTTTGTATATACTTATGCAATGATTCTGTATAAGTAAGTTATTAGATAATAATCTGTTGTACAAGTTCTTTAATTATGTTATTATAGATCAAGATATATATTCTGTTCGTTAATTTTTAAGCTTGGTTATACAAGTGACCTCACTTGGATAATTATTGTATTTAATCACATGTTGATAAATACCTATTGATTTTCGGTATGTATACATTAATTAAAAATCGTCTAAGATATTTGACCCATCTAGACACGGATTTAGAAACATCGTTGAACATGATAGTACTTTATTGTATCTAATTAAATTGTTTTGGTTCGGATTGCCGACTAAGTATGAACATCCCAAACATGTGAAAACTTTTGTGCGCCAAAGGCGGATAAGATGAATGAAAATATCGTTCTTGTATGTAATATTGATCAATACAAGGCACATTGGGATGATCACCCTTGTGCCTATAAGTTATGACGGTTTGCGGATGAAGTTCTGCTAAACCTTAGCGAAAATTAAAAACAATTTTCATAGTCTGTCAACTGATCTTCATTTATAGTCAGTACGTAGTTTCAAAAATTTGATAAATAATTTATATGTTGTTATTATTGGTTCAGCTTACTTCACAACTGTTGATTCGTTGTAGAAGTGTCATTCAAAGAAAACATTTAATCCTTTCAGCTAATATTTATTGTTGTTATTACTTGCTGGGCAATTAAATGCTCATCCTTGCTTAATTTAAATATTTTCAACTAATTGTGAACAACGTGAAGGCTCTACTAAGGACAAGGGAAAATGAAAGGTTGCTGAATAAGTTCTGTGTTATTTTATGTAATAGTTTAACTCTATTAAGATAATGATATATATTATATATCATGTAATGTAAGGTATTAAACGTTGCGTAATTGGGATTTGAAAACTCTGATATGTAAATTAAGTTTGGTATTTATATTATTGTTATTATTATTAGCATTATTCCGCTCATAAAAATGGTATCGTGAAGCACCGAGTTCGGGTTTAAAGTACCTGGATTTGGGGGCGTCACAATATGGTATTAGAGCTTTAGGGTTAGAAACCTTAGGTGAGATATACCTTAGGCTATAACCTTAGGACAGAGGGAAATGTTGAAAATATAAATAACTTATGTAGAGTTTAAAAAGAGATGAATCGAATGAATTCATCGTCAAACAAAGTAAAAGATAACTTATATAAAACTATTATTTGTTGTGATATGCTAATCAGGATAATTTATGTGTGTAGATGTTATGTGGAAAAGGATTAGGATACCCTCAGATCGTAAGGAAGGAACCAATATCAAAGCCAATAGCTGAAATAGAGGCTCAAGTTGAAAGCAACCTCGATGAGGTGGTTATTGTAAAAAATGTAGTACCAGATCCGAAAATGGTGAACTGATAGATAGCGATTCGGACACTGAAGTTGGAGCTGATCAAGCATCAACGGAAGTACAGAATCTGAAGAACAAGGTTTCTTGTAACGGGACGAACTGATTGAGTCGTGATTCTGAGGACAGAATCCTTTTAAGGGGGGAAAGATGTGACAAACGAGATTTTGTAATTTAATTTTAATATTTATAGGATTAAATAAATATTTTTCGATGATTTAATTATTAGATTAAATAATTAATTGATGAAGTTGTGGTAGATTAATTTAATTATATGTGTTATATTTATTAAATTAATGTAGATAATTTTTATTATTCAAAGTATGTATTTATATGAGCATATTGAATTAAATGAAACATTTAATAAGCATAATGTTATTTTAATTAATGTAATATTTAATTAGAAAATTAATAATTTGACATATTAATAAATGAGAAAAATTAATTATTTAACTATGTGAATTAATGAGAAATTATTATATTTTATTTAAATTAAATTAAATAAGATATTTTATCTATTGTGTAATTGGGTGTGACACGATTAAACTATATTATAAACGATTAATTAAATTAAATGAGATTGAGTCTTTAAGAATAACCAAACAGAGCTTTAAGGGAAGTTGAGAGCAGTTAACCACGTATGGGTTAACTGCCCTCAACATTACTGGAGTTACATGTTCGCCGTTTTAGTTTCTCTATTTTACGTATTTACAATTAAGAGTTAACTTGAGAGCCAAAGAGAAATTGAGAAATTGTTGAGGGAAATTATGAGTGCGTGATTGAAGAAGAATCTAAGAAAGGTTTTCCTTACTAAGCTACACTCTACGATTTGGGTAATCTCTTCAACCTAGTTATTATTTACGTCATTTAAAGTTTCATGAAAACGGCTTTAAAGTTCTGTTAAAATCTCTGTAATTGGAAAGGGAAGTGATTATGTATTTATATATCTGATAAGATGTTATCATATCATGTTTTACTATATATTGTATAATTCCATGACATCAGTTTCATAAAAATATGTCGTATATTGTTGCTTCAAAATTACAAGGTATAGAAATATGGCCATATGGCCCTTACACGTAAATTTAATAAGTCAATCATATCTTGTCCCATAAATTTTACACTTATATATAATTATGCATGTTAAAACGAAGGAAACAAACTTTGAATGGACAGATTTGATGTTATAACGAACCCGTGGTGTTAATTTTTATGTTTTGTGTTCAAAACTTTCAAGAACATTGAAATTACATGTTTTGATTCTGTAAATTATGTGATTTAACTTGTTAAAATCATGTTAAAAGGGTTGAGTAGTAGTTATTTGTGTATTACAGTGTTTGGGTACGTCTAAATTCGTGCCAGAACAAATTAATTGGTAGAAATTGGCCATGTTCTGCAATTTTTCGCGAATTGTAGTTTTCGTTACGGTATGCGTCCAATACACGGTTCTTGAGCATAAGACCCATGCCATAACGCCATTGTCCAAAGCCGTTGATGCTTGGCCGTGCCACAAACACCAACCACAAAGCTTTATGGTGTAGCCATGTAATTCACTCGTAATCTGTCCAAGAATGAGTATTTTAATGGTTTTATTTTAGGGACAGTAATAGTAACCTAATCTAATGAACATGAAAATGTGTTAGTCACATAATGTGATGTTAAACTTAGACTTTTAACATGTTAATGAGATACTTACGTGTTTAAATGAATTGTCAAACGCGTAGTTAGCTTGTGATTCGTGTAGTGTAATATTATCTGAAAACAAGTGTTGTAATTTGACTAAGTGGAGTCATAATCAGAGTTAGACAAAAAAAATGAACTTGTGATGACTAGTTACGTTATAATTAACTGGTATTGTGAATGTAAATGGTATGTAGGATTAAATCAAGGAACGTGTATAAATTAACGTGTAATCTATGCACGAGGCAAGTTTCCTAACCCTACTTGTTGTCGTTATTCAAGTTTATAAACTTACATCGAGCAAATTCTTATTGATCAAGTTCAATTTGTTATATTAAAGATTATTAATCCTTTCAAAGTATGATTCTGTTATACAATACTTATCCCATTGTTTATATCTTGAGTTTGTTATTCAAATTAAATATAGATTGTTGTTAAACCTTGTAAGACTAGCAAACCCTTATTGATTCGACTAGTCCATAGATGGCGAACGATCTAAATTTTAGAACCATTATTGAGCTTATCCAAACCAAACTTCTTTTGGTGCGGACTCTAATGTCAAACTGAGATGAACAACCTGTTATAGGGGATTATTTACGCTTTAGCGTTAAGATATTGTGCACGGTATGGTACTAAGGGTTGATCACCCTAAGTATGAGAAGAAGAGTCCATAGTCTTATGACTGTTAAAGGTTTCAAGTATAAACACTTGACAACCTAGGACAAGGTTCAAGATCTTATGACCCTCATAAGTTCTTTTGATTCTTGTTATTCATTCTTGATTCAAAAGCCAAGTTTTCTTATTTCATAAGTCTTTGATTCATTCGCATGTTATTATTTTATTGTTATATTGTTATACTTGTGGGCAATTGTGACGCCCCCAAAATAGGTATACATCACCCATCTTGAGTCGCCAAATACATGGTACAAAAATACAAATACAACTTAATAATACAACTGTCGTGTAATATACGACAAAACATAAACTGAGAGTTTTAATAAGGATATTGTCATCTAGACAATATCCACACTCAATGGAGTCCTCATTACATTTATTGTCACACTATTTAACAGAATAATGAGGACTACTAATGCTATCATCTGGACCACCACTCCGTTCCCCGACTCGTCCCAACTATATTCTTATTTCCTGAAGAGAACAATGAAAGAAAGGGTGAGCTCAACTAGCCCAGTAAGAAATATTATGGCTAAGATAATGCAGAATAAATTATCATTACTCTTCAATAATGTTAAACTGATAAAATACAATAGACATCAAGTTTAACTGCAGCGAAATAAGCAATCCATTAGAAGAGTCAAATAGAGCATGATATCTACTATCTTCTATGATTTAAAATGTTTTCATCAATTTTTATTGCTGGGACTCAGCTTAATAAATAAACCACATCATCAAATCATCCCTGCACTACGGGCCATGGATATTCATTAAATTATTAATAGTCATGACTATACCGAATAATCCCTGGTCATAATCATACCAAATCCACCTCTGCACGTAAGCCAAAGATATACAACAATTAAACCAATAATCAACAATCCATCTTTGCACGTAAGCCAAATATAACTTTCATCACCATATAAGCATGAGGATGATGACAATGATATAAGCATTAATCAAACGAAAACAAGGATAAATATTAAAGACTTTAAATTTATCCAAATATTATCAACCACTTAATAAACTCATAATCTAATATTATTAATATTATAATAATATTTTAATCACTTCTCAAACTTATAAACAATTTATTTCAATTGTTTACACTTTACCACATAATGCATTTAATAATTCAAAATGCCATACTCATAAGATATCATCACCAGTGATCAAATCCTTTATCAAAAATCTGCATATACCTATATAGGATTCCCAAGCCATAAAATCCTATTTTTCCAATTTTGTTACTTCACATAACATATTTAACTCATTTTCTCATAACTAGATTAGTTTCATGAAAAATACCAAATCAGTCCCAAAAATATTTCTTTTCTGGGATTTAGCAGAATATAGTCCCATAATGAACATATATTTTTCTAAGAATTTTTAAAATTCATTTACTATTTTTCAAAAATCAATTTTTAATTAATTCCTTAAGAAATTAACTACTTCAAGGTTAACTCCAGAAATTCCCAAATCTTGGCAGGATCTTACACATGTTAACGTGAGCTTCCAGTTTAAATTTCATGGTCATCGGAGTTATAGAACTCCGGTTATAGCATTTTTCGTCGGAAAAACCTAAATATTGAAATGGTCATAACTTGCTCATTTTTGGACAGGAGGTACTTTATACCATATAGTTCCTAGTCCCAAAAGGCCGGAATTTTTCTCACAAATTAAGTGGTCGAAAATGCCCTTTTAAAAATCTGGGCAGTAGCTTTTTCAAAATTGGCAGTTTTTGACACCTTCGCTAAAATCAGTCCACACGAAAATCTACAATACCTTTTCCAGTGATTCCACTTGGATAAGTTAGAAAACTCATAGATCTAACTCTAGAACTTGACCACACTCAATAATTCGAAATATAACAGGAGATATGGTCAATTGAATTTCATGTTCCATTTTCACCAAAATCTGATTTTCAACCCTTTGTGATTTCTAAGAAACTTTCATGTTTTCACATAATAACCAACATAACTCATCTTGACAATGACATAATAATTCAATAAAACAAGTTCAAGAATAAATTTTAAAGATTTATAAGTTAATTTATCCTGAACTCAATAACGTCCAAATTGTCAACATGATACTGCTTTGTAGAGTAAAATTTAAGAATGCTCAGAAGAATATTTTCATGAAAAGATACTGGATGAAGCTCAAATATCCAGGATATTCTGCTAATTTCATGGAGTATAGAAGTCAAAACTTTAACCAACCTGAGTATAATGAATTAAACAATTTTAATGGATTTTCACCCGCCATGCGGTAATCCACATATACAGATCATTTTCACAATTTAATAAGGAATGAATACAAAGGATCATTCACCATGCATGTGGTAATCCACATAGACAGGTTATTCTAATAGAATAATAAAGAATGGAATAACAGAAGGATTCACCATGCGTGCAATAGACTGTACAGACAGGTTATTCCCAATAGAATAATAAATAATGGAACCAGGTCATGCATAAATGCACTGACATGATATTCTGACAGAATAATAAATAATGGAACCAGGTCATGCGTAAATGCACTGATAGGATATTCCGACAGAATAATAAATAATGGAACCAGGTCCGGCATAAACGAACAGATAGGATATTCTGACAGAATAATAAATGATGGAACCAAAGTTCTAAAGCGAAACGCATGCGATGTGATATTTCGATAGAATAATAAAGAGTGGAATAATAGAAGAATGTCACCATGTATGCGGTACTTCGTATAAGCAGGTTATTCCAACATAATAATGAAGAATGGAAGAACAGAAGAATTTCACCATGTATGCGGTACTTCGCATATACATGTTATTCCAACAGAATAATAAGGAATGGATTAACAATAGCTCTCTTCATGAATACAAAAGAAATAATACCCCTTACCTCAGAAGAAACTGGATACTCTTCTTCTTTCTCTCTATAGATTTTCTCTCTATAGCTTCGCTCTATAATTTCTCTCTATAATAATTGCTTTATAGCTTTAGTGAATTTGTGAGAAATGAAGGAAGAATGAGCTTCTATTTATAGAAAAATATAGTTTCGATAATTGCACGTTTTAGGGCTCAAAAAATTACAATACAATACCTCCAACTTTTCTTTCATTTTTAATTTAGTCCTGCAAGTATTATCAAACTTGCACCACCTCCCCTAATAGTAAATAATGTGAATCAATAGTTCAATCATGTGAATCAATAGTTATAATCATGTGAAAATACGAATTACGGTATAGTACCTCCATCTATACCTCCATCTTTAACTTAGTCATGCAAGTATTATCAATCTTGCACCAACTCCCCTAATAGTACAAGAATGTGATTCAATAGTACACACATGTGAACAAATAGTTATATAAGCATGTGAATTAGTAGCAATTAATTGTTCATTTATCCGATTAATTACCGATTTATCAATATAACCCTGCACATCAATTATCATCGGAATAGATGTTGATTTCCACCAACACCTAATAATCCCAACACAATGGAACTATCAAATTCATCTTTAATCAACACAAACTTATTCATCATTAATATTATAACTCATAATATTTAACAACCGTGCCGCTGCCTTCGAGAAAGAGGGGCTTTCAATAAGGATTTCTCCCTATTGGTAGCATTGATTAGAATACCAAACCTCTCATTGATGTAACTTCTAGACATTGTAAATATTGCAATTTAATAATATGAATAACTTTGTCATCTCAATTATTGATTTAATAATACATCATATTATGCGATGATAATCTTGTGACAATAATCGAATCAATAATATGAGAGATATGATGCGAGAATTATCGTAGCAATAATTGAGTATAAGCGCGGTGACTTCTCACATAAGCATCAATAACCAATACCGTGTGCTACTATGCAACCACGCCAGACATCGTATTCTTTTTACTTTACTACCGAGTAGTTCAAACGTTTTAACGGTAACACTTCCGCCGTTATTTTTATAAAATGATAATTCTGTCATTTTTCTTACTACGACAATACTTCCGTTGTGGGTTCGGTAATGATTATGTCGTCGTACGGATATCCCCGACAAAAAGAATATTCCCCGACCAAACGAATATTTTATAACAACATGCATACTTTTCAAAATTTATAAATACTACCCACAACTATAACATTATATCAAATCCACACCATAATATTAAAAAAAATATTTTGAGAAAATTAAATCTTTATTCATAAAATTTGGGGTCTCACAGCAATCGTGCTCACTCTTGCATAATAATAACATTGCAGTTAAGAACGAAAGATCCGACGAGCCTTCCACTAGCAAAGGCAAAGGCAAAGTTAACAAATAATGAAGATTTGTTGTTAGTTGATAAAATTTGTTTCAGACTTGATATTGTTTAAGACTTATTATTTGTTTATGATTCTACACAGATGCTTAAGGTTTGTTTAACCTGGGATTGTATTTATTATTATTCAGATGTTGTAATCCTATAAGGGGAGGATTTATTTCTGTCTATTGCATGGTTTGCATTTATTATGGGTAGATAGATAGATGATATTTGTACAGTGAACACCAAATTCCACGGAATTGAAGTACCCGAATTTGGGGGTGTCACATTTCTTCTCTTGAAAAACTATAGGAAATAGAAAAGCTGTTAAATAGTCAACTGCAGAAAGCATTAATAGAAATAATGGAAGAACAAGATAAGCTTAAAATCTAAATTGATCAAATGGGAGCCAAAAGCAACAAGTCGTGTGCAGCTCCGAGCAAGAAGTGGAAAAGAAAGATGAAAGACCACAATATAGGAAATTCCGATAACAACCATGGGAACCTTAACCGAATAGAGAAGTGTACAAACTATGACAAGAAACATGAAGGCGTATATAGGAAAGGGAAAAAGATATGTTACATTTACGGACATTAGGGACATATCTCTCATCATTTTCCCGACTTTAAGCTAGGTACATGTTTTATTTGTGGGTTAGAAGGTCATTGGGCTAAAGGTTGTCCAGAATCAGGAAAAGGTGTAGGAAATAAGTAGAATTAGTATTTGATTATGTGTGTTTGGTAATGTGTATATGATATATATGCGTGTGTATTGTAATATTCCCAACTTTTGAATAAGTTGTAGTAGCGAATCCCGACTTTTGTGGTCACAAAGGGATATCGGTATGTGCTATGTTATGTAAAGTACATTGAATTAATCGAATGAATATGAATCTATATTGGATTAATGAAATAAGTTTAATACGTGAAACTTATACGATAAGGTTTAGAATGTAAGTTAATAAAGAATAATTTATGATTTTATTTAAGCAAATAATGTCGCCAAGACGTCAAACTTGAAATCAGAGGGCAGAAGAATCTGTCAACAACGCTGAAGGACAACAACAAGACCTGGTGCAAAACTTTACGAACATGGTAGCTCGGGCTATGAAACAAGGAATACCAGTCGCAGGGAATCAGCCAGACAATCGCTTGGCGAATTTCAAAGATTTTAGGGCTGTAGGACGGCCTAAATTTAGAGGTACTACTGACCCTGTAGAAGCCCAAACTTGGTTTAAGGAAATTGAAAAAGCATTTGTGATAGCTAGGGTAGCTGAGGGGCAAAAGATAACTTTTTCCACCTACATGATGAAGGGGTAGGCTAATTTTTGGTGGGAAGTAAATCAAGCTAGGGTAGGAGAAGGTGTAATTACTTGGGCTAGGTTTATGACTATGTTTTTTGAAAACTATTTCTCGTCTAGTATGCAGGCTAGGATGGAGGTGAAGTTTCTGGAGTTAAAGCAGGAGAACATGACAGTTGCAGAGTATGCCACAAAGTTTAATGAGTTGGCTAGGTTCGCTCCGCATCAATTTGATACGGAGGCTATGAAGGCGAGAAGGTTTATGCTGGGATTAAAACCCTGGCTCTACAATAAGGTGGCGGTGTTGCAGATAAACAGTTTTGCAACACTTATGGAAAAAGCTATTATAGCTGAGGAGGGGAGTAAGGCCGTGAGCCTCTACAACAAGGAAAGAAAGAATAAGGGCAAAGTCGAGGGAGCTGGGAAGGTGGAAACTAATAGTGGAAGTAGGGGTGAGAAAAGAAAAGGGAGCAATTTTGGGAATATCCAGGTCAAGCAAGGAGGTGTAAAGAAGTAGGGGATTCAGTGTAAGAATTGTGGGAAGAACCACTCGGGCGAGTGTCTGAAAGGAAAATTTGTGTGTTAAAAGTGTGGGCAGGAGGGCCATATCTCTCCCAACTGCCCCAATCCTAGAATGAATAATGGGTATTTTCTATGCAGATTGACGGAACATAAGGTGAAATACTGTCCAAAAAGGAGAATGGAGGCAAGAAGTGTGAACACGGGGAAAGGCAACGGTACTCTGGCAATTACGGGACCAACGTCATCAAGCAAGGCAACAAAATCAACTGCAAGGGTCTTCAACATGACCGTTCAAGATACCGTGGCAGCTGGTGATGGAACTCCGGGTATTATTCGTATAACTTTTATTTTATTATACATGATTTTCTTATAAATAGTAAATTATTTTATAAATAAATTTTGAAGGATGAATTTGAGTTCTATTAGAAATCAAATTTCTGTTTAATCAGATAGACAAGCTTTATGTTGATTAATTAAAGATTGGTTCGATAGAATCTGATCGAGATCTACCTGTAAAGATCGTGTATGCTATATACCCTGATATGTATAAGTTTTAAAACGATAAATCCGGGGACAAAATCTTTATAAGGGAGGGTGAATGTAACAACTCGATATTTTCTATATAATTAATTCAGAAATTTGGCGTATCATTTTTTTTTATTATTTTAAAGGTGGGAATATGAATAAGTTAAAGCTTATATATGTATGTGATAAATAAAAATTTATTTATTACATGAATAATTTCAAATAATTTTATTTTAGAATTATTGATCATTATAAATTATATTTTATAATAATTAATTTTATAGTAAAAATATTTTATTATTTATTTTCCATAAAAATATGATTATATATTATTTAAATAATATATGAAATGATTATTAGAATTATTATAATAATTATTTTTGTTATATTTGTATTTGATTAATTAAGTTAATTATTTTAACTTAATTAATAAATGTATATATATGAAAGATAAATCATATATGGAATCCAAATCCTAATTTTTTATTTTTGATCAAGGAATGAGAATAATAATATAATAGTATTTTTATTTCAGTGCTATAAATATGTACTGTATATGTATGGACCGATAATGGTTGGTTAATTATGTTGTATCATAACCAAACCCTAGTGTTATTTTGTTAACCCTATTTTGAAACTCAATTATGAGTTTGAGACTGTTATGTAATTGTGTTACGTGATTTATGTTTAGTAATATAGAATTTAAAGTTAATTAGGGAAACCCTAATTAGTAATTAAAAACCCTAATTATTAAGCTAGAACCCTAAGTGTCAAATTAGTAACCCTAATTTGCTATGTATGAACCCTAATTGCTAATTTAGCAATCTTAATGCTAATTAGTGAACCTTAAACCTAATTTACATGTTTTATATTATTAGAAAACCTAAACTAATTTAGAACCCTAAATTTTTAATTTAAGAAACCTAATTTTTCCATTTTAGCCTAATTGTAAAATCCTAGAAAACCAAATTGTAGAACCTTGGGGTTAAACCCTTAGGGTCAAACCTTAAGGATTGGGACAACTTACTATAAAGCCATTAAATTTGCAAGCCTAATGTCCATATTGCCCTTTTGTCACATTTTTATTAGATTATTTGCAAATCTTGCCAAAATGAGAGTTGGTGATAAACTAATTTGACCTTGTGACTAAAAACCTCAGCAATTCAGCCTCTTATTGACACATATGCCAGCATTATTCATTGTATCTAAAGATTATATGATATAAGAGAAAGAAAGTTACTAAAGTTGCTTATTTAGCTATCTAACTCTTAAACAACTTTTCTCTCTCCCAAACCTCATAAAATATAAAGTATATCAGTCCCATAAACAGCCCCTAGATCACCAAGATCAGTTAAGGAGATCAAAGATCAAAGATTGGAACTAGAAAGGCATAAAGCCCTAACCCTTTTTGATCTTAGATGGTAAGATAGATTTTGTGTTTAAGTGTTTAATCATGTGTTAGAAGATATTTTTAGATGATCTATGATGATCCATCATGGATCCATAACATCAAAGGGCTTTAAAATGAAGATTTTCAAAAACTGTCCATGGACACTAAAGTGGTCTGACAACCATATGTCAGTGGCCTTAGATCTCTGCCTGTTTATGATTTTTGTTGTTTTATGTTTTGGATCTGTAGTCTAGCATGAGGTCTTTAATTTGGAAGTGGAATCACAGCCATTCCATGTCCAGATTGTAAGATATTCATGGTCAAACCTCGTTAACCAAGCTTGATCGAGTGATTTCTGGGTAACCCAAAAATCCTAAACCGGCGTCTGACAATACTTTGCAAGGCTTTGATCTGTCAGACATTAAGTAGTTTATTGATGTTGTTGTATGAAGTATGTAGCCTATAATTTATACTCTAGATACATATGTTTAGACCCTTCAAAACATCAATAGATAGAACGGAGTGAATGGTCAAAGTAGGCCACTCGACACTGATTTAGAGTTTCTGAAAAACCCAGAACTCGTAAGAGCTAGCTCTCTAACAACCTTTGACCGAACTGAATCTGGAATATGTGATGTGTTCGGACTGTTCTGTTGATATAAATATGTTCTATGATATGAGTACTACATGTATAGACCAAGAAACCACTTAACTAATGACCAGAACTTATAGAAAATGGAGCTAGAAAGTGCCTATTCGAAGCTGTCTGGGATTCTAGGTAACCTAGAAAACCCAGATTGAGTCTGACAGTGATTTAGAATGGCCAGATCTTCGTGGTGTTGTGTGACATGACCTGGATTATTATTAATACTTGTAGTGTTACATAAACACTACAAGATCAAGGTTCAAGCTTTCTTAGAAACATTTTGGACTGAGAATTAAGGCTGGTCAAACGAGGCCCCTCGAACACTGGCCTGTCAGTGTTCTTGAACTCAAGAACACCAACCGCGACAAAAACCGTCGCTAAAGCCTTTAGCGACGGATTTAATTATTTTAGTTTTCTAATTTCTGAAAAATTCATTAAAAATAGAAAATAATTTCTGAAAATTACAAAATTTGTTTTAAAAATTATTTTAAGTTATAAAAATTAACTTTTAATAATTTGACATATTTTTAATAAATATTAGTATTTATTTGAATATTATTGATATTTAATTTATTTAATAAATGCATTAAATAAATTAATTAAAAATGATTTTATTATATTAAAAATCATTTTAAATGATAATAAGGTATTTAAAAATATTTTAAGTTATAAAATATAACTTTTAATATTTTAAAGAAAATTTCATTAATTATTTAATATTAATGATATTAGATTTATTTAATAATTATATTAAATAAATTAGTTTTAAAATTATTTTAATATTAGAAAAATCATTTTAAATGAAAATAAAGAGTTTAAAAACATTTTAAGTTATAAAATATAACTTTCAATATTTAAAGGTAAATTTCATTAATAATTTAATATTAAATGATATTTGATTTATTTAATAATTATATTAAATAAATAGTTTAAAAATGGTTTTATTAATTTAAAAATCATTTAAAAAGGATATAAAGGAATTAAAAATATTTTAAGTTATATATAATGACTTTTAATATTTTGATAAATAATACATTAATATTTAAATATTAATGATAATTATTTAAAATGATTTTAAATGTTTTAAAATCATTTAATGGTAATAAAAATATTTTAAAAGTATTTTAAGTTATTATAAATAACTTTAATATTTTAGCAATGGTTTCATTAATAATTTAATATTAATTAAATATTAATGATAATAGAATTATTTAATATTTAAATCATTGTATAATGATTTAGGTGTTTGAAAAATCATGATAAATTATAATAATTATTTAAAAATTATTATAAGACAATTAAAAATAATATGACTGATATTTACATTTATTGAACTATGGAACAGAGTTTTAAACTCGACAATTACATGATAAAACTGTCGGTACACCGACATGTTTCTGAAATTGATTTGAACTTAGATAATTTGACTTGATATGTGTCTGTTTGTGATTCAATGACTGCTAAACATATGTGACAATGTGATTAGGTAATGTGCTGACTGCAAATAGTAGTACTATATGTTATAATTTGTTATTCTAATTGATAGAATGATCTTATTAATGATAGGTTTTGATATAAAAGATAAAACTAAGTTTCATAACTGTAAGCCGCAAACCAGACAAGTATCCTATCTTTGCATTTACTTTATGCAATTGACATGCATAAGTGAATATCTGAACTATTCTTTTTCATTGTTCAAATATCTGAACCTTTGTATATACTTATGCAATGATTCTGTATAAGTAAGTTATTAGATTATAATATGTTGTACAAGTTCTTTAATTCTGTTATTATAAATCAAGATATATATTCTGTTCGTTAATTTCTAAGCTTAGTTATAACGGTTTGCGAATGAAGTTCTGCTAAACCTTAGCCAAAATTAAAAACAATGTTCATAGTTTGTTGACTGATCTTCATTTATAGTCAGTACGTAGTTTCAAAAATTTGATAAAGAATTGATATGTTGTTATTATTGGTTCACCTTACTTCACAACTATTGATTCGTTGTAGAAGTGTCATTCAAGGAAAATATTTATTCCTTTCAGCTAATATTTATTGTTGCTATTACTTGCTAGGCAATCATATGTTCATCCTTGATTAATTTAAATGTTTTCAGCTAATTGTGAACAACCTAAAAGCTCTGCTAAGAACAAGGGAAAATGAAAGGTTGCTGAATGAGTTCTATGTTATTTCATGTAATAGTTTAACTCTATTAAGACAATGATATATATTATCTATCATGTAATGTAAGGTATTAAATGTTGCATAATTGGGATTTAAAAACTCTGATATGTAAATTCAGTTTGGTATTTATATTATTGTTATTATTATTAGCATTATTTCGCTCATAAAAATGGTATCGTGAAGCACCGAGTTCGGGTTTCAAGTACCTGGATTTTGGGGCATCACAGATTCTGATGATGGGGAGCCTATGGAGGAGACTTATATTCCCATCGAGGAGGATTTGTCTACTAGGTTGCCAGTAGTTGTTATGGATTCTTGCACTACGAGTGCTATTGCGATTCGGCATTCAGCACAATATCTGGAGCAGAGTCTACATCTGATGACCTTTGAGAGAGATCAGGCTAGGACCTTGACGTTGACAGCTCTTGATGAGAGAGACATCGTTCTGTTAGAGAGAGATGAGGCTTTGGCACATAGAGATACCTCTATTGAAGAGCGGGATGATGCCAGATTAGCTATGGATGCAGTGATCATTAAGAGGGATGCTGGCATATTTTCTTGCGATGTGGCCATTGCAAACAACACTTCCGTTAGATCCCTAACCACTGGTATGATTGCTGATATGAGCTCATATATAGATGAGCATCATGTCACCATGAAGTTAGCCTCAGACTTATTGGCTCGGGTAGATATATTGATGCATGAGACCATAGCGTTACCCCCTTCCTCTGAGATGCTATGGTGGATCTACTGGCCCGCATACATACTGATCTGTAGATAGCCTTATATTTTCCTTCACAGACTAGCTTAGCCATTTTGTCATGTATAGCACATATGTATATATCAAATAGTATTCTATGTGATTAACCGCACCACAGATGGTCGCTAGTACTCTTATTTAGGAGGAGCCCAGTTAGTTCCATCTCTTATTGATTGGTGTTGCTCTTTGAGGCACAACTGCAGCTTAGATGGTGGCCGAATCTCCTATTTATGAGGAGAGGTTAGGTAGTTCCATCCCTTAGGTATGAAGTCGATGAAGTGTGGTGGATTGAAGTTTGATCCTAGTACCGTTGACAAGTCTTTGTATTTTGGAAAGGGGTTAGAACGAACTATAAATGGCTGCCTACGTACTCCTATTGAAGAGGAGATCAGGTCTGCGTAGTTCGAACCTGGTGTAAGAGGTTCAACGCTGAATGGTGTAAATTGGTGGAGAAGCTTTATTAATGAAGAAGGGTGTAGGAATATTTTTATTATTTTTGTTTTTGTAAAGAAAGAGCAGAAATGTTTTTTTTTATTATGACTAAGCCATATAGAATATGGTTGCCTACGTACTCTCAGGTATCAAGAAGATCAGGTCGACGTAGTTCGCCCCTCAGGACGATTTATGACCGAAGAAGTTAAATCCCATGTGTAGAATGAACTGCGGAGAAATGAAAGTTTGATCCCATGCTTGGGACAAACTGCAGGTGTGAAAAGTTTAATCCCATCTTCAGGATAAACGGCAGGTATGAAAGGTTTAATCCCTAATGGGATAACCAGAGTTGTATAATGTGAAACTAGGCTATTGGTTTGAAAGTGTGTTTTTTTCCTGAGGGGCAGATGGGTAAAGAGGAAAGGCTGTATGTAATGAGGGTTAAAAAACCTGAAATGACTGGTGATCTGATGATCCAAAACCAGGATGTTTGTTTGATGGTAACCTCAGACATAGTACCATTTCACGGTGTCCAAGATGATAAGCTGTGGAAATTCATCGCTGTCCATTTCCTACAATCTGAGAGTGCCTCCTGTCAATACCTCCTTGACAACAAATGGGCCTTCCCAGCTAGAAACGAAGTTTCCCTTAGATTGATCTTGGTTGTCAATGATCTTCTTCAAAACCAAGTCGTGTTGTTTAAACTGCCGTGGCCAAACTTTTCTATTGTAGGATCTGGCGATCCTTTGATGATATAACTGACTATGGAAGATAGCCGCGGTTCACCTTTTGTCTATTAGAGACAATTGGTGATACCTGTCTTGTACCCATTGGTCTTCATCCAGCTGAGCATCTATTAACACTCTGAGGGATTCTATTTCCACCTCTATGGGGAGCACTACTTCCATCCCATAAATTAATGAGTAGGGGGTTGCCCCAGTGGAAGTACGCATTGAAGTTCTGTAGGATAATAAAGTCAGAGGCAAGAGGTCAGACCATCCTTTGTGGTTGGCGGACATTTTTTGCATGAGTTTGTTGATGTTTTTATTAGCCGCTTCAACAGCACCATTCATCTTTGGACGGTAGATGACGGAGTTAAGGTGTTTGATATAGAATTTGCTACATAACTCTTCCATCATTTTGTTATTGAGGTTCGTAGCACTGTGTGTCACAATGACCTCTGGTTGTCCATAACGACAAACGATATTGTTTCAAATGAAAGCAATGATGACTTCTTTAGTAACCCTAGGGAAGGAGGATGCTTCTACCCACTTGGTGAAGTAATCGATCATGGTGAATATAAATCGATGTCCATTATTGGCTTTGGGCTCAATGAGCCTGATCACGTCCATTCCCCACATTGAGAAGGGCCAAGGCGAACTCATATTATGCAGTTCCCTTGGAGGGGCATGGATGGCATTTCCATGAATTTGGCAATGATATCACATTTTGACATGATCATCACAGTCAGTTTTGAGGGTAGGCCAATGATGTCCAGTTCTAAGGATCTTCTTAACAAGTAGAGGGCCGCTCATGTGTGGGCCACATACTCCACCATGGATCTCATCCATGAGCCTCTGTGCTTGGTCCTTGTCCAGACATCTGAGGAGACCTAATCCTGCATCTCTCTTGTAGAGTGCATCTCCGCTCAGGTAGAATTTCATAGCAAGTCGATGGATCCGCTTTCTTTCAGTTGGGCTTACCTGAGCGGGTGTAGATCCATCTTGTAAGTACTCCTTGATGTACTGATACCAAGGGTTGTGGATGGGAGGTAGCTCATCAGATACTTCTCCAACATAGTTCCCATAAACTGGGGCCTTTTGCAGGGCAAATGTGATTCTTGGCATATTTTCCTTGTCAGGTATGTGAATCAAGGAGGCCAATGTTGCTAGCGCATCCGCAAAATCATTCCTATTACGAGGAATGTGTATAAAGGAGATCTCTTCGAACTCTAAAGCCATCTATAAAACTTGGCGATGGTAAGGAAGCAAATGTAGTTCTTTGGTTTGATAGATTCCCGTGGATTGTTTAATTACCAACTTCGAATCCCCAAAGATAGTTAACTGCCTTATACCCATTGAACGGGCAAGTTTTAGCCCCATGATCTGACCTTCATACTTTCAATTTGTGTTGTTGGTCTTGATAAAGCTGTAATTTGACAATGACGGATACCGCTCCCCATATCGGACACTAGAATTGCTCCAGCTCCAGAGCCTTTTGTGTTAATAGCTCCATCAAAATACATTTTCCATGTATGGCATGTATCGTACTGATGGTTTTACTGAACTTCCATTACCCCTTCATTGGGGAAGTATGTTTCCAATGGTTTGAAGTCCCTTACAGGTGCGGCGGCCAGTTGATCCGCAATTCCTTGACCTTTGATATACTTTTACATCACGTAGACGATGTGTGACGCCCCCAAATTCAGACCTCTACTTGGTCACTCGAATTTGGTTCATCACGTTTTCATGGTAATACCATAATAACAAAATAACACGTTCACAACGAAAAATCTAATTTAGAATAATATACAATGATTTATTATAATTATTCCCCCAAGTCTCGCAACCTACAGTACTTAATAGATTACATAATAATATCGAATAAAGACTTATTACATAATCCTACTTAAGCTTAAACATAGTCTAAAAACAGTCTTAATACAACACAAAAATTTTAACATAAAGGAACAGGCTAGTCGGTAGCCTTGCCATTTCCCTTGTCTGTTCAAGAGACACCTCCATGTTCCGCCTTAACTGAAAGGTTTTAAATAAACAAGGATGAGCACAAATTGCCAAGCAAGTAATATACAACAAGGGTGAAGGATATAATATCACAAGTTTGAGTTATCGAAGTATCATCTCTAAGATAGTTCAGAGTTTCGAAATAATATCATAAATAGTGAATATCAATAATTCTTTGAATAAGAATGAAAATTCAATATAAATCAACAGATATATATGAATTCAAAGACTATCAATGTATCCAACTCGATAAACAATTTATAGTGAGTAGTCGCTAATGACTATTGAACATCCACTAGATTTACCAATATTAAACTGATAACCCAAAAGAATCAAGTATTATAGATGATCAGTCTACAATACTCTAAGTTATGCATAACACCACAATAATATCCACTCATGTGTTGGGGTTTCCAACAACATACACCCCCCTTACCATAAGGGTTGTTTAACACAGTTTTCAAGATTTTCGCACCAATCAATTGGTTTGGACAATTTTATAAACATGCATATAGTCCAGCAGAAATCAAATGGCATCAACTCTTTAACAATATTCAAGAACAATACCAAGTTCAACATGAATAATAGTTTTCATAAGAGTCTAAACATACTTGTTCAATTGAACGAATATGTAGAATAACTTGCATTCAAAGAGATAAAGTTTAGATACTCTGCGTACGGTATTCGTTGGATAAAGTAATGCAAAGATACTTGCACAATAAGAGTAGGGTTAAGATACTTTCTCAAGTAAAAGAGTAAGAATTAAGGAACTTGCACAATCAAAGAGTGAAGTTCAAGGAAACTTGCCTCAAGCGTAGTTTATCCACATTAAGAAATCAACACTTTCAAATCCTATTTATAGCGCATTATATGTTCAAGATGTTCATTAGCTAACACAGTCTTTAATCAAGCTTGACATGATTCAAGTATGCACATATGGTATAAAATTAGATTATAAATTAAGAATGATCAAACACCTAGTCATTTAATAAGTAAATTAAGAATACTCAAGGTTAAGCCCTTTTTACCCATGGACCTTCCTATTACGAGATAAACACAATCATATCATCTAAGCATCACTTATATACCTGCATCAATAGGTTTTAAACCACTCTTACCAATATAGGCATCATATAAGTTACTGTCCAAAAATCAGAATTTACTACCTCAGATTCAGATTGTCATAAATTGCTTGCTTATGGTTAAACCTAGGGCACAAGCAATGCATCATTCTCTCCGTCAAGCCAAGACTCAGCTGTTGCCTTGTGGTTTCTGTCCGACTTGAACATAATAATCATACATAATATATTTTGTCATGTTAAAGGTCTTTTCATGTTTCTCAAGTCAATCTAGGTTCCTTCTTTCACAATAAAATTCTAAATTGATCATTTCAATAATTTAAGGCCATTCGAGGTCATAAGACCAAAAATTCTATCAGGCTTGCTCTCTAAACATACAAGGTAGTTATAAAAGTCCTTTAGGCATGCTTGTGAGTATTCATAACGCATATATTAAATTAACACCACTTTAGTTGAAAATATGCTTCGTTCATGCTTTTTCTTGAAATATGATACACAAGCATGGTATATATATGGTTATGTTACATGAGTGAGCCTAAGAGTAACATTAACATGATTACAAATGTCAGATTCTAACCCTCAAGGTAGTTTGTCAATATTCATGTTCAAATGTCATATTTTAATTTTTAATGTGTACTAATTCGTTCAACATGTTCATGCTCTCTTACAAATCATATAAACATAAGTTAACGGTTTATTTATGAATTTCTAGATCATACCAACATGCTTGCAAAGTCAGTACATAAATTTGTCATTCATACTCGTCATGTTCATTTCTAAAGTTCCCAAATTCATTTTAATCCACACACTTTTGTTAATTATACTAATCTAGTAAAACATGTTCTCCTTAAGTTAATATACTAGTATAAACCTCTTACACATGCTTACATGCTAGCCTGAGCTATAACGATTGACTAATATTTAACAGATTTGAAAACAAAAACTCAAATGAAGAGACCAAGTGGCAATAGAATTACCAAGCGCTTAAAATAATCAATCGTAGCAATTTAGTTCGTTCGAGCTAAGAAACGATATGCTTGGCAGAAAGCTAGCCCAACCTTAGAAATCATTCATCATTTCGATTCTAACCAGTCATGTATCAATTGCAACATACTTATATGGTTATATAACAACTATTTAAACATTAACCAACCTCATTAACATCCAATTTCACAAAATAAAAAATTTGAATTTCAAGAACTCAAAATTCTATTTTCACAAAGAATGAAATGGAAACAAGGAAAAGGAATTATACCTTTGTAATGTGAAAGAACTTGCTCCTAATGAACTCCCAATGTCCTAGAAAGCTTGTATACTCTCAACCTCACCCTCAATGGAATTCGTAGCAATGGAAAATGAAAGGAGAGCCCTCATTTATATAACACTCAAAACCCAAACAATGACATTTTTCCCTAAATCAAACTCATGGATGAAAGAATTGCATGAAGGGCAATGAAGAGTTGTTGGATGTTAGTTGGATTTCATCATGACCACCACTCCCCCCTTGATCATTTAGCTAGGAAGCTTGAAATAAGAAATAGGCCTTAGCCTTTTTGGTTTATACGTGACTGAGAAATGAGGCAAATGGGACACTCATTTTGGGACACTTCAAACTAACTCAGCCATCATGTACACTTATACAAATTCCCACTCTTGTGCTATTTTTCTTATATACATATCAACTATACATTATAACTTAATGTCACAATATTATTTAACATTTCAAGGTAGTGGATGCTATGCAACATATATATAATCCATGTACATTTTATTTTAATGTATACCTACCGACACATTGTCACATAGATATTTCATAATGTATTTATAATATATAGTTCCAATTTGTTTAATCACATTGCTTCATATAATATAGTTTTATAAGACTTAATATATAGTCACACAAACGTCACATTGCAGTATATAGTATAGTTGTATTATTGCTCACATGCACATAACTGTCAATATAATCTTATTATATTAATAACTCACTTATTTGTTTTATGTAAAATAAATAATTTAATCCATTCTTCCTTAATTAATGTTTTTATGAATCTCCATAACCATTAATTATCTATATAATTCTTATTATATTTATAGATATACTACAAATTATAATAATCACATATTATTAATTAATTACCAAGTAATCAATTATTCCACCACAATCAATTAATATTAATTAATGGCTTACTTAATAATTCCTTCGTCAAACATAATGTACTTTATTTCATGGTTTATTAATGTCACACATATCACATAATTGTTCCATTTTATTTCTAAAGTAGAAAAATTAATTTTTTTTCTACTGACCCGATTAATAAGCATTTACGCTATGATAGATCTTCTTTGGGACGACACACACATGATACTTGTGCATTCACTAACGATGCTGCGAAGCTGGTTTAGCTTCAAGCCAGTCCCAACCTTTATCTCCCTACTGGTTTTACATGACATGAATTAATGTCCACATGAGTGATATTACAAGTCTAAGAGTGCATTGATTTTCTATGTGAAATCACATGATCATATACGATTAACCTTCCTAATTCCCATTTTAACTTGCTTAGTGAATTTTCTCGTTTCACAATATGCCACACAAGGCATTTCTCGATTCTCATTGTCAATTCACATTTCTTAATATGCATTGATCTAATACGAATCAATTGAATTAATCGACTCATAAAACAATAACACTTATATTCACATAAATATTATTTCCATTAATATATTCATTTAATAATACGTGGAAATTCTCGGGTATTACATCCTTCCCCCCCCCCCCCCCCCCTTTATAAAAATTCCATCCCAGAATTGCTACAAGGTTACACAAATAGATGGGGATAATCCCTCATCATTCTATCGTCTAACTCCCACGTTGCCTCCTCGACATCGTGGTTATGCCACAGTACCTTTACAGAAGAAATAACTTTGTTCCTCAAGGTTTGCTCTTTCCTATCTAGAATTTGGATAGGAATTTCTTCGTATGCTAAGTTCTTCTCCACTTGAATGGGTTCATAAGAAATCACGAGTTTGTAGTCAGACATTTACGGACGCAACACGGATATGTGAAACACGTTATGTGCTCCAACTCAAGTGGTAGTGCAACTTTGTACGCTACTTCGCCCACTCGCTTTAGTATCTCGAACGGTCTTATAAAACTTGGACTCAGTTTTCCTTTCTTGCCGAAACGGATCTTTCCCTTCCATGGAGATACCTTCAGGAATACAAAACTGCCAACTTTAAAATCTCGGTCTTGCCGATGCAAGTCTGCGTACTTCTTGTGGCGATCTTGAGCTACTACTAGTCTGGCTCTTATCACTGTCACCACATCCGCGGTTTATTGTACTAACTCTGGTCCGAGTATTCGTCGTTCTCCGACTTTGTCCCAATATAATGGAATTCTGCACTTTCTTCCGTAAAGAGCTTCATACGGTGGCATGCTAATACTCACATGGTAACTATTTTTATACGCAAATTCGACTAAGGGTAGGTGGTCATCCCAATTTCCCTTGAAGTCCATCACGCAAGTCCTAAGCATGTCCTCTAGAGTTTTTATTATTCGCTCACTCTGTCGATCTGTCAGAGGGTGATATGCGGTACTCAACCTCAACTGTGTTCCCATCCTCTCTTGCAAGCTTTTCCAGAACTTTGACGTGAAGCACGGATCTCGGTCAGAAACAATCGATACCGACACTCCATATCATGAAATAATTTCCTTTACGTACAGACTCATTAACTGATTTAAACTGTAGCAGATCTTGATCGGTAGAAAATGTGCGGTCTTTGTAAGTCGATTTACGATAACCCAAATGGCATCAAAACCTTTATGCGTAACTGGAAATCCATCATAATATGCTCCCATTTCCACTCTGGTATTTCAATGGTTGTAATAAACCACTCGGCCGCTGATGCTCTACTTTGACCCATTAACATGTAAGACATCTACTAACATACTTCGTAATTTCTCGTTTCAAATTTGGCCACCAAAAATGTTGCCTCACATCTCGGTACATCTTCATGCCTCCCAAATGAATGGAAAATATCGTATTATGTGCCTCATACAAAATCTCTTCTCTTAACTCAGCTACCACCGGTACCCACACTCTACCTTCGAATCTTAAGATATCATTTTTATCCATTCAAAATTTCTCTTCCTCATTTTCTGTGATCCTCTTCCTGATTTTCTTACATTCTCCATCTTTCTCCCGTGCTTCTTTTACTCTATCCAACAATGTCGGACAAGCTTCTATTATAAATAACTTCTCTTGAGATCTCTCTGGTCCCTTTACCTCTATTTCTAACTTCTCCATATCTCTTATTAACTCCTCCTGAGTTGTCAGTTGAAACAATTTCTCCCTTCCTTTTCTGCTCAGAGCGTCGGCAACTATGTTTCCCTTCCCCAGGTGATAAAGAATATCACAGTCATAATCTTTGATCAATTCTAACCACCTTCTCTGACCCATATTCAACTCTTTCTGTGTGAAGATATATTTCAGGCTTTTGTGGTCCGTGTATATCTCACATTTCTCTCCATACAAATAATGTCTCCATATCTTTAACGCAAAAACTACTACCGCTAACTCTAAGTCATGAGTAGGGTATTGCTTTTCGTAATCCATCAATTTTCATGATGCATACGCAATGACTTTGTCGTGTTGCATAAGCACACAACCAAGTCCTCTATGCGACGCATCACTATACACCACAAATCCTCCCATATCATCTGGTAATGATAATACAGGCGCCTTGCTTAATCTCTTCTTCAACTCTTGAAAACATTCTTCGCATTTGCCGGTCCATACAAATTTCACCGTCCTCCTCATCAAATTAGTCAACGGGGTTGCTATCTTAGAAAAATCTTGGATAAATCCTCGATAGTACCCATCTAACCCTAATAAACTTCTCACCTCCGTCGGGGTTCTCAGTTGTTCCCAGTTACTTACTGCTTTGACCTTTTTGGGTTCTACTGAGATTCCATTCTCATCCACCACGTGCCCTAAGAATTGAACCTTCTTCATCCAAAATTCGAACTTAGAAAATTTCGCATACATCTTCTCCTTTCGTAGTGCCTCCAAAACAATCTTCAGATGTTTGGCGTGTTTTTCCTCCATCTTTGAGTAGATTAAAATATCGTCGATGAAAACCACCACAAATTTATCCAAATATGTTTTAAAAACTTGATTCATCAAGTCCATGAATGCTGCCGGAGCATTAGTCAAACCAAATGACATTACCAAAAACTCATAATGTCCATAACGGGTTCGAAACGCAGTCTTTGGTATGTCCTCATCTCGTACTTTCAGTTGGCAATATCCCATCCGCAGGTCGATCTTCGAGAAACACTTCGCTCTTTTAAGTTGATCAAATAAGTCATTTATCCTTGGTAGCGGATATCTATTCTTGATCGTTACTCTGTTCAATTCTCGATAATCGATATAGAGCCTCATCGATCCATCCTTTTTCTTAAAGAATAACACTGGTGCTCCCCAAGGAGACACACTTGGTCGAATGTAACCCTTATCTAATAACTCTTCAAGTTGTATCATCAAATCCTTCATTTTTACTGGCGCCATATGATATGGAGCTCTTGAAATTGGTGTCGTCCCTGGTGCTAAGTCTATTAGGAATTCGATTTCTCTGTCTGGCAGAAGGCCAGACAAATCGTCTAGAAACACATCCTGAAATTCACTCACTACGGGTATATCTTTAATCTATATTCCCTTTTTCCGAGTATCCATGGTGTAAGCTAAATAACCTACACATCCTTTCTTTAACAATTTCTTGGCCTGCATCATCGTAACGCAACACGATTGCTTAAGCGATGAGCTACCATAAAACACTACCTTGGACTTACTCGGAGTCTGAAGGTTCACACATTTGCTTTGACAGTCAATTACCGCCGCATGGTTATATAACCAATCCATCCCTAGTATTACGTCAAATTCTCCTGGTCTAATAGGAATCAAGTCTACGCTCAGTTCATGTTCTCTAATGTTTGTGCGATAATTTTGATAGACGTATTCTACATGGATTATTTCCTTATTCGTAACTTCTATGTTCAAAGGATCTTCTAAATGTTATCGGGGTGTACTAAATTTACTAGCAAATTCTTCGGATACAAAAGAACAGGTGGCACCCGAATCAAATAATACATAAGCATTTATATTATTGATTGGGATTATACCTGACACCACATCCATTGCAGCTATTGCGTCCTAGGAAGTCACGTTAAAGGTTCAAGCATTCAATCGGTTGGGTTGCGCAGGTCCATCAATCATTAACTTGCTTCCCCCTCCCTGGCCTCTTCCAGCTCCACCGCTTCCTTTCTTCAGGTAATCCTTTATCTGGTGCTCTGTTGATCCACAAGCAAAACATCCTCTGATCTTCTTTGGCTTTGGGCAATTTGGCGATATGTGCCCCTTCGACCGCAATTATAGTAGGTGTTATTTCTCTTTCAACACTCTCCATGATGACTTCTTCCACATTTGTTACAAACTTCAGTCCTTCTCTTATAGTTTCCCTAGTGACTCCCACCTTGATTATTGCTTCTGTTGTTATTGTTTCCCCATTTCCTCTTTCCGGAGTTACTTCCTCCGCTGCTGCTTCCTCCACGATGCTCACTACCAGTGTTCTTCTTCTTCTTCTCCTTATGATATAGACTTAAGGCCTCACTGCCACCTTCCGCAATGACTGCCTTCTCTAATAATGTCGTAAAGGAATCAATCTAGAAGACTGATACCTTATTATACAACCACGGCTTCAACCCTTGCTCGAAGCATCTTTCCTTTCTTTCCTCATCCACAACTTGGTGCTCCACAAATCGCGCTAGTTCATTGAACTTAGCTGCGTATTGCGCCGCCGTCATATCACCTTATTTTAACTCTTGGAACTTCACTTCCATCCAACTCTTCATACTCTTCAGGAAATAGTTCTCGAAGAACAACGTAGTAAACCTCTCCCATATTATCATTCCTTCTCCCGCTCTCTGCTGATTAGTTTCCCACCAATAGTTCGTTTCTCCCCTCATCATGTATGTGGCAAATACTATCTTCTGGTCTTCACCCACGTGAGCTATAGTGAAAGCCTTCCCGATCTCCTTGATCCAGGTTTGCACAACTATCAGGTCAGTGGTTCCTGTGAACTCCGGGGTTCTACACTCTTAAAATCTTTGAAGGTTGTTACTGAGACAGCTTGGGGAACGGGTGGTACGGGTTCGTTTCTTCCCCTCAATACTTCTCCCAATAAATCTACCAGTCTCTGTATCAGATCTACTGGACCTCTGTCATCATTAACTAACTCTTCTGGGATAGTTATTGCGACGCCCCCAAAACAGGTATACATCACCCATCTTGAGTCACCAGATACACACTACATAACTCAACTACAAACTTCTTTTATACAACTGTCGTGCAAAATACGACAAAACATAGCTGAGAGTTTAAACACGAATATTGCCTTCTAGACAATATCCACAGTCAATGGAGTCTTTGTTACAATTCTTATCACACTATTTTATAAAAATAGTGAAGACTACTATAGCCACCATCTCGGACCATCACTCCATTCCCCGACTCGTCCCAACTATATTCTCATTTCCTGAAGAGAACAGTGAAAGAAAAGGGTGAGCTCAACTAGCCCAGTAAGAAATATTATGACTAAGATAATGCAAAATAAATTATCTTTAGCCTTCAACAATGTTAAACTGATAAAATACAATAAACATCAAGTTTAACTGCAGCGGAATAAGCAATCCATTAGAAGAGTCAAGTAGAACATAATGTCTACTATCTCCTCTAGATTAAAAGTTCATTGTTAATATTTCATTCCTCTAATACTCATCAACAATTCTTTGTTATACCCAAGACAAAAAGAACTATCATCACCTGTCTTCACCTAAACCACCAAAGATTATAGTTAAATCCACAATTCATTTTTATAATCATGTAAATCAACAGTTTCTCCTTGCCACAAAGGCTTAATAGAATGTTCACTCAATATCCTTACCCCAAAGGCTAAAGATATTCAAATGTAATAACAATGATTGTACCAATCAGTTGTCTACCTTTGCACTACGGGCCAAAGATATTCAACTATAAAACTAATGGTCATGATCATACCAATCAATTGTCTGTCAGTGCACTACAGCCAAAGACATTCAACTGTTAACTAATGGTCATGATCCTGCCAATCACATCATCGAATTATCTATGCACTACGGGCTAAGGATATTCGTTATTATCACCAACGGTCATGATCATGTCATACACCTGTCCATCTTTGCACGTAAGCCAAAGATATACAACTATAAAACCAATAATCAACAGTCTATCTTTGTACGTAAGCCAAAGATATACAACCGTAAAACTAATAATCAACAGTCCATCTATGCATGTAAGCCAAAGATATGCAACTGTAAAAACTAATAATCAACAGTCCATGCACGTAAGCTAAAGATGACTTTCAGCACAGTATAAGCATGAGGATGATGACAATGATATAAGAATTAATCAAACGAAATCAAGGATAAATATTAAAGACTTTAAATTTATCCAGAGTTTAAAAATATTGAAATTGTCAACATGATACTTCTTTGTGGAGTAAAATTCAAGAATAATATTCATGTACCAAAAATAATTTGGATAGAAAAGAAATATATTTTTCGGGTAAATAGTACCCCGTGAATAGTACCCCATGAATAGTAACTCGTGAATATTAACTCGTAAATAGTACTCCGTATTCGTACATAGTACTGTATACATAAATAATGTCACATACGCAAATAGTGCCATATACATGAATAATGCCGTATACGTGAATAGTGTCGTATACGTGAATAGTAACTCTGGCACAAAAAAAATAAAAGTTTCACAATAAAATCCATATCAATATTTATAACACCTTAATTCAAATGTTATAAATCACTTAATAATCTCATAATCTAATATTATTAATATTACCACAATATTTTAATCATTTCTTAAACTTATAAATAATTTATTTTAATTATTTACACTTTACTAATTAATGCATTTAATCATCCTAAAATGCCAAACTCATAAGATTTCATCACCAATAACCAAAACTCTCATAAAAAATCTGCATATACCTTATATAGGATTCTCAAGCCATAAAATCCTATTTTCCAAATTTCTTACTTCACATAACATATTTAATTCATTTACTCATAATTAGTCCATTTTCATGAAAAATACCAAATCAGTACAAACAAATTTTCTTTTCTGGGATTTAGCAGAATATAGTCTCATATTGAACATATATTTTTCTCGGAATTTTTAAAATTCATTTACTATTTTTCATATGACTAATACTGCCGAATATTTAGACATTTATCATAAACTGCACTTTTGTCCAAAAATTCTGAAATTTACAAGGTATACTCCAGTGATATATATGTACTCCTAATAAAAATTTCACCAATTTTGTAGTTAACCACAAGGAGTTATAAGGGTTTACTTTTAAAATAGTTTTTTCCCATAAAATTCATAACTCCTAATCTATACATCTAAAAATCGCCATTTTTGGACACAATCTAGAAAACTCATCAAATTATCATTTCAAATTTTTCCAGAATTTTTGAGGGTCAGAAAAATTACGAAACTGCAAATGGATCTTCACCCGCCATGCGGTAATTCACATAGACAGATCATTTCCACAATTTAATAAAGAATGAATACGAAGTGCCATTCACCATGCATACGGTAATCCACATAGACAGGTTATTCCAATAGAATAATAAAGAATGGAATAACAGAAGAATTCACCATGCATGCGATAGAACGCATGCAGACGGAGTTATTCCCAGCAGAATAATAAAGAATGGAACAGTCATGCGTAATCCGCTTGCAGATGAGGATATTCCAAATGAATAATTAAGAATTGAACCAGTCATGTGTAATTCGCATGCATGGGATATTCCAACAAAATAATAAAGAATGGAATAACAATGAAATTCACTGGGCATGCGATAGATCGCATTGCATAACGAGTTATTCCAATGAGAATAATAGAAGAATTTCACCATGTATGAGGTACTTCACATAGACATGTTATTACAACATAATAATAAAAATGGAATAACAACCCTTACGAGTATTGAAAGAAAATAACTCTCTTCATGAATACGAAAGAATAATACCCCTTATCTCAAAAGAAGACTGGATACTGGAGTAGTGAAGTAGCAGACTACTATTCTTCTTTCTCTCTATAGCTTCTCTCTTTATAGCTTCTATCTCTATAATTGCTCTTGTGAGACTTAGTGAATTGGTGAGAAATGAAGGAAGAATGAGCTTCTATTTATAGGAAAATATAGTTTCGATAATTGCACATTTTGGGGCTCAAAATATTACAATACAATAACTTCAACTTTTCTTTCATTTTTAATTTTGTCCTGCAAGTATTATCAAACTTGCACCACCTCCCCTAATAGTAAATCATGTGAATCAATAGTAAATCATGTGACTCAATAGTTCTAAACATGTGAAAAAATTAATTACTGTATAGTACCTTCATCTATACCTCCATTTTTAATTTAGTCATGCAAGTATTATCAATCTTGCACCAACTCCCCTAATAGTAAATCATGTGAATCAATAGTACACATATGTGAATACATAGTTATAATCATGTGAATTAATAGCAATTAATTGCTCATTTATCCGATTAATTTCCTGATTGATCAATATAACCTCCAAACATTAATTATTATCAAAATAAATGTCGATTTCCACTAACACGAATAATCCCAACACAATGAAAATATCAATTTCATCTTTAATCAATACGAACTTATTCATCATTAATATCATAACTCACAATATTTAACAACCAGATCATTTCCAGGAAAGAGGGGGCTTTCCAATAAGGATTTCTCCCTATTGACGCGCAATTAGGTGACCAAACCTCTCCTCGACAGAACTTCTAGACATTGTTAATTATGCAAATAATAATATGAATAATTGTATCGTCTCAATTATTGATTTAATAATATAAAATATTGTAACAATAATTAAATAAAACTGAGTGACTTCTCACGTAAGTATTAAAAATGAATACTGTGTGCTACTATGCAACCACACATATTACTATACTTTTACCACCGATTATTTTATGACAACTTGCTTACTTTGAAAATTTTTTAAATATCACCCTTAACTATAACCTTTTATCAATTTAACCACTCACTAAATAAAATAATAATTATAAGAAAATTGAATACTTTCATTTCATAAAATTCAGGGTCTCGCAGTTATTCTACGTCTGGGCGG
The DNA here is from genome assembly GCA_020205605.1 of Panax ginseng. NCBI lineage: Eukaryota > Viridiplantae > Streptophyta > Magnoliopsida > Apiales > Araliaceae > Panax > Panax ginseng. The sequence continues at coordinate 90,623,595 of CM035133.1, read as the reverse complement.
CATTTTCTACATTATAAAATTTTTCATTTTATTATCTAATTATCATATTTAGACATTTCTCGATAGAAAAGAACCAAAGGTTTAAAACACGTTTCCGAAATAAGACCATTTATATTCATATGCCTAATGGTTACATTACATGTTCTTTTCTAGCATACTGCTATAAATGATATCACATATCCCCTATTATCACAAAAGATGGGGACAACACCATCTTACTACCCCTCTAACATTTTTCAAAAGTTGGGGTTTTACTACTACCTCGCGTCTTACACAAAAGACTGAGATTACAACAACAAATTAAACAACACGTAAACAAAATAATGCAACTACTAGTCTTCATCCTCTAGACTCAATCTAACATCTCACGCTCCACGGCGCTCTGATATTCCTTCTACGTAATGTGCACCACCATATCTCAACTTATGGTATGTCGGGTCTGTCCTTGCTCAGTTGGGTAGTGATTTACCCCATCGATCAATCTTTCCATGGCCATGCGTAGAGCATAGCCCATCTTATTCATTTTCCTCATCTTCCATCGCACCTCATCCTCTAGATCATCCACCCTATCGTTGGTTTCCTCCCACTTCTCCTCGAAGTGAATCATATCCATCACCTCCATCTCTAACTGAGTTCGGAGAGCCTCCTTCTCCGTCCTCCCACTCAAAACCTTATGTTCTAATTCCTCCAGCTTTCCTGCCATCCCAACATTCCTCGCCACCGCTCGGTGAAACAAAGCTCCCATCTGGATCCCTGCCTCCTTACGGTGAGCAATTCCACCTCCATTTACTGCTGGAATGCAGAATCCCTCTCCTTAGCCTCAGCCTCAAGCTCCTCTACTCTACATCCTAACTCTAATATATGCTCCTCATATTCTCCTAACATCAGATTCTCAAAAGTAGCCTAATTGGAGTCCTCCAAAGGCTTAGGTTCCTACTCCAAAGGCTCCTCCTTCGGATCAGACACCACCTCTTCCTTATCGTCATCGTCATCGTTAGGGACTACTACTAATATAGGTTCTACTATCAAGGGTGCCTCATAGACTACATGGCTAGGTCCTCCCATGTCAGTCATCCTACAATCACCAACACAAGACAACATAAACAACAACTCCATTAGAATGTTAAATAAACATAAGTTCATTGTATAGAATGAAGTTACATTTCATAACACACTAAGTCTCTCAAGGAAAACTCTACGTGAGTTTTATCTCCATACTAACTTCTAAGTTCTCCTAAGTTATAACCTAAGGACACTCACTCCTATGCTTTATAACTAAAGCTTTGATACAAACCTGTGACGCCCCCAAATTCAGACCTCCACTTGGTCACTCAAATTTGGTTCATCACGTTCTCATGGTAATACCATAATAACTAAATAACACGTTTACAACAAAAAATCTAATTTAGAATAATATACAATGATTTATTATAATTATTCCCCCAAGTCTCGCAACCTACAGTACTTAATAGATTACATAATAATATCGAGTAAAGACTTATTACATAATCCTACTTAAGCTTAAACATAGTCTGAAAACAGTCTTAATACAACACAAAAATTTTAACATAAAGGAACAGGCTTGTTGGTAGCCTTGCCCTTGCCCTTGTCTGTTCAAGAGACACCTCCATGTTCTGCCTTAACTGAAAGGTTTTAAATAAGCAAGGATGAGCACAAATTGCAAAGCAAGTAATATACAACAAGGGTGAAGGATATAATATCACAAGTTTGAGTTATCGGAGTATCATCTCTAAAATAGTTCAGAGTTTCAGAATATTATCGTAAATAGTGAATATCAACAATTCTTTGAATAAGAATGAAAATTCAATATAAATTAACAGATATATATGAATTCAAAGACTATCAATGTATCCAACTCGATAAACAATTTATAGTGAGTAGTCGCTAAGGACTATTGAACATCCACTAGAGTTACCAATATTAAACTGATAACCCAAAAGAATCAAGTATTATAGATGATCAATCTACAATACTCTAAGTTATGCATAACACCACAATAATATCCACTCATGTGTTGGGGTTTCCAACAACATACACCCCCATTACCATAAGGGTAGTTCAACTCAATTTTCAAGATTTCCGCACCAATCAATTGGTTTGGAAAGTTTTATAAACATGCATATAGTCTAGCCAAATCAAATGGCATCGACTCTTTCACAATATTCAAGAACAATACCAAGTTCAACTTGAATAATAGTTTTCACAAGAGTCTAAACATACTTGTTCAATTGAATGAATAAGTAGAATAACTTGCACTCAAAGAGATAAGGTTTAGATACTCTGCTTACGGTATTCGTTGAATAAAGTAATGCAAAGATACTTGCACAATAAGAGTAAGGTTCAGATACTTGCTTAAGTGAAAGAGTAAGAGTTAAGGAACTTGCACAATCAAAGAGTGAAGTTCAAGGAAACTTGCCTAAAGCGTAGTTTATCCACGTTAAGAAATCAATACTTTCAAATCCTATTTATAGCGCATTATATGTTCAAGATATTCATTAGCTAACACAGTCTTTAATCAAGCTTGACATGATTCAAGTATGCACATATGGTATAAAATCAGATTATAGATTAAGAATGATCAAACACCTAGTCATTTTATAAGTAAATTAAGAATACTCAAGGTTAAGCCCTTTTTACCCATGGACCTTCCTATTACGAGACAAACACCATCATATCATCTAAGCATCACTTATATACGTGCATCAATAAGTTTTAAACCACCCTTAGCAATATAGGCATCATATAAGTTACTGTCCAAAAATCAGAATTTACTACCTCAGATTCGGGACTAAGCTTAGTTATGCCATGGCTAAGTTTAGGATGTAGTAATTTCTTGGCCAATCCCTCCAACAAGCCATGACTCAATCTTCTTTGCTTTGAGTTTCTGTCCGACTTTAACACAACAATCATACATAATATATTTTGTCATGTTAAAGGTCTTTTCATGTTTCTCAAGTCAATCTAGCTTTCCTTCTTTCACAACAAAATTCTAAATTGATCATTTCAACAATTTAAGGCCATTCAAGGTCATAAGACCACAAAGTCTATCATGCTTGCTCTCTAAACATACAAGTTAGTTATAAAACTCATTTTAGGTATGCTTGTGAGTATTCATAACGCATAGGTGAAATTAACACCGCTTTAATTGAAAATATGCTTCGTTCATGCTTTTATTGAAATATGATACATAAGTATGGTATATATATGGTTATGTTACATGAGTGAGCCTAAGAGTAACATTAACATGATTTCAAATGTCAGATTCTAACCCTCAAGGTAGTTTGTTAATATACATGTTCAAAGGTCATATTTTTATTTGTAACGTGTACTAATTTGTTCAACATGTTCATGCTCTCTTACGAATCATATAAACATAAGTTAACGGTTTATTTATGCATTTCTAGATCATACCAACATGCTTGCAAATTCAGTACATAAATATGTCATTCATACTCGTCAAGTTCATTTCTAAAGTTCCCAAATTCATTTTAATCCACACATTTTTGTTAATCATGCTAATCTAGTAAAACAGGCTCTCCTTAAGTTAATATACTGGTATATACCCCTTACACATGCTTACATGCTAGCCTAAGCCATAACGATTGACTAACATTGATCAGATTTGAAACGAAACTCAACCTGAAAATAGAGGATCCCAGCAGAATTGCAGCTCGCGCCTTTAGTGTAAATCGACACACAAGCTGCGTCGTTCTGGTTTGAGCTAAAACGTTCGCCTTCGGAGAAAGCTAGCCCAACCTTAGAAATTTTTCATCATTTCGATTCTAACCAGTCATGTATCAATTGCAACATGCTTATATGGTTACATAACAACTATTTAAACATTACCCAACTTCATTAACATCCAATTTAACAAAATCAAAAATTTGAATTTCAAGAACTCAAAATTCCATTTTCACAGAGAATGAAATGGAAGGAAGAAAAAGGAATTTTACCTTTGTAATGTGAAAGAACTTGCTCCTAATGAACTCCCAATGTCCTAGAATGCTTGAATGCTCTCAACCTCACCCTCAATGGAATTCTCAGCAATGTAAAATGAAAGGAGAGCCCTCATTTATAGAACACTCAAAACCCAGACAATGACATTTTCCCCTAAATCAAACTCATGGATGAAAGAATTACATGAATTGCAAGGAGGAGTTGTTGGATGTTAATTGGATTTCATCATGACCACCACTCCCCCATGACCATTTAGCTAGGAAGCTTGGAAGAAGAAATAGGCCTTAGCCTTTTTGGTTTATACGTGACTGAGAAATAAGGCAAATGGGACACTCATTTTGGGAAACTTCCAACTAACTCAGCCATCATGTACACTTATATAAATTCCCACTCTTGTGCTATTTTTCTTATATACATATCAACTATACATTATAACTATATGATTTAACATTTCAAGGTAGTGGATGCTATGCAACATACATATAATCTATGTACATTTTATTTTAATGTATACCTACCTATACATTGTCACATAGATATTTCATAATGTATTTATAACATATAGTTCCAATATGTTTAATCACATTGCTTCATACAATATAGTTTTATAGGACTTAATATATAGTCACACAAACGTCACACTGCACTATATATTATAGTTGTATTATTGCTCACATGCACATAACCGTCAATATAATCTTATTATATTAATAACTCACTTATTTGGTTTATGTCAAATAAATAATTTAATCCATTCTTCCTTAATTAATGTTTTTATGGATCTCCATAACTATTAATTATCTATATAATTCTCATTATATTTATAGATATATTGCAAATAATAATAATCACATATTATTAATTAATTACCAAGCAATCAATTATTCCACCACAATCAATTAATATTAATTAATGGCTTAATTAATAATTCCTTCGTCAAACATAACGTACTTTATTTCATGGTTTATTAATGTCACACATATCACATAATTGTTCCATTTTATTTCTAAAGTAGAAAAATTAATTTTTTTTCTCCGACTGACTATTGGCGCAGCGAAGGAATTCCCCGTCTCTCCCCTCCTAGTTCTTGTCTCACATCTTAGCCAAGTCCATCTATGCACTATAGGCCACAGATGACTTTCAACATAATATAAACATGAGGATGATGACAATGTCATAATAATTCAATAAAACAAGTTCAAGAATTAATTTATCCAAGAACTAATAACGTCCAAATTGTCAACATGATACTTCTTTGTAGAGTAAAATTCAAGAATGCTCAGAAGAATATTTCCATGAAAAGATACTGGATGAAGCGCAAATATCAAGGGTATTCTACTAATTTCATGGAGTATAGAAGTCAAAACTTTAACCAACTAAGTATAATAAAGAATGGAATAACAAAAGAAATCACCATGCATGCGGTACTTCGCATAGACAGGTTATTCTAACATAATAATAAATAACGGAACGAAGTCAAAGCGTAAATTCAAGACCGATATGATGTTCAACGTAATAATAAAGAATGGAATAACAACGAAATCACCATGCATGCGGTGCAGACCAGATAAGATGAGTTATTCCATGCGGAATAATAAATAACGGAACCGAGGTCGGTAAAAAAACGATGCATGGATATTCCAATGTAATAATAAAGAATGGAATAATGTAAGAATTTCACCAAGTATAGGATAGATCATGATACAAAGTTATTCCAATGTAATAATTAAAAAATGGAATAATGAGTTCTCTTCATGAATATGAAAGAAATAATACCCCTTACGTGTACAACAAATAATATCACTTACCTTATAAAGAAGAGTACTCCGACGGTAGGGCGGGGATATACTCGAAGAAAACTTGCACTACGCTCAACACTTTTTTAAACTCCAAAGAAATACGCTCAGGATTATAGAAGAAGAATTCTCTTTATAATTTCTCTCTCTAGAGTTTCAGTGAATTCGTAAGAAATAATGAAGGAATGAGCTTCTATTTATAGAAGAATGGACTGCATAGTAACTAATTCATTAACGGTCCGTATTGATTTACTTTTAATGAGACGGTCCAGATTTAAAGCAAAATCTTTTAAATAAAATATAATATATTCTATTTATAATCTAATAAAACGAATAACTTTTATAAAATATTCGCTTTTATATAAAAAGATTTTACTATGCAAAAACACTATATGTACATAATTATTCAACACTATGCATAATAAAATATAATATATTTTATTTATAGAATAACTTTATAAAATTATTTTGTTTTATATAAAAGATTTTACTATGAAAAAATACTATGCATAATAGAATATAATATATTCCATTTATAGAATAACTTTATAAAAGTATTCTTTTTATATAAAAAACTTTTCTGTTTTATTACATTAATAATATCAATAAAACAAAACCGGGTGACTTATCACGTAGCATCAATAACCAATAATACCGTGCTACTTATGCAACCACGCCAGACATCGCATTTACTTTACTACCAAGTATTTCAACAGCTTTTAACTTGAGAATACATTCGCCGTTATTTTTATAAAAAGATAATTCTATCGTTTTCTGAATACGACAATACTTCCGTTGTGGGTTCACCAATGATTGTGCCGTCGTACGAATATTCCAGAAAAAAAAATATTCCCCGACCAATCAAAAATTATGTAACAACTTTCTTACTTTGCAAAATTTATAAATATTACCCACAACTATAACATTATATCAAATCCACACCATAAATAAAAAAAATTTCGAGAAATTTAAATCTTTATTCATAAAATTTGGGGTCTCACAACTGTTCCAGTCCCAGAACCTTCCATGTTTAACGCTCCATCACAATATATTTTTCATGTCAGGTATGCATCGTATTGATGGTGTTGCTACACTATCATTACCCCTTCATCAGGGAAGTATGTCTTCAAGGGTTTGAAATCCCCTGAAGGTGCACCGGCCAGTTGATCCGCAATTCCTTAACCTTTGATAGACTTTTGCATCACGTAGACGATGTCAAATTGTTATAGGATCAACTGACATCTGGACAGTCGACAATTTAACATGGGTTTACTGAACACTTACTTGAGAGGATCCATGCAGGATATGACATGGGTTGTGTGACCGTGGAGGTAATGTTGTAACCTCATAGAAGCCAATGCTAAAGCACAACAAGTCTTTTCAGTCAGAGTGTACTCGTATTCACTGCTGTTGAATCTTTTGCTGAGGTAGTAGATAGCTTGCTCTTCGCCTCTATCATCTTTTTGTCCCAGCATGCAACCCATGGCATTGTTATTAATGGACAGGTACATAAACAGGGGAACATCATCCCTAGGAGGTACCAAAATAAGAGCTTTGACTAGCTGCTCTTTGATTTTAAAGAAGGCATTCTAACACTCATCGTTCTAGTTCATAGAGGAGTTCTTCCTTAACAGCTTGAAGATAGGCTCACAGGTTGCTGCGAGTTAGGAAATAAACCTGTTAATGAAGTTGATTCTTCCCAAAAATCCTCGTATTTCCTTCTCTGTTTGAGGAATGGGCATTTCTGTAATGACCTGGATTTTTGTGGGATCCAGCTTAATCCCTTTGTGGCTGACTAAGAAACCTAGCAATTTCCCTAATTTAACACCAAAGGCGCACTTGGTTGGATTCAACTTCAAGTTGTACTTATGCAACGTGTTGAAGAGCTTTCTAAGATGGTCTAGGTGGTATTTTTCCATTTGGGATTTGACAATGATGTCATCCACGTAGATCTCTATCTCTTTGTGCATTAAGTTATGGAAAAGAGCCATCATGGCTCGCTGATAGGTAGCTTTGACATTGATGAGGCCGAAAGACGATCGTCTATAGAAAAAGGTTCACCAAGGCGTGATGAATGTAGTTTTTTCACGATCCTCTTCAGAAACCATAATTTGATGATACCTCGCAAAATAATTAGCAAAGGAGTACATGTCATATTGAGCAGTTTTGTCAATGAGAATGTGGATAAATGGCACGAGAAAGCTATCCTTAAGGCAAACTTTATTCAGATCCTGGTAATCCACGTAAACTTGCACCTTTCCTCCCAGTTTAGGCACGGGGTCTATGTTGGATAGCCATTCACGGTATGTTGACACCATGATGATGCTGGCTTGAGCACAATTTCTTCTTTAACCTTTAAACTCCACTAAGGTTTTAATCACCTGAGCTTCTACGTGAATGGCTTGAATCCCTCTTTAATGGGAAAGCGATGGATGACGATGTTAGTGGATAAACGGGTCATGTCTTCATGAGATCATGCAAACACATCCTGGAATTGGGTTAATAGCGCAACTATATCATTCCTTTGGTTTGGAGTGAGGTCCGTACCAATCTGGATTAGCTTAGGGTTTTCTAAGGTTTTGAGGTTGAAAGAGATGGTTTGATCAAGATTTGGTTTGGGTTTTTCCTCGACCCATTCTTTGATCTCCTGAGGTATCTTAGTGTCCTCTTGTATTTCCATCAAGTATGAGTCCAACTTTTCATCAAAGTTACAGTCCTTATGGAGAAAAGGCACCTCATTAGCAAGTATAGGCACACCTAAATTACGAGTCCTAAAACATAATATTCTTTCACTTAATATATGCAACTATTCAATCATACAAAGTATTAGCATGTACTGACAAAATAACTACTAATAATGTGCATAAAAGTAAGCAGTTATTGCTATCTACAGGGTAGAGGGATCTTCTGCCCTTTTTACCCTTGTCGACAAATGCAAGGAGTATTGCTCCAATTATCAAGGGTGAAATCCTGCTGGACGGCAAAATTGAAGGGGTTGTCATCGTCCTCCTTCTCACGAATGATGACCATAATATCTGGACAATCATCATCTAGAATGTCCCTATTTATGTGCTCGTCATGGAAAATGATGTATATGTTAGACAATCTCCTGACGATGTCTTGTTTACGTCTCCCTTCCCTTTCTTCCACTTCAAGATCAGGAATCAAGACCTCTTTTGCTTTGACCAGTATCGGTTTGGGAAAATAGATAACCATTACATGGGCAGACACATTTACCGGAGACTGTACAAGCTCAGGATTTGTAGGTTGAGATAATCGCCGTGTGGTTGAAGATGAAGGAATCTGTTTATGTTTGTGAGGATTCCTGTGACTGGAGCTAGCAGAATAGCCTAATCCAACTGTCCCTATTTGACTGGGAACTTGAATTGGGCGCTTAATGCCCTGATGATCTTTGCCCAACCCTTGTCCAGGTTGAAAATCTAATGATATCATCTCTTGAGTTGCCGACATTACCTCGGCAGAAATCTTGGGTGTAAGAGGTGGCACCCCAATGGGATGGTAGTGAGTGTTTCTCACCTCCAGGGCATGAAAACTGACCGGTTCAACTTCTAAATTGAAGCCGATGAGTGGTATATCACCTTATTGAGGACAATCTGGCTCAGTGTTGATAGTGATTAGGCTATTATTGATAATGTACTTGAGTTTCTGGTGAAGGGTGGAAGGGACTGCTCCAGTATGTGAATCCACAGTCTCCCCAAGAGTAAATTGTATCATGTGGCTATTTTTAACACATGAAAGGATAAACTAAATGTATGAAGACCAATCTCCACTTGTAGTTCAATCTCTCCAATAAAGTTTTTTTGGGATCCGTCAAAAGCTTTGATAACCATATGGATGCTTTTGATCCTCTTGAGATTGGTATTCATCTTCTACAAAGTGGCATAAGGATAGATATTTAAAGATGATCATCCATCTATCAAAACTCCTCCCACCATATATCTGGAGGATAGAACCACTATGTTCAACAGTTTGTAATAACCAGTCCCTTCGGGAGGTATATCATCATCAGTAAAAGATATCACATTGTTGCTAAAAATGTGATCAACCAGATGCTGGAATTTTTCAACATCCACTGATTTCGGCAAATGGGCTTCTTCCAAAACCATTAGCAAGACCTTCCTATGATCTTCTCAAGCTTATAACCACCTTGGCTTCATTATGGCCCATAGTACGGAGGAATTCTTCAATCCTCTCAATGGAAACTTTTCCCTTTGATTTAATGGTAGGCTTCATCACCCGTTGGGGAAGATACAGTGGATTCTCCTTCAACACTACAGCAGTTATGTGAGATGTGGATCCTTCAACCTCCCCATAATTCCATGGCACTTTTTATAGGCTGACAACAAGATATTATGGTCTGCATGGCAAAATGATTGGCTTTCGTGCATCCACTTTCAAAGGATTGTCAACATCTTTGAGTTGAATTTCCTGTATTGTGAGTGGTCTGGCAGCCAAATCATCCTTAGCGGATATAACTGCTACAACTTCCTTCCATTTTTAAGGAAATGTGTCCCCACTCTCAAGTAACATAGTGGCATTGTCTGCCAACTACAGGACACCGCTGTCAATTAAGTTCTGAATAAGATGGCGAAGTGCCCAACATTCTTCTGTGATGTGACCGCGAAAGTGGGAGTGATACTGACATACTCCATTAAAACTGAACCGTCTTAAACGTGGATTGATTGGAGGTAGCAGAGCTGTGATCCTTCCTTAATTGACAAGTATCTGAAATATCTCATCCATTGGTTGGCCCAGATAGGTAAATTCCCTCTTGTTTGCAAAATCCCGACAGGCTTTGGCACTTGCTCTTCTTACAATTTTGTCCTCCAGTGTTTCACTTTCTGGAGGCGATGACGGAGTATTTATAATAATAGGAAAGAGACTAGCATGCTCCTGGCTGACTAATTGGTGTGTGACTTGGTGCTGATGAATCACCAGTTCTGCCAATTGATTAACTTGCTCACACAGAGCCTTGATTTTTTATTCCATTGTAAACTAGAACTGTGCATAATCCCATTTTTCTGCCCCATTCTTGATAGTTTGGGAAGATTCAACACCATAATTGGAACTCTGTCAACTGCTCCAATTACTCATATTAACATCTTCTTCTTTGTGTTGAGGAAGAGGGTTTTCTTGCACATGAGGTTGGTCGGGTTTAGTCACCACAATCTCACCGTTGTCAATTAGGTCCTGGATCTTTTGTATCATATCATGGAGCTCCAACATGATAGGCACACTTTCGGGAAGCATTAAAACCCTTCCCATTCGGGTTGGCTAGTGGAAGAAGATGGGTAATTTTCTTCTGAGTAGTCGGTTGCGTCGAACTTCTCCACTCTTTGGCAATGTAGGGTTGGAAGACTGTGCTTGAAAAGAGGAGTAGTTTCTCTTCTGGATAGGCATGTTCTGACTGCCTTTTTGTCCTTGTAGTATCAGGGAAACATCCTCCTCTTTCTTCTTATGGACCCTCCTGGGGTTGTTTCCATAACTTCCAGACTGGATGTGCTCAACACCAGCTTTTAAAACAGCTAGGCCTTGAATCTTTCCTGACTTCAATCCCATCTCAGCCATCTCTCCATGTTTGATCATTTCAAAAAATGGCTTGCCAATGCCAGCTAAAACTCTCTCATAGAAGGGAGCTTCTTGTATATCTATGAAGGTCATAACCATTTCCAACTCAGTCGTAGAGGGAGTAACTTGAGCAGCAAGGCGCCTCCACCTTTGAGCATACTCTCGGAAAGACACGTTGGCTTTTTTCTTGACCTTGGTAATTTGGTATCGGTCTGGAGCCATCTGAGACTGGAAACTGTGCTGACTGAGGAAGGCATGAGCTAGTTCCTCCCTGCTATGGATCTTAGAATTGTCTAATCTGGTATACCATGATCTGGCTTCTTTTGAAACAACTGCATTCTGAGCTTTTCATCTTCTGCATAAGATCCGAGTTCTCCAATAAATATCTTCAAATGTGTGTAAGGATCTCCTAACCCATCATACTTTTCAAAGTCGGGAGTTTTGAACTTTTCTGGATAATAAACACCAAGGAATATACAAAGGTCGGCATATGAAACACTCCCGTGTGCTCCAATCCCTTTGATAGACCGAATGGTCTCTTCCATTTGAAGGACTTTCTTCCTGATATCACCGGTGTCTGGACCTTCTTTGAGATGGGTGATTTCAGGAATTTTATTAGTTTTATCCATCTAAAACTCAGGTATGTGAGCTTCTTTATCCGGACCTTGAGTACTTCCCTGTGTAAAGCATTTATATGTATGGGTATTCGTGGACCCTGAGTAGACTGTTGTAGTTCTTTAAGCAGAACAACCAAATTGGTAATTTCTTTGCTTAGTCCTTCAAACTCCTCGCGGGAGACAAGAGTAGGACTAGACTGACCAGATGAAGCCATGCTTGGCTGTAGGCTTGTTGCCTTTTTGGACTTTGAATGGGTAACAGACCCAATTGTTTTCCCTACAAAAAACCTATGTAGTTTAGTCTTAGGGAATGTACAAATATTTACATGCTATGTGATGTGTCCTTTTTAGGAGTATTATCCTGCAAAACGGATATTAGATGTTTGTAAAATAGCATGGTAAAAAAGAAATGCATGTACACATTTTTCCTTTATACTCTCCATTATAATGAGATTGCCATGGCATATAATTACAAGTAATTGAATTTACAAGTAATTGAAATGGGAAATTATGAAGAGACTTCCCTCCATGTTTGTTTTATTAGAGGCTGACCTATCTTAGGTTACTCTCGCGGCTTTTTGGCATGAAGGTTCCCAGATCATCGCAATTTACTTGACGGGAAGCTAATCTGGTCTTTCAACTGGAGCGAATCTGGGTGGTGCCTTTCCTGAGCCTCGTTGGAATTAGTCTCCCTACGAGTCCAGTAATCAAACACCGACAGGATAGCCTCCTGGTGGAGGGACCACATAACATACAATCACATACAACATGTCTCACCGTTTATGGAAATGATGACATGTGCAAAGCACTTTTCTATCACAAGTAGATATAGTGCAAAGCACTAAGTGTAGTAAGTAAATGCATTCGTACACACTCATTCAAATGTAAATGCAACATCAACACACAGGCATATAACAGTTTTGAAAAGTTTGTAGTAGCAGCTTAATCCCTCTTACTGAATGTCCCCAGCAGAGTCACCACCTGTCGACGTCGGGATTTTTATTGTCCCTTTTCTGTTCTTATCTTTTGGTGTTCTCATGTTAGGTGAGATTTGTTTGAAAAATAAGTTGTGAAAAGGTCCGACATATATATGTCAACGATTGGACTGTAAGAGTCCCCAGTTGGTATTTTTAAATGGTTGGACCAACTCAACCGAGAACTGGTTTGTACATTGACCAAGTGATGTGACACTGCTAAACTGGTCTATGAAACCGAGATTCGTTAGGGTCCAGGGGCTTGATTATACGGAGGGAAGGTGTTAGGCACGCCCGACATCCGTGTTACCATGGTGACCGCCACTTTTTAATTAAACTGTTATATGAATGTGGGGGGGGGGGGTTAATGTGCAATTATTTGGAAGTAGTGATATGCCTCGTTCGCACCTATATATAAAGGGTTTGAATTTACATAAAAAATCAATTTTAACAAGATATAACAGTGATGTTTTGTAAAAGAAGTTTTTTTAAACCCTTATGCTCAATAGTAATTGAGGCCTTTGATACTTCTATTTTATTATATGTTTGGCTTGATTGCTTTTTATTTTCGAGATGCGAAGCATCTTTGAGAAAATAATATACATAGCAATGTTGAACTCCTTGTGGGCATGAGAGCCATCTAAGAAAATTCGAACACCGTAAATAATGTACAAGCTGATTACAGCCGAAAATGTCCATCACGGGAGCCAAATCTAGATTTAGGAGACTGAATCTGTGATCACATGTTTCTTAGGCTCACATGATGTAGCAGTTTGTATGAAAGCTGTAAATAGTTATATATATAAAAGCTGTAAATATATATATAGACGGTCAACCACCACGAAGCGAACTTCATGGGGGACTGGAAATGTAAATATATAAAAGCGATAAATATATATATAGAGAGAGAATCAACTACCATGAAGCAACTCCATGGGGGATTGGAAATGTAAATAAAGTAATAAAGACGATCAACCGCCACGAAGTAAACTCCAGGTGGGACAAAATGTAAAGAAAGCAGTAAAATGCCACGAAGTAAACTCCAGGCGAGATTTGATGATGAAACTCCCGATGTTTTTTCTGGGACTTTGGCTGAGTATCTCGGGGTTGTCTCCGAGATGGAACTGCTTTCTCCGGTGTTATTTTTGGAACTGGAACTGTATTCCTCGGGTTTGTCTGTGAGGTTGAAACTAAAACTCCTGGTATTGTTTCTAGGACTGGAGCTGGATATCTCGGTGTTATCTCCGAGATGGAAAATTGAGGATTCCGGGGTTGTCTCCAGAATTGAGTTGATTTGACTTCCAGGGTTGTCTTTGGAAGACAATTCTGCCCTCCTGCCACGTTAGTAACAGAAATGCAAAATTTTGAGTGTCCACACTCATTGTTATTTTTTTATTCTATTTAGTTATAGTTGTAATTAGAATATTCTTTTTAAAATTTAAATTTAGAATTTTAAAAATGATTAAAATTTATTTGAATTATAATTTAGAGTATTAATCATTATATTTATTAAAAATAATTTAACATTAACCCAAATCCATAAATCCCAAATTCCCAATTCTATCTCTCCACAATCACAATTAACTAAGCAAATCACGATTCCTGCCCCCCCCCCCCCACTCCAACCTCTTTACAATTCCACCTTCGACCCCCCGCCCCCTCTACGACTCTGCCTCTCAAATTTCATATCTCACACGTCACAACTTACGGTCTCTGAAGTCTGAATAGTGAACACATCGAGTCCTCGACTTCCAATTTTCCAAGAAGGTAATTCATAAATTTTTTAATGTGTTCTTTTCAGAAATTTGAATATCAAGACTATTAATTAATTAACGCACGATTGATCACCCATAAGTCATAATTGCAGATACTTTTGATGTTATGAGAAGTCAAAAGTAGTAAGTTTTGAATTCAATGAATTTTGGTTATTTTGATTGCATCTATTTATGCAATTTGTCAAATGAATGGGTTCCCTTACCTAGGCAATTCGGTATATTCACTATTGTTTCACCTGTACATATGTCCATTTAAAGGTTAGTAATTGTTCGAGAGTATTTTACCGACCTCCAGGTGGGCTGAAGGCCTGATGCTAGAAGAGGATGATAAGCCCATTGGGCCGAAGGCCTCAAGGATGTCCAAGGAGTTCGGGCATCCGAGTCCTCTGGGCCGGAGTCCTATTCGGGTTTATGGCGTTCGGGTTCGGGCATCTGAGTCCTTCGAGCCGGAGCCCTGATTTGGTGTACGGTGTTCGGGGTCAGGTATTCGAGTCGATTGGGCTGGAGCCCAGACCAGTGTATGAGTTCGGTTGGATTGGGCCTGTATAGTGGGTTGTCCCGCGTACAGAGTCTGAAGTAATAAAGAGTTTAAATGGTCAAGGATTCTAGTCCTAACCATATTCGAATAAGGTAACTCCAAAGGTAGTGTTTGGATTGGATTTCACTTGCACCTTTTAAGGAGATTGTGTTGGACCCAAATAATGGTAATTGCCATATTTAGGAGTCCTAAACCGACTCGAAGAAGGATTCTAAGGTAGTGAGAATATTATAAATACAAGGCTTGGGTTTCAACTAACAGGTAATACATCTTTGAGCACTAAACACTAGTCACTCCATTGTTAAACCTTGTGAATGACCTGTACTTATTCTCAGACCGGAGCTATCCCCCGACGGTACAAGCCTTCAAGCTTCGTGTGTGATCTGTTATTGTACAGGTTCAAGCGCGTGGATTCTGTGATTGGACGCGTCGACAAAACATGGCATTAACATTGGCGCTAGAAGGAGGGCTTTTTAGTGCTTTCACGATCACAATTAACTTTTCCGGTAGCAGGCCATGGTGAGCGAAGAAAATAGTGCCTCTATCCAGGAGAAGGCAAAGACCCACCAAACTACTCAGGTGAGGGGGTCGGTGAAAGATAGACTAGGTTCCAAAACTTAGGGAGGTCAGGAAGAACTGGCCCCTTTCCTCCAGCGTAAGCTCTTCCACGATAGCCAATACACGCCCAATCAGGTTAGTCATGCCGATGAAAACCAATCTCGGGCACGCGAAGGGAAAGGAAGAGGTCGAGGAAAAGGCAGTCGTGACCAGCGGGAGTTTATTCTGATGAAGAAATTGTAGCAGAACCAAGACGCCATGATGGCCTTATGTCTTCAGCAAGAGGAGCTCGAAGAGCAGATGGTAAATATGGTTGGAGAATAGGAAGCATCCTCAAAGTGATGTAAGCATCAGATCCGATTCCGGTCACCTTGATGGGGGGAGGCCGAAAGAGAAAAGAATAGGCCCAGAAGCCGCTCACGGGATGGTAGAAGCCGAAGGAAGAGCCGTTCGGTAGATCGGAGATCAGATCAAACAGGAAGATCGGGACAGAGGAGAAGGGTCGCGTCTCCTTAATACGAGAGGGATAGGCACAGATCGTCCCCTCATAAAGAGGAGTTCGACCCCCTTGCTCGAAGGGTGGCAAAGTTGGAGAAATTGCTAGCAGCAAAGAACTCGATGGGAACACCTTCAGCTTGCATAGGCTCACCCTTTTCGCCCAAAATAAACCACGTCACTGCCGACCCTAAGAAGAAGATGCCTCCGATGGAGACGTATGATGGGTTGGGGGACCCCTATTATCATTTAAGCGGGTATGATAGGTTGATGACATACTATGGACTTTCAGATGCTGCTATGTGCCACAGGTTTGCAGAAACCTTGAAGAAGGGTGTCCGGGAATGGATGGGGACCTTAGCAGCTGGGTCAATTAATTCATGGAACGACCTTTGGGAAAAATTTCATGTTCGATTCGGAAGTAACAAGAGACAAGGAAAAATCACGGCTTCCCTCATGCAGGTGAGACAGAGGTCGGATGAAAGCCTAGGTCAGTACGTCAAGAGATTTCGAGTGGTTGTGGGCTCGGTAGCCGAATAGAATTCCCTGCAAGCCTTGGGATTTTTCACGACTAATCTAGATATAGGGAAGTCGAAGAAATTGATGAAGGATCTGGTGATCAACCCTCCGGCAAATTTGACAGAAGCCTTCCATCGAGTTGAGGGATTTATTGCGATAGCGGAAGTTGTGGGAAATTTTAAACCGCACTCCCAATCTTATGAGAAATTCAAGGATCGGGACAAGCAGAGTTATCAGCGGTCAGACAATCAGGGGAGGTCGGATAGTTATGGAAGAAAAAACTATAATGGTGGAGGTTCGGGAAATGGACGACCACCTTTCCAGAACAAAAATGTCTACAAAGTTTACACTGCCCTCAACACTAACCGGGCGAAGATATTGGAGGAGATGCAGAACAAGCCATTTTTTGAGCCATGTTCAACGCATCTGAAGCCTGGAAAGAAAGGCCAAGAGAAGTATTATGAGTACCATCAAAGTCGCGGACATATGACGGAGATGTGCAATGATCTCAAGGATTTGATAGAAAAGAACGTCCAAAATGGCCAGCTAGTTCAATATGTGGTGGGTCGGGAGAATTCTGAGGCACCTAGGGAGGAAAGAAGAGGACCGACTTGGGATACACAGCCAAAATTGAACCAGCCAGCTCGAGGCGTGATCGACGTAATTTCTAGCGGTTCAGTACGACATGTGACCGAAAAAAAGAGGAGTGGACATCTCGAAGCTGTGTTGTTAGTGGCAGGTTCCTCGTTGAGAAAGGATCGACCCTATCAGAGGGTATCCATCTCATTCTCAGATGAAGACTACCCTACAGACCTTATAGAGCCGCACGATGGGGCGTTGGTGATAACTGCTCAAGTCGGGCCAGTGGATATGAAGAGGATGATGATCGACAATGGGTCCTCGGTCGACATACTGTATACGCACGCCTATTAGAGGATGGATCTGGAAGGAAAGAAAATGGAGTTAGGTGGAGAGGGCCCGTTGTATGGTTTCAGTGGGGACTCAGTGCATGTGTCAGGCACCATTGAATTGCCTTTTAGGTTCGGTACGGCTCCCCAGCAGGCAGAGATAATTGTCAGATTTTTTATGGTACAGGTGGATTCGGCATACAACACTATTCTTGGAAGACCGACACTAGTAGCATTACAAGCAGTAACATCCATACCACACTTCAAAATCAAGTTTTCGACACCGAACGGGATTTGGGAGGTAAAAGGTGATCTTGATATTTCCCGAAGGTGCTATTAGAACACACTAATCTCTTCGGGGGTCGGGGTCAGCAAGCAGAAACAAACGATGGCCATTGAAATAGAGCCATTCACTGATATCAGCACAGAATCGATGGCCCTGCCTACCAAAGAGACTGAAGACGTGGAGTTGGTCCCAGAGAATACAGAGAAGTTGATCAAGATTGGGTCGGGGCTGACAGAACCATTACAGATGGGGCTGGTAGATCTGCTTCCGGTATATGCCAATATCTTTGCATGGGAACCTAGTGATATGCCAGAGGTAAGTGAGTCGGTGGTAAGTGAGTCGGTGGCCCTGCACAATTTTCATGTAGACCCGAAGAGAAAACCGACGATACATAAAAGAAGGATTTCGCTCCAGAGAGGTAGAGGATCATAGACGAAGAAATCGCCAAACTTCTGGAAGCAGAATTCATATTTGAAATCGACTACCACGAATGGCTGACAAATGTGGTTCTACTTCAGAAACAAAATGGGAAGTGGAGATTATGCATAGATTACACGGACCTGAACAAGGCATGCCCGAAAGATTTCTATCCTTTGCCTAACATAGATCCATTGATTGATGCCACATCGGGGTACGACATATAAAGCTTCATGGATGCCTTCTCAGGATACCACCAGATTTCGATGAGCAAGGAGGATATCCTGAAGACGAGTTTCATCACGCATCAGGCCATATATGCTTATCGAAAGATGACCTTTGGGTTACTCAATGTTGGGGCAACTTACCAACGGATGATGAACTTTGTATTTAGAAAGCAGCTAGGCCGAAGCATGGAAGTATATGTGGACGACATGATTGTGAAAAGCATGTCAGTCCGGGATCATCTAGAGGACCTAGAGAGCTACTTTGAAATAGTACGAAGACATAAGCTGCGGTTGAACCCGACTAAATTTACCTTCGGATTGAGGTCAGGAAAGTTTCTAGGATATCTAATCAGTAAGAGGGGTATTGAAGTGAATCTGGGGAAAATTCAGGCGATTCTAGATATGAAATCACCAAAGACATATAAGGATGTTCAAAGGTTGACTGGTCGAATTGCGGCCCTTCGGAGATTCATATCAAGATCAGCTGAAAGGTGTCTACCATATTTTGACACTCTCAAAGGACCAAAGATTGAGAAGAGTTTTCAATGGACTTCAGAGTGTGAGGATGCGTTCCAAGAGATTAAGAAATATTTTTCTTTGGCACCATTGTTGATGAAGCCAATCCTTTCAGAACCATTATACTTATACTTGGCTGCAAGCTCGATGGCAGAGGGGGCAGCACTGGTGAGGGACAAGGGGGAAGACAGTTCCTGATATACTATGTCAGCCACATTCTTCAGGATGTAGAAACAAGATACCCAAACCTGGAAAAGTTCATTTATGCCTTCATCATTGCAAGGAGGAAACTTCGGCATTATTTCGAGGGGTGGGTTCTTTGGTAGTGGTACATCTGAATCGGTAGATTAAAGAAAAAGGTTCTTCATAGGCGAAGTCTCCGGTAATTTGGTTTGCATGGGTAGGTGGAATTAACTCACTTTTCTTTGGAATACACAACAGTAGAATGTTCATTCACAGAACCTGATGTGGGCTAAGTTACTGATACACAACAAGGGCAGACGTCATTGACTCTCTATGTGGATAGGTCATCAACTTCGGACATCAGTGGAGCAGGGGTTATCCTGACAAGTCCTGAAGGTTTCAAAGTCCAGCAAGCTATTCGGTTTCAATTCAAAGCCACCAACAATGAAGCGGAATATGAAGCCATACTAGCTTGACTTTGGTTGGCCCGAAGATTGGAAGTGTAGAAGTTAGTAATCTACAGTGATTTGCAGCTGGTGGTCAAGCAGATATCGGGGGAGTATGAGGCTTGGGGGGCAAGGATGTCAAAGTATCAGCTTACACAAGTTTTAAAGGATCGATCGGTCAGACAATACGGTAGCAGATGCTCTGGCCAGATTAGCAACTACTGAAGTGAGTTCATTCAACGGATCGGTGTACTTAGAGGTGTTGGAACAACTGATCGTTCCGAAGGTGGATGTTTTAGCCCTGGATCGACTCAACTGTAAGCTTACACCATACATTTCATACTTGGCCGATAGGGTGTTACCTTCAGATCGTATGTTGTCAAGAAAGATCAAGAACAGGAGTTCAAATTTTATTCTTATTGATGGAAATCTGTACCGAAGGGCCTTTAGTTCTCCACTACTCAAGTGCTTGACACCCTCAGAAGCAGATTATGCACTCCATGAAGTACAGGAAGGAATTTGTGGGGATCACATGGGGGCGAAGTCACTGGCATACAAGATTCTGATGCAATGATACTATTGGTCGACCATCTATCAGGAAGACAAAGACTTTGTTAAAAAATGTCTGAAATGCCAGCTGAACAACACCATCCCTCATCAGCCTCCCGAAGAGTTGTGCTAGGTCTTATTCGTGATTCCATTTGTTGTATGGGGAATTGACATTTTGGGTCCTCTACCAAAGGCCAAGGGGCAAGTATGTTTTGTGATTCTGGCCATTGACTACATCACCAAGTGGGTCAAAGCCAAACCTCTACAGAAGATCACCGAACAAGAATGTCTGAAGTTTTTCAAAGAGGGTGTGGTTTATCGATTTGGTATCCCGATGGCAGTGGTCTTGGACAATGGCAGGCAATTCGTAGGGTTAAAATTTGAAGCTTTTCTCGAAGAATTGGGAATTTAGCACCGAAAGACCTCAGTTGCTCACCCTCAATCGAACGGCCAAGTAGAAGTCACTAACCGAACCTTGCTCAATGGGATTTAAAGAAGATTGGATGAATTAAAGGGTAGATGGCCAAAAGAATTACTCAGCATTTTGTGGGCCTATCGGACTACTCCGAGAACAACGACTGGGGATTCATCGTTTAGACTGGTGTATGGGATTGATGAACTTATACCTATTGAGATCGGATCTCCTACTCTTCGGGTCAACCAATATAAGGAGTTATACAATGATCAGGGCCTACGGTTAAACCTGTACCTTTTGGAGGAAGTTCGGGACTCAGCTTTAATAAGGTTGGGGATTTATCAGAAGAGAACAACCCGACAGTATAACCAAAGGGTGTAGCAATGGAGGTTCGAGGTGGGAGATTTGGTCTTTCGGGAGTCAGAGGCATCAACCCCCCAGAACACTAGCAAACTGATGCCGAACTGGGAGGGGCCCTATGAAGTAGATGAAGTGCCTAAGCCAGGTACATACCGGATTTGAGCAATGGATGGTTCTGAAGTGAAGAATACATGCCATGCTGGAAGAGTTAGAAAATTTTACTAGTAAAAGTTATGTCATTCTTTCCTTTGTTTGTGTACACCGCTTTATTTATCAATGAAATAAATGACATTTTTCTTCAGAAAAGTTTGTACTTCAGTTATATTCATAAGCTTTTACATATTCGATCAGATAAACTTCGGACTTAAGCCAATTAGAAAGTTCAAAAAGACATAACTAATCGGTAAAAGTCACGGGTATAACTGATCGGGATAACTACCAATCGGATCAGATAAACTTCAGGCTTAAACCGATCAGAAAGTTGGAAATGACATAATTGATTGGTACAAATCATGGGTACAACTGATCGAGAAAAGTATAATTTTTCATCAGACAAGCTTAGGGCATAACCCGATCAGGGGGTTAAAGACAACATAATTGATTGAGAAAAGTCACAAGTGTAACTGATCAAATAAATTTACAAACAAAAAAATTTAATACTTCATTCACACCTATAAATTTCTACAAAATCCGATCAAATAAGCTTCAGACAAAAATCGATCAGAAAAGTTTCAAATAACATAACTGATCGATGAAGTCACGAGAATAATTGATCGATACAGTTACAAATAAAAGGAAATGGAGACTACAAAAACTACAAGTCCTAAGAACTATTCTTCAGGAGCCTCATCTCCAGCTTAACTCCTCGTCCGAAGAATCGAGGACGGAAGTATCGAGCCCAGCAGCTTTTAACTTCGCTCGAGCCTTTTCCCGATAGGTTTCATATCCTTCACCAAATTGGGACATGATCTTCTCGATCAGAGCCGGAGACTCTTCATACTCTTCAATAGCACGCTGCTTCACTCCGGCACGCTCTTCCTTTAAGGCATTATTTTCCCGGATCAAGTGCATCATTTTCTCATGAACTCTAGAAAACTGCTCCTCAAGGGCGTGCAAGGCCTGCATCTGATCCTTATTTTCTTTGGATAGTTGGTCTCTTTCTTCGAGGAGTTTTTTGGTATGATTGTCTAGACCGACGAACTCTTTTTGAAGCAAAGAATATTGTACCTTGAGTTCATTGGCCTGATGTTCAGCCATGGTTGCTTTATTCTGGGTCTCGGCATGAAGGTCTTTTTCCTTCTTCAGCTTCGCCTAAAGACCCTGGACCTTAGGCCCGAGCAGTTCCACATTGGTCCTCATCTGAGCCTCCCTCTTGGTGGCAAAGGCCAAAGGCGACACTGCTCGAGTGAGAATGGCATTGGCCTAACACATAGCAAAAGTATGTATCAGTTATGAAGAACCCAACATCAAACAAAGATACATCTTAAGTTAACTGGCTTACCTGGCATTGGGCCTTGATATAGGTCACTAAGTACTCTTCCGAGGTCATTCTCTTAAATCACTCGTCATCACCACTAAGCTTGAAGTGCTCGAGCTGATTGTATGGAAATACCTCGGAAGGACTCCTTGGCCAGAACGTGGTCGGCGTCCCCTGCGAGGAACTCACCTCGGTGTTCGGCCTCAAAGTAGGAGTTGAGGCTGGTGGTGGGTCAGCCTCCACGACTTGCAATGCGGGCATTTCATCCACCTGAGGCTTCTTTGATCGAGGCTCGAGAGGAATGTCTTTGGTTTCCTCCGAGTCCTCGATCATTGCGACTGATGTAAGAGGTGGGGGAGTAGGCTTCGACAGGGCTGAGGAAGTGGCCTTTGGGGGGAATTTGGCGGAAGGCCTGGTGGAAGGCTTGGTGGAAGGCCTCTCAGTCTTCTTTAGCAAGGCCATCTTCTCAGCCTGACTCATCTTTAAGGCATTCTTGTGGGCAGGGTAAGCAGTAGTCGTTGGTGCAGCGGGACCCAAAACAGAATCGGTGGAGAGCTCTGCAATCAGGATAGTCTCCTCTTTGGCTTCTTCGTCCATTTTGGGAAGGCGGATCGGTTCATCTTGGATAGGAAGAGGGGATAAGGACTCGGCGGCACCATCGGGTTTAAAGATTGTCATTGCACAAAAAACAAAGAAGGGTTAGGGAAACAAGACGATAATGAATGGAGACAAGGGCAAGATCGAGCTAGAATACTTACACCCATGTTTGTATAACCAAGCCTCATCGGAATGAACTCCCAAACTCCATTTGGTCTTGGACAGCCTCTCGTAGAATGCTTTGAAGTCGGCGGCTCGATCCTTCAGAAACATAGTGATATTGGCAATGGGATCTTTGGGAGACGACCAGTTTGGCAGTAGATTGAGGTCGGTTCCCCTCATGAAGAACCACTAGGGGTGCCATCCCTTGTTGCTGGAAGGGGTCTTCATGAAGGTGGCTCGGCCGACCACACGATTTAATTGCCTGAAGTCGGGTTCCTTTGATTTCCCGATATTGAACAAAACAAAAAAGAAATCGACGCCGGGAGTTAGCTTGACCTCATAGCACAAGGCGATAAAAGCGATAAGGTGGATGTACGAGTTCGGCACAAGTTGTGCGAACCCAATCCCTACGAAGCAGAGAAAGGAAGATATGAATTCATGAAGGGGGAAATGAACCCTATATTTTAGAGCTCAGAGAGGAATGGCAGTCCAGTTGCCTTCGGGGTGCTAGAACATTCTCTCTTGGGGTTCTGGTACCCGAAGCTTGTACTCCTTCGGGATATTGAAGAGAGTACGGATGTCAGAAAGTTGGGAAGGAATGATGGAAGACATGGTATTGATGTGAGAAAAGTCAGTTTCAAAAGTGTAAACGCTTCAGATTTTGGCTTCAGTAGGTTCGTAGTTTTATTCCAGAGAGCCAAGACAAATTGATTTGGAATCGAGATCTCGGTGGTGGCGATGGGAGGAACAGATTCAGTGGAGGGGGAGGAATGCTAGAATCAGCCATTGAGATAAAAGAGGTTGAAAATGTAGAGATTTGGAAGTAAAAACGAGCAAGAATAAAGCTGAATAAGAAGAATTTGATGAAATAGCTTACTTGACGGAAATCGCCTTCGCCAGAAAGTTT
Source organism: Panax ginseng (assembly GCA_020205605.1). Classification (NCBI taxonomy): domain Eukaryota; kingdom Viridiplantae; phylum Streptophyta; class Magnoliopsida; order Apiales; family Araliaceae; genus Panax; species Panax ginseng. Next base: position 90,599,306 of record CM035133.1, on the reverse strand, counting down.
GAGAAAAAGCTTTGAAATGCTGAAGATTTGGAAAAGGTGATTTTGGAGGGTGGGTAGGGGGTTTTATAGGGAAGCAGCACGAAATCCCAAGGTGGCTATTTATGACTGATGGGGCTTAGTCCTGGGGAAACGTGAGACATTTTAAAAAATGAAGAGAAACCGTTTGAGTTCCCCATATAACTCATCATTTGCTGGCGCGAATTTTCGATTTCTTATCTTTTCAACTCTCTAATTATAAATATATTATAACAAGAGACTGGGGGGCAATGTTCGGGAGTATTTTAATGACCTCCAGGTGGGCTAAAGGCCTGATGCTAGAAGAGGATGATAAGCCCATTGGGCTGAAGCCCTCAAGGATGTCGAAGGAGTTCGGGCATCCGAGTCCTCTGGGCCGGAGTCCTATTTGGGTTTACGACGTTCAGGTTCGGGCATCCGAGTCCTTTGGGTCGGAGCCCTGATTTGGTGTACGGTGTTCGGGGTCGGGTATTCAAGTCCATCGGACCGGAGCCCAGACCAGTGTATGAGTTCATTTGGATTGGGCCTGTAGAGTGGGTTGTCCCGCGTACAGAGTCTGAAGTCATAAGGAGTTTAAATGGTCAAGGATTCTAGTCCTAACCATATTCGAATAAGTTAACTCCAAAGGTAGTGTTAGGATTGGATTTCACTTGCACCTTTTAAGGAGATTGTGTTGGACCCAAATAATGGTAATTGCCATATTTAGGAGTCCTAAACCGACTCGGAGAAGGATTCTAAGGTAGTGAGAATACTATAAATACAAGGCTTGGGTTTCAACTAACAGGTAATAAATCTTTGAGTACTAAACACTAGTCACTCCATTGTTAAACATTGTGAATGGCCTGTACTTATTCTCACACTAGAGCTATCCCCTGACGGCACAAGCTGTAAAGCTTTGTGTGCGATCTGTTATTGTGAAGGTTCAAGTGCGTGGATTCTGTGATTGGACGCGCCGACGAAATTTGGTGTTAACAGTAATTGATAAGTGTATCCTGTCAGTTGGTATATCTCAAAAAAGAGCTTTGCAAATGTAGCTACACTAATTTTGAATTTAAGCAGATCACATTTATAGAGAAAGATACCTCAAATTATGTGAATAATTTATTTTTTAGACATTTTAAATTTTAATGCATTTGTGGCGTCCAGTCCTATATATTCAGTTATGTTCAAAATATATACTCACCGATAATCTTATGCTATAATGAATACAAAAATCTTTTATTTGGCACTGCAACAACTTAATCAAGATTTAGTTAATTCTTGGTTGGTTGAAACAACTTTATTGCAATAGTTACTGTATGCAGTCTAAAAGAAAAGATTAAACTAATGTAAAATAATTCACATAAAAAGTCTTAGATATTGTCTAAAAAAGGTAGATTAAACGGAAGTTGAATGTGTTTTTGCTTAATTAAATGTTGTTTGCCTTTGATCTATAATAGGCATTTTTATAAGTAGTGTTTTTTTTTATGTATTTAGTTAAGCTGTTGATCCCTACTACTTTTCCTTTTCTGCAAGAATAAGTTTGACAAGTATAATTGTGTTCTTAACTTTATCATAGCAATCTTATTATTAGTGTTGATGAAATAACAATCTAATAGACGTTATATAACAAAAAAAAATTTACAAAATTAGTTGATACATATTTACAAGTAGCATTTTGAATACTGTAGTATATGATTCATTTACATTGATGAATTTGTGTTGTTATTTTAAGCCAAATGATGGGAATGTCATTTTTCAATTTACATCATATTCACTTTGTGTTGCCTTCCATGCTGTAGTCCATTTCCTAAAGTATATGCCTTCAATGTCAGCTAATTACCTAATCGTATTGATTTTTTGTAGTTGTTTTAAAGTGTCTGGTATTTATGGTAACCTTTCCTTTTTGCCAGTTGCTATATTAAATAATAGTGTGTCATTATATATGCTCTGTTTTGCTATTAATGTGAGATCTGAGATTTGTAGTATACTTTCAAAACTAGAAATTTTGAATTAATAGTTGTAATTCATTAGTCTAGTAAATCATTCTTTATATTCCTAGTAAAATGTGTTTAGGGTTAGCAATTAAATGTTCCTCAATTTTGCTTAGATCTCTACTCTGAAGATGGTAAAAGCATGCCAGATCATATGTCAGACTGAAATTTTTTATTGTAAACCCTTTTGGTAGCTCAAATAATGAAATCATCTGACATGAAATTGGAATTCCTTGTTGTAACTTCAAGAGATCAGGTTGTAATATTAGTGATTTACTTAAGTCTGAAATTGGGCTTCCTATGCTATGATGTCTTGGATTGACTGTCGAATAACTGTTTAGGTGGTCGGTTGTTAGCTACAAATACATGGTTGATTGACCCCTTCTTTCCGGTAATTAGTTATTATGTCTTCGTCTTATCATAAGAAATGAAGATTTTTATCTTTAATCTCAATTGTTTATTTTCTATAACAAATTCCATTCACGCAATGGCGTCAGCAGGAAACTATGATGCTATCTATCTCTAGAAGGTTAGACTCGTGGCGATTGGCCATTGCACCTCATGGTCTATCAAGAAAACTCAAACAATTCAATTTTTATTGTTAAAAGAACAAAGTTATACACATTAAAACTACCGCAATAGGAATAAATGTATATATCGTGCAAAGATATCCATACAAGAAATTGAGATTAACACTTGGTAGTTTATGAAATATTGAATTAAGACACCATTTTGATGAGACATAGACCATATAACACCACTTTTTATTCATCTAAAGATTCAGAACAATATATTAACATTACTATATTGCTAGAAAGTCATCAGTACATTGATGAAGTGTATCCTTTTCTACACTTCTATCTCATAAACAATAGGAATTACCAGTTCCTCTTGGAAATTCACAATGCCAAACTGCCAAAATAATGCATAAAATTTGGTGGAGCTACATTGCTACCTAAAATTCAGAAACAAAACTTACTTATAAGAGAAGTTGTGAAAGGAAGAGCAATAACAAACAGGACCACTTAAGATTGGAGGTCTGCTGATTAAACAACTCAACCGTACTACATCAGAGCTTCGTAAGAGAGGCAAATGTGGTTGACGACTTACAACTCCAGTAGCCATTTCAATAATAAAAGTCAATTCTCCATTAACCAACTTAAAAGTCCGAGTAATCTCCTTTACCTATACAAAAGAAAGGGAGACGTTAGCCTTTTTGAGCTACATTTGTCCAAAAATAAATTACTCCCTCCATTCCAAATTATAAGATTATTATTTACATTTAAAAGTCAACTAGAGACTTTTTCAAACTCAATTGATATGATTCATTAAAAATTTTGAAACAGCAAGTCTTATCATGAGTGGTGTTGGATAAAATTTATATATGCACAACACACAAGTATACGTGGTCAACAAGTTGTCGATGTCGGGGTTTTTAGTTGTCCCTTTTCGTTACTCTTTTTTGGTGTTCTCATTGTCATGTGAGATTTGTTTGAAAAAACAAGTGAAAAAGGTCCGACATGTGTAATGTCGACGATTTGACTTTAAGAGTCGCCAGTTGGTGATTTTAACTGGTTGCACCAACGCAACTGGAAAAGGTTTGCACATTCACCTAATGATGTGACACTGCTAAACGGGTCTATGAAACCAAGATTCATTTGGGTTCGGGGGTTTGATTACGCAGAGGGAAGGTGTTACGTACCCTCCGACATCCGTGTTGCCACGGTGACCGCCACTTTTCAAGAAACTGTTATACGAATGTGTGTGTGTGTGTGTGTGTGGATCAATGTGCAATTTATTTGGAAGTAGTGCTATGCCTCGTTCACACCTATATACAAAGGGTTTGAATTTATATAAAAACTCAATTTTAAACAAGATATAACAATGAGGTTTTGTAAAAAGAGGTTTTTTAAACCATGTGCTCAATAGTAATTGAGCCCTTTGATACTTCCATTTTATTCTTAAATGTTCGGCTTCTTTGCTTTTATTTTCGAGATGCGAGGCATCCTCGAGAAAAAATATACAAAGATGATCTTTAACTCTTCACTTTGCATGACAACCATCCAAGGAAATTGGACATCAGAATAATGTACAAACCGCTTACGCTTTAAAATGTCCATCACAGAATCGAATCTAGATTCGAAGAGATCAATCTGTGATCACATGATTCCTAGGCTCACATGATACCGCAGTTTATATGAAAAACAGTAAGCAATAATGTATATAAAAGCTATAAATATATATATATACAGACATGATCAACCACCACGAAGGAACTCCATGGGGGATCGGAAATGTAAATATACAAAAGCGGTAAATATATATATATATATATATATATATATATATATATATATATATATATATATATATGGACATGATCAACCACCACGAAGCAACTCCATGGGGATCGAGAAAAGTAAATAAAGTAATAAATGCGATCAATCGCCACGTAAGTAAACTCAAAGTAGGACTAAATATAAAGAAAGCAAAAGAAGATTTATCAACCGCCATCAAGTAAACTCAAAGTGAACTAAATGTAAATAAAGCAAAGAAAAGGCCTCAAGTAAACTCTAGGTCCTGACAGAAATGTAAATATATATATGTATATATATATATATATATATAAAAGTAGTAAACGCATCGTAAATAAAATATGTGCTCATCTGATATGTAAAACAACAATTATACATATAAGTATATATATATATATATATATATATATATATATATATATATATATAAAGTAAATGTAGGATGTAAAATCTGGGCTTATTGACATGAAGTCAGTGGCAGTTTATATATATATATATATATATATATATATATATATATAAGCAAACGCCTCAGAGACATAAGTCTAGCTCAATCAAGCATAACTCAATAATGTTAGTCCATATATAAATATATATATATATATATATATATATATATATATATATATATATATATATATATATAGAAAGAATGAAACCCTTTTAATGGAAGTCCTAGAGCATATGCATAACAACACGACTCTCAATGTTTAGAATAGTGTGTGCAAGATGAAGATAACGACTTTTATAGAGTGTGAGAAGGCTTAAAGTGGGCTGCCAATGCAGGCTTCTATAACTCTATATGGATAAACCCTCAGCTCCCACCGGTAAAAATATAGCTATATGTGAGCTAACAGATGTTTAAAATGAGGAAACACTTAATATGGCGTGTGTACAGAGCAAATTAGACATGGCTTCCTCGCCTCTCTTCTTCTTCAAATGGCCACCCCAAGCCCTCTATTTATAGAGGGGGGGAGCCGCAGTGTACCTCTGATACCGTAGAGATGCACTGCTGGTGCCTTTATTCCCAGCTCTACAGTCCTGTCCGTCGTCTCGGCACGCATACACTCGTGCACTATAGTGTTCGCTCAAACTTACAGAACTTCAATCCGAGTATCCGAACGAGGTATATAAGACCTTATTTGGACCGCTTGTGTCGAGAGTTACGCAATGACATGGGATTAGAGGTTGTACGAAGTCAGGAAGAGGGGACCATGCCCGTGATCTTCAAGCTTCAAATTCTATCCGGTGTGCTTCCACGCATAATAGTCACTCGGGATTGGAACTCCTTGATTCTTGTAGGACATTGTTGTATGTATGTATGTATGAAGTGTTGAGACGACGAGCAGGTGTTGAGGTGGCAAGATGACGTTTGACTCCTCATCGGGGTTATCTCCGGTTTGATTTGAAAGTAGACGTTGCTCAGGGTTACATCTGAGATTGGACTGCTGAAAGTGTTTAAATGCCGAAAGGTCATCTATAAATGTGCTTGTCTATCCGGTGTTAGCTTTGGGTCTGAGGTGTGAGTACCTCGACAGGAGGTCTAAGATTGAAGCTGATAGCATACATTTGAAACAAGCATTTTTGGAGTTATCGCCAGAACTGCAACAACATTCCTTGAGGTTATCTCTGAGGTTGGAAAAGATATTACCGGTGTGTGTTCCAGGGTTGAGACTGAACTTCCGGTAGTATCCGGATTGGATGTGAACTGTCTTCCAGGGTTATCTTTGAAAGGCGAATCTGCCCTCCTGTGATGTCAGTAACAAGTGTGTAGAAAATTTCAAGTGTCTACAGATCCCCCTCTTTATCATATTCATTCGATGCAAGGCATGGATAGGATAAAGAATCCTAGACACATGAAATGCTATAAGATAAACATGATGCTATATGCAGTAACATGATGCAAATGTATGATATATGAATGAAAATGATTTCCAGTTCCATGTTAATCCTGTTGGGATGACAATCAATAATGTCTTGGACATGCGATCCAAGTCTTCAAGGATGTTGATGTTAGGGCTATCACCAATGTCCTGAATCCTAGACACATACTTCTACTCCATAGAGGTGCCTCTTGTGTACAAGAGATCTGTGGGGATAAAGATTTGTCTGTTTGAGGATGTGTATAACATATCCTACCATCCTATCGGAGTTATCGCTAACAAAGATGTATTGTCAGTATCGCCTCGACCTTCGTTGATATGTATCACGGATAGATCCCTACCGGGTGCATTATCAAGGATGTTTGACCTTCAATCGATGTGCGCGATCAATGGTTGCATCGCTTTGACCTACATTTGGGGATACTCGGATAAGTTTGACTTCGGTGTTGTAACCCCCGTTAGGGATACATAGGCGTGGATAAGATGCTTCGATGGGTTTACTTGCCACCGGCTGAGATAACGTCAAGGTTGTTTGACCTTCATTGATGTGTGTATCAATGGTTGAAAATGCGCTGTAACCACCCGTCGAGGATACATGGATGCTTTAAAGACTTACATTGTGACCCCCGCCGGGGATACTTTGTCAACTTATAACTTCAGCATTGTAACCCCCGCCGGGGATACATCATCAGTTCTTAACTTCGGCGTTGTAACCCCCGCCAGGGATTCATCATCAATTCGTAACTTCGGTGTTGTAACCCACGCCAAGGATTCATCATCAATTATTAACTTTGGCGTTGTAACCCCCGTCGGGGATTCATCATCAATTCGTAACTTCGACGTTATAACCCCCGCCGGGGATACATATTAGGGCTGTGACCTTGCACTAACGGCATCGGACCTTTGTGAGGTATTGTCGAGCATGATTTGTAAAAGTTGAGGCCACTGGTATAGTATACCTTGTATGCAGGCGAATACCAAATGAGTTAGGTGTGGAGCCAGAGTTTGGCCCATGAAAACCAGGATTCTAGGCTATCCCGCTCAATCGCGTAGCATTTTTATTCCTGATTTGGCCGTTTCAGCTTGTGAGACCTCCTTTACAACTCTAACTGGAGCGAGCCGGAGGTGTGGACCTATATAGGGGTGCCGCAGGTACATTCGCAATGTACCACATGTGTACACACTCAGAAGTACCATGTAGTGGACTCATGGACAACCGTGACTATGTAAAGCCTGCAGGTTGCTTTCATAAGTCATTTTCAAGCTGCGCTACGAAGGAAATCTGAGACCTCTTCTTCAGACTTGTTGAGTTCGGACAACTTTCTGCATATTCTGCCACTGCAAAAGTGTTGTTCACTGTTCTGGTAACATATGCATGCATTTTTTTCCAGTTTCTATCTGTTGGAAAATGACTTATCACATGAAATGCACTTAGACACATAGTAGTGAATATGAATGCTGATATGACTTTACAAAAAATATTCAATACAGTAAATGTTAGTATTAAACCATGCTGAACATAATGATGTGAAAAAATTTAACTTTTAAAATAGTCAAATTGACACCTTTTACTGTCATTTTTTATCCTATTTGAGGACAAATGAGTAAAGGTGGAAAAGTAAAATAACTCTGGTGATTAAACTACACTTATGAATTTTTTACCGTGATGTATTAAATGCATTTAGGATGTATATGACTGTTGGTAGGTGTGCTACTGAATGGCCACCTAGTCATGCCTATGTGCATGTGGATAGTCTCATTTATAAAGGGGGCTATGTCAAAAAAATTTCAAAACATAAGCATTGGGTAGTCATGCATTTTTTAACTCTACTATAGATGTATGTTAAAACAATGCATGCATGCATGTAATCATAAAAATGCATTTTGAAAAGCTCTAGGTAAGAATTTACCACACCCTTTCTGAGGTGATTTGAAGACTTGTTGTCCAGATATTTATGGATCCGGATTAGCTGAGTAGTTCCCGCAGGACCACTTCTGGTGTACGGAGGAGGGCTTTTAAAGTACCGGATGTCGAGGATGAGGACAAGGACGAGGATGTACCAATTGAGGTTCCTGCTCCCGCTGCACGTGTTCCCCATAGGGATTTGTCAGGTATTCAAGTGGCGAACCCAGATCTTCTGGGTGACTTGAGTCGACATCCTTCAGTCTACCTGCACACAAACGAGGTATGACGTTAGATCTTAATCTTCCTTATTTCCTATTGATGAGGAGCAAAGGGTTCTGATGTTGATCTGCATTTGATGTAGGTCCCTGGCTTTACACTGCCTCGAGGGAACTGGTTCAGCATCCACTCTATGTATCAGGCTTTACACGATGACTATAAAGGGATTGTACATGGCTGAGTTGGACATTGGTGTCATTATGGTCGTGAGAGCTCTCAGGGAGGGTCACACAATTATACCGATGATTATAGCAGAGACTCTGAGGTCGGTCACATATTGCTGCACTTATCCGGCATGAGTGTTCACAGGAAGCTCGGTCATGCTGTATGTGTGGTTTATGTCACACTTGAGACCGATTGGCACATTTAGACGACATGGGTAGTATTTCACCCATGATATAGCCATGTCGTACTCCTTTCAGCCTGCGGAGTGTACAGATGCTGCATCTTGGTCAGCTTTCCTGGTAGGGATTATGTTTGCTATATTGTTGTGTGCATGACTTAGTTCACCCTACAACTTCATTACTCATGCTCCGGACATGGATTATCTTCCTCTAGCTAGTTTGAGAGGGATGATCACCTACCACCCACTGGCTGTGATGTTTTAGTTTGATCAGTTTTAGGATTTCCATCCTTTTGAGGGGCAGTGAGTCAGCGCTTCGCTTCACGCCATTTATCAGCAAAGGATAGATCCAGGTTGTATGCCTGTTGGGATCAGCGAGAGCTAGCTGAGTTTTTTGTCAGTCATCTGAGTTATTCTGCAGAGTATTCAACATGGATGGAGATAGAGACTGGATCGACTATGGTAGTATCCACAGTGCAGGATATTGATTCCGACGATGAGGAGCCTATGGAGGAGGCTGACGTTCCATTCGATGAGGATTTGACTACTGGGTTGCCAACAGAGTCGGTCCTGGGTTTTCTAAGGCCCGGGGTGAATTTTTCTCAAGTGTGCCCCTTTATATAAATAAAATAAAATAAATAAATAAATTATCATCTAATTAATTTTATTAAAATTATAAGAATTTATAAAAGATAAGGAAGAATATTTTAAAATATTATCGAAGCAAAGAATCATCACATGTACCTACAAAATAAAAATATCAATTAAATCGGTAAAACTAATGAAATACCCACTATAGTTGGTAAGTTTTACTGATTACACAATTGAACTTTTAATTTTTCAAATTATCCCACTAAACTAATTATTATTTTAAAATTGGGTTATTTCGTTAAAAAAAATAAACGGACGTTAATTTTTTATCTACAAAACTAATGAATTACCCACTGTAGTTGGCACGTTTTACTGATTACACAATTGAACTTTAAATTTTTCAGATTACCCCATTAAACTAATTAAAAAATGATTATTTTAAATATTTTTAAAAATAATTATTATTTTTAGTAAAAAATATTAGAAACTTTAATTTTTTTTTTCCATAAAATGAGTAAAGTTTCATAAAATATAGATTTAAAAAATTAAAATTTTATGAAACCTTATTGATAAAAATTAAAAATAAAATTTATTTTTTGAATCTATATTTTGTAAAATTTTACTCATTTTTTTAAAATATGAAGAATTTTCCAATTTTTTCTTGAAAATAATATTTATTTATAAAAATTAATAATTTCTTTTTTTGAAAAAATTGAATCGCTTTTTTTATTTATCTTTTACTATTTTTTAATTTAATTTATATTTTTAGTATTTTAAAAAAAATTCTAATATTAATAATGGGCCATTCATTTAAAAATTAAGTAGACATTAATTTAATTTAAAATCACTTTAATTTATTTGAATCTATATTTTATGAAACTCTACTCATTTTATGAATAAAAAAAGTTTCTAATATTTTTTACTTCAAATAATAATAATTTTTAAAAATATTTAAAATAATTATTTTTAATTAGTTTGATGAGGTAATTTGAAAAATTAAAAGTTCAATGGTGTAATTAGTAAAATGTGCCAACTATAGTGGGTAATTAATTAGGTTTGTAGATAAAAAATTAAGGTCCGTTTATTTTTTTTAACGGAATGACCCAATTTTAAAATAATAATTAGCTTAGTGGTGTAATTTGAAAAATTAAAAGTTTAATATATGTTGTAATCAATAAAACCTACCGACTATAGTGGGTATTTTTTTTGTTTTGTCCAATGAAATCTAAACCAAAAACATTATTTAAAATGTTTTCTTGTTGCACTTTTAAATGCAAAATCATCAATTATACTATTGTATTTAATATTTTCTAACATATCATTTTCAATGAATAATATCCCTAAGTTTTTTATTTTTTTATATACATAAATTTATAAAAAAAATTTGGCCCCTCTTAATCTTGTGGGCCTGGTAGTAATTGGTGGTCTTGCCTGTGAGGCTACTGGTTACAAGATTTATGATGGATTCTCTCACCCCGAGTGCCACTATTATTCAGTATTCAGCACAACATTTGGAGCAGAGCCTACATTTGATGACCTATGATAGAGATCAGGCTAGGGCCTCGATGTTGACAGTTCTTGATGGGAGAGACGCTGCTCTATTAGAGAGGGATGAGGCAAGATCAGCCAGGGATGCATTGATTGTGGAGCGGGATGTCGCCCTATCTACTAGGGATGAGGCCATTGCAGACAATACTTCCGTGAGATCCCATACGAATGGCATCCTTGCTGATATGAGTACATATATCGATGAGCATCATGTCACCATGCAGTTAGCCTCAGATCTGCTAGCTCGTGTAGATACCATTGGCCAGGAGCTTGCAGCTTTACCTCCTTCTTCAGAGAGGGATGCTATGTTATATCTGATAGTCCGCATACACACAGATCCGTAGATAGCTTTGTATTTTCCTGCACAGACTAGCTTAGCCATTTTGTCATGTACAACACAGATGTATATATCAAACAGTATTATATATGGCAGAGAAATATATTTTGTTTTACTTCCCTTTCAGTTGTACCTTGACACTTGCTTGATATTTGCCTGTATCTTCAGGGCTTTTGATCTTGATGCATTCTGAACTCATCCTTGATATATGGACATTGAGCCATCACAGGATCTCTCAAAACTGATCATTGATCTGTATGTATCTCTACCATCTTTGGTGTCTTGGGACTGGTATCTATATGGAAATGTGGAGAGGAGTGTGGCTTTTCCTCTCTAAGATTGACCGCACCACAGATGGTCGCCAATACTTCTATTTGTGAGAATCCTAGTTAATTCCATCTCTTATGGGTTGGTGTTGCTCTTTGAGGCACAACCACAGCTTAGATGGTCACCGAATCTCCTATTTGTGAGGAGAGGTTGGATAATTCCTGTAACGATCTAGAAATTTATAATTTAATTTAAACATTTATAGAATTAAATAAATATTTTAAATAATTTATTTATTGAAAAAAATAAATAATTAATGAATTGTGGTGAATTAATTTAGTAACTAAATTGATTAGTGTAAATTAAATTGAGTAATGATAATTTTATTTCAAGGATTTAATTTAATGAAATAATTAAATTAAATCAATTGCTTAATATTTAAGAAAATAATTAAGCTAAATAAATTTTTAATTTAATGGAAATTAATAAATTAAATAAAGTGATGTGTCTAATTTATTAAATAAATTAGATATATAATTATTTATTAATTATTAGTATAATGATAATAAGATTATTATTATTATATAAGCTATTTAAATTAACTAAACTAAAGTTATTCAAATTAATCAAATTAAAGTGTGACAAGTAGTAACTATATAATATCATAATATAAAAATAAATTAGTTTATGGGATTTATGTGGTAGCCAAACAAGGCCTTGTGGCCTTTGGCTAATCCTAACTGACGTCTTTTGTTTTTATTTAACGGATGAATACGTGGGAGAGTTAAGCCATATTAGTTTTGTTTCGCGTCTTATTTTTTTTTTCTAAGGCTTCATAACATATAGATACAGATAAGAAGAAAACACAGAGTATTGAGAGTGAGAAATTGAGAGGGTAATCTCTACGATTTGAAGAGGAAGGAGAGGATTACTAAACCCTCTAATCATCTTTTGCTAGCATATAATCAAGGTATAAACTATTTCTATTTTTACTATTAGTTTAGTGGTATATATATGTATATTTGATACAATTTGAAAATCACGTGAACTGTGATGTATATATGTTCATATAGAATTGCAAAACTCTGTTAATTATCATGTAAACTTGTTATTTGTTATCAAATTCATGAGAAATTGGGTTTTAGGAAGAAAATGAAATCACAGTGTTTATGTTCATATAAAGTAGCTTAGAAAGTATCAAATTTCTTGTCCAATATGTGTTATAATCTATAATTTGTTATTGGAATGTGATAATATGTTAAGAAACGAAAGCGACGTAGTTCGAATCGTGTCAAATGATTATGAAACGAATTCATGGTGATCAAATTCGTTAAAAGTATAAAAATGAGAAAATTTAGGAAAATTGTTGTTTTGATTCTTCAAAATGATGTATATGTGATGTTTTTGTATATTTAATGGTATATAGCATGCTTAACTAGTGTATTCCAAAGTTTTAGATGTTGAAGTGTGGTGAAATTCTGTAAAATTGGGATTTTTGGCCAAAGCAGTCTGTTTTTGAGGTTCTGCAAAATTGAGTCTAGTGCATCACGCGGGCGCGCTGCCTGGCTTGCGGTTGTCACGCGGGTGCACAACATTTGGGTGTTGGTAGCGCGATAGATCATATTCTTAGGTTGGCATTGTTGAGTGATACACAGAAAATGAAGTTCCGCTTCAATTGCGAAGTCGTCATGAATTCGGACTTGGGTTAGTTTAGCATGCATGTTAAGGATATTAAAACATAAAGTGGACTTCAATAACAGATTGTAAGGTTTTGTAATACAAAATGTAAAAGAGTTTTAGGTGATTGTTAATTGAGTTATATAATGAAACTAAAATTGTTGTTTTCGACAGTTAGAAATGAACGAGTAAGTTATGTTGGCTCGTAATACGATTTCAGATTTGTTAAGTATGTTAACCTAAATAGTTAGGTGCTAGGTTAGGGTTATGACCTAAATGATGGTTTAATTCCCAGTGTTAATATTCATACAACTAATTGATGTTGCGATTGTAATGATATGTGTAGGGTAATTGGAGATTATTTTACACTTGTGCAGCTTACAAACAAGGCGAGTTTCTAAACCTTAACTCTTTAGATTGAGCAAGCTTTCTAACTTCATTCTTTTCATATTGAATGCATGTTCCCATTCCTAAATTGTAATTATACAAGTTCCTAAAATTCTTGTAAGGTTGAGCAAGCCTAGTTTATCTTAAGTATGTTTGTGCAAGCTCTTGTAACCTAATTCGTTACATCGAGCGAGCTTTACTTTCCCTATTAACATTCGAAGCATATATTGTTCTAATACATTGGTTCATAGAAGATTGTTCTAAACTCCTTTGAATATAGCACTTTGCATGTACATCATGTTATTCAGTTATATATATTGTTGATATCCGAACTTTGACTTTAATAGCCTTGTTTAGTTATACATTCTCGTATTAAACCTTTATTGATGAAAATTGAATAGTGTTCTAAAATTCTAGAGACACTGATAAGCTAGTTCCAAACTAAACTTTCTTTAGTGCGGAAATTCTAAATTCAAACTGAGATGAACAACCCTAAGATAGGGGATTTTTGTACGTGTAACATTTAGATGTTTGTGTACAATACATGGTACAAAGGGCTGATCCCCCTAAGTACGTTAAGAAGGGTCTGTATAGTATAAATGACTGTTAAGGTTAAGGTAATAATACCTATATACCAGAGACATAGTCGTGGTCTTAAGACCCTCAGGCATTGATTTCGAACTTGTTTTCTATTCTTAATTAACAGAACAAGTTCATTATTGTTCAACATTCGTTGTTCATTTCCATGTTGTTATTATTACTACTTCCTATATTAGTGAGCAATTGTTTGCTCACTCTTGGATTTAACACTGCAGCTAAAGTTGAGAAAGTTGATGAGCCATCTAATAGCAAAGGAAAGGGCAAGATGTCCAAATGTTGAAGACTTTTTTTAATATGTGATGTATTCCGCAAACTTATGTAATAATTTTTAAGGTTAGATTACCTGGGATGAATTTTGAGATGATGATGTAACCCTTTAATGGGAAAGATGATTGTTTGAGTTATTTAAATTATGTCTTTATCCTTTGTGATGGGTAGTCAGATATAATAGTTTTGATAAGTGAGCACCAAATCCTGTAGGAATGAAGTACCTGGATTTGGGGGTATCACAATTCCATCCCTTTGGTCTGAAGCCGATGAACTATAATGGATTGAAGTTTGATCCCAGTTCCATGTGACAAACATTTTTGTTCTGGTAGGGGTTAGACTGAACCATAAATGGCTGCCTACGTACTCCTATTGAAGAGGAGATCAAGTCTGCGTAGTTTGAACCTGGTGTAAGAGGTTCAACTCTAAATGTGAAAGGCAGATGGGTGCAGAAGCTTTATTGATGAAGAATGGTGTAGAAGTATTTTTTGTGGTTTTTTTTTGTTTTTTGTAGAGAAAGGGTAGAAATATTTTTGTTATTTTTTTTATTGCGATCGGGCCATATAGAATATGGTTTCCTACGTACTTCCGTGTATCAGGGAGATCAGGTTGACGTAGTTCACCCCTCAGGACGAATTGCAGCCAAAGAGAAATATAAATCCCATGTGCAGGCTATACTGCGGGGAGAAGAAAGTTTGATCCCATGATTGGGACAAACTGCAGGTGTGGAAAAAGTTTGATCTCGTCTTCAGGACAAACTGCAAGCATAGAAAAGTTTAATCCCATCTTCAGGATAAACTACAGGTGTGAAAAGTTCAATCCCATCTTCAGGATAACCGAAATTGTATGAACTGTTTGAAATGAGGTGAAACTAGGCTGCTAGTTTGAAGTGTACGTTTCCCTGAGGGGCAGAAGAGTTTGTAAAAAGAGAGGGTTCAAAACCAGAATGACTGATGAATGGATGAATCCATACGAGGATGTTTGTTTGATGATATCTTCAGATATAGTACCGTTTCACGGTGTCCGAGTTGATAAGCTGTGGAAATTCATCGCCATCCATTTCCTGTAGTCTGAGAGCACCTCCTGTCAATACTTCCTTGACAACAAATGGGCCTTCCCAGTTAGGAGCAAATTTTCCCTTGGATTGATCTTGGTTGTCAATGATCTTTTTCAAAACCAAGTCATTTTGTTTGAACTTCCGTAGCTGGACTTTTCTGTTATAGGATCGTGCGATCCTTTGCTGATATAACTAACGATGGAAGATAGTCGCGGTTTGCCTTTCATCTATTAGAGATAATTGGTGATACCAGTCTTGTATCCATTGGTCTTCATCCAACTATGCATCCATCAACACTCTGAGGGATTCCATTTCCACCTCTATGGGGAGCACTGTTTCCATCCCATAGGCTAATGAGTAGGGGGTTGCCCCAGTGGAAGTATGCATTGAAGTTATGTAGGCTAATAAAGTCAGAGGCAAGAGGTCAGGCCATCCTTTGTGATTGGTGGACATTTTTTGCATGATCGTCTTGATATTTTTATTAGCCGCTTCAATAACACCATTCATCTTTGGACGGTAGATGACGGAGTTAAGGTGTTTGATGTGGAATTTACTGCATATTGTCATTGTTTATGAATATTACAATTACCCTTGTTTTTTTAACTCTTTCAAATAATAACATTGCAGCTAAGGTTGAGAAAGTTGACGAGCTACCCATGAGTAAGGGCAAGGGAAAGATGAACAAGTGTTGAAGACTTGATGTTTGATTCATTATATGTGTTGAGACTGCATTATTTAATGATCTGCTTTTGATTAATGATGTTTATGTTATAGATTATCTGGGATTATTTTTTTTAACAGTAACAGGGAAGATTTCATTCAAGATTATCATGTTTCCATTTTTATGTTATCCTATATTGTGGGTAGTTAAAATGTGAATGATTGGTCAGTGAACACCAAACACTTTGGAAATGAAGTACCCAGTTTTGGGGGTGTCACAAGTTGGTATGAAAGATTTAGGTTATGAACCTTAGGTGGGGAACCTTAGGAAGTAACCTTATAAGAGATCGAAAACATAGTGGTGATAATCAAGATAATAAACTACTTTATGTGCTATGTGTTTATGTGTTAATAAATTATGTGCTCGCGAGTATCAAATAACATCACATAGTAATTAAAACCTAAAATTTTGATGTCAGGATGACGATTGTTGGAGAATCCAGTTAGGCTAGGGAGGAGTTAACCCAGATGCCTAGGGATGAGGAGCCCTGAGACATCTACATTTTCTAGGAACAGTTGGTTCAGAGAGAGCCATCTCTACTAATCACTGTTGTGGGTCAGGAGTATGATCTTGTCTTTGACACGAAGGATGATGAGCAGACAGAGGAGGAGAGGGTCCTGTTGAGTTTTCACCTAACTCTATCGGTGCTAAGATGTACGAGGAGATATATGACCGCTACATAGAGTTGCAGGATAGAGTTAGAGAGTTGGAAGAGCTGGCAGATGTACGGAAGGCCACCATAGGGCAGATGTAACGCCCGAGAAAATATGATTTTTATATGAATTAAATTTTTATTTGATTATGTGGAATAAATGAATTTATTTGATTATTTATGTGAGTAAGCTATTTGAAGGTCGTTCTATGACCTAGAATGTGCGGATGTGGTTAGGATTCTAGCTATGTTCTAGAATTAATTATTTTGAATTTTCAAGACGAAAAATAAAAGTTTTCCGAGAAATTTCTGTAAAAAAACTATTCATCCATTTTTTTTCAGGAATTAAGTTTGAAATTCCGATAAACGCGTAATGATAGAATTCTAAGATGAGATAGAATATCCAATAATATTTAAGTTATGGCAAACGAAGTTTTTGTCTACAGACTTAAAACCTAAGGGTTAGGGAAATTGATTTTCGAGAAGGAAATGTAATGCTTATAATGATTAGGGTTATTATACGTGCAATATACGAGTATGATACTAGTTAGTATACACGTATAGTATGAAGAATATTATGACGTATAATACGAATATCTTACGAACTATATATGAAGAGAATACGAGAAGTGAACGCATAGACTACGATTAGTCCTAATGGACTTTGTAGAATCCAATTGGACTTGGATTATGCCAAGCCCATTGTTAAGTAAAATCAAGCCCAAGTTAGGCCTGATACGAATAAATCCTAAGGTCCAAACCAAGAACATAAACCGCGGATTGAACCGAAGGATCACCGGATGGGTAAAACCTTAGGGCAACCCATGGGGGAGACCCATGGAGCATGTGGGCCGGCCACATGGCCACCAAGTAAAGTGGTTACTTAGTGACTAAGTTGATGTGGAGGTGTAAATAGTAAGGAGGTCACCAATTGACCATTTTGCCCTCCATTTGGTTTACCTATATAAGAGAAGCTAGGTTGTTTTATTTCATTATTTCACCAACTCTAGATAATATATTGAGAGAGAGAAAGAGCTAGAAATAAGTAATTAAGTGAGTTCCAAGCAAAACATCAAGTGTTAGTTAAGAACGTGAAGAACGTAAAGGAAATATGTCGCAAACATTAGTCTTCGATCTTTTTCAATTTCATTTTCATAGAGAAGTATGAATTGGTGAAACATGTCTCTTCCGGAGTAATAAGGATGGCTAATAGTGGATTAAAACATTATAAGCCATGTATGGTTAGTAATCTTAAGCGCTTAAGTATGTTGTAATCAAAGAAAACCGTTAAACGTTTATTTGGTTGTTGATGGACAAATTGAAAACAATCATAGGGTATGTGCATCTTGTTTAGTTAGGATGTAGATGATGAATCAATGGAGTTGCTCCATTTGATTTGGCATATAGGACACGGGTAACGAAGTTATGGCAAAATTTACGAGGTTAGGCGTTAAACGTTGAAAACGTAGAAATCTCAAATTAGTAGTCGAAAGTTGCCGTATAACTTGGAATCTTTGGTTTTAAATGGCATAATGTGAGATAAGGTATTCAAGAGTCGTGGACTTAAGAATCGTCAAATTTCGACTTAGAAAAAAGAAAAAAGCTATGAACGCTCACGATCGATAAACGAATGCTCAATAATGAACTAATCAGTGAATTCCATGTTAAAAGATTCGAAAATGAAATATTTTCTAATGAAATCATAGTGTATATGATTTAGGAGCTAATGGCTTTTGAACGAGCCAATTCGGATATAAAACGATTAAGTTATGAGCCTGGGAATTTCATTGGATAATAAAACTATCAACACTATCTGAGGCTCAGGTGAGGCGCCGCAGCGCCAACCCCAATACTAAACTCCACGCCACAGCGTCGGGTAAAGGGGCATGAGCTACTGAAGAGTGGCACCGCAACACCACTAGTGTATAAGGATCTCATGTGGCAAGGCAGGCCGAGACCGCATAAGACACTACTAAATGGCCGCAGTCACGCTAATAGTGAACCTAAAAATTTGGCCAGTAGTACCGTTAGTGTAGCAAGGTTGGGCAAGTTTGTTTTATAATCCCAAATGATTATAAACCAATTATAGAACATGTATGTACTTAATATACATGGTAAGACCAATCTTAAATCACTTACATAGTGATGAAGTTAGAAATTTAAGTATGGTTTAATAGTGAATAAACGAAGAATGTGAAGTGTAAATAATTAAACCGTGAACGGTATTCAATAAGTGTACTTAACCAATGATGATCGAGTCTTGATTAGTAACGTAAAAAAGTTAAAAATCTCTAAGGAAGAATAGTAAGTCGAATTGACATTTATTAATGAAATAAATTCATTTAAGACATAGAAGAGAAAGAAGTTGGTAATAACAATGGGATTAGATTGTTTAGTAGCTAATTATAGTGTGCTGTGTGAATATATCATGTAGATACTATAAAGACCAAGAATTATTGAATATTATATTCGAAGATGCTTGAACGCAAGTTTTCTTAACGCCTGTCTAACCTTCGTGTTAGCTAACTTTTCTGTGATTCTGAGATGCATGAATTGTTTTACAAAAAGGTCGATGCCAATTTTAACTCAACTAGACTATTCTTAAGAGTTAGATTGATTTGTTTACAAGTCTTTTGATATAGAACTATTAACGCTATCCTATGCCAAGTATTTTGGTACTGATTCAAGGTAAGTTTGTATATGAACAAATAAATGTACTTTTCATTGATTATTCGATGGGCACGTGAGGTTGCCAAAACTTAAACGTAAATACGTTTAACGGATGAGTGTTGATCAACATAGAATACTATTGGCTGATCACCTAGAAGTGCTCATGAAATATATCGGATGTACGGACTTAGTGGCGGATGTCATTTTCATGTATGAAAATGAAAAGAGAATGTTCATGGTCTTTCAACCGGTTCAGAATTCCTAAGCTATTATATAAACTTTGGACTTGTTGTTATGAAATGAGAAGTGCTAGTCAATGTTTCATAGTACTTCATAACTATTTGTTCAGTTATAGAAGATAATCATATAATTCTAGATGTGGTATTTATATTATCCTTTGTTAGACTTGTTGAGCTAGTTATGCTCACTTCTTACTTGAATTATATGAATATAGTTAAGTTCGAAAGAACTGCTGATCCCAATAGAGATAAAGGAAAAGCTAAGATGGATAATTATCCTGTAATAGACTAGTATGTTTGTAATAAACATATTATGATAACAAAAATTGTATCAGTTTCAGAACCTGGGAATAGGATGATTATTATTATTATAATAAGAATGTAGTAAGTATGTTTTTGATGTTGTTTCAATGGAATGAATGTATAGATAGTAGTACCGTGTAGCACCATATCTATAGGTTATAAGTACCCGGATTTGGGGGCGTCACAGGTTGGTATCAAAGCATTAGGTTATAAAACTTAAGGGGGGGGGGGGAGAACCTTAGGCTAATAACCTCGTTAGAAAAGGAAAAGTCAGAAGGAAGTAAACTCGAGTCGAATGAGTTAATAAGGTATTGAGGAAACCTAGTACCGAAAGATTTAAAAGATGGAAATTAACCCTAAATAAATTAAATATGATTTGTACTTATATTATTGTGTATTATGTACTAATCAACATGTAATGTGTTATTGTAGATGTCGATCGATAGCTTGATGTATAGAGATATACACGTGGTGAGTGAAGAGTCTGTGAACAGAGTAGAGCCTATACCTATGCCAGTGGCGAAAGTACCATTAGTGAATCTGGAAGAGTCTGAGCCAGAGGAGTACTTTTTTGAGGAGGACTACTCCGAAGGAGTTATGGGATTGGCATCATACCTTGATATGATGATCGATGTAGAGGAAGATATGGAGGTAACATCGGTTAATACGGTGGTACCTGCACTAGATCCAACACCTCCAGATATAATGAGGGCATTGTATCTAGCGGTGCTTGACCATAATGTTCAACTGCGCACTGTTGTGCAGAACTAGAATGAAGAGATTAGTGCTCTTCATGAGGCGAAGGAGTCTGCAGAAGCAGATTTTGACTTAGAGCATGATGAGAAGGCACTTATGATGGATAAGTCGAGGGACTATAAGAATGAGGCCGTAGTGCTTCGTAAGAAACTGGTGGAGAAGGACCAGAAAATAGCTCGGATGTCCTACATCCATAATAGTGCTCATGAGGATTTCAAGATGAAAATTACTTGTTATTCTATTGAGTCAGGACAGATTCGACATACTATTAGTCAGGATATTGTTTCGATTCTAGCGAATCAGAAGCATGAGAATGCTGTGAGGTAGTGTTAGTGGATCGATAGATCTTTTTGTATATGTGTAGTGACGTAAAACCCTCTTTTGTATAATTAAAGGGTAGTCATTTTGTATATCCCAATTTTAGTAGAATTTAATCGCGGGATAGAAATGTAATAGCTTTTGGCTATGGAAGCAAGTTGTAAATAGTTTCGAATTATGAAGAAGCATATTAATATAATGAAGTTTTTATTTAATGTGCTTTGTTGTGGAATGAGTTATTATTGTGGAATGATAACTAAGTAAGTAAATAGATAATAATGAAACTTTATTTTTTTAAACAGAATAATGCTGCTAAGAAGAAGACAACATAATCAAGAAGCGGAATCACATAACGATAACTAAGGGGGTCAGAATAACCCTATGCAAGAGTTCGTTAATTTATTAACGGCTACATTTAACCAAATCGGGGGTAGAGCACCCGCGGGACCTAGGGTAGCTAGAACGACTACCTTTAATGAGTTTAAATGTGTACCTCCATCGGAGTTCAAAGGAACAACGAACCCAATAGAGGCCCAGATATGGGTGAAGGAAATAGAAAAGGCGTTTGTTATTACAAACGTAACTGAGGCGCAAAAGACTTCTTTTGTGACTTACATGATGAAAGGGGAAGCTAAATTTTGGTGGGAGGCTCATCAAGGTGGGGCTAGAACTTATGCGGTTACGTGGGAACAATTCAAGAAGGTATTCTTCGAGAACTACTTTCCTTCTAGCATGCAGGGGAGGATGGAGATTAAGTTCCTAGAACTTTAGCAAGGGGTCATAACGGTTCCCCAGTACACGGCCAAATTCAATGATTTGATAAGGTTTGCTCCACACCAAGTGGACACTGAAGAGAGGAAGGCTTGTAGGTTTGATCAGGGCTTGAAACCTTGGCTCTATAGTAGGATTTCTGTGTTCCAGAGTGCTTCCTATGGGACCATTCTAGAAAAGGAAATTATCGCAAGGGGTGGTAGTAAGGCGTTGGCCCAATACCACAAAGAGAGAAAGAATAAGAGCAAGGGAGAGGGAGGAACCAAGGCAGAGGGTGTCAGTGGTAGTGGTAGTATGCTAAAAAGGAAGAATTTTAACTCCGGGAATACTTGGGTGAAACAAGGGGATCTTAAATGTAGGATAGAGGCATGCAAGACATGCGGAAAGACTCATCTGGGAGTCTGTCTGAAGGGTAAATTAGTTTGTTATAACTGTGGGCAGGAAGGTCATATATCATCCAATTGTCCTAATCCTAAGAAAAACCATGGCTATTTTATTTGTGGGTTGATGGACCACATGGCAAGAAATTTCCCGAAGAAGGGGTCAGAGGGTAGTAAGGGTTCTGGTTGTGGTAAGTTAGCCATTACTGGACCAAAACCATCGACGGGTAGACCCTCAGCCCATACTTTTAATATGATTGTCCAAGATGCGGTTGCATCAGCGGATGTAGTAGCAGGTATCATTCTAGTTAATGAAATAAATGCTTATGTGTTATTTGACTCGGGTGCTACTTGTTCTTTTATAGCATGTGAATTTGCTAAGCGATTAGGTTTATTCCCAAAAAGATTAGAAATACCTTTAGACGTTAAAGTAGAAAAGAAAGAGATAATTCCCATTGAACATATTCATAGGGATTTTTGCATAGATATTAGAGGAAACAAATTATCGGTAGATTTGGTACTGATAAGGTTGAAAGAATTCGATGTAATTCTTGGTATAGATTGGTTGATTAACCATAAGGCTATCATAGATTACCATAGGAGAAGTGTGAACCTTCGGCTTTCTATGAAAACCAAGGTAGTGTTCTTCGGTAGTAAATCATTGAGACGCTCTTGTTGTCTAACGATGACATAAGCTAGGAAAATGTTGAGGAAGGGGTGTATAGGATATCTATGCCATGTTGTGGATACCCAAAGATTGGGAGCATCATTGGAATAGATACCTATAGTACAAGAGTTCGCGGATGTATTTCCGAATGAATTACCAGGTCTTTCGCCGGATAGGGAGGTTAAGTTTGTGATTGATCTATTACCGGGTATGACACTAGTTTCAAGGGCACCGTATAGGATGGCACCAGTAGAGATGAAGGAGTTAATGGTTCAACTACAGGAACTATTAGATAAGAAGTACATTAAACCAAGTGTGTCTCCGTGGGGAGCACTAGTATTGTTTGTAAAGAAGAAGGATGGGTCGTTACGACTTTGTATCGACTATCGAGAGTTGAACAAGTTAACGATTACGAATAAATACCCATTGCCCAAGATCGATGATCTATTTGATCAGTTGAAATGGTCAAATTATTTTTCTAAAATAGATTTACGTACGGGGTGTCATCAGTTGAAAGTAAGGAAAGAGGATGTACCTAAGATGGCCTTCAGAACTCGTTATGGTCATTACGAGTTTTTGGTTATGTAGTTTGGGTTGACTAATGCGCCAGTCGCATTCATGGATATGATGAACAGAGTGTTCAAACAATATTTAGACAAGTTTGTTGTAGTGTTCATTGATGATATTCTAGTCTATTCTAAGACGCCAAAAGATCATGCCGAACATTTAAGGATAGTGTTGGAAACACTAAGGAAGGAGAAATTGTATGTGAAATTGACGAAGTGTGAATTTTGGCTTGAAACAGTGCAGTTTTTATGACATGTTATTCATAAAGATGGCATTTTTGTGGATCCAACGAAGGTAGAAGCAGTTAATGAGTGGGAGAAACCGAAAATGCCAATTGAGGTTTGGAGTTTTATGGGGGTTAGCGGGATACTATAGAAGGTTCATCCAGGACTTTTCTAAAATAGCTACTCCGTTGATGAATTTGACGAGGAAGTCAGTAAAGTATGTATGGATGGAGAAGTGTGAGAATAGTTTTCAGGAACTAAAAAGGAGGTTAAGTGTGAGACCCCGAATTTTATGAAATGAAAGTATTCAATTTTCTTATAATTATTCTATTTAGTAAATGGTTAAATTGATAAAAGGTTAAAGTTAAGGGTGATATTTGAAATTTTTTCAAAGTAAGCAAGTTGTCATAAAATAATTGGTGATAAAAGTATAATAATACGAGTGGTTGCATAGTAGCACACAGTATTGATTATTGATGCTTACGTGAGAAGTCACTTGGTTTTATTCAATTATTATCACAATATTTTATATTATCAAAGCAATAATTGAGACGACAAAGTTATTCATATTAGTATTTGCAATATTAACAATGTCTAGAAGTTCTGTCAAGGAGTGGTTTGGTCACCTAATTGCGCGCCAATAAGGAGAAATTCTTATCGGAAGGCCCCCTCTTTCTTTGGAACGACCTGGTTGTTAAATATTGTGAATTATAATATTAATAATGAATTAGTTCGTGTTGATTAAAGATGAAATTGATAGTTCCATTGTGTGAGAATTATTAGTGTTAGTGGAAATCAACATTTATTTCGATAATAATTGATGTATGGAGGTTATATCGACCAATCGGGTAATTAATCGGATAAATGAGCAATTAATTAATATTAATTCACATGATTATAACTATGTGTTCACATGTGTGTACTATTGATTCACATGATTTACTATTAGGGGAGTTGGTGCAAGATTGGTAATACTTGCATGACTAAATTAAAAATGAAGGTATAGATGAAGGTACTATACTATAATTAATATTTTCACATGTTTAGAACTATTGAGTCACATGATTTACTATTGATTCACATGATTTACTATTAGGGGAGGTTGTGCAAGTTTGATAATACTTGCATGACTAAATTAAAAATAAAGGAAAAGATAATGGTATTATACTATAATATTTTGAGTCCCAAAACGTGCAATTATCGAAACTATATTTTCCTATAAATAGAAGCTCATTCCTTCATTATTTTTCACCAATTCACTAAGTCTCACAAGAGCAATTATAGAGATAGAAGCTATAGAGAAAGAAGCTATAGAGAGAAAGAAGAAGCGAAGTCTGCTACTTCACTACTCCAGTATACAGTCTTCTTCTGAGGTAAGGGTTATTATTTTTTTATATTCTAAAGAGATATTATTTTTCGTATTCATATGAATATTATTATCGTTCAATATTCATTATATTCGTTTAATATTCGTAAGGAATATTATTTTCGTTCAATATTCGTAAGGAATATTATTTTCGTTCAACCGTTGTAAGTAAGGGGTTTCTGCCAGAGGCAGTTTTGTAATTTTTCCGACCCTCAAAAAAATTCTGAAAAATTTTGAAATGATAATTTGATGAGTTTTCTAGATTGTGTCCAAAAATGGCGATTTTTGGATTTATAGATTAGGAGTTATGAATTTTATGGGAAAAGACTATTTTAAAAGTAAACCCTTATAACTCCTTGTGGTTTACTCCAAAATTGGTGAAATTTTTATTTGGAGTACAACTATATAACAATAGTATACCCTGTAAATATTGGAATTTTTGGACAAAAGTACAGTTTTTGATAAATGTCTAAATATTTGGCAGTTTTTACCATATGAAAAATAGTAAATGAATTTTAAAAATTCTGAGAAAAATATATGTTCAATATGGGACTATATTCTGCTAAATCTCAGAAAAGAAAATTTTTTTGTACTGATTTGGTATTTTTCATGAAAATGGGCTAGTTATGAGTAAATGAATTAAATATATTATGTGAAGTAAAAAAATTGGAAAATAAGATTTTATGGCTTGAGAATCCTATATAAGGTATATGCAGATTTTTTTATAAGAGTTTTGGTTATTGGTGATGAAATCATATGAGTTTGGCATTTTAGGATGATTAAATGAATTAATTAGTAAAGTGTAAACAATTAAAATAAATTATTTATAAGGTTAAGAAATGATTAAAATATTGTGGTAATATTAATAATATTAGATTATGAGATTATTAAGTGATTTATAACATTTGGATTAAGGTGTTATAAATATTGATATGGATTTTATTGTAAAACTTTATCTTTTTGTGTTAGGGGTTACTATTCACGTATACGACACTATTCATGTATATGGCACTATTTGCGTATATAACATTATTTATGTATACGGTACTATGTACAAATACGAAGTACTATTTACGATTTACTATTAATAAGTTACTATTCACGAGTTACTATTCACGGGATACTATTTACCCAAAAAATATATTTCTTTTCTGTCCAAATTATTTTTGGTACGTGAATATTATTCTTGAATTTTACTCCACAAAGCAGTATCATGTTGATAATTTGGATATTTTTAAATTCTGGATAAATTTAAAGTCTTTAATATTTATCCTTGATTTCGTTTGATTAATGGTTATATCATTGTCATCATCCTCATGCTTATATTATAATGAAAGTCATCTTTGGTTTACGTGCATAGATGGACTGTTGATTATTTGTTTTAAAGTTGTATATCTTTGGCTTACGTGCAAAGATGGACTGCTGATTATTGGTTTTATAGTTGTATATCTTTGGCTTACGTGCAAAGATGGACAGGTGTATGACATGATCATAACCACTGGTGATAATAACGAATATCATTGGCACATAATGCATGGATAATTCGATTATGTGATTGGCAGGATCATGACCATTAGTTAACAGTTGAATGTCTTTGGTGCGTAAATGCCTTTGTCGGACAATTGATTGGTATGATGATCGACCATTGGTTTTATAGTTGAATATCTTTGACCCGTAGTGTAAAAGGTAGACAAATTGATTGGTATGATCATTGTTATTACATTTAAATATCTTTAGCCTTTGGGGTAAGGATATTGAGTAAACGTTCTATTAAGCCTTTGTGGCAAGGAGAAAGCTGATTTACATGATTATAAATATGAATTGTGGATTTAACTATAATCTTTGGTGGTTCAGGTGAAGACAGGTGATGAGAGTTCTTTTTATCTTGGGTATAACAAAGAACTGTTGATGAGTATTATAGGGATGAAATATGAACGATGAACTTTTAATCTAGAGGAAATAGTAGACATTATGTTCTACTTGACTCTTCTAATGGATTGCTTATTTATTGCTGTGATTAAACTTGATGTTTCTTTATATCGTTGTTATATTGTTGAAGGCTAAGGATAATTTATTACGCATTATCTTAGTCATAATATTTCTTCTTTGGGCTAGTTGAGCTCACCTTTTCTTTTCATTTTTTCTTTAGAGAAATGAGAATATAATTTGGACCAGTCGGGAAATGGAGTGATGGTCCAGGATAAGTGGCTTTAGTAGTCCTCACTATACTGTGAAATAGTGTGATAATAATTGTAATGAGGACTCCATTGAGTGTGGATATTGTCTAGAAGACAATATTCCTGTTAAAGCTCTCAGCTATGTTTTGTCGTATTTTGCACGACAGTTGTATAAAAAAAGTTTTGTATTTGATTTTTGTACCATGTATCTGGCGACTCAAGATGGGTGATGTATACCTCTTTTGGGGGCGTCACAGTTGGTATCAAAGCTTAGGGATATGATCCCTGGCTGAGATTTGAGACAAGAACTAGGAGGGGAGAGACAAGGAATTCCTTCGCTAGTATGACCTACCTAAGTTTATTTGGTATTTAATTGGTCGGTCAGATTATAGGGATAATATGTGATATGTCAATTAACCCTTATTTTGAAACTATATTCTAGAATGATATCTGAAATACAGGAGATGAGAAATGGAAAAATCATGATATAGAGGAAATATCCGGGAAGGTACAATTTGAAAAGAAAGCAAGGTATTCTCATCTCTTCGAACTACTAAGTACGTAAATTTCGAGGGCGAAATTTCATAAGGAGGGGAGATTGTGAGACCCCGAATTTTATGAAATGAATGTATTCAATTTTCTTATAATTATTCTATTTAGTAAATGGTTAAATTGATAAAAGGTTAAAGTTAAGGGTGATATTTGAAATTTTTTCAAAGTAAGCTAGTTGTCATAAAATAATCGATGATAAAGTACAGTAATTTGCGTGGTTGCATAGTAGCACACGGTATTGATTATTGATGCTTACGTGAGAAGTCACTCGGTTTTATTCAATTATTGTCATAATATTTTATATTATTAAATCAATAATAGAGACGACAAAGTTATTCATATTATTATTTGCAGTATTGACAATGTCTAGAAGTTCTGTCAAGGAGAGGTTTGGTCACCTAATTGTGCGCCAATAAAGAGAAATCCTTATCGGAAAGCCCCCTCTTTCCTGAGAACAACCTGGTTGTTAAATATTGTGAATTATAATATTAATAATGAATAAGTTTGTGTTGATTAAAGATGAAATTGATAGTTCCATTGTGTGGGATTTATTAGTGTTAGTGGAAATCGACATTTATTTCGATAATAATTGATGTCTGGAGGTTATATCGACCAATCGGGTAATTAATCGGATAAATGAGCAATTAATTGCTATTAATTCACATGCTTATAACTATGTGTTCACATGTGTGTACTATTGATTCACATGATTTACTATTAGGGGAGTTGGTGCAAGATTGGTAATACTTGCATGATTAAATTAAAAATGAAGGTATAGATGAAGGTACTATACTATAATTAATTTTTTCACATGTTTAGAACTATTGAGTCACATGATTTACTATTGATTCACACGATTTACTATTAGGGGAGGTGGTGCAAGTTTGATAATACTTGCATGACTAAATTAAAAATGAAGGAAAAGATAATGGTATTATACTATAATATTTTAAGCCCCAAAACGTGCAATTATCGAAACTATATTTTTCTATAAATAGAAGCCCTTCATTATTTTTCACCAATTCACTAAGTCTCACAAGAGCAATTATAGAGATAGAAGCTATAGACAGAGAAGCTATAGAGAGAAAGAATAAGCGAAGTCTGCTACTTCACTACTCCAGTATATAGTCTTCTTCTGAGGTAAGGGTTATTATTATTTTTTTATATTCTGAAGATATATTATTTTTCGTATTCATATGAATATTATTATTGTTCAATATTCATTATATTCGTTTAATATTTGTAAGGAATATTATTTTCGTTCAATATTCGTAAGGAATATTATTTTCGTTCAACCGTTGTAAGTAAGGGGTTTCTACCAGGTGCAGTTTTGTAATTTTTCCGACCGTCAAAAATTCTAGAAAAATTTGAAATGATAATTTGATGAGTTTTCTAGATTGTGTCCAAAAAGGGCGATTTTTGGATGTATAGATTAGGAGTTATGAATTTTATGGAAAAGATTATTTTAAAAGTAAACCCTTATAACTCCTTGTGATTAACTCCAAAATTGGTGAAATTTTTATTCGGAGTACATCAATATAACAACAGCATACCCTGTAAATTTTGGAAGTTTTGGACAAAAGTACAGTTTTTGATAAATGTCTAAATATTCATAGAGTTTTTAGCCATATGAAAATAGTAAATGAATTTTTAAAATTTCGAGAAAATATATGTTCAATATGGGACTATATTCTGCTAAATCCCAAAAAAAAAAATTTGTTTGTACTGATTTGGTATTTTTCATGAAAATGGGCTAGTTATGAGTAAATGAATTAAATATGTTATGTGAAGTACGAAAATTGGAAAATAGGATTTTATGGCTTGAGAATCCTATATAAGGTATATGCAGATTTTTGATGAGAGTTTTGGTTATTGGTGATGAAATCTTATGAGTTTGGCATTTTAGGATGATTAAATGCATTAATTAGTAAAGTGTAAACAATTAAAATAAATTGTTTATAAGTTTAAGAAATGATTAAAATATTGTGGTAATATTAATAATATTAGATTATGAGATTATTAAGTGATTTATAACATTTGGATTAAGGTGTTATAAATATTGATATGGATTTTATTGTAAAACTTTATCTTTTTGTGTCAGGGGTTACTATTCACGTATACGACACTATTCATGTATATGGCACTATTTGCGTATATAACATTATTTATGTATACGGTACTATGTACAAATACGAAGTACTATTTACGAGTTACTATTCATGAATTACTATTCACGAGTTACTATTCACGAGTTACTATTCACGGGATACTATTTACCTAAAAAATATATTTCTTTTCTGTCCAAATTATTTTTGGTACGTGAATATTATTCTTAAATTGTACTCCACAAAGCAGTATCATGTTGACAATTTGGATATTTTTAAACTCTGGATAAATTTAAAGTCTTTAATATTTATCATTGATTTCGTTTGATTAATGTTTATATCATTGTAATCATTCTGATGCTTATATTGTGATGAAAGTCATCTCTGGCTTACGTGCATAGATGGATTGTTGATTATTGGTTTTACAGTTGTATATCATTGGCTTACGTGCAAAGATGGACTGTTGATTATTGGTTTTATAGTTGTATATCTTTGGCTTACGTGCAAAGATGGACAGGTGTATGACATGATTATAACCACTGGTGATAATAACGAATATCCTTGGCCGGTAGTGCATGGATAATTCGATGATGTGATTGGCAGGATCATGAACATTAGTTAACAGTTGAATGTCTTTGGCCGTAGTGCACTAACAGACAATTGATTGGTATGATCATGACCATTGGTTTTATAGTTGAATATCTTTGGCCCGTAGTGCAAAGGTTGACAACTGATTGGTATGATCATTGTTATTACATTTGAATATCTTTAGCCTTTGGGATAAGGATATTGAGTAAACGTTCTATTAAGCCTTTGTGGCAAGGAGAAACTATTGATTTACATGATTATAAATATGAATTGTGGATTTAACTATAATCTTTGGTGGTTCAGGTGAAGAAAGGTGGTGAGAGTTCTTTTTATCTTGGGTATAACAAAGAACTGTTGATGAGTATTATAGGGATGAAATATTAATGATGGACTTTTAATCTAGAGGAGATAGTAGACATTATGTTCTACTTGACTCTTCTAATGGATTGCTTATTCCACTGCAGTTAAACTTGATGTTTATTGTATCAGTGTTATACTGTTGAAGGCTAAGGATAATTTATTCTGCATTATCTTAGTCATAATATTTCTTACTGGGCTAGTTGAGCTCACCCTTTTCTTTCATTATTCTCTTCAGGAAATGAGAATATAGCTGGGACGAGTCGGGAAATGGAGTGATGGTCCAGGATAAGTGGCTTTAGTAGTCCTCACTATTCTGTGAAATAGTGTGATAATAATTGTAATGAGGACTCCATTGAGTGTGGATAATGTCTAGAAGGCAATATTCCTGTTAAAGCTATCAGATATATTTTGTCGTATTTTGCACGATAGTTGTATAAAAGAAGTTTATATTTGATTTCTGTACCATATATCTGGCGACTCAAGATGGGTGATGTATACCTGTTTTTGGGGTGTCACATTAAGTAAGGCCCAACCCAAGAAAATAAACCGCGGATCGAACCAACAGGTCACCAGATGGGTAAAACCATGGGGAAACCCATGGGGGAGACCCATGGAGCATGTGGGCCGGCCACATGGCCACAAAGTAAAGTGGTTACTTGGTGGCTAAGTTGTTGTGGAGGTGTGAATAGTAAGAAGGTCACCAATTGACCATTTTGCTTTCTATTTGGTTTGCCTATATAAGAGAAGCTAGGTTGGTTTATTTCATTATTTCACCAACACTAGATAATATATTGAGAGAAAGAAAGAGCTAGAAACAAGTAATTAAGTGAGTTCCAAGCACAACATCAAGTGTTAGTCAAGAACGTGAAGAACGTAAAGGTAATATTTCATAAACATTAGTCTTCGATCTTTTTCAATTTTTTTTCATAGAGAATTATGAATTAGTGGAGCATATCTCTTCCAAAGTAATAAGGATGGCTAATAGTGGATTAAAACATTATAAGTCATGTATGGTTAGTAATCATAAGCGTTTAAGTATGTTGTAATCTAAGAAACCGTTAAGCATTTATTTAGTTGTTGATGGAAAAATTAAAAACCATCATAAGGTATGTGCATCTTGTTTGGTTAGGAATTAGATGATGAATCAATGGAGTTGTTCCATTTGATTTGGCGTATAGAACACGAGTAACGAAGTTATGGCAAAATTTACGAGATCAGGCGTTAAACGTTGAAAACGTAGAAATCTTGAATTAGTAGTTGAAAGTTGCCGTGTAACTTGGAAACTTTGGTTTTTAATGGCAAAACGTGAGATAAGGTATTCAAGAGTCGTGGACTCAAGAATCGTCGAATTCTGACTTAGAACGAAGAAACGAGCTATGAACGCTCACGATTTATAAATGAACGCTCAATAATGAACTAATCGGTGAATTCCATGTTAAAAGATTCGAAAATGAAATATTTTCTAATGAAATCACAATGTATGTGAATTAGGAGCTAATGGCTTTTGAACAAGCCAATTCGGATGTAAAATAAATAAGTTATGAGCTTGGGAATTTCATTGAATAATAAAACTGTCAACACTATCTGAGGCTCATGGGGGCCATGTATACCACCCCCTAGCACTAAACGTTGTCACTTGTCGCCGGTAAAGGGGCATGAGCTCTATGAAGAGTGGTAACTGCAGCCGCCACTAGTGCATAAGGATCTCGCATCGCAGCGCCGAGACCAGGCATAAGACACTGCTAATTGGCGCCGTAGCGCCAATAGTGAACCTAAGGTTGGCGAAATCAAGTCTATCTTCACACCCGGATTTTGTACATCACGAGTACATCATTCATCCAAACATACATCATTATATACTGAAATATAATAACATACATTCTAAATTCCCAAGCTCTAAAACCTTATAATTCCTTTCATTACAAATAATGATAATTACATTATTCTTTACATCTTATACGAGTGACTTTCATCCACCACTAAGGATACATAACAGTTCATTAAACTAATCTAAAGTTCATTTAACTTATTTTATATTACAAGTCTTCACTTGATCTTCTCGCTCATTCCCATTCTGAATGGCATTCCATCTAGAAACCGTCAGCTTGATCTTTACGGGATCCTTGAGTTCTTCTAACATCGTTCGCTGAAAATATTTTTCATTTAAAGCAAGTGTGAGCATTTAATTGCCCAACAAGTCATAACAGTTGAACAAACAACTTCAAGAATTTAAACATTCTTTTAACACTTCAATAACCGAACAAAGGTTATGAAGCAGCTTGAATAATAGGAGTAATCTCGATTCCTATCATTTTAAAATAATATTCACTTTCATTTTAAAATACTTTCATTCTTCTATCTTTTTCATACACATTTTGCCTGGCTAGAATCATTAGCACAGACTTAAAAATAACGGATCATGTATAAACAGAGCATTCTCTTATTGAAAAGTTAAATCACAGAACAGTTCATCTCATAGAAACACCAAAGTGTTCACATTGTGGCACAAGGCCTCATACGTTCTACCACCTTGTTCAAATATCACACATTCGCAAATAGACAAAACTTCTCAAGTTCAACATCTGAGAAGTTTAAGAAACTAGCATTAATTTAAAATATGAATGAAGTTAGGAAACTTGCCTTACGCCCAGCTACAACTTATGTTGAACTGCTCATTCCAATTTCTATGTAGCACATAAGAAAAATAACACATACACTAATTAGTCATGTATATTTGACTTATACATTAGTTTGCTTAACTTTACTTCTTAGGGTTCGCGTTCTTGCAACCTAAGTTTACGCAACCATTTTCATCACCATTCTACGGCTTCATGACATACGGAGATGTCTTAGTTGTACATTCATCATCTTTGATGTTTTACATTCTTATCTTCTTCTTATAACATCTCTAGGACTCAGCACACATCGATTCTCTGCTAGTAGTCCATATGGTACTCTGAGTGGTTTCCCACAAGCAACCAACAAACAAGTTCCCGTCTCATCTACACTGCCATCACAGTGAGTTAGATAAGTTGCCAGTTTCGTATATACCTTCACTCTCTGAAGGAATTGTTTAGCCTAGCTCCCATATGTTAACCATCAAAGGTTACGATTGTACCACAACCTAACTTATCTTAACTTATCCAAACCATTAAACTATAACGTTCGTTAAATCAATTTCTTAATCCTTGTGGCTTTCTAGCAACTAAATGACATACCTTAGGATTCATTCTTTATAGTCCAAGTCATACAGTCTTTTGTATACTCAGAACGATCAATAAATTTTATCATTAACTCGGCTTCGTTACGTTATGCGTACTTGTCTTTAATTAAAATTCTTCACCGTTCACAGGTTTAATCATTGGTCTTCATTATCTTACGGTCAAACCATACACGGGGTGTAGGTTCTGCCCGTTTAATATTCGCGTACACTAAACCTTCTCGTCGGTTAAAGTGTTCAACGCTTACATTTTATTCTAACGTTCTCATCCGACTCACATTCGGCTTTCGTTAATCTTCTTATCGTTCGCTACGGCTTCCTTAATACCCTTCGTTATTCTTCCTTAATGTCGAAGCCATACGGTTCGCAGTATGCTAAGACTGGTCATTCAACGCAACTGCGTTACGTTCATAGCATCTATACGCTTTACACTTATCTCTCATTACCACAACATAACATCGAAATGTTATTCATTACCCTTGTCAATTAACGTTTAAGGAATCACCATCACAACAATCCCTCACGTTTGTTTATCGCGACTACGGTCCCCGAATATCGGTTCCGTAAACCGCGTTAACATTCTTCTAATCTCATTTAATCTTTCCATTCAACCTTCATTAAAGGTTTAAAACACTTGATTAAGTGTTACATTAGTTGAACATTATGTTCTTTATCTTTCCTTACTTTTCCCCCAAGAGTTGAGCAGTTAAAAGCTCTTCTCTAGCTTTTTCCCTATACTAGCGTTGTGGCGCCACTCTCCCTTCTATATCTCGCGCCGCGGCGTGAGTCTGCAGTACCCAGCACCCTAGTCCGGCACTACGGCGCCACCTTACAAGGCATGGTTGGCGCCGCAGCGCCAAGCCCTAACCCTAGAAAATTTCTCTAAGTGTTAAATCTAATTTGAGACGCTTACTTCCTGCTTTCATAACTTATTCGTTATAACTCAGAACGAGGTCATTCCAAAGCCATTCTCTTCCTTATCTTACGTACTTCAATCCCCCTTGAAGAGAACTTCATTCTAAATCCATTAACATGCTCTTCAATTGGCTTGATTTCACCCTTTGTTCATTTTATGTTTTTAACGCTCTTCGTTCGTTCGTCCGTAATTCGGTCATCCGAACTCGAAATTCATTTGTTCTTAAGTCCATGACTCAGGTTTCCTACATTCTCTTACATTCTTATGAAACCCTACATGTTCGGGTTAATTTACTAACTTTCTAATTCTCGTTCGCCTTTTACGAAATTTTTGCCATATCTTCGTTATAGCTCAGTTTTAATCCGTTCTTCATGAACATTTCTACCGTTCCTAACAAAGCAATAA
Organism: Panax ginseng; assembly: GCA_020205605.1. Taxonomy (NCBI): domain Eukaryota; kingdom Viridiplantae; phylum Streptophyta; class Magnoliopsida; order Apiales; family Araliaceae; genus Panax; species Panax ginseng. The sequence continues at coordinate 90,563,907 of CM035133.1, read as the reverse complement.
ACATCTAACTTATACACAATTGTTTTAAACTTGTCCATCAACAAAAATTATCCTACGATGGCTTTAAATTTGTCCATCAACAACGTTCTTCGTGTTCTTCGCGTGTTCTTCGTGTTCTTCGTTCGTTCTTCATTTTTAATCGATATTAATTATTATGATTTCATTTTCTTAGAATTTGATGTTATAGAACACCATTCCTTACTTATTTCACCTACTCATTCATATAGTCCACTCGAATCGTTCTAATTAAATACGAATCTTACACTTCCTTAAGAAATTTATTTACTAAACTTCAAATTCTTATTTTCTTTATTTCTCATGATTTCAACCATATAAAATCATCCCTAACATCATCTACTTCTTATTCTCATTAAGTTATGTTTTAAACATATAAAACTTCAAGAAAATTTGTTAGAAGCTAGGTTTTTGGATTACCTCTCTTCTTTAATCTTCCTCCGTCGAACAAAGGTTGCTCACGAGCAAGCTTTTCCGCTTCCTTTTCCTCTTCTTTGTCAAGTCCAAAATCTTTCTCTCTAATGTTATAGGATTTTCAAAATCCTAAACAAATGATTTAAGCTTTCTATTTATAGAAAACCAAGGCTAGGGGTATTTTAGTCATTTCACCCCCAACCCTCCTTACTATTCATGGCTTAAGCACTAAGTTTACTTACTCATTAAGTAACTTATCCTTTACTTAGCCCTTAAGTTTACTTACTCATTAAGTAACTTATCCTTTACTTAGCCCTTAAGTTTACTATTACCACCTCCTTGGTTAACCTCCTTACTATTCACGAAACTTAGCTTGTAAGTTTCGTGGTTTCGTCTTTCAGGTTTCCTTCGACAATTTTAAAAACTGTGATTCTCAAAATCTAAATATTTTTGGATATTTCGTCTTTCCTTTATCGATTAACCTTTACGTATTCTTCGGATCTCCAAAAAACTAAAAAACACTTTTCACCATTAAGTATTTTCCTTCACGTTTTCCCCTAACGTAGTTAAATGAGTGAAAAGTACATAACTGTACTTTTCGTCGTTTTTATTTCGTTTAATTTTTGCACGTTTTTTGAGAAAAACTTTTATCGGCTTACTTAACTTTTCACGATATATTATCATCAAATCTTTCGACGAAATGTCATTTTGACATACCGAACACTCGGAAAGGCTTAGGTTATTTAAACCTTAACCCTTAGGGTTTCATGGGGTGAATAGTGCCTATTTCTTCTTTTTCCCCGAAAATATTTTGTTCCCGGAAAATTTTTATTTTCATCTTGAAAATTCTTACTCGTTCAATCCAGCTCGTAGCCAGAATCCTCCCGGGTTATAATCACCCTAGGTTCTAGAACGATTAATAAACACATAGCACAACATATTATTAATAAAAATTTATTTTATTAATAACTAATTCATTGAACTTAAATTCTGAAAAATCCGGATTCTCCAGGTTGTTACACTTCCCCCCGTATAAAAATTCCGTCCTCATAATTTCTTCCAACCACACCCATTTTCGGGTCATCACATTCACTCCTCCTACACCGAATTTTACCTTACCATTCTTCTCAACTTCCCTTCAAAGAATTTCTTCTTTTCAAACATTCTCTCACCTTCATAACTTATCAAGAATTATGAAGTAGAATGAACAACGAGGAATATAAGAATTCCTTTAAAACATTTCATATTTTTGCTGAGGGGTCAAATTGACCATGAACTCTTACTAGGTTTAACAACATGATGCCGTAACCTTTCTTTCCACGGTCAGTTTACAATCACCAAGAAAGTAAACTACATCTTTCATACGTAGGCGATCAATCCATTTTATAACCCCATTTCGGGGTGTGTTCTCCTCAGACTTAATCATTAGATTACGCACCAAAATAATTTGGATTGGCATAACTTCTTTATGGAAAGCTTGATATTCTTTTAAACATGACATACTATTCGTCTTAGCCAAATCAAGTAGCTTAGACCATATCAATAAATTGGATATCAACTTGAAACATTCATCTAGTTAACTCAATTGACATCGACTACTTCTTTAAATTCTTTTTCAATACATCAAAACATTTTATGACGTCATGATACCGTACTTTGCACAGTACGTTAAGGACTTCGCCAATTTATGACTTCGTCATTATACATCATACCATAGTGGGTTGTTGATCCTAAGATCACATCCAACACTGGGTTCAGTTGCATTAATAACTCCATCTTTTTACCATCCTTGAATCAAATGCACAGATGATATAAAATTCATTTTGATATTTTAAATCAATTTCTTTCTAGCCTAAACAATTAGCATAGACATACCAAGAATAGTTCCTTTAAAATCTATCGGTTCTAAAAATTGAACCAATTCTTTCCTTTTTCAAACTCACACATAAGCACAATTTTAAAAAATTTTAAATATGAGTTCAGGAACTTGCCACAATAATATGAGTTTAAGAACTATCTCAGTTCGACCATAGGCGTCCATTCGTTGAGAAGTTCAAAACATCTTGAGTATAATTATGAGTCACAAAGCATTACCATAAGTATGAGTTTCAAGAACTCGCACCTACCTTATCGTTCTCTACCTATCAAGTATATACATGACAAAAGATTCACCTTCTCGTCCTATACATCTTGACAGTGCGACCAATTCTAATGATTATCACTATAATAAGCTAAGCAGTTGTTACAACAAGTACAAACCTCTACCCATAACAAAGGTTTGTACAACTCAGCTATCACATGAGTCCTCAATTGAAATTTTACAACTTCTAAATTTCTCTTTACTTAATACAAATTTTCTTTAATTTGTATGATATCCTTTACAACTCAATCTGAGTTCTTCTTCCCGTACTACTTCGTAGTACCATAAATCATTCATCGTTTAACAGCTCATCGCTACTACGATTCACTATGATCACGTGGTGACCTTCGTATCCCTCTCTCTACGATTATAGTCATAGGTACTCTTACCTAAGATTTATAACCTATCAGCTTTGATACCAACTTGTAATGCCCCAAACTCTGGTCTATCTTCACACCTGGATTCTGTACGTCACGAGTACACCATTCATCCAAACATACATCATTATATACTGAAATATAACAACATACATTCTAAATTCCCAGGTTCTAATACCTTTTAATTCATTTCATTACAAATAATGATAAATACATTATTCTTTACATCTTACACGAGTGACTTTCATCCGCCACTAAGGATGCATAACAGTTCATTAAACTAATCTAAAGTTCATTTAACTTATTTTATATTACAAGTCTTCACTTGATCTTCTCGTTCATTCCCATTACGAATGGCACTCCATCCGGATATCTGGTCGAAATTTTGATCTTTACGAGATCCTTAAGTTCTTCTAACATCGTTCGCTGAAAATGTTTTTTATTTAAAGTAAATGTGAGCATTCAATTGCCCAGCAAGTCATAATAGTTGAACAAACAACTTCAAGAATTCAAACATTCTTTTAAGACTTCAATAACCGAACAAAGGTTGTGAATAAGCTTGAATAATAGGAATAATCTCGATTCCTATCATTTTAAAATAACATTCACATTTATTTTAAAATACTTTCATTCTTCTACCTTTTTTCAAACACATTTTGTCTGGCTAGAATCATTAGCACGTACTTAACAATAACGGATCATGTATAAACAGAGCATTCTCTTATTGAAAAGTTAAATCACAGAACAATTCATCTCATAGAAACACCAAAGTGTTCGCATTGTGGCACAGGGCCTCATACGTTCTACCACCTTGTACAAATATCACACATTGGCAAATAGACAAAACTTCTCAAGTTCAACATCTAAGAAGTTTAAGAAACTAGCATTCATTTAAAATATAAATGAAGTTAGGAAACTTGCCTTACGCCCAGCTATAGCTTATGCTGAACTGCTCATTCCAATTCCTATGTAGCACATAAGAAAAATAACACATACACTAATTAGTCATGTATATTTGACTTATGCATTAGTTTTCTTAACTTCACTTCTTAGGGTTTGCGTTCTTGCAACCTAAGTTTACGCAATCACTTTCAGTACCGATCTACGGCTTCATGACATACATAGATGTCTTACTTATACGTTCATCATCTTGTATGTTTTACATTCTTATCTTCTTCTTATAACTTCTCTAGGACCCAGCACACATCGATTCTCTGCTAGTAGTCAATATGGTACTCTGAGTGGTTTCCCACAAGCAACCAACAAACAAGTTCCCGTCTCATCTACACTGCCATTACAGTGAGTTAGATAAGTTGCCAGTTTCGTATATACCTTCACTCTCTGAAGGAATTGTTTAGCCTAGCTCCCATATGTCAACCATCAAAGGTTACGATTGTACCACAACTTAACTTATCTTAACTTATCCAAACCATTAAACTATAACGTTCATTAAGTCAATTTCTTAATCCTTATGCCATACCTTAGGATTCATTCTTTATAGTCCAAGTCATACAGTCTTTTGTATACTCAGAACGATCATTCAATTTAATCATTAACTCGGCTTCGTTACGTTATGCGTACTTGTCTTTAATTAAAATTCTTCACCGTTCACGGGTTTAATCATTGGTCTTCATTATCTTACGGTCAAACCATACACGGGGTTGTCGGTTCTGCCCGTTTAATATTCGTGTACACTCAACCTTCTCGTCGGTTAAAGTGTTCAACGCTTACATTTTATTATAACGTTCTCATTCGAATCACATTCGGTTTTCGTTAATCTTATTACCATTCACTACGGCTTCCTTAATACCCTTCGTTATTCTTCTGTAATGACGAAGCCATAATGTTCATGGTATGCTAAGACCGGTCATTTAATGCAAATGTGTTGCATTCACAGCGTCTATACGCTTTACACTTACCTCTCATTACCACAACATAACATCGAAATGTTATTCATTACCCTCATCAATCAACGCCTAGGGAATTACCATCATAGAAATCCCTCACGTTTATTTATCGCGACTACGGTCCCCGAATATAGGTTTCGTAACCCGCGTTCACATTCTTTTAATCTTTCTGTTCAACCTTCATTAAAGGTTTAAAACACTTGATTAAGTGTTACATTAGTTGACCATTATGTTCTTTATCTTTTCTTGTGTTTCCCCCAAGAGTTGAGCATTTAAAAGCTCTTCTCTGGCTTTTTCCCTACACTAGCCTTTAGTATTTAACTCCTTCTATATCTCTTGACCGCATGACATGAGTCTCTGATACTGCTCCTCGGGTCTAGCATTGCTGTGATTGCCACCTACCAAGGCATGGCTGGCGCCGCGGTGCCAAGCCCTAACCCTAGAAAATTTCTCTAAGTGTTAAATCTAATTTGAGACGCTTACTTCCCACATTCATAACTTATTCGTTATAACTTGGAACGAGGTCGTTCAAAAGCCATTCTCTTCCTTACCTTATGTACATCAATCTCCCTCGGACAAAACTTCATTCTGAATCCGTTAACGTGCCATTCGATTGGCTTGATCTTCATCTTTCGTTCATTTTACGTTTTTAACGCTCTTCGTTCATTCGTCCGTAATTCGGTCTTTCGAACTTGGAATGTGACAACCCGAGAAATTAGACAATTTATTAAAATCTTAAATGATTGATTTATGATCAAATAATAGACCTAGACAAAACATAAGTGTATGCGTTTGATATTTTTGGGAAGGAATTTTGAGGATTTCAAAATTCTGTGAAGGAGTTAAGTGAATTATTCAGGATTAAGGGTATGTGTTTTTATTCTGTGAATATGTTATTTTGTGTGCACAGTATGTGGTTACGGGTCAAGGGTTGACAAGATAAATTTTATCAGTGTCAACCCCTAATATTATTAAGAACGTCAACGTTCAGTTAGAAAACCATAACGTCTGATAAGAAGTCCTAGAAATCGGTTCTGAAACCTTAATTTCAGTTCTGGGAATTCAAAACCCTAATTTGGAAATTGAAAACCCTAATTTAGAAATTAAAATTCTGTTTATAAGGTTTAAACGTCATTAATTATAATTTATTAGGGAAAACCCTAACGAATTACTTGAAACCCTAATTGCTTATTAGAAAGCTCTAATATCAAATATAGGAACTCTAATTTCAAATTTCGGGTATTTGAAACCCTAATCTGGGAACTTAAAAGATGATTATGTTGCTTAAGTGTTATTAATTATAATAGTAATTAGGGAAAAGCTTAATTAATTAGCAAACCCTAATTTCAAAATTTTAAACCCTAATTATTCTGTCAGGAACCCTAATGTACAATTATGGATTTAATTGCTAAATTAGCAATCTTAATTAGGAAATATTAATCCTAATTTGTGTTAGCCCTTATGTGATTAGGAAATTATACTGTAATTAGGAAACTCTAATTATAATTTTAAAATGTTAATTTTTATTTTTGAAAACCCTAATTTTGAAATCCTAAAATGTGAATTATGGAAAGCTTAGGTTTTAACCCTAACGGTTAAACCCTAAGGGTCAAACCCTAAGTGTTTGCAGCAAATGACAATTCTAGAAATAAAATGGTATAAAAATGACTAGTTTACCCTTATTGCATTATTTAGTAGATTGCTTGTAGATCTAGCCCTAAAATGAGTTGGTACACTACTCTAACTCTAGACCTAGATGTGTGTCCAAATATCAGCCAGAACTTGCTAGCAAATATCTTGAATCATATCTATTATATAGATCAAATAGGGAGAAAAATGGTCACTTTACTCTCATTTTCTCCCAAGCTTTTCTCTCTCTTCTAAATCTGAAATATAGAGTGAGAGAGAGTGGTAAGATAATTTAATATCATCTCTTAGCTTAACAAGAACAGATTCAAGGATCAGAAATCAAAAATCCATGTTTTAAAGGTATTAAAACCCGAACTTGGAAATCCTTAGATCTGATGTTTGATGTTGTTGTTTGTTGGTTAGATATATGTTAGAGGGTGTCATTTGATGATCTGGGTTGCCAAAACCTAGATCCATATCACTTAGATGAACGAATCTAGCATTTTTAGAAATTTGGAAAAAGTTCAAGAAATGGCCTGATAACCATATGTCAGTGGCCTTAGATCTTTATGTGTTAGATGTTTTGTGTATTTTATGTTTTGGATATGTTCTATGATATGTGGTCTTTACTCTGCAACTTGAATTAGGGTCATATCATGTCTAGATCGTATGTTATAGGCAGTCAAACTGCGTTGACCGGTCACGGGAATGGGTTTCTAGGTAACCCAGAAACCCAGATCCTATCTGACAACGATTTTCGAAGCCTTGAATCTTGATGTTCTTTGCTTGTTTGGCCAAGTTTTTGTTTTCAGGTTGTAGTCTGGTATAAGTACTATAATATCAAGCCTTTATAACACTTAGATCGTGCATAGAAACAAAGTTAAGGCTAGTCAAACAACCGTTGACCAAACTGCTCAAGAACATTTCTGGGTTTTCTAGAAATGTTCAAGAACAGTTTTTGACCCATTGTTTGGCCGGCTTGAATCTTGTGCATCTGTTGTGTTTATGATGATCGGTTGTTATAACATTGTACACTTACATATATATTATATACTGGAACCATCATATCACATAAACCATGCCTGGAAAGCAAAGATTTAGGTGCTCAAAATAAGCACCTCGAATGTTCTTCAATTTCTAGAAAACCCAGAAATTGAAGAACATGTCTGACAAGGTTTTCTGTCAATTAGATCTTGCAGATTTGATGTATTTTGGCTATTAAACTTGCTGTATATTATAGTATTACATCAATACTACAAAAGTATTACAATTGGCTGCCCAGAAACTTTAAGATCAAGAAATTATACGTGGTCAAACCTAGCCTCTCGAAGTCTGACATGAAGATCTGGGTTTGCTCAAGAACATCCCAAAAACACAATCAGCGACGAATTCGTCGCCTAAAGTCCCTATAGCGACAGTGTAATTAGGAAATTAATTAATTAATTAAATAAATAGAAAAAAATAGTTTTAAATTATTAATAATACATAATAAATTATGAAAAAATATTTTAAAGCCTGAAAAATAGTTTTTAATTTTTTTTAGTATATTTTAGAAATATTTAATATTTTTTAGAATATAAAAGGTATTTATTTATTTAATTTTAATATTAAATAAACTATTTAAAAATGGTTTTAATTCATGAAAACTTATATTATGATATTAGAAAATATTTAATGAATCATTAATACTTAAAAATGGTTATAAAATGGTTTTATTATGATAATAGAAATATTTAATATTTTAATACTTATAGCAATTATCGGATAATGAATTTAATGGTTTAAAAATCATATAAGGTATTAAAATACTTTGATATATTATAATATAATGTTATGATTTTCATTAATATTTAATGATAAATAAATATTAATGATTAAGTAATTATGTGGTACTTAATTCATATAAATACAATATTAAAAATTGAAAAATTATGATAAATGATATTAATTATCTGAAAATTATTACAAGTCTATGAAAATTGTTTTGACTGCTAAGAAAATTATCTGTGATAATTGTTAAGTGTGTAGGCAGAGTTTAATTGAACTTAAACTCGATATTTGTCCGACTAGACCGTCGGGATGATAGAATTGTGTCAGTTTCAAGTCAGGCTGAAATAGTTTGACCTGATACTAAGTCTTATGTGTATTGTAGACTAATAGGATTATGTCCTATGTGTTTAGGTTATTCTATGTGTATATATATATAATAGTATTATATTGTGATGATATTATTCTAATATTGGAGATCTATATTACTAATATTAGGTCTTCGGATAAAGCATTATAAATTGTGTAGTGGTAATAAAAGGTTCAGGCAAGTTTTACTTAACTCTACTAAGAGTTGTTTTATTCAGTTATGGTTATGGTTAATCATTGTTGATTGCCACGAAGAATTGTACTCTGTACATATTGCATGTATAAGTCAGGTATGAAAGGCTGATCAGCTTCATTACCAGTTGGTCCAGATATATTTATTCATGTTCAATACTTGTTCAGTCAAAAGTTTGTTCGTGTTAGTTCTCAATTATATTGATGAATTATAGCCAACTTATTATTCAGACTCTTTCAATCATGATATATCCTTAAGTTGTATTTAAACTTGCTGGGCAACTTTCATGCTCACCCTTGCTATATCATGATAAAACATTGCAGATAAGGTGAATGCGTTGGATTTAGGAAAAGGATAATGCCAAGTTCAGCTTGGGATAAAATGTGCGGCTAATTTGTAATAGTATAGTTTGATAATAATGATTATATGTTAGATAGTTTATGAATTGTGTATAAGTTAAGGTTACTCGATTTTGGGAAATAGTGTGTAAAGTGTATTGTATAAACAATTTATGTTTATATTTTCCGCAATAGTAATAGAATGATTGGACCGAATCCGTGATGATTTGGGACCCGGATCTGGGGCTCTCATAGTTGGTATCAAAGCTATTGGTTATGAAGCTTAGGTAGGAATACATGAAACCAATAACCACAGTGATTAGGATAATATCTAACTCACATAGAGTTAGTTGATCGGTAAGATTCAAAGACGAATCTCAGCGAGTTGTTAAGACACAGAGTTCCCTAACTCTGATAATAAAGTTAAACAGTAGTGGTGAATAGATCGATTCTAAAAGACTGAAAGTACAAGGATAGGAGATCGTAAAACAAAACGATCAAGACATAGAAATAAATCATAATATATACGATGAGATCACTCCGTGATCTGATAAGGTTATAATATGGGCAAAGAATCAATCTGATGATTGGAAGTTTACAGCAAGATTGCTGTGTGAATTGGTACAGATTCAGAAAAGGATTATGAATACGGATTAAATTAAATTCGTATTGAGAAGGGAGTTAAGATTAGGTGAGGATTTCAATTGAGGACTCATGTCGGTAGCTGAGTTGTATGATTCCTTGTATGGGCGGGGAATTGTACTTGGTGTAAAAACCACTTAGTTTCTGGCACCGATAATCATTGAAATGTTTGTGTCGCGCTATTTGCTATATGCATGTTAAGAGGGTGATTCCTTTCTCATGGGTATAACAGATAGATAGGTCATAGGTAGAGAATATAGGTTAAGTATGAGTTCTTAAAATTCATAGTTATGTGACATTCTTGACTCATAGTTATATGAAATGTTTATGAACCCCTCAGCGAATGGACGCCAAAGGTCTGACTAGGACAAGTTCTTAAACTCATATGATTGTGGCAATTTATGAACTCATAAGTGTGGTTTGATGAACTGGGTATAGTTGTGTGTGAATGGAGAATTGAGGATTATATGAATAGATAGATTGTTAAGAAAATGATTATTAGTGGAGACATAAGTTTTCCAAAATTCCTAGCTATGCTAGACTTCGAAATTTTGACATCAAGCTAAATACGCACTATGTGCTTTTAAAAAAATGTAGACTCGTAATCATTTTTGAAGCGGTTTAAAAATGATCTATCTTTCGCTGCTTATTTGACTAGAGCGTATAAATGATTTAAAATATCAAAATATATTTTATTTATCACTTATGTACCATGTAACCTGGTGCAAAGATGATAAAAAGGTGATGGAGTTGTAAATACAGGAATACTTAGTGTGAAATTGATCTAAAATTGTTATTCCACTATTGTATGATGTGTTATGACGAAGTCATACAATGATGGCATCCTCAAACGGACTGTTAATACAGTATGGCATCATAGCGTCATTCTCAAAAATGTTTTCAAAATTTTAATTTGCCAACGGGGTTTGGCTACACCTAAATAATTCGATTGAATTTAATTATTGATGTGAGTCTATGCTATTCGATTCAACTATACTAATGTTTATGAAAACTCTAAGTGTTCATTGAAAGAAATTTTCCGAACCAAATTGTTTTGGTGCGGAATCCTATGATAAGACTGAGGTGAACTATGTTGTTTGGATAAATAATCCAATCATGTAGCGTAAATATTCGCTAGACATGATTAATACGTTATGCATGATGTAAGAGTACGATAGGCTAATCACCTAAAGTACTAGCAACGGTAGTTTAACTTCTTTGTGATTGTAAACATACCAAGTAATGTATTATTTTACGGTATAAATACCGTTAAAACTATATGTTCATGGTCTATATGACCCCTCAGCACAATTTGAAAACTTTTACTCTTGTGAGTGGTGTATAGGGTAGCATGTGATGATATGTGTGAATGGTGTAAGCTGTGCGGTGTAAGGTGCAAGGTGAATTTCGGGGACGAAATTCTTAGAAGATGGGGTGAATGTGACAACTCGAGAAATTAGACAATTTATTAAAATCTGAAATGATTGATTTAAGGTCATATAATAGACCTAGACAGAAAATAAGTGTATGCGTTTGATATTTTTGGGAAGGAATTTTGAGGATTTCAAAATTCTGTGAAGAAGTTAAGTGAATTATTCAGGATTAAGTGTATATGTGTTTATGTTCTGTGAATATGGTATTATGTGTGCACAATATGTGGTTAAGGGTCAAGGGTTGACCAGATAAATTTTATCAGTGTTAAACCCTAATATTATTAAGAACGTCAACGTTCAGTTAGAAAACCCTAACGTCTGATAAGAAACCTTAGAAATCGGTTCTAAAACCCTAATTTCAGTTGGGAATTCAAAACCCTAATTTTGGAATTTAAATGCTGTGTATAAGGTTTAAACGTCATTAATTATAATTTATTAGGAAAAACCCTAACTAATTACTTGAAACCCTAATTGTTTATTAAAAAGCCCTAATATCAAATCTGGGAACCCTAATTTCAAATTTCGGATATTTGAAACCCTAATCTGGGAACTTAAAGGATGATTATATTGCTTAAGTGTTATTAATTATAATAGTAATTAGGGTAAAGCTTAATTAATTAGCAAACCCTAATTTTAAATTTTTAAACCCTAATTATTCTGTCAGTAACCCTAATGTACAATTATGGATTTAATTGCTAAATTAGCAATCTTAATTAGGAAATATCAATCCTAATTTGTGTTAGCTCTTATGTGATTAGGAAAGTATACTGTAATTAGGAAACTCCAATTATAATTTTAAAATGTTAATTTTTATTTTTAAAAACCCTAATTTAGAAATCCTAAAATATGAATTATGGAAAGCTTAGGTTTTAACCCTAAGGGTTAAACCGTAAGGGTCAAACCCTAAGGGTTTGTAACAAATGACAATTCTAAAAATAAAATGGTATGGAAATGTCTAGTTTACCCTTATTGCATTATTTAGTAGACTGCTTGTAGATCTAGCCCTAAAATGAGTTGGTACACTACTCTAACTCTAGACCTAGATGTGTGTCCAAATATCAGCCACAACTTGCTAGCAAATATCTTGAATCATATCTATTATATAGATCAAAGAGAGAGAAAAAGGGTCACTTTACTCTCATTTTCTCCCAAGCTTTTCTCTCTCTTCTAATTTTGAAATATAGAGTGAGAGAGAGTGGTAAGATAAGCTAATATCATCTCTTAGCTTAACAAGAACAGATTCAAGGATCAGAAATCAAAAATCCAAGTTTAAAGGTATAAAAACCCTAACTTAGAAATCCTTAGATCTGATGTTTGATGTTGTTGTTTGTTGGTTAGATATATGTTAGAGGGTGTCATTTGATGATCTGGGTTGCCAAAACCTAGATCTATATCACTTAGATGCACGAATCTAGCATTTTTAAAAATCTAGGAAAAAGTTCAAGAAATGGTCTGACAACCATATGCAAGTGGCCTTAGATCTTTATGTGTTAGATGTTTTGTGCATTTTATGTTTTGGATATGTTCTATGATATGTGGTCTTTACTCTGCAACTTGAATCAGGGTCATAGCATGTCTATATCGTATGTTATAATAAGCAGTTAAACTGCGTTGACCGGTCACGGGAATGGGTTTCTAAGTAACCCAAAAACCCACATCCTATCTGACAACGATTTTTGAAGCCTTGAATCTTGGCCGCTGTTCTTTGATTGTTTGGCCAAGTTTTTTTTTTTGGTTGTATTATGCGGTATAAGTACTATAATATCAAGCCTTTATAACACTTAGATCTTGCATAATAGTTTTAATTATTAAAAATACATAATAAATTATGAAAAATTATTTTAAAGCACGAAAAATAGTTTTTAATTATTTTGAGTATATTTCAAAAATATTTAATATTTTTGGAATATAAAAAGGTATTTATTTATTTAATTATAATATTAAATAAATTATTTAAAAAATAGTTTTAATTCATGAAAAATCATGAAAAATTATATTATGATATTAGAAAATATTTTAAGTTATTTTTGATGACTTTTAATATTTTGTGATGAATTTCATTAATAATTTATTATTAATGGTAATTAATTTATTTAATAAATATATTAAATAAATTATGGAAAAATAAATTAATGATTTAAAAATCATATAAAAATGATTTAAGTGTTATAAAAATATTTTAAGTTATAAAATATAACTTTTGATATTTTGACATGAAAATATTAATATTTTAATATTAATAGCAATTATCGGATAATGAATTTAAGTGTTTAAAAATCATATAAATATGATTTTAAAGTATTAAAAATACTTTGATATATTATAATTATATTATAATATTATGTTATGATTTTCATTAATATTTAATAATAAATAAATATTAATGATTAAGGAATTATGTGGTATTTAATTCATATAAATACGATATTAATGATTGAAAAATCATGATAAATGATATTAATTATCTTGAAAATTATTACAAGTCTATGAAAATTGTTTTGATTGATAATAAAATTATCTAAGATAATTGTTAAGTGTTTAAGCGAGTTTAATTGAACTTAAACTCGATATTTGTCAAAATTAGGCAAGTCGGGATGATATAATTATATCGGTTTCAAGTCGGACTTAAAATAGTTTGACTTGATGTTAAGTCTTATGTGTATTATAGGGTGATAGGGTTATGTGTTATGTGTTTAGGTTATTATTATATATATATATATATATATAATAGTATTATATTGTGATGATATTATTCTAATATTGGAGATCTATATTACTAATATTAGGTCTTCGGATAAAGCGTTATAAATTGTGTAGCGGTAATCAACGGTTCAGGCAAGTTTTACTTAACTCTACTAAGAGTTGTTTCATTCGGATATGCTTATGGTTAATCATTGCTGATTGCCATGTAGAATTGTACTCTGTACATATTGCATGTATAAGTCAGGTATGAAAGGCTGATCACCTTCATTACCAGTTGGTCGGATATATTTGTTCATGTTTAATGCTTGTTCGGTCAAAAGTTTGTTCGTGCTAGTTCTCAATTATATTGATGAATTATAGCTTGACTTATTATTGAGACTCTTTCAATCATGATATATCCTTAAATTGTATTTAAACTTCTTTGGGCAACTTTCATGCTCACCCCTTGCTATATCATGATAAACATTGCGAGATAAAGGCGAATGCGTTAGGATCTGAGGAAAAGGATAATGCCAAGTTCGACTTGGGATAAAATGTCTTGACTAGTTTGTAATAGTATAGTTTGATAATAATGTTATATGTTAGATAGTTTATGAATTGTGTATAAGTTAAGGTTACTCGATTTTTGGGGAAATAGTGTGTAAAGTGTATTGTATAAACAATTTATGTTTATATCTTCGCAAATAGTTATAGAATGATTTATACCGAATCCGTGGTGATTTGGGACCCGGATTTGGGGGCTCATCGAGTTGGTATCAAAGTTGTTGGTTATGAAGCTTAGGTAGGAATACGAGACCAATAACCATGATGATTAGGATAAGATCTAACTCACATAGAGAGTTAGTTGGTCGGTAAGATTCAAAGGCGAATCTCGTGAGTTGTAAAGATCTGAGAGTTCTAACTACGATAATAAAGTTGAGCAGTAGTGGTGAATAGATCGAGTCTAAAAGACTAAAGAAATGCGAGGATAGGAGATCGTAAAACAAAGCGATCAAGATATAGAAATGAATCGTAATATATACGATGAGATCACCCAAGTGATACGATAAAAGGTTATAATATGGGAAAAGAATCAATCGATGATTGAAAAGTTGACAACAAGATTGTTGTGTGTCGGTTATAATATGAAATTGTACTATGAAATTCAGGAAAGGATTATGAATCTGGATTAAATGAAATTCGTATTGAGAAGGGAGTTAAGATTAGGTGGGGATTTCAATTGAGGACTCATGCCGGTAATTTGAGTTGTATGATTCCTTGTATGGGGGGGAATTGTACTTGGTGTAAAAACCACTTAGTTTACGGCATTGATAATCATTGAAATGTTTGTGTCGCGTTATTTTATATATGCATGTTAAGAGGGTGATTCCTTTCTCATGTGTATATGAGATAGATAGGTCATAGGTAGAGAATATAAGGTTAAGTCTGAGTTCTTAAAACTCATACTTATGTGACATTCTTGACTCATAGTTATATGAAATGTTTATGAACCCCTCGTGAATGGGCGCTTAAAAAGGTCGACTAGGGTAAGTTCTTAAACTCATATGATTGTGGCAAGTTTATGAACTCATAAGTGTGGTTTGATGAACTGGGTATAGTTGTGTGTGAATGGAGAATTGAGGATTATAGGAATAGATAGATTGTTTAAGCAAATGATTATTAGTGGAGACATAAGTTTTCCAAAACTCCTAGCTATGCTAGAACTTGAAATTTTGACATCAAGCTAAATCGCACTATGTGCTTTTAAAAAAAAAAAATGTAGACTCGTAATCATTTTGAAAGCGGTTTAAAATATAGTCTATATGCTACTTATTTTGACTAGGCGCAAATGATTTGAAATATCAAAATATATTTTATTTATCACTCATGTACCATATAACACAATGCGAGAGATGATAAAAAGGTGATGGAGTTATAAATCTGGGAATACTTAGTGTGAATTTGATCTAAAATCGTTATTCCACTATTGTATGATGTGTTATGACAAAAGTCATATGATGATGACATCCTCAAATGGATTTATTAATCTGATGCGACATCATGGCGTCATTCTCGAAAATGTTTTCAAAATTTTAATTTGCCCAGCGGGGTTTGGCTACACCTAAATAATTTGATTGAATTGAATTATTGATATGAGTCTATTATTTATTCGATTGACTAGACTAATGTTTATGAAAACTCTAAGTGTTCATTGAAAGAAATTTCCGAACCAAATTGTTTTGTGCGGAATCTATGATAAAGGAGGGTGAACTATGTTGTTTGGATAAATAATCCAATCAAGTAGCGTAAATATTAAGCTAGACATGATTAATCGTTATGCATGGCGTAAGATACGATAGGCTAATCACCTAAAGTACTAGCGGTAGTTTACCTTCTTTGTGATTGTAAACATACCAAGTAATGTATTGGATGGTATGAATAAACGTTAAAACTATGTGTTCATGGTCTATATGACCCCTCGGCACAATTTGAAAACTTTTACTCTTGTGAGTGGTGTATTGGGTAGCATGTGATGATGATGTGTGTGAATGGTGTAAGTATGGTATGGTGTAAGGTGTAAGGTGAATTTAGGGGGCGAAATTCTTAGAAGAAGGGGTGAATGTGACAACTGAGAAATTAGACAATTTATTAAAATCTTAAATGATTGATTTAAGGTCAAATAATAGACCTAGAGCAGAGAAAATAAGTGTATCGTTTGATATTTTTGGGAAGGAATTTTGAGGATTTCAAAAATTACATGTGAAGGATTTAGAGTGAATTATTCGAGGATTAAGTGTATATGTGAATATGTTACGTGATATATGGTATTATATGTGTTTAGATATGTGGTTAAGGGTCGAGGTTGACGGATAAATTTTATCGATGTGTCAAACCCTAATATTATTAAGAACGTCAGCGTTCGGTTAGAAAACCTAACGATCGATAAGAAACCTAGAAAGCGGTTCTAAAACCCTAATTTTGAGTTTAGGAATCAAAACCCTAATTTGAAATTTAAAACCCTAAATTGGGAATTTAAATGCTTTGTATAAGGTTTAAGCGTCATTAATTATAATTTATTAGGGAAAACCCTAATGAATTACTTGAAACCCTAATTGATTATTAGAAAACCCTAATATCAAATCAAAAACCTAATTTCAAATTTGGATAATTTGAAACCCTAATCTGGGAACTTAAAGGATAATTATAATGCTTAAGTGTTATTAATTATAATATTAATTAGGGTAAAGCTTAATTAATTAGCAAACCCTAATTTAAATTTTAAACCCTAATTATTTACAGTTAAAACCCTAATGTACAATTATGGATTTAATTGCTAAATTAGCAATTTTAATTAGGAAATATTAATCCTAATTAGTGTTATTGAATTATGATTAGGAAATCTATAATATAATTAGAAACTCTAATTATAATTTTAAAATGTTAATTTTTATTTTAAAAACCTAATTTAGAAATCCTAGAATATTGATTTATGGAAACCTTAGGTTTTAACCCTAAGGGTTAAACCCTAAAGGTTAAACCCTAAGGGTTTGATCAAATGACAATTTAAAATAAAATGGTATGGAAATGACTATTTTACCCTTTTTGCATTATTTAGTAGTTGCTTGTAGATCTTGCCCTAAAATGAGTTGGTGAACCTACTCTAACCTAGACCTAGATGTGTGTCCAAATATCATTTAATGATTGCTAGCAAATATCATTGAATCATATCTATTATATAGATTAAAAGAGAGAAAAGGGTCACTTTATTCTCATTTTCTCAAACCTTTTCTCTCTCTAAATTTTGAAAATATAGAGAGAGAGAGAGTGATAAGATAAGCTAATATCATCTCTTAGCTTAACAAGATCAGATCATCAAGGATCGAATCAAAAATCAAAGCTTGAAAAAGGTATAAAACCCTAAACTTAGAAATCCTTGATTTGATGTTTGATGTTGTTATTTGTTGGTTAGATATATGTTAGAGGGTGTCATTTGATGATGCGGGTTGTTAAAACCTAGATCCATATCATTTAGATGCTCGAAATTAGCATTTTTAAAATCTGGAAAAAGGAAAAAAAATGGCTCGATGACCGTATATCGAAGTGGCCTTAGATCTTTATGTGTTAGATGTTTTGTGCATTTTATGTTTGGATATGTAGTATGATATGTGGTCTTTGATGGAACTTGAATCAAGGTCAGATCATGTGTAGATTAGAGTTATAAGCGGTCGAAACTGCGTTGTTGATTCGAAAAGGAATGGAATTTGGGGTAAGAAACCCACAATCTATCGTCGACAAACGATTTTGAAGGCTCTTGAATCTTCTTTGTTTTTGTGATGTTGGCCAAGTTGTTGTTGTTTGATCTTGTAGTGCGGTATAAGTACTACATATAAAGCCTTTATAACACTTAGATCTTGCATAGAAACAAATATAATTGTGGTCGAACAACGGTTGACCAAGTCAACCTGAAGAACATTTACGGAAAACCTAGAAATGTTCAAGAACATTTTTGACATATGGTTTTGACCTATGATTAGATCTTTTTTATTGTTGTTATTATGATATGATGATGATGTTGTTGTACCTTGTACCTATGACATATATCTACATACATATTAAGAACCATCATATAACATAAAAAAAATAGGAAAGAAGCATGATGATTTATTGGCTCAAAATAAGCTACCTCATTTGTTCTTCAATTTTGGAAAACCCGAAAATTGAAAACATATCTAACAGAATTTTGAAGCTTAGATTAGATCTTATGATTTGATATGTTTTGGCTATTAAACTTGGTTTATATTGTAGTATTACACACAATACTACACAAAATTATTACATTTGGTTGCCCAAAAACTTTAAGATCAAGAATTTATAATGGTGGTCGAACTAGCCCGATAACTTAGTACAGCGACATGAGTTTACAAAAAAGCTGAAGAACACCCAAGAACACCATTAGCGGCGGTTTTGTCGCTATAAAACCCTTTAGCGACAGATTTATTTTGAAAATTAATTATTTTAATAAATAAATAGAGAAAAAATAGTTTTAATTATTAAAAATACATAATAAATTATGAAAAATTATTTTAAAGCACGAAAAATAGTTTTTAATTATTTTGAGTATATTTCAAAAATATTTAATATTTTTGGAATATAAAAGGTATTTATTTATTTAATTATAATATTAAATAAATTATTTAAAATAGTTTTAATTCATGAAAAATCATGAAAAATTATATTATGATATTAGAAAATATTTTAAGTTATTTTTGATGACTTTTAATATTTTGTGATGAATTTCATTAATAATTTATTATTAATGGTAATTAATTTATTTAATAAATATATTAAATAAATTATGGAAAAATAAATTAATGATTTAAAAATCATATAAAAATGATTTAAGTGTTATAAAAATATTTTAAGTTATAAAATATAACTTTTGATATTTTGTCATGAAAATATTAATATTTTAATATTAATAGCAATTATCGGATAATGGATTTAAGTGTTTAAAAATCATATAAATATGATTTTAAGGTATTAAAAATACTTTGATATATTATAATTATATTATAATATTATGTTATGATTTTCATTAATATTTAATAATAAATAAATATTAATGATTAAGGAATTATGTGGTATTTAATTCATATAAATACGATATTAATGATTGAAAAATCATGATAAATGATATTAATTATATCGAAAATTATTACAAGTCTATGAAAATTGTTTTTGTTGATAATAAAATTATCTAAGATAATTGTTAAGTGTTTAGGCGAGTTTAATTGAACTTAAACTCGATATTTGTCAAACTAGGCCCGTCGGGATGATAGAAATTGTGTCGGTTTCAACTCGGACTTGAAATAGTTTGACTTGATACTAAGTCTTTATGTGTATTATAGGTGATAGGGTTATATTGTTATGTGTTTAGGTTATTTATGTATATATATATATATATATATATATATAATAGTATTATATTGTGATGATATTATTCTAATATTGGAGATCTATATTACTAATATTAGGTCTTGGATAAAAGCGTTATAAATTGCGTAGCGGTAATCAAGCAGTTCGATGCAAGTTTTACTTAACTCTACTAAGAGTTGTTTCATTCGAGATATGCTTATGGTTAATCATTGTTGATTGCCATGTAGAATTGTACTCTATACATATTGCATGTATAAAGTCGGTATGAAAAGGTGATCACCTTCATTACCAGTTGGTCGAGATATATTTGTTCATGTTTAATACTTGTTCGATCAAAAGTTTGTTCGTCTTTAGTTCTCAATTATATTGATGAATTATAGCCGACTTATTATTGAGACTCTTTCAATCATGATATATCCTTAAATTGTATTTAAACTTGTTTTGGGCAACTTTCATGCTCACCCTTGCTATATCATGATAAACATTGCGAGATAAGGTGAATGCGTTTGGATCTAGGAAAAGGATAATGCCAAGTTGACTTGGGATAAAATGTCTTGACTAATTTGTAATAGTATAGTTTGATAATAATGTTATATGTTAGATAGTTTATGAATTGTGTATAAGTTAAGGTTACTCGATTTTTGGGAAATAGTGTGTAAAGTGTATTGTATAAACAATTTATGTTTATATCTTTCATAATAGTTATAGAATGATTGTACGGAATCAAGTGGTGATTTGGGACCCGGATTTGGGGCTCTCGATAGTTGGTATCAAAGTTGTTGGTTATGAAGCTTAGGTAGGAATACATGAGACCAATAAGCTTGCGTTGATTAGGATAATATCTAACTCACATAGAGTTAGTTGGTCGGTAAGATTCAAAGGCGATCGGTGAGTTGTTAAGACACGAGTTCCCTAACTCGATAATAAAGTTAAGCAGTAGTGGTGAATAGATCGATTCTAAAAGACCGAAAGTGCGAGGATAGGAGATCGTAAAACAAAGCGATCAAGATATAGAAATAAATCATAATATATACGATGAGATCACCCGTGATCCGATAAGGTTATAATATGGGAAAAGAATCAATCGATGATTGGAAGTTTCTGACAAGATTCTTTGTGTGAAGTTGTAATGAATTATCAGATTAGGAAAAAGGATTATGAATCTGGATTAAATGAAATTAAGTATTGAGAAGGGAGTTAAGATTAGGTGGGGATTTCAATTGAGGACTCATGTCGCAAATTTGAGTTGTATGATTCCTTGTATGGGCGGGAATTGTACTTGGTGTAAAAACCACTTAGTTTTCGGCATTGATAATCATTGAAATGTTTGTGTGTATTATTTCTATATATGCATGTTAAGAGGGTGATTCCTTTCTCATGTGTATAACATGAGATAGATAGGTCATAGGTAGAGAATATAAGGTTAAGTATGAGTTCTTAAAACTCATACTTATGTGACATTCTTGACTCATAGTTATATGAAATGTTTATGAACCCCTCTCGTGAATGGACGCTTGAAAAGGTCCGACTAGGGTAAGTTCTTAAACTCATATGATTGTGGCAATTTATGAACTCATAAGTGTGGTTTGATGAACTGGGTATAGTTTGTGTGTGAATGGAGAATTGAGGATTATATAGGAATAGATAGATTGTTAAGAAAATGATTATTAGTGGAGACATAAGTTTTCCAAAACTCCTAGCTATGCTAGACTTGAAATTTTGACATCAAGCTAAATCGCACTATGTGCTTTTTAAAAAAAATGTAGACTCGTAATCATTTTTGAAGCGGTTTAAAAGTATAATCTATGCTACTTATTTTTAACTAGCCTTGAAATGATTTGAAATATCAAAATATATTTTATTTATCACTTATGTACCATGTAACACAGTGCGAGAGATGATAAAAAGGTGATGGAGTTGTAAATACTGGGAATACTTAGTGTGAATTTGATCTAAAAATGTTATTCCACTATTGTATGATGTGTTATGACAAAGTCATACAATGATGGCATCCTCAAAGCGAATTTATTGTCTGATGCGGCATCATGGCGTCATTCTCAAAAAAAATATTTTCAAAATTTTAATTTGCCAATGGGTTTGGCTACACCTAAATAATTGATTGAATTGAATTATTGATGTGAGTCTATGCTTATTCGATTCAACTAGACTAATGTTTATGAAAACTCTAAGTGTTCATTGAAAGAAATTTTTCGAACCAAATTGTTTTGGTGCGGAATCTATGATAAGTAATGAGGTGAAACTATGTTGTTTGGATAAATAATCCAATCAGAGTAGCGTAAATATTCGCTAGAACATGATTAATCGTTATGTACGCATGATGTGTAAAAATACGATAGGCTAATCACCTAAAAGTACTAGCAAGCGGTAGTTTACCTTCTTTGTGATTGTAAACATACCAAGTAATGTATTATTTTTGCGGTATAAATACTGTTAAAACTATGTGTTCATGGTCTATATGACCCCAAAGACCTGATTTGAAAACTTTTACTCTTGTGAGTGGTGTATTGGGTAGCATGTGATGATGATATGTGTGAATGGTGTATGGTGCATGGTATAAGGTGTAAGGTGCAAGGTGAATTTCGGGGACGAAATTCTTAGAAGAAGGGGTGAATGTGACAACTCGAGAAATTAGACAATTTATTAAAATCTTAAATGATTGATTTAAGGTCAAATAATGAACTGAGACGGAAAATAAGTGTATGCGTTTGATATTTTTGGGAAGGAATTTTGAGGATTTCAAAATTACATGTGAAGGATTTAAGTGAATTATTCGAGGATTAAGTGTATATGTGAATATGTTACCTGTGTATATGGTATTATGTGTGCACAATATGTGGTTAAAAAGGTCAAAGGTTGACGAGATAAATTTTATCGATGTTAAAACCTAATATTATTATTAAGAACGTCAACGTTCAAATTAGAAAACCCTAACGATCGATAAGAAACCCTAGAAATCGGTTCTAAAACCCTAATTTGATTCCGGAATTCAAAACCCTAATTTTGGAATTTAAATGCTATGTATAAGGTTTAAACGTCATTAATTATAATTTATTAGGAAAAACCCTAACTAATTACTTGAAACCCTAATTTCAAATTTTGGGTATTTGAAACCCTAATCTGGGAACTTAAAGGATGATTATATTGCTTAAGTGTTATTAATTATAATAGTAATTAGGGTAAAGCTTAATTAATTAGCAAACCCTAATTTTAAATTTTTAAACCCTAATTATTCTGTCAGTAACCCTAACGTACAATTATGGATTTAATTGCTAAATTAGCAATCTTAATTAGGAAATATTAATCCTAATTTGTGTTAGCCCTTATGTGATTAGGAAAGTATACTGTAATTAGGAAACTCCAATTATAATTTTAAAATGTTAATTTTTATTTTTAAAAACCCTAATTTAGAAATCCTAAAATATGAATTATGGAAAGCTTAGGTTTTAACCCTAAGGGTTAAACCGTAAGGGTCAAACCCTAAGGGTTTGTAACAAATGACAATTCTAAAAATAAAATGGTATGGAAATGTCTAGTTTACCCTTATTGAATTATTTAGTAGACTGCTTGTAGATCTAGCCCTAAAATGAGTTGGTACACTACTCTAACTCTAGACCTAGATGTGTGTCCAAATATCAGCCACAACTTGCTAGCAAATATCTTGAATCATATCTATTATATAGATCAAAGAGAGAGAAAAAGGGTCACTTTACTCTCATTTTCTCCCAAGCTTTTCTCTCTCTTCTAATTTTGAAATATAGAGTGAGAGAGAGTGGTAAGATAAGCTAATATCATCTCTTAGCTTAACAAGAACAGATTCAAGGATCAGAAATCAAAAATCCAAGTTTAAAGGTATAAAAACCCTAACTTAGAAATCCTTAGATCTGATGTTTGATGTTGTTGTTTGTTGGTTAGATATATGTTAGAGGGTGTCATTTGATGATCTGGGTTGCCAAAACCTAGATCTATATCACTTAGATGCACGAATCTAGCATTTTTAAAAATCTGGAAAAAGTTCAAGAAATGGTCTGACAACCATATGCAAGTGGCCTTAGATCTTTATGTGTTAGATGTTTTGTGCATTTTATGTTTTGGATATGTTCTATGATATGTGGTCTTTACTCTGCAACTTGAATCAGGGTCATAGCATGTCTATATCGTATGTTATAAGCAGTTAAACTGCGTTGACCGGTCACGGGAATGGGTTTCTAGGTAACCCAAAAACCCACATCCTATCTGACAACGATTTTTGAAGCCTTGAATCTTGCTGTTCTTTGATTGTTTGGCCAAGTTTTTGTTTTCAGGCTGTAGTCTGGTATAAGTACTATAATATCAAGCCTTTATAACACTTAGATCTTGCATAGAAACAAAGTTAAGGCTGGTCAAACAACCATTGACCAAACTGCTCAAGAACATTTCTGGGTTTTCTAGAAATGTTCAAGAACAGTTTTTGACCCATATTTTGACCGGCTTGAATCTTGTGCATCTATTGTGTTTATGATGATCGGTTGTTATAACATTGTACACTTACATATATATTACATACTGGAACCATCATATCACATAAACCAAGCCTGGAAAGCAATGATTTATTGGCTCAAAATAAGCACCTTGACTATTCTTCAATTTCTGGAAAACCCATAAATTGAAGAACATGTCTAACAAGGTTTTCTGTCGATTAGATCTTGCAGATTTGATGTATTTTGGCTATTAAACTTGCTGTATATTATAGTATTACATCAACACTACAAAAGTATTACAATTGGTTGCCCATAAACTTTAAGATCAAGAAATTATACATGGTCAAACCTAGCCTCTCGAAGTCTGACATGAAGATCTGGGTTTGCTCAAGAACACAATCAACAACGGATTCATCGCCTAAAGTCCCTATAGCGACAGTTTAAATAGTTTTTAATTATTAAAAATACATAATAAATTATGAAAAATTAATTTAAAGCCTGAAAAATAGTTTTAATTATTTTGAGTATATTTCAGAAATATTTAATATTTTTGGAATATAAAAGGTATTTATTTATTTAATTATAATATTAAATAAATTATTTAAAAATGGTTTTAAGTCATAAAAAAATATATTATGATATTAGAAAATATTTTAAGTTATTTTGATGACTTTTAATAATTTTGATGAATTTCATTAATAATTTATTATTAATGGTAATTAATTTATTTAATAAATATATTAAATAAATTATGGAAAAATAGAATTAATGTTTAAAAAAAAAATCATATAAAAATGATTTATGTGTTATAAAATATTTTAAGTTATAAAATATAACTTTTGATATTTTGGCATGAAAATATTAATATTTTAATACTTATAGCAATTATCTGGATAATGAATTTAATGGTTTAAAATCATATAAATATGATTTTAAGGTATTAAAATACTTTGATATATTATAATTATATTATAATATTATGTTATGATTTTCATTAATATTTAATGATAAATAAATATTAATGATTAAGGAATTATGTGGTACTTATTTCATATAAATACAATATTAATGATTGAAAAATTATGATAAATGATATTAATTATCTGAAAATTATTACAAGTCTATGAAAATTGTTTTTGCTTGTTAAGAAAATTTATCGTGATAATTGTTAAGGTGTAGGCAGAGTTTAATTGAACTTAAACTCGATATTTGTCCGACTAGACCGTCGGGATGATAGAATTGTGTCGGTTTCAAGTCAGACTGAAATAGTTTGACCTGATACTGAGTCTTATGTGTATTATAGACTAATAGGATTATGTCCTATGTGTTTAGGTTATTCTACGTATATATATATAATAGTATTATATTGTGATGATATTATTCTAATATTGGAGATCTATATTACTAATATTAGGTCTTCCGATAAAGCATTATAAATTGTGTAGTGGTAATAAAAGGTTCAGGCAAGTTTTACTTAACTCTACTAAGAGTTGTTTTATTCAGTTATGCTTATGGTTAATCATTGTTGATTGCCACGAAGAAATGTGTACTGTACATATTGCATGTATAAGTCGTGTATGAAAGGTCGATCAGCTTCATTACCAGTTGGTCCAGATATATTTATTCATGTTCAATACTTGTTCAGTCAAAAGTTTGTTCGTGTTAGTTCTCAATTATATTGATGAATTATAGCCAACTTATTATTCAGACTCTTTCAATCATGATATATCCTTAAGTTGTATTTAAACTTGCTGGGCAACTTTCATGCTCACCCTTGCTATATCATGATAAAACATTGCACATAAGGCGAATGCGTTGGATTCAGGAAAAGGATAATGCCAAGTTCAGCTTGGGATAAAATGTGCGGCTAATTTATAATAATATAGTTTGATAATAATGATTATGTGTTAGACAGTTTATGAATTGTGTATAAGTTAAGGTTACTCGATTTTGGGGAATAGTGTGTAAAGTGTATTGTATAAATAATTTATGTTTATATCTTCCGCAATAGTAATAGAATGATTGAACCGAATCCGTGGTGATTTGGGACCCGGATTTGGGGCTCTCACATGGAATTCATTCGTTCTTTAGTCCACGACTCACGTTTCCTACATTATCTTACATTCTTATGAAACCCTACACGTTCGGGTTAATTTACTAACT
Source organism: Panax ginseng (assembly GCA_020205605.1). Taxonomy (NCBI): domain Eukaryota; kingdom Viridiplantae; phylum Streptophyta; class Magnoliopsida; order Apiales; family Araliaceae; genus Panax; species Panax ginseng. The sequence continues at coordinate 90,537,423 of CM035133.1, read as the reverse complement.
TTCTAATTCTCGTTCATCTTTTACAAAATTTTTGCCATAACTTCGTTATAGCTTAGTTTTAATCCGTTCTTCATGAACGTTTCTACCGTTACTAACCAAGCAATAAGAATCTAACTTATACACGATGGTTTTAAACTTGTCCATCAACAACAGTTATCCTACGATGGTTTTAAATTTGTCCTTCAACAAAGTTCTTCGTGTTCTTCGTTCGTTCTTCATTTTTAATCGATATTTTGGATTACGATTTCACTTTTTCTTGGAATTTGATGTTATAGAACACCATTCCTTACTTATTTCACCTACTCATTCATATAATCCACTCGGATCATTCTAATTTAATACGAATCTTACACTTCCTTAAGAAATTTATTTACTAAACTTTAAATTCTTATTTTCTTTATTTCTCATGATTTCAACCATATGAAATCATCACTAACATCATATACTTCTTATTCTCATTAAGTTATGTTTTAAACATATAAAACTTAAAGAAAATTTATTAGAAGCTAGGTTTTCGGATTACCTCTTCTTTAATCTTCCTCCGTCGGACAAAGGTTACTCACGAGCAAGCTTTTCCGCTTCCTTTTCCTCTTCTTTCTCCCATCCGAAATCTTTCTCTCTCTCTCTCTCAAATGTCATAGGATTTTCAAAATCCTAAACAAATGATTTAAGCTTCCTATTTATAGAAAACCAAGGCTAGGGGTATTTTAGTCATTTCACCCCCCAAACCTCCTTACTATTCATGGCTTAAGCACTAAGTTTACTTACTCATTAAGTAACTTATCCTTTACTTAGCCCTTAAGTTTACTTACTCATTAAGTAACTTATCCTTTACTTAGACCTTAAGTTTACTTAGCCCTTAAGTTTATTTAATCCTTAAGTTTACTATTACCACCTCCTTAGTTAACATCCTTACTATTCACAAAACTTAGCTTGTAACTTTCGTGGTTCCGTCTTTTGGGTTTCGTCCGACAGTTTTAAAAAGTGTGATTCGCAAAATCTAAATATTTTTGGATATTTCGTCTTTCCTTTATCGATTAACCTTTACGTATTCTTCGGATCTCCAAAAAACTAAAAAACACTTTTCACCATTAAGCGTTTTCCTTCACGTTTTCCCCTAACGTAGTTAAATGAATGAAAAGTACATAACTATACTTTTTGTCATTTTTATTTCGTCTAATTTCTGCACGTTTTCCGAGAAAAACTTTTATTGGCTTACTTAATTTTTCACGATATATTATCGTCAAATCTTTCGACGAAAAGTCATTTTGACATACCGAACTCTTGGAAAGGCTTAGGTTATTCAAACACTAACCCTTAGGGTTTCGTCAAGTGAATAGTGCCTATTTCGTCTTTTTCCCCAGAAATATTTTATTCCCGAATTTTTTTTATTTTCGTCTTGAAAATTCTTACTCTACCAATCCAAATTTCGTAGTTTAATTCTCAAGTTATAATCATCCTAGGTTCTAGAATGATTAATAAACATATAACACATAATATTATTAATAATTTTTTTTTATTAATAACTAATTCTTTAAACTTAAATTCTAAACAATCCGAATTCTCCGGATTGTTACACTTCCCCCCTTATAAAAATTTTGTCCTCGAAATTTCTTAAAACCACACCCATTTCAAGGTCATCACATTCACTCCTCATACACTGAATATTACCTTACCCTTTTTTCTCAACTTCTCTTCAAAGAATTTCTTCTTTTCAAACATTCTCTCACCTTCATAACTTATCAAGAATTATGAAGTAGAATGAACAATGAGGAATATAAGAATTCCTTTAAAACATTTCATATTTTTGTTGAGGGGTCAAATTGACGATAAACTCTTACTAGGTTTAACAGCATGACGCTGTAACCTTTCTTTCCACGGCCAGTTTACAATCACCAAGAAAGTAAACTACCTCTTTCATACGTATGTGATCAATCCATTGTATAACCCCATTTCGGGGTGTGTTCTCCTCAGACTTAATCATTTGATTCTGCACCGAAACAATTTGGATTGGCACAACTTCTTTAAAGAAAGCTCGATTTTCTTTTAAACATGACATACTATTCGTCTTAGCCAAATCAAGTAGCTTAGACCATATTAATAAATTGGATATCAACTTGAAACATTCGTCTAGTCAACTCAATTGACATCGACTACTTCTTTAAATTCTTTATCAATACATCAAAACGTTTTATGATGTCATGATACCGTACTTTGCACAGTACGTTAAGCACTTCGTCAGTTTATGACTTCATCAGTTTATGACTTCGTCATTATACATCATACCATAGCGGGTTGTTGATCCTAAGATCACATCCAACACTAGGTTCAATTGCATTAATAACTCCATCTTTTTACCATCCTTGTATCAAATGCAAAGATGATATAAAATTCATTTTGATATTTTAAATCAATTTCTGTCTAGCCAAAACAATTAGCATAGACATACCAAGAATAGTTCTTTTAAAATCCACCGGTTTCAAAAATTGAACCAATTCTTTCCTTTTTCAAACTCACACATAAGCACGATTTCAATAAATTTCAAAATCTAGCATAGCTAGATAACTTGGAATATCCTATTCTCCATCTTCCTTCATTATCTTACTTGTGACAATACTTAAATCTTCTCTAACACCTTCAATGCAAAGTCTACTGAAAATACTTCACTTTCAGTCTAAACATTCCTATACCTTAGTACAGTCCATCAACTTACCACACATTATGAGTTCAAGAACTTGCCACAATAATATGAGTTTAAGAACTATCTCAGTTCGACCATAGGCGTCCATTCGTTGAGAAGTTCAAAAACATACCATATAATTATGAGTCACAAACGTACCATAAGTATGAGTTTCAAGAACTCGCACCTACCTTATCGTTCTCTACCTATCAAGTATATACATGACAAAAGATTCACCTTCTCGACCAATACATCTTGACAGCGCGACCAATTCCAATGATTATCAGTATAATGAGCTAAGCAGTTGTTACACCAAGCACAAACCTCTACCCATAACAAAGGTTCATACAACTCAGCTATCACATGAGACCTCAATTGAAATTTTACAACTTCTAAATTTCTCTTTACTTAATACAAATTTTCTTTAATTCGTATGCTATCCTTTATAACTAAATCTGAGTTCTTCTTCCCGTACTACTTTGTAGTACCATAAATCATTCATCGTTTAATAGCTCATCTATTACTACGATTCACTATGATCACATGGTGATCTTCTTATCCCTCTCTCTATGATTATTGTCTTAGGTACACTTACCTAAGATTTATAACATATCAGCTATGATACCAACTTATAACGCCCCAAAATATAGTCTATCTTCACACCCGAATTCCGTACGTCACGAGTACATCATTCATCCAAACATACATCATTATATACTAAAATATAACAACATACATTCTAAATTCCCAGGTTCTAAAACCTTATAATTCCTTTCATTACAAATAATGATAATTACATTATTGTTTACATCTTACACGAGTGACTTTCATCCGCCACTAAGGTTACATAATAGTTCATTAAACTAATCTAAAGTTCATTTAAGTTATTTTATATTACAAGTCTTTACTTGATCATCTCGCTCATTCCCATTCTGAATGGCACTCCATCTGGATACCGTCATCTTGATCTTTACGGGATCATTAAGTTCTTCTAACATCATTCGCTGAAAATGTTTTTCATTTAAAGTAAGTGTGAGCTTTCAATTGCCCAGCAAGTAATAACAATTGAACAAACAACTTCAAGAATTCAAACATTCTTTTAAGACTTTAATAACCGAACATAGGTTATGAAGCAGCTTGAATAATAGGAATAATCTCGATTCCTATCATTTTAAAACAATATTCACTTTCATTTTAAAATACTTTCATTCTTCTACCTTTTTCATACATATTTTGTCTGGCTAGAATCAATAGCATAGACTTAACAATAACGGATCATGTATAAACAAAGCATTCTCTTATTGAACAGTTAAATCACGGAACAGTTCATCTCATAGAAACACCAAAGTGTTCACATTGTGGCATAAGGCCTCATACGTTCTACCACCTTGTACAAATATCACACATTCGCACATACACAAAACTTCTCAAGTTTAACATCTAAGAAGTTTAAGAAACTAGCATTTATTTAAAATATGAATGAAGTTAGGAAACTTGCCTTACGCCTAGCTACAACTTATGCTGAACTGCTCATTCCAATTCCTATGTAGTACATAAGAAAAACAACACATACACCAATTAGTCATGTATATTTAACTTATGCATTACTTTGCTTAACTTTACTTCTTAGGGTTTGCGTTCTTGCAACCTATGTTTATGCGACCACTTTCATTACCGTTCTACGGCTTCATGACATACGGAGATGTCTTACTTATATGTTCATCATCTTTGATGTTTTACATTCTTATCTTCTTTTTATAACTTCTTTAGGACTTAGCACACATCGCTTCTCTGTTAGTAGTCCATATGGTACTCTGAGTGGTTTCCCACAAACAACCAACAAACAAGTTCCCGTCTCATCTATACTACCATCACAGCGAGTTAGATCGGTTGCCTGTTTTGTATATACCTTCGCTCTTTGAAGGAATTGTTTAGCCCAACTCCCATATGTTAACCATTAAAGGTTACGATTGTACCACAACCTAACTTATCTTAACTTATCCAAACTATTAAACTATAACGTTCGTTAAGTCAATTTCTTAATCCTTATGGCTTTCTGGCAACTAAATGCCATACCTTAGGATTCATTTTTATAGTCCAAGTCATACAGTCTTTTGTATACTTAGAACGATCATTCAATTTAATCATTAACTCGGCTTCATTAAAACACTTGATTAAGTGTGACATTAGTTGACCATTATGTTCTTTATCTTTCCTTATGTTTCCCCCAAGAGTTGAGCAGTTAAAAGCTCTTCTCTAGCTTTTTTCCTGCACTAGCGCTGCGGCGCCACTCTCCATTCAATATCTCGCACCACGACATAAGTCTGCAGTACCCGGCTCCCTGGTCTGGCGCTGCAGTGCCACCTACCAAGGCATGGCTGGCGTCGTGGCGCCAAGCCCTAACCCTAGAAAATTTCTCTAAGTGTTATATCTAATTTGAGATGCTTACTCTCGCTTTCATAACTTATTCGTTATAACTCAGAACGAGGTCATTCCAAAGCCATTCTCTTCCTTATCGTATGTACTTCAATCCCCCTCAGACAGAACTTTATTCTGAATAAGTTAACATGCCATTCGATTAGCTTGATCTTCACCCTTCATTCATTTTACATTTTTAACGCTATTAGTTCGTTCGTTCTTGAGTCCACGACTCACGTTTCCTACATTCTCTTACATTCTTATGAAACCCTACACGTTCGGGTTAATTTACTTACTTTCTAATTCTCGTTCGTCTTTTACGAATTTTTTGCCATAACTTCGTTATAGCTCAGTTTTAATCCGTTCTTCATGAACGTTTCTACCGTTCCTAACCAAGCAATAAGCATCTAACTTATACACGATGGTTTTAAACTTGTCCATCAACAACAATTATCCTACGATGGTTTTAAATTTGTCCATCAACAACGTTCTTCGTGTTCTTTGCGTGTTCTTCGTGTTCTTCATTCGTTCTTCATTTTTAATCAATATTTTGGATTACGATTTCACTTTTTCTTAGAATTTGATTTTACAGAACACCATTCCTTACTTATTTCACCTACTCATTCATATAATCCACTCCGATCGTTCTAATTTAATACGAATCTTACACTTTCTTAAGAAATTTATTTACTAAACTTCAAATTCTTATTTTCTTTATTTCTCATGATTTCAACCATATGAAATCATCCCTAACATTATCTACTTCTAATTCTCATTAAGTTATGTTTTAAACATATAAAACTTAAAGAAAATTTATTAGAAGTTAGGTTTTCGGATTACCTCTCTTCTTTAATCTTCCTCCGTTGGACAAAGGTTGCTCACGAGCAAACTTTTCCGCTTCCTATTCCTCTTCTTTCTCCCATCCGAAATCTTTCTCTCTTTCTCAAATGTTGTAGGATTTTCAAAATCCTAAACAAATGATTTAAGCTTCCTATTTATAGAAAACCAAGGCTAGGAATATTTTAGTCATTTCACTCCCCAAACCTCCTTACTATTCATGGCTTAAGCACTAAGTTTACTTACTCATTAAGTAACTTATCCTTTACTTAGCCCTTAAGTTTACTTACTCCTTAAGTTTACTATTACCACCTCCTTGGTTAACCTCCTTACTATTCACGAAACTTAGCTTGTAAGTTTCGTGGTTCCATTTTTCGAGTTTCGTCCGACAGTTTTAAAACTGCGATTCTCGAAATCCAAATATTTTTGGATATTTCGTCTTTCCTTTACCGATTAACCTTTACGTATTCTTCAGATCTTCGAAAAACTAAAAAAAACTTTTTACCATTAAGTGTTTTCCTTCATGTTTTCCCCTACCGTAGTTAAACGAGTGAAAAGTACATAACTGTACTTTTCATCATTTTTATTTCGTCTGATTTCTGCACGTTTTTTGAGAAAAAATTTTATCAGCTTACTTAACTTATCATGATATATTATCGTCAAATCTTTCGATGGAATGTCATTTTGATATACCGAACTCTAAAAAAGGCTTAGGTTATTCAAACCCTAACCCTTAGGGTTTCGTCGGGTGAATAGTGCTTATATCGTGTTTTTCCTCGAATTTTTTTTATTTTCATCTTGAAAATTCTTACTTGTTCATTCCAGCTCATAGCCAGAATCCTCCTGGGTAATAATCATCCCAGGTTCTAGAACGATTAATAAACACATAACACATAATATTATTAATAAAAATTTATTTTATTAATAACTAATTCTTTAAACTTAAATTCTGAACAATCCGGATTCTCCGGGTTGTTACAATAGCAAGGTTGGGTAAGTTAGTTTTATAATCCCAATTGATTGTAAACCAATGCTAGAACATGTATGTACTTAATATACATGGTAAGACCAATCTTAAATCACTTACATAGTGATGACGTTAGAAATTTATGTATGGTTTAATAGTGATTAAACGAAGAATGCGAAGTGTAAGTAAGTAAATAATGAACGGTATTCAATAAGTGTACTTAACCAATGATGATCGAGTCTCGGTTAGTAACATAAGAATTTTAACAAGCTGTAAGGAAGAATAGTAAGTCGAATTGACATTTATTAATGAAATAAATTCATTTAAGACATAGAAGAGAAAGAAGTTAGTAATAACAATGTGATTAGATTGTTTGGTAGCTAATTACAGTGTGCTATTTGAATATATCATGTAGAAACTATAAAGACCAAGAATTGTTGAATATTATATTCTAAGACGCTTGAAGGAAAGTTTTCTTAACGCTTGTCTAACCTTCATGTTAGCCAAGTTTTCTGTGATTCATGTTCTGAGATGCATGAATTGTTTTATGAAAGGGTCAATTCCAGTTTTAACTCGGCTAGACTATTCTTAAGAGTTAGATTAATTTGTTTCAAGTATTTCAATATAGAACTATTAACGCTATCCTATGCCAAGTGTTTTGGTACAGATTCAAGGTAAGTTTGTATATGAACAAATAAATGTATGTTTCATCGATTATTCGATGGGCACGTGAGGTTGCCAAAACTTAAATGTAAATACGTTTAACGGATGAGTGTTGATCAACATAGAGTACTATAGGCTGATCACCTAGAAGTGTTCGTAAGATATATCGGATATACGGACTTAGTGCTGGATGTCCTTTTTATGTATGAAAACGAAAAGAGAATGTTCATGGTCTTTCGACCGGTTCCAAATTCCTAAGCTATTATATATACTTTGGAATTGTTGTTATGAAATGAGAAGTGCTAGTCAATGTTTCATAGTACTTCATAGCTATTTGTTCAGTTATAGAAGATAATCATATAATTCTCGACGTGGTATTTATATTATCCTTTGTTAGACTTGTTGAGCTAGTTATGCTCACTTCTTGCTTGAATTATATGATTGCAGCTAAGGCTGAAAGAACTGATGATCCCAGTAGGGATAAAGGAAAAGCTAAGATGGATAAGTAGATTATCCAGTAATACACTAGTATGTTCGTAATAAACATATTATGATAACAAAGAATGTATCGGTTTTAGAACCTGGGAATGGGATGATTATTATTATTATAATAAGAATGTAGTAAGTATGTTCATTTTGATGTTGTTTCAATGGAATGAATGTATAGATAGTAGTACCGTGTAACACCATATTATGGGTTGTAAGTACCCAGATTTGGGGGCATCACAGCAGAAGGATGAGATAATTCAAGGACTTGATGAGCGTCTTGTGAATGCGGAGTGGAATCTGGTTCAGACAGAGAGTTAGAGGGTTGATTTGCGAGCTGATGTTGAAAAATTGAAGGGTGACATGAAGGAAGAGATAACGAAGTGCGCTAGAGTTCAAAACAATTGGATGAAGGCTACTCAGCGTGCTGACCGTGCAGAAGACAAGGTTCAGGCGAAGAAGACCAGGATGAATGAGATGGACTATGTTTTTCATTCAAATATTTATAGGATCGAGTCGCTGATTATTCAGCTTAGTTCGAGGACATGGTATATGATGGATCATTGAACGATGTTTTGTATCATGGATGAAGAGTGTAGAGAGGTTGCGCAATGGCTTAACATGCCTAGATAAACTATGTGGTTATTTGTGTATTAAATAATGTAAATCCCAGATTTTGAGGTAAATAATGGGATAAGAGAATGATGTGATCTTGAAACTTTTCTAGTTCAGGAAAGTTGACGTAATTAGCATAAATGTTATCCTTTTTCCTATGTTTTAAAACTATGAATGAATAAAATATCCGAGTTTCTTGGAACTATTATGTTTGAAGTGTTGTTCTTAAAATGTTTAAGTTTAAGTCTTAAATATTCAAGAATTGAGTAATGATTTAATAAGAGTGTATTTTAATAGAAAGATGCCTTCTAGAAGAAGACCAACGCATCAGCAACCTCGAAAAGGGTCTACAAATAACAACAACAAGGCGAATACCAATCCAATTTAGCAACTAGTAAACTTGTTAACGGAAGCACTTGCGAATCAGCCACAAGTTCAAGTTGTAACCTTTAAAGATTTCAAAGCGGTAGGACAACCGGAGTTTTAGGGATCTGTGAATTCGATCGAGGCCCAAACTTGGGTAATGGAAATGGAAAAAGTCTTCGATGTTGCCAGGGTCAACGACGATCAAAAGACTACCTTCATGACGTTTATGCTGAAGTAGGAAGCTAGCTACTGGTGGTAAGAAAATAAGGCTTAAGGAGGAGAAGGTATAACAATGTGGGACCGATTTAAGGTGATGTTCTTCGAGATGTACTTCTCAATAAGCTCGCAAAACTAGATGGAGATCCAGTTCTTTGAGCTAAAACGGGGAACAATGTCGATGCCAGGGTACGCCGCAAGTTTAATGGGTTGGTAGGTTTGCGACATATTAAGTTAACATTGATGAGAGAAAGGCGAGAAGGTTCGAGCAGGTATTGAAGCCTTGGTTGCACATCAAAGTCTCAATGTTTCAGCTGAATAAATTTACAACGGTGCTTGAGAATGAGATTATCGCAGAAGGTGGAAGTGATGCCTTGACTAAGTAAAACCAAAAATAAAAGAAGAAGAAGAATGAGAATGAGAATAAGACTGGTGGTAGTATTTGTAAGGTTTTGTGAAAATCAAAGTAGCAATCAAATTGCAAAAATTTAAAATTACCCGAATCAGATTTTAAAATTTTTCACATACCAATTACCCGAATCATCCTTTATGCATAGTATTAATTAAAACGAAGAACAAGAAGTTATGGAATCATACCCTTATAGATATGAGCTTCCATAGGTATGAGTTCAACTTCTACTTCTCCGCAATCTCCTTGAATCTCCAGGTAGATTCCTTCCTTTGATCAATGTTAAGCACCCAAGTGTATGGCTTCTAGAGGTGATCCACCACGGAAGAAGGATTTTCAAGAAGAAGGGTGTATTGGCTCAAACCCCAGTTTTTCCCATCTCTATAGAAAATGGGGCGTACTCTCCAACTTTTAGAATCACGTATATCTGATATCTGATATAAGACTCCTCTTATACAGATATCGGGTAACCCTATTTAATATAATAAGGTATTATTTATTTAATTAAACTCCTTTAATTAAATAGGCTCTCTAATCTTACTAGGGATAATTAATTAAACTCTTTTAACTAATTTTGCCTCCTAATCCTATTAGGAATTAATGAGAGTACTTATATTAAATTAATCCCTAAACTCTTTTATAAATTAAAATAATAATAATTATAATAATATTAATAAGACTCCTCTTATTAATTTATATTTAATATTTCCAAAATATTAAATAATAAATATTAAGCTATTTAATTTATTCTCACACCATAGATTAAATTAAATATGCTTAACATATTATTACGATTATGTCATTAACTTTTTAAATAATTATTCTTCCTTTTATTGTGTGACCCTTTATGTTCTCCATATTAAACCGGTTGTGAATAAATTAATTAAAATAATTCTAATCTTATTTAAATAAATAAATTAAATATTAATTTATTTAAATAAATAATATTTATTCTACAATAGGGATAAGCCTCCCCAGCGAACACCGACTTTCCAGATAATATAGATTTCGACATTAATCATAAAAAAAATATTTGAGTAAATAGTTACCGTACAATTCAATCATTTCACCATACATTGTCCCAATTAAATATAAGACATGAAATTACTGTAAAGTCTTATTTTATTTAATTATATGTATTTTAATTCCTAAATGCACAACTCCTAATGAATGCAAATTAGAAACTACTTTCTAATTTCATTCAACCTTGAACAAGGATTCCTGGATTGTCATTTATCGAATCACATAGGACATTTCACTTCATTTACTAGAAGTGGTAGATTCTTTATTGATCATTCATTATCTCCATATATAACTTATTACACCCAAGCATACTCTTTGATATACCCTAAGGGTCTTAAGGAATAAGTCAAAGTGCAATTCATTAAATATAAGATACTACGATGATCTCAAGTCTAAGGATCATTTGTACTACTATCACTATAGGAATTCCTATTGACAGGTAAGTAAAACTCCATTAGGTATTCCATAGCGAGTCACGTTCAGTGAACTTATTCTCCAATAAGCACCTACACACTTTCTTTAGTGTCTCCACACAAATGATCATGAGATCAATCATCCTCATGAAATGAGCAAGCAATGTATGTACCAATCTATCCGAATTCATTAATCCCCTTTTTAGTAATCAATTGATTGAGAACATTTTAGTTTTAAGATATCTAAGAATTTAGATCTCATCATGATTCTAAAAACATTTCTTAAAACTATGGGTTTATAACATATTATTAAAATAGCCCCATGTAGATAATAAATACCTTTAATAATTAATTCTTTTATTAATAAATAATTAAGATTGATTACAAAGTATATGCTTTATCATCATACATGATTGGCTTGTATGCATACTACTTTCAGTAGTGGTGGTGGTGGTAGCAACTAGAAGAAGAAGTGGAATGACATTGCGTTTACCGGGAATCAGTGGGGAAATTAGCAAAGGAGAAAGTTTGAAGGTTGTGCTACATGTGGGAATAATCACACTGGAGTGTGCCTCAGGGGAAAACGGGCGTGTTTTAATTGTGGTCAGGAAAACTACATTGCGCCGAACTGTCCTAACTCGAAGAAGAGAGCTTATTTTACATGCGGGTCAAAGGACCATATGGCTCGTGATTGCTGATGACTGTGTTTTATATACAAAAATTAGGTACTTTTGAGTTTGATAATTTGCAAATCCTAAGCTAGTTTATTTGGCTTTTATGTATTTTCATTGTATTATTGTGTAATGTAGTTTTATATTGCTTTAATGTAATTTTTGTATTAGTTTTATATGTTTTTACTTTGTTTTGTTGGATTGGATGGAATGTCATTTGGGTCGATGGTTGGAATCGCCAAATTCACATTTTCAGTTTGCCATTGACATAACAGTCCCGTGAAGCCCAGTTTCTGCCATGATCTGGCCATTATCTGTCCAAACTTCAAGAATGAAAGTTGTAGATCAATGTCTCCTCTTTTTGGATCATCTTGAATCTCCTCAATCGGAGTTAGTATACGAGAGTTATGGCCATTTTACCAACAGGTGTCAAATCTGGAAACTACCAATGCCATTTTCATAGTAGTCACTTCATAGCCAATTTTCGCATTGTTAGAACCATATTTTGAATAACTCAAAGAATAAAAGTTGTATATATCCCTCTTTTCTTTCCGGAACATCTTGAATCATCCAAATCGGAGTTCATATGAAGAAGTTATAGCCATTTTCCCAATAGATGTCAAAGTAGAAAATTACTTCATACCGCATTTTCCCTTGCTAGTGTATTCCGGCAACATTTATTTCCAAGAAGTAGCTCAGCCTATTTGAAGCGTTGCAACACTCGTTTTAAGCCAAATCAAGGTGCTGCAGCGCCTGACACAGATTTTTGGTAGATTTCAGCTGTTAAATGCACAACTTAATGACCCAATGAACCTATCTTTCATTCTAACTTGCAACCTTGGGGGAGAAAAGAGAGAGGAGGCAGAAGATCTTGGAGAAGGAAGGCCATGGCCTTGTGCCATGGTTGTTCAACAAGATTGGAAGTTCTTCAATGGTGGGCTTCATCTATAAACCAAGGGAAAGCCATTCCTTTTCTTTCTTCTTCCTCTAGCGGCTAGAACTCAAGCTTAGGGATCTAGTGCACAAACACTTGTAAAACCAATGGAGGCAAGGAATTGAATTAAGTTTCTAACTTTTCTTTGATACTTGTATTATCCATAGGTGATTACCTAATTTTTGGAATAGTTTGATTTATTTGTTATGAATTAAACTTCTAATTTACTTTCCTTTTGATTGGTGCATACAAATTGGTTCTTTATATTTCCTGCTTAATGTTTAATTGCTAAGGATTTGGTAATTAGTTTGGTAATCTATTTGAATTTAGAAAATGAATTGTGGATTTACACCAAATATATAAGGGCGTGTGATTATGTTATGCATAATTTGTGTTTTGTCAATTCATAGTGGCCGCCAGGATCATAAGGAGGGTTAAGAGATTTGAACAAAGTGATGCACGCCAAGTGTTTGACAAAATGCTTGTGACTGGATATTGTGTTCTTACCTCTTTATCTATCTATCTATGTTTTGTATTTCTATTATTTAGATTAATTGTAATCATAATTTATCATTTTAATCAATTGTTTAAATAAGACTGAGGCGATATAAAGTCGGTACTTGGTAACAATTAGTGATAATTCCTTGTGGGTTTAACAACTCTCTTATCATTATATTACTTGTTGACTGCGTATACTTGCGCGTGTTTATTGGTTGCAAAATCGACCAACAATTTCCCTAAGAAGATAACTTGAGGGTTAAGTGGAGGAAGAGGAACTAACGGTGGTAGCACTTTGACTATCATTGGACCAATACGGACGAGCCGACCCATCGCCAGAACATTCAACATGATCGTGCAGGATGTTGTACAGTCAATGGATATGGTGTTAGGTATAATTTCGGTCAATAGTATTAATGCTTATGTATTATTTGATTCGGGTACTACTTGTTTGATTTATATCCGATGACTTTCCTAAGAATTTGAATTTTCCTAAGGAGGAGTTAGTTTATCCTTTGAACATAGAGATTGCGAATAGGGAGGTAATTCCTGTTAGGTTTGTACACAAGAACTGTAAGTTGGTTATTAAGAGTCACGAGTTGATGGTAGATTTAATTCTGATAAAACTTAGGGAATTTGATGTTAAACTGGAAATGGATTGGTTGTTCAACCAGGCGCGATAATTAATTGCCAGAGGAAATCTATAAACCTTATGACTCCGTCGGAGGTAGTGTTTTATGGTAGCAAGTCACCTAGACAAGTGAGTTTTCTGACGATTATGCAAGCCAAGAAGTTATTGAGACAAGGTTGTGTAGGGTACTTATCCTATATAGTTGATACTCGGAAGGAGAGTCCAAAGTTGGAAGAGATATCAGTAGTTAAGGAATTTGTGGATGTGTTTTCGAGTGATTTTCTAGGACTTCTGCCGGATAGAGAAGTCGAGTTCGTGATTGACTTAGCGCCGGGGACTGCTGTAATATAAAAGGCCCATTACAGAAAGGATCTGGTAGAGATGAAGGAGTTAGTGGTTCAACTATAAGAATTATTGGACAAGAAGTATATTCAGTCGAGCGTATCATCATGGGGAGCTGTTGGGTGTAATCTAATTAAGCACAACACACAAGTATACGTGATCAACAAGTAATATAATGAAAAGTTAAGTATTGCTCCCACTGAGACAAGAATTAATTTTAATCTAACAATTACCAGCTTTGTATAATCTCAATTTTATTAAACTAATCGAATTAATGATTTAAAATAATGAAAAACTAAGAAATAAAAATCAAAACAAGTCAACTCAACTAACTACCACAATTTTAATCAGATAATAGAGAATTAAGCCTAGAACTTCACTTTATGCTTCACTTAGATTATCACAATTCTTTTTAATCCAATTAACTATTCTAGTTCATTAATGAAGAACACAAAATGGGAATTAGCCATCTCTTAAATCCACAATTGATATAATTAAGCCAAACATCCTAATTAACTAATTCACTATATCTCTATATGAATTACAATTAACGAAGGTTTAAATTCCAAGTTCTTACATTATTACATGCGATGTTAGGTATATCTCTATCCTAAATATATATCTAGAATTCCATCAAAATGCAGAAATCATAAACACGTGCTATTATGACTAAGTTTAGATTCATATCTCATCTCTCGAATCCTTACAAATCCACATAAAATTGCTGATCAAGCAATTCATAAGATACGAAATCATAATAGATGAACTGAAAAGATAGCTTTATTTAACTGAAAACAAAGCATGATAATCATCGTTCCACTTAAAGATCCATTGCAAGTTTAATAAGATAATTAGTTCATAAATAATAAATTAAAAACTAAATAGATTAAAGAATACATCATCCCAATTATAGAAACTGAAATAAAGAATAAGAATAGTATTAAACCACCCTTCTCTGCACTCAATTCTGCAATCTTCGTGATCCTTGCTTCTTCACTCTACTCCTCCACGATCTTCTACAATAAGGGTTTCCAAGTTGAAATTGATGATTGTATTATTCAATGTCTGAATTGAGTAGCTTTAGTCTCTGTAAAAGATGATAGAAACGTCCACAATCCAGTCCCAATTAAAGTCAAATTCATTTAGTCCATGCCACAGCAGTATTAGAATTGCATCCAAACTCCCCCTGCCCCGGCGAGGTATTATGTCTTGAGAATGCCCCGCCCCGGCGGGGTGTTAAGATGCTATCTGCCACATGTACCCCTGCTTTGGCGGGGTATTTTCTTTGTTAAATGCCCGCCCCGGTGTTGGGTAAAATCTAATTACGCACTACACGCAAGTATACGTAGTCAACAAGTAATATGGTGTAAGTAGAGTATCGTTCCCACAGAGAATTAGTTAAAAAGAATTACCAAGTACTAACCTATAACCAATTTAATCTTATTTAAACAAATTATTTGATATTTTAATTTAAAATAATTAATTAAACTATTACTACCTATCCCTAGAATGAAACAAGATAATGAAGACTCGAGATTACAATTTCACTTATTGTTTCATTTAAGTCAACACACTTCCTATTAAGCCAAGTTATTTATACTGGATTATTAATCAACAACACGAAAGTAAAATATGGTCATCTATCAATGCACCATACTCATATCAAATCAAATCCACAGATGATAGAATCAAATTGAACACCCTAATTAATTAATACACTATATCTCTATGTGAATTACAATTAAAAAGGGCTTAAGTGCAAGTTCTTATTAGACTACATGCAATGCCTCAGTATATCTCTATCCTAAGCAAAAATCATGAATTTCAACTCTATGTAGAACGCATAAATACATGCTATTATGATTAGATCTAAACCCATAATCCGTCTCTCGAGTTAATGTAGATTATCACAGTAATTGTTAGCTAGGCAATTAAGAAATTAAGGGCAAACCATAATAGACAATCCAAATATAGCCAAATAGTCTAACAAGGAAGCATATTAAAGTAAATTACACAATAAGATCCATAGTAATTTCAAAACAGAGTTTAATTCATAATTGAACTAGAATCCATCATCCACAATTGATTAAGCATTAAAAAGATACAAATAGATAAGAAAAGAATTTAGAATTGAGATAAACAAATATGTATTCACTTGCTTCTAATCTGATTCTTCAAAGATAATCAATAGCTTCAATATTTAGTTCTTCGTTAATCTAGGGTTCCTACTCTAAAAGAAAAAGTAAAGATGAATGTAACATAAATCTATCCCAAGAGGGATTTAATGGAATCCTAGAAAAAATAGCCTCCCAATCTAAGTTAAAATCAAGTACTTATAGTCATAATGGAAATCCTAGCAAGTTAGACAACTAATAATCCTATTCTAGCTCAAATTGGATATCATAACACCCAAATTAACTCTCTGCTTGCAGACCAGCACACCCAGCGCTGCTCCTAGGCCAATTTGGGCATGCCCCGCGCTACTATAGCATAAAATCTGCTTGCCCGGCGCCCCGTTTCTAGCGCGCCCCACTCCGCTCTATTTTCTAATGCGACGTCCTTTGGTAAAACATGCATAACTTTTGATCTGCTAGGAGTTATGGGGCTGTCCACCTATCAAAATGAAGATATCGACAAGATATACAACTTTCATTCTTTGAGAATTGACAGATTCGGGGCGAATCCAGATCGAAAATGGGCTTGAAGTAGATGCTATGTAAATTGCAAGCATGTCAACTTTGACCTTTAATCTTTGTTGATAAAAGGAGATAACTCTCACATTCAAGCTCCAATTGGGATGATTCCAGATGTTCCAAAAAGCTAAGTAGATCTACAATGAAATCCAAGTTCCAAATAAAGAACATGCATCCAACTTGGTGTTAAAAGCCCTGCATTATTCCCTTCTTGCATTTGCTTGCATATTTTAGTCCAAAAGATGTCCAAATTGCTTTTCCTTGCTTCATACCAATGTTGTGTCATAGCCTGCAAAATAACATAAAATGTATGAAATGCACACACAATGCATGAAAAATAACTACGAAACATAGGTTTAAAAAACTAATTCAAATAATAGATACCAGATAAGTAGGTATAAAACCTACTTATCACCCGACATGGTACTAAACTGTAGTTTACTGTTTTCCTTACTTTTCATGGCAAATCCCGCCACATTGCCACCATAATATCTTAGCTAACACTTACTGAAACCTACAAATAAAATAAGCACGAACACATAAAACTATATTAAAACAGATAGATTAAACGCTGTTTAAGTCCAAATAAGACCTCAATTCGTAGGCATGAAACCCACTCATCAGGAGCGCTGGTATTGTTCATCAAGAAGAAGGATGGATTAATGCAGCTTTGCATTGATGATAGGAAATTGAATAAAGACACAATCAAGAATAAATATCCTCTTCCCATGATCGATGACTTATTCAATCAGTTGAAGGGAGCTAGGTATTTCTCAAAGATAGATTTGAGAAACGGTTATCATCAATTGAAGGTGAGGAAGGAGGATGTACTAAAGACGACATTCAGAACTCGATATGGATATTACGAGTTCTTGGTGAAGTTATTTGGTCTAAAGAATGCACCTACGACATTTATGGACCTAACGAATAGGGTGTTTAAGTCATTTTAGACAAGTTTGTGATGGTGTTCATCGACGATATTTTGGTATATTCCAAAATCAAGGAGGAGCACACTGAAAATTTGAGACTGATGTTGGAATCGCTACGACGAGAGAAGTTATAACGATCGAGAATTTTGTAATTAATTTTAAATATTTATTAAATTAAATAAGTATTTTAATTTATTTATTTATTAAGATAAATAAATAATTTATGAAATTGTGGTATAATAATTTAGTTAAGTGTGTATGTTAACTAAATTAAAATAATGGTAATTTTATTATTTGAGGATTTAATTTAATAAAATAATTAAATTAAATGTATCGTTTAATATTTAAGGTAATAATTAAAATAAAAAAAATGATGTTCTAGTTTAATTTAATAATTAAATTAGATATGTAATGATTTATTATGTATAAAGTATAATTATAATAAAATTATAATTATTCTAATTATTAATGTAAGTTATTTAAATTAACTAAATTAAAGTGTGACACATGGAATCATATAATATAAAAAATATTAAAATAAATTAGAAAACTAAATTTAGTATAGCCAAATAAGGCCTTGTGGCCTTTGGCTTATTTTAACTGACGCAACCTGTTGGGTTTGTTACCTGACGTACGTGGGGGAGAAGGAGCTAGTTATATTACACGTTTTATACCCTAAGCTAAGAGAGAAAACAGAGTGTGAGAGAAACACAATGGTTTTGGGAGAGATTTTTCTGAGATTGTTAAGAGGAAGGAGCATGTCACCTATTTTGCTAACATACAATCAAGGATTTAAGGTATACATTACTCTTAATTTCCATGTTTTGGGGTTTCAGTGATTATTCTTTGTGAATTGGATGTTGCGTTGGATTGTTGTATACATGTGCATATGGTTTGTAGAATCTATTAATTATCACATATAAGTAATATCTGGTTCTCAAATTTGTGAATATTGGGTTTATAGGAAGAAAATTGAATAACAGTGTTATGTTTATGTAAAATTGCTTATATAAGTCAAAAATTTCATGTCTAATACTTGATAGAATCTATAAATTGTTTGTATATTATGTTAATATGTCAAAAAACGAAAACAATATAGTTGGAATGGTGTCAATTGTTTAAGAAACGAAGATTTGGCAATCGAATTTGCTAAAAGTGTTCAAATATGAAGAAATTGAAAAAAAAATATGATTTTGATCCTTAAAAGTTAATTATAAATAATGTTATGTTGTTAGAATTATGAATTTCATGTTTATTGATGTTATTACAAAGTTTTAGTTGTTAGGTATAGTGAATTTCTGTGGAAATTGGGAAAATTTTGAGTGTGTTGTGTAACAGAGTCAAGAATCATAGATTTCGTCTATGTACAACGCAATTTGCACTAGTATTATTGCTAGCGGCTTAGAAATTCATATGCAATTGCCACGGGATGGCCTTCTTAGATTCTCAAGACCAAATAAGATTCTGTTGTAATACCCTGAGAATTTCAAATAGTATTATTAAATAAATATGTTAATGGAAATAAGTATTTATTTGAATATGAATATTTTCGTGTTAAGAAATGAGATAACTCAATTATATTAAATAATTAAATAATTGAGAATATGTGGAGTTTGTGGTAAAGTCGTTGAAAGCCTTGTGTGGCATAGTGATGGGAAATACTAAGAGTAATGTTAATCGGCGAAGAAATTATAAGATGAGCAATTAAGTAATATTAATTGTAAATTATTGTTGTAGTATATTGTTAGTTGATAATTGATGTATGGTATAATAATTATTTAATAATGAGGATTAATTAATGATTATATTAATTAATTGATGATGGTTGTGGTAGAATATTGAATTTTAGTAATTAACTAATGATGTATGATTACTATTATTTGCAATATATTATAAAGATGAATAATAATTATGGAAACCCATAATATATTAATTAATGGTTGGATTAATTAATATTGGTGTTAATAAGTTAGGAAGTGCATAATTTATTTATTTAACATAAATAAGTAAGCTAGTAATATAATAACATTATATAAACAGTTATGTGCATATGAGCATATACAACCATACTATATGGTGCAATGTGACATTTATGTGGCTATATATATTAAGTCTTATAAAATTATATTGTACGAGCATTGTGACTAAATATATTGGGACTATACGTTATAAATACATTATCTATGTGACAATATGTATGTGGGCATGTATGAAAATAATATACCATGAACTATTAAAGTGTATCAGTGTGATAAAATGTACATGGATTATATGTATATTATATTTCCATATTTCATCTACTACCTTGAAATCTTAATTATTAAAGTATGACATTAAATTATAATATATGGTTGAGATGTGTATTAAAAAAAATAACATAAGAGTGAGAATGTGTAGGAGTATACAAGAATGCTGAGTTTTCCCTTTTGTCCCAAATTGAGTGTCCCATTTACTCTAAGACCTCATTCATATGTATTTCAAAAAGGCTAGCCTATGTTCTTCCTTTACTTCCAAAGCTTACTAGCTAATGATCATGGGGGGAGTGGCATTCATGATGCAAATCAACCACCAATTACCTACTCCTTGATAACCCTCATGCAATTTTTCCATCCTTTGCATTGAGTTCTTGGATAATGGCTTGGCATAGTAAAGAGATTTTCTATAAATTGAACACTTCCCTTCATTCTTTATGTGTCTTGAATTGTCTGTTAAGTGTGAATTGAGGGTGTGAGTTGCTGAGCTTTGTAGAGGTATAATCAGAGTAGTGAGAGAGTTCAATTTAAACATCAAGGAGGTATAATCCCTAATTTTGTTCTTAGTTGGAGTTTTGTCTAAATTCTTGCAATTGTATGAAATCTCTATTATTTGATGTAGAATAGCATGCTATTGTGTTATTTGAGTTGGTCCACATGTGTTAGAACATGGTAGCTGGTCTGGTTGCAGGTGTAGCATCTCATGTGTTAAGGTTCTGCTTCTGCAGAGCCATTTTTTTTCGGTTGTTTCAAAGTGGCCGCCGCCACTTTATAAGCTTATACCAGCTGCACAAGACGTGTTGTTTTTCTTAGATACTGATTTGAAGTTTCTGATTTGTTCTGAGCATGCTATAATAGTTAGGTTAAGCATATAAATAACCTTAGCATGTGGTTAGATATTGTTTTGAGCATAATGCGTTGTCTTAGCTTGATTTAAGTTAAGTTTTCAAGAAAACATCAAGATTTGAAAAAACTAGAAATCATGGACTTTAAGAAATGCACATTCTGATCTTGCAAGCATGTTAGTATGGTTTGGAAATATGTGTCAGACATACTAACATAAGTACACAGATTTCATATTGAAGCATGAGCATGTTAGACTTATTAGTAAGTTTTACTTAATGAAAATATGAACTTTGAACGTGAATGTTTATATACTACCTTGAGGGTTGAAATCTGATAATTATGAACATATCGGATAATACTCTTAGACTCACTCATGTATCATATATATATATATATATATATATATCATCATGCTTAGGTATCGTAATTCAAGGAAATCATAAATGAAGCATATTTCAAATATAAACTTGGATAAACTATGTACATTGAGTTAAGATTGTGAGCATGCTTATGTAGTTTAATTTGTGCATATAAGATATCACGATTAGGTGTGTTATGCATATAGATATGATTAATATGAATGCCTAGTGAGCCTATGCATAGTAAAACTAGTTAAATGTGGCTTAGAGCAAGCATGGATGAACTAGAACGTCATAACTTGTAATAGATGACTAATCTAATGCAAACATGAGTTGTTGACTTGTGGTCATATAGTTTTTGTTCAACGATTAAACATAAGAAAATTATGAATTTAGCCTTTAAAGCCTTGAGTAAATGAGAATAGATGGTGACCTATGATAATGTTATGATATGAGGTCAAACTTGATTATCCACCTACTAACATGCGTGTATTGCATGATCATTTATGAACGTACCAGCCGAGTATGCACGGACCTCCTGCAAGAGTAGCCAACTCTGGTTTGAACTGAGAGCCGCGCGTCTCCTTAGTACAAACTAGGCGCGGCCGCGCCAGTCTGCAGTAGGATCAATTTTCTACTATTAATTTGTAGGAGTTGCATACTTGTATTCTTACTCTAGCATATATTATGTGACCAGTACATGTCCAATGTGTTAAGAAGCAGGCTAAATTATATGAGTGAATGTTTAATGATGTGATTATACACTTTCAAGTGATAAGTCCAAAAAGTATTTGCCAACTATAAAGCAACGATTAAAGACTATGTTATTTGATTTTCATGTTTACTTACAAACTAATTTTGTGTTATAAGTAAGTAAGGCATGAAATGAAGTATGTGAAGAGTATACAACTAAGTTAGATGTTTAAGTATGCATTTAACTTATATATCAAGTATGAGCACATTTAACTAATTTGCATCCTATACTTATAATACACTATAAATAGGATTCGTAGGTATTGATTTCCTAACGAGGATAATCTACACTAGAGGCAAGTATCCGAACCTTACTCTTATTGTGTAAGTATAATTGCATTCATTGTTCAACGAATACCGTAAGCTTATCTCTTGAATACAAGTTATATTACTTTCTCATTCGAAAGAGCTAATATGTTTAAACCCTTGTGAATGTTATTATTTATGTTAAACTTAGTATTGATCTTGAATATTGTGAAAGAGTCGATGCCATTTGATTCGGCTAAACTATATGCATGTTTATAAAAGCTGTCCAAACTAATTGATTGGTGCGAAAACCTTAAAAAGTTAGCTGGACAACCCTTTTGGTAAGGGGAGTGTATGTTGTTGGAAACCCCAACACATGAATAAATATTATTGTGGTGTTATTCATAACGTAAAGTATTGTAGACTGATCATCTATAGTACTTGATATTTTTGGGCTATCAGTTTAATATTGGTAACCCTAGTGGAAGTTCAATAGTCCTTAGTGACTACTCAATATAAATTGTTATTCAGTTAGATACCTTGATAGTCGTTGAATTCATATACATCTGTCGATTTATATTGAATTATCATTCCTATGCAAGGAATTGTTGATATTTCTTATCCATGATATTATTCTGACACTTTGAACTATCCTAGAAATGATACTTCGATATTTCAAACCTTGTGAAATTATATCCTACACCCTTGTTGTATATTACTTGCTGGGCAATTTGTGCTCATCTTTGCTTATTTAAAACCTTTCAATTAAGGAGGAGCAGGGTGTTGTCTCTGGAACAGACAAGGGTAAGGGCAAGGCTACCGACTAACTTGTCCCTTTATGTTTAAAATCTATTATGTTGTACTAAGACTATGTTTAAGCTTAAGTATGGTTATGTAACTTGGGGGAATAATTATAATAAATCATTTAATATTATTCTATATTAGATTTTCCGTTGTGAATGTGTTATTTTAGCTATTATGGTTTTACCATGAGAACGTGATGAACCGAATTCGAGTGACCAAGTGGAGGTCCGAATTTGGGGGCGTCACAAGTTGGTATCAAAGCCGTAGTTATAAACTTTAGGAGCAAGTGTCCTTAGATTATAACTCGGGAGAACGTAGAAGTTAGGAAGGAGATAAAACTCATGTAGAGTTTTCCTTGAGAGACTTGGTGTTTTATGAAATATAACTTCATTCTATACAATGAACTTATGTTTGTTTAATATTCTAATGGAGTTGTTGTTTATGTTATCTTATGTTGGTGGTTATAGGATGACTGACATGGGAGGACCTAGCCGAGTAGTTGAGGAGGAGCCGCGTGATATCCACATCGTATTTGAGACACCCTTGATAGCAGAACCTATTTCAGTAGTAGCCCCTTTTGATGATGACGATGAGGAAGAGGTGGAGTCTGACCCTAAAGAGGAGCCTTTGGAGGAGGAGCCCGAGCCTGTGGAGGACTCAGACGAGGCTACTTTTGAAGATCAGATGTTAGGAGAGTATGAGGAGCAGATATTAGAGTTGGGATGTAGAGTGGAGGAGATAGAGGCAGAGGCTAGGGAGAGGGAGTTTGCGTTCCAAAAGTTGAGGGACAAGGACCATCAAAGGCAACTAATGATGCAAGAGATGGAGGTGGAGATTGCTCACCGTAAGGAAGTAGGGATCTATATGGGAGCTTTATTTCACCGAGCGGTGGCGAGGAATGTTGAGGTGGCAGGAAAGCTGGAGGAATTAGAGCAAAAGGTGTTAAGTGAGAGGGCGGAGAAGGAGGCTCTCCGAACTAAGTTAGAAATGGAGGTGATGGATATGATTCACTTCGAGGAGAAGTGGGAAGAAGCCAATGATAGGGCAGATGACCTAGAGGATGAGGTGCGGTGCAAGAGGAGGAAGATGAACAAGATGGGCTATGCTCTGCATGGCCATGGAGAGATTGATCGATGGGGTACATCATTACCCAGCTGAGCAAAGAAAGACGTGGCATACCATAAGCTGAGACATGGTGGTGCACATCACATAGAAGGAATATCAGAGCGATATTGAGCGTGGGATGTTAGATTGAGTCTAGAGGGAAGAGCTTATTAGTGTGGTATTTTTATTTATGTGTTATTAATATATTGTTGTAATCTCAATCCTTTGTGTAAGATGTGAGATAGTGGTAAACCCCCAAATTTTTTAAAAGTGTTAAAGGGGTAGTAAGTTGGTATGTCCCCGTCCTTTGTGATATTAGGGGATATGTGTTATAATTTATAGCAGTATGCTAGAAAAGAACATGAAATATAACCCTTTGGCATATGAATATAAATGATCCTATTTCAGAAACGTGTTATAAACTTATAGTTCTTTTCTATTGAGAAATGTCTAAGTATTATAACTAGATAATAAAATGAAAATTTTGTGATGTAGAAAATGCCACCCAGATGTAGAATAATTATCCCAGAAGAGTCAGTTAATGATGAGAGAGGTCCTATAGATCCGATACAGTGACTGGTAGATTTATTGGGAGAAGCTCTAAGGGGAAGAAATGAACCCGTACCACCCGTTCCCCAAGCTGTCCCAGTAATGACCTTCAAAGATTTTAAGAGTATAGGAACCCCAGAGTTCGCGGGAACCACTGACCCGATAATTACGCAAACCTGGATCAAAGAGATCGAGAAGGCCTTCACTATAGCTCGCATGGCTGAAGACCAGAAGACAGTATTTGCCACATACATGATGAGGGGCGAAGCAAACTATTGGTGGGAAACTAATCAGCAGAGAGCGGGGGAAGGAACGATATCATGGGAGAGGTTTACTACGTTGTTCTTCGAGAACTATTTCCCGAAAAGTATGAAGAGTAGGATGGAGGTAAAATTCCTAGAGTTAAAACAAGGTGATATGACGGTGGCGCAGTACGCATCTAAGTTCAATGAACTAACGTGGTTTGTCGAACACCAAGTTGTGGATGAGGAGAGGAAGGCGAGACGTTTTGAGCAAGGGTTAAAATTGTGGTTGTACAATAAGGTATCAGTCTTCCAGAATGATTCCTTTATGACATTATTGGAGAAGGAAATCATTGCGGAAGGTGGCAGTGAGGCCTTAAGTCTATATCATAAGGAGAAGAAGAACAAGAACGATGGTAGTGAACATCGTGGAGGGAGCAGCAACGGAGGAAGTAACTCCAGGAAAAGGAAATGGGAAAACAATAACAACAACAGAAATAATAACCAAGGTGGGAGTCACCAGGGAAACTTCAAGAAGAGGACCGAAGCTTGCAACAAATGTGGAAGAAGCCATCAGGGAGAATGCTGGAAGAGGAAAAGCACTTGCTATAATTGCGGCCAAGAGGAGCACATATCGCCAAATTGCCCAAAGTCGAAGAAGATCAGAGGATATTTTTATTGTGGATCAACAGAGCACCAGATAAAGGAATGCCCGAAGAAAGGAAGCGGTGGAGCTGGCGGAAGCCAAGGAAGAGGAAGTAAGTTGATGATTGGTGGACCTACGCAACCCAATCGATCGACCG
Organism: Panax ginseng; assembly: GCA_020205605.1. Classification (NCBI taxonomy): domain Eukaryota; kingdom Viridiplantae; phylum Streptophyta; class Magnoliopsida; order Apiales; family Araliaceae; genus Panax; species Panax ginseng. The sequence continues at coordinate 90,511,674 of CM035133.1, read as the reverse complement.
CTCGAACCTTTAACATGAACGTCCAAGACGCCGTAGCTGCAAAGGACGTGGTGTCAGCTATAATCCCAATCACTAATATAAAAGCTTATATATTATTTGATTCGGGTGTCACCTATTCGTTTATATCTGAAGAATTTGCTAGTAAACTTAGTACACCCTGAGAACGTTTAGAAGATCCTTTGAACATAGAAGTTGCGAATAAGCAAATAATCCCTGTAGAATACGTCTATCGAAATTGTCGCGCAAACATTAGAGAACATGAACTGAGCATAGACTTGATCCTATTAGATTAGGAGAATTCGACGTAATATTGGGGATGGATTGGTTATATAACCATGCAGCAGTAATTGACTATCAGAACAAATGTGTGAACCTTCAGACTCTGGGTAAGTCTAAGGTAGTGTTTTATGGTAGCTCATCGCTTAAGCAATCATGTTGCGTTACGATGATGTAGGCCAAGAAATTGTTAAAGAAAGGATGCGTAGGTTATTTAGCTTACGTTGTGGATACTCGGAAAAAGGGAGTAGAGATTAATGATATACCCATAGTGAGTGAATTTCAGGATATGTTTCCGGATGATCTACCTAGCCTCCCGCCAGACAGTGAAATCAAATTCATAATAGATTTAGTACCGGGAACGGAACCGATTTCAAAAGCTCCATATCGTATGGCGCCTGTAGAAATGAAGGAATTCATGATACAACTTCAAGAGTTATTAGATAAAGGTTACATTAGACCGAGTGTGTCTCCTTGGGGAGCACCAGTGTTATTCATTAAGAAGAAGGACGGATCGATGAGGCTCTGTATCGATTATCGAGAATTGAATAGAGTAACGATCAAGAACAGATATCCATTACCAAGGATAGATGACTTATTTCATAAATTGAAGAGAACGAAGTGTTTCTCGAAGATCGACCTGCGGACGGGATATCACCAACTGAAAGTGCGGGATGAGGACATACCAAAGACTCCGTTTAGAAACCGTTATGGACATTACGAGTTTTTGGTAATGTCATTCGGTTTAACTAATGCTCCGACAGCATTCATGGACTTGATGAATCGAGTTTTCAAGCAATATTTGGATAAATTCGTAGTAGTTTTCATCAACGATATTTTAATATACTCGAAGACGAAGGAAGAACACGTCGAACATCTGAAGATTATTTTGGAGGCACTACGAAAGGATAAGATGAAGTGCGAATTTTGGATGAAGAAGGTTCAATTCTTAGGCCACGTGGTGGATGAGAATGGAATCTCAGTAGACCCCGAAAAGGTCGAAGCGGTAAGTAATTGGGAACAACCAAGAACTCCAATGGAGGTGAGAAGTTTCTTAGGGTTAGCTGGGTACTATCGAAGATTCAACCAAGATTTTTCTAAGATAGCAACCCCGTTGACTAATTTAACAAAGAAGATGACAAAATTTGTATGGACCAATAAATTCGAAGAGAGTTTTCAAGAGTTGAAGAAGAGATTAAGCGAGGTGCTTGTATTATCATTACTAGATGATACGGGAGGATTTGTGTTATACAGTGATGAGTCGCATAGAGGACTTGGTTGTGTGCTTATGCATAACGACAAGGTCATTGCGTATGCATCACGACAATTAAAGGATTATGAAAAATGATACCCTACTCATGACCTAGAGTTAGCGGCCATAGTTTTTGCGTTAAAGATATGGAGACATTATTTGTACGGAGAGAAATGTGAGATATACACGGACCACAAAATTCTGAAATATATCTTCACACAGAAGGAGTTGAATATGCGTCAGAGGAGGTGGTTAGAATTAATCAAATATTATGACTGTGAAATTCTTTATCACCCGAGGAAGGAAAACGTAGTTGCTGACGCTCTGACCAGGAAAGGAAGGGAGAAATTGTTTCGACTGACAACTCAGGAGAAGTTAATAAGAGATATGGAGAAATTGGAAATAGAAGTGAAGGGACCCGAGAGGTCTGCATAAAAGTTATTTGTAATAGAAGCTTGTCCGACATTGTTGGATAGAGTAAAGGAAGCCAAGGAAAGAGATGGAGAATATGAGAAAATCAGAAGAAGGATCATGGAAAAAGAGGAAGAAAAATTTCGAATAGATAAAGATGGTATCTTCAGATTCGAAGGGAGAGTATGGGTATCGGCAGTGGCCGAGTTAAGAGAGGAGATTTTGTATGAGGCTCATAATACGATGTATTTCATTCATCCGGGAGGCACGAAGATGTATCGGGACTTGAAGCAACATTTTTGGTGGCCAAATCTTAAATGGGAAATTGTAGAGTACATTAGTAGATGTCTTACGTGTCAACGTGTAAAAGCAGAGCATCAGCGACCGAGTGGGTTACTACAACGGTTGGAAATACCAGAGTGGAAATGTGAGCATATTACGAGCATCAGCATCAGCCACATAGAAAGGTTTGGATGCCATTTGGGTCATCGTGGATCGACTTACGAAGACTGCACATTTTCTACCTATCAAGATCCGCTACAGTTTAAATCAATTAGCGAGTCTGTACGTAAAGTAAATCATTTCATAACATGGAGTGCCGGTGTCGATTGTTTCTGACTGAGACTCGTGTTTCACGTTAAAATTCTGGAAAAGCTTGCAAGAGAGGATAGGAACACAGTTAAGATTGAGTACTTCTTATCATCCTCAGACGGACGGACAAAGTGAATGAACAATACAAACGCTAGAGGACATGCTTAAGACTTGCGTGATGGACTTCAAGGGAAATTGGGATGACCACTTACCCTTAGTCGAATTTGCGTATAATAATAGTTACCATGGGAGTATCGGCATGCCACCGTATGAAGCTCTTTAAAGAAGGAAGTACAGAACGCCTTTATGTTGGGACAAAGTCAGAGAACGAAGAATACTCGGACCAGAGTTAGTACAACAAACCACAGACGTGGTAAAAGTTATAAGGGCTAAACTTGTAGCAACTCAAGATCGCCAGAAAAAGAACGCAGATTTGCATCGGCAAGACCGAGATTTTGAAGTCGGCAGTTTTGTATTCTTGAAAGTATCTCCATGGAAGGGAAAAATCCGTTTCTGCAAGAAAGGAAAACTGAGTCCAAGATTCATAAGACCGTTCGAGATACTAAAGAGAATGGGCGAAGTAGCGTACAAAGTTGCTCTACCACCTGAATTGGAGCACATCCATAACGTGTTTCACATATCTGTGTTGCGCCCGTACAAGCCTGACTACAAGCACATGATTTCGTATGAACCCATCCAAGTGGAGAAGAACTTAGCGTATGATGAAATTCATGTCCAAGTTCTAGACAGGAAAGAGCAAACTTTAAGAAGCAAAGTCATTTCTTTTGTAAAAGTGCTTTGGCGTAACCACGATGTCAAAGAGGCAACGTGGGAGTTAGAAGATAGGATGATGCAGGATTATCCCCATCTGTTTGTGTAACCTTATAGCAATTCTGGATGAAATTTTTATAAGGGGGGGGAGGATGTAATACCCAAGAATTTCTGCGTATTATTAAATAAATATGTTAATGGAAATAAGTATTTATTTGAATATGAACAGTTTCATGTTAAGAAATGAGATAACTCAATTATATTAAATAATTGAATAATTGAGAATATGTGGAGTTTGTGGTAAACTCGTTGAAAGCCTTGTATGGCATAGTGATGGGAAATACTAATAGTAATGTTAATCGGCGAAGAAATTATAAGATGAGCAATTAAGTAATATTAATTGTTAATTGTTATTGTAGTATACTATTAGTTGATAATTGATGTATGGTATATTAATTATTTAATAATGAGGATTAATTAATGATTATATTAATTACTTGATGATGGTTGTGGTAGAATATTGAATTTTTAGTAATTAACTAATAATGTGTGATTACTATTATTTGCAATATATTATAAAGATGAATAATGATTATGGAAACACATAAATATATTAATTAATGGTTGGATTAATTAATAGTGGTGTTAATTATGTAAGGAAGTGCATAATTTATTTATTTAACATAAATAAGTAAGTTAGTAATATAATAACATTATATAAACAGTTATGTGCATATGAGCATATATAACCATACTATATGGTGCAGTGTGACATTTATGTGGCTATATATATATATTAAGTCTATAGGCCAAAGTTCCTACTCGATCAAGGATTACAAATGGGCCAATGAATCGAGGATTGAGCTTTTCTCACTTTCCAAATCTCGTAACTCCTTTCCATGGAGCAACACATAAGAACACAGGATCTCCAATATTTAATTCCACGTCTTTTCGATGAAGATTAGCATAACTCTTTTGTAGATCTTGTGAGGTTTTTATACGTTGTTGGATCGTTTGATTCTTTTTCGTTGTCATACGTACCAACTCCGGTACCAACAACGTTGCTTCACCTACCTCATCCCAGCATACTGGAGAACGACACTTTCTTCCATACAACTCCTCAAATGGAGCCATGCCTATACTTGCTTAATAACTGTTGTTGTAGGAAAACTCCACCAATTGTAAGAACTTGTCCCAACTTCCTTTAAAGTCAAGGACACAGAGTCTTAATAAATCCTTAATAGTTTGAATAGTCCTCTCTGATTGTTCGTCCGTTTGAGGATGATACGCCGAACTAAATCGTAAATTCGTGCCCATAGCTTTTTGCAAACTAACCCAAAATCTTGGGAAGACCAGTAACAAAATCCATGGTAATGTGCTCCCACTTCCATTCTGGAATTTCAAGTAGTTACAATGGACATTTTGGCACTTGATGCTCCGCCTTGACTCATTGACAAGTTAGACACCTTGAGATAAACCCCGCTATCTCTCTCTTCGTATTTCTCCACCAAAATGTATGTCAAAGATCACGATACATTTTGGCACTCCCATGATGGATTGCAAACGGTGTGTTGTGCGCCTCCATCATAATTTTATACTTCAAGTCAGAATTGTTAGGAACACAAAGTCTGGAGTTGACTCAAAGTATTCCTTCTTCATTGATTCTTGCTTTCGGAATTGCACATTCTTGTACTTTCTTCTTCATACGCATTAGCTCCAGGTCTGTAGCTTGAGCAGTTTTAACTTTATCAATTATAGTCGGTTCTACGCGTATATTCGCCATCATCACATGGGTCCCTAGAGTCTTTAACTCTATATCTCCATCCTTTGTAAGTCTTACTAAATGGGCCTTTGCTTTGACAATATCGCACTTGTACTCACATATGATCTTCTACTCAATGCATCAGCTACTATGTTCGCTTTTCTAGGATGGTATTATATGGTATGCTCATAATCTTTCAACAGCTCAAGCCATCGTATTTTCCACATGTTGAGTTCCTTTTGAGTGGAGAAATATTTGAGGCTTTTATGATCCGTATAAATCTCCACCTTCTCTCCATACAGGTAATGCCTCCAAATCTTAAGCGCAAAAATGACAGCTACCAACTCTAGAATATGAGTAGGATAATTTCTCTCCTATTCTTTGAGTGGTCGTGAGGCATAGGCTATGACTTTCCCATGTTGCATGAGAACACATCCTAAACCTTTGTCTGAAGCATCACTGTAGATGACAAATCCCTCCGAACCAGATGGTATTGTCAGAACAGGTGCTGAAATGAGTCTCCTCTTGAGTTCTTGAAAACTCCTCTCACATTATTCGCTCCAACCGAATTTTGAATCTTTTCGAGTCAGCTGAGTTAATGGAGTAGCGATTCGAGAAAACCCTTCTACGAATCTCTAATAATAACCAGCTAAGCCGAGAAAGCTACGTACTTCGGTCACTGACTTAGGTTGCTCCCAGCTTTGAATTGCTTCAATCTTTGTCGGGTCAACAGATATTCCATGATTTGATATCACGTGCCCAAGGAATGCTACTTCCTCAAGCCAGAACTCGCATTTCTTCAACTTGGCATATAACTTGTTCTCACGTAGCTTTTGGAGTATCAGTCTCAAGTGTTTCTCGTGATCTTCACGGCTTTTGGAGTAAATAAGGATGTCATCAATAAAGACAACCACAAAGTTATCCAAATATTCCTTGAATACTCGGTTCATCATATCCATGAAGGCAGCAGGAGCATTAGTCAATCCAAAAGACATGACTAGGAATTCATAATGCCCGTACCGAGTTCTGAAAGCAGTCTTTGGGATGTCTTCGGTTTTAATCTTTAATTGATGATATTTGGAACGAAGATCGATCTTTGAAAAGAATTTGGCATCTTGCAACTGGTCAAACAGGTCATCAATACGAGGTAACGGGTACCTATTTTTGATTGTGACATGATTCAACTCCCGATAATCAATACAAAGTCGCATACTTCCATCTTTCTTCTTCACGAATAGAACAGGAGCACCCCAAGGAGACGTACTAGGACGAATGAAACTGACGTCTAACAATTCCTGTAGTTGGATTTTTAACTCCTGAAGTTAAATAGGAGCTATTCAATATAGGGCTTTGGAAATGGGTTTTGTACCGGATTCAAAGTCGATACAAAATTCAATTTCACCCTCTAGGGGTAGGCCAGGAAGTTCTTCAGGGAATATGTCAGGAAATTTATTAACAATAGCAATATCATTCAAGACTAACGTATTTTTGTTAAATCTGTTACATGATCTAAGAAAGCTTGACATCCATTTTTCAATAAACATATAGCTTTATGGCTTGAGATGACAGTGATTGACTTTAATGGTTTGGTTACTTGAATTCGCATAATAGGTTGGTTAGAAATATGGAAGCTAACAACCTTACAAAAATTATCAATTTTAGCATGATGAGTAGTCAACCAATTAATTCTTAAAATCACATCGAATGCAAGAATTTTTAAAGATATAAGATCGAAAGGTAAAGTGTGGTTACCGATTTGAATCAAACAAGACTTATAAATAGTAGATGTAATAAAGGTTTCCCCCAACAGAGTTTCAACCGATAAGTCAAAGTTTAATTTCTCCGGAGTCAAATTTAAATGTTAAGCGCAAGTAGGAGAAATAAAAGAATGGGTAGAACCGGTATTAAATAAGGTATAAGATTCGCAGGAGTTTATGATTAGCTTACCCGTGATCACCTTGTTCGGATTCCTTGCTTGTTGGGAGGTTACAAAAAGTGCTCGCCCTTGAACTACCAGCTATGACTTGTCTAGGACGGCCTTTGATGCCTTCATCGTAGCTGAACTTGACTTTGGTGCACGACAAAATCGGGCTAGGTGATCTTCTCTTCCATAATTGTAACATGTTTTGGACCCGTGCATACAGTTTGGACTGATGTGTCCCTCCCCTCTACATTTGTAACATACGACCGGCGGTCGTTCTCCTTCCTTAACAACAGGTGCTGGTGCTGACGTCCTTCCATCATTATTGAATCTCCTCTTCTTGAAATTTCCAATTCTATTTTCTTGGCCATGATTACCACCGGAGTGGTTACCATTTCTGGCATATTGATTCCCTCCACGTTTGTTGCCACCGCTTTGATGACTGCTACCACTGGTATTATCGACTTGCCGGCTGCTCTCTCTTGGTTGGGTTGACTCATTATCGCGCTCCAATAACTGAGCCCAATTTACAACATCTGAATACAAACACAGTTTGTGAGAAATGAGGTATTGATGTATTTCGGGTCTCAAACCTTGTAGAAACATCCGCGTCATTTTCTCCTCATTATCAACCAAATGGGATGCAAACCGGGACAACTCAGCAAACTTAGCCTCGTACTGCGACACAGTTATATTATTTTGCTCCAACTTGATAAAATCCACCTCCTTCATGTGACGAATACTTTCAGGAAAGTACTTGGTCATTGAACAGTTCTTGGAACTTCTCCCAAGACATTTTGAGTGTGGCAGGCTGGGTACGCTTTACTGATTCACACCAGTAATCTGCTTCTCCTCTTAACATGAAGGTGGCAAAGGGAACCTTTTGCTCCTCGGAGCATCCCAAGACATCAAATATCTTGGTGATATGCTTTATCCACGTCTTCGCCTTAAGTGGTATTGGCTCACCCCAAAACTCTGATGGTCCCAGCTTCTTGAATTGTTTAGCGGTGACCATCTGTGAGTTTCCAGTGTGTCCACCTGCATTTTAAATAGGGGCTGCTCTCGCCTGATGTTGCATGAATTGCATGAAGCCTCTGAACATCCCATCATTCATCATTTGATCGGTGTTGTTGTTTACCTAAAAATTATTGTCTTCCTGTTGCACATTATCCTGGATATTGATTGTTGGTGACTCAACGGTCTCATGTGCTTCATTGCTTATCTCGACATTTTCAGATGCCATTTTCAAACACTGCCACAAAACAAGGGTCAATTGACATGCCACATATTATCCCTATACTCTGACCGACCAATTAAATACCAAATAAACTTAGGTAGGTCATACTAGCGAAACTAATTCTGCCTCTCCCTCCTAGTTCTTGTCTCACATCTCAGCCAGGGATCATATCCCTAAGCTTTGATACCAACTGTGACACCCCCAAAATAGGTGTACATCACCCATCTTGGGTCACCAAATACATGGTATAAAATAGAAATACAAACTTAATTATACAACATGAGCTGAGAGTTTTTACACGAATATTGTCTTTTAGACAATATCCAAACTTAAATGGAGTCCTCGTTACATTTATTGGCACACTATTTTATAGAATAGTGAGGATTACTATAACACCATCTCGGGCCATCACTCTGTTCCCCAACTAGTTCCGGCTACATTCTCATTTCCTAAAGAGAACAATGGAAGTAAAAGGGTGAGCTCAACTAGCCCAGTAAGAAATATTATGACTAAGATAATGCAAAATAAGTTATCATTAGACTTCAACAATGTTAAACTGGTAGAATATAATAGACAACAAGTTTAACTGCAGCAGAATAAGCAATCCATTAGAAAAGTCAAGTAGAGCATGATATCTACTATCTTCTATGATTCAACAAGTTTATCATTAACTTTATTGTTGGGACTCAGCTTAATAAATAGATCACATCATCGAATCATCCCTGCACTATAGGCCAAGGATATTCATTAGCATCATGTCCACAAATTATTCTTGTACTACGGGCAAAGAATTATTCGTGTAATCATCAATGGTCATGATCATACCGATTTATCCCTGGTCATAATCCTACCAATCAACAGTCCATCTATGCACGTAAGCCAAAGATGACTTTCATCACAATATAAGCATGAGGATGATGACAATGATATAAGAATTCAATTAAAAGAAAGCAAAGGATAAATTTTTAAAGATTTATAATTTAATTTATCCAGAATTCAATAATGTCCAAATTTTCAACATGATACTACTTTGTGAAGTAGAATTCAAGAATATTATCCATGCATCAAAAAAAATTTGGACAGAAAAGAAATAAATTTTTCGGTGAATAGTACCCTATGAATAGTACTTCAGGAATAGTACCCTGTGAATAGTACCCCGACATGAAAAGTGCCCCGAATACCCGAATGAACAATATTTGAGTGAATAGTAATTGGATGAATAGTAACCCATAAATATTGATATTTAATAAGAAAGTTCATATCAATATTTTAATGAAACGATACTGGATGAAACACAAAACTCAAGGATATTCCACTAATTTCAAGGATTATAGAAGCAATACTAACCATAGTAAGTTTAGTTTTAAGAATATGAAAAGAATTAACATACGAAAACTGCAAATGGATTTTCACTTGTCATACGGTACGTAATTCGCGTAGACAGGTTATTCCAACATACTAAAGGATGAATACGAAAAATAGTATTCCTTATGAATACGAAAGAAATAATACCCCTTACCTTAGTAGAAAGTTGGATACTACATAAGTGATGTAGCAGAATACTCTTCTTCTTACTCCCTATAGTTTCTCTCTCTATAGTGTCTCTTGTGAATCTCAGTGAACTGGTGAGAATGAAAGAAGAATTAAACTTCTATTTATAGGAGAATGGACTAAATAGTAACTAATTCACGAACGGTCCAGATTGATTCACTATTAGAACGGACGATCCATTTTGATTACTATTAAAACCACCACCGACGGTCCAGATTGATTTTCTTTTAAAACCACCACCGACGATCCAGATTGATTTACTTTTAAAACCACCATCAATGGTCCAGATTGATTTACTATTAAAACTGCCATCAATGGTCCAGATTGATTTACTATAAAAACCACCATCAATGGTTCAGATTGATTTACTATTAAAACCAACACCAATGGTCCAGATTAATTTAACTTATTACACTTTAGTACCCCTAAAGTTTTCCACGTTTGCATTATTCCCCTCTAACTTTTGTAATTCACTTATCTTCAATAAACACATTCTTAATACTTCAACAATTATTCATCATTAATTTTATAACTCATAATATTTAACAACCAGATTGTTCCCAGAAAAGAGGGGGCTTTCCGATAAGGATTTCTCCCTATTGGCGCGTAATTAGGTAACAAAACCTCTCCTCGACAAAACTTTCTAGACATTGTCAGTATTGCAAATAATAATATGAATAACTTTGTTGTCTCAATTATTGATTTAATAATATAAAATATTATGCAGATGATAATGTAACAATAATTGAATCAAATAACGTGAGATATTATGCAACAATTAATGTAGCAATAATTGAGTATAACTGAGTGAATTCTCACGTAAGCATCAATAATCAATACCGTGTGCTACTATGCAACCACGCGTATTACTATACTTTTAGCACCGGGTAGTTCAACAGTATAACGGTAAAACTTCCACTATTATTTTTATAAAAAGATATTTCTGTCATTTTCTAACTACTACAATACTTTCGTTGTGGGGTCCACCAATGATTGTGCCGTCGTACAAATATTTCTTATTAAAACGAATAGTCCCCAACCAATCGAATATTCAGTGACACAACGAATATTTTATATCAACTTGCTTACTTTGCAAAATTTTCCAACTATTACCCACAACTATTATATCATATCCACACCATAATATTCAAAAATATATTTCAAAAAAAAATTATTCTTTATTCAAAAATGTTGGGGTCTTACAAATTTGATACTCCAAAACCATATAAAAGCAACTTATATCAGATTTTAAACCGTCTTCAACACAAATATTGTGACGCCCCCAAAATAGGTATACATCACCTATTCTGAGTCGCCAAATACATGGTATAGAATACAAATACAATCTTAAATATGAGTTGTGAGTTTTAATACAAATATTGTCTTCTAGACAGTATTAAAACTCAAAATAAGTCCTCAATACATTTATTAACACACTATTTCATAGAATAGTGAGAACTATTAATGATATCGTTTGGATCGTCACTCCGTTCCCCGACTAGTCCCTGCTATGTTCTCATTTCCTGAAGAGAACAATGAAAGTAAAAGGGTGAGCTCAACTAGCCCAGTAAGAAATATTATGACTAAGATAATGCAGAATAAATTATCATTAGCCTTCAACAATGTTAAACTGATAAAATACAATAGACATCAAGTTTAACTGCAGCGGAACAAGCAACCCATTAAAAGAGTCAAGTAGAGAATAAATCTACTATCTTTTATGATTTAAAAAGGTTTTTCATCACTTTTATCGCCGAGACTCAACTTAATAAATAATCCACATCATCCCTGCACTACGGCCAAGGATATTCATTAGTATCACAACCAAAAATTATCCATGCAGTACGGCCAAGGATATTCGTGTATTCATCAATGGTCACGATCATGCCAACAATTATCCATCAATGCACTACGGGCCAATGAGGAATTTAACCAACTGAGTATAATAAAGAATGGAATAACAAAAGAAATCACCAGGCATGCGATAGACCGCACAGACAAGTTATTCCAACAGAATAATAAATAATGGAACCAGGTCATGCGTAAACGCACAGATAGGATATTCCAACAGAATAATAAATAATGGAAGCAGGTCATGCGTAAATGCACAGACAGGATATTCCAACAAAATAATAAACAACGAAACCAGGGTCATACGTAAAGCGACAAACAGGATGTTCCAATGTAATAATAAATAATGAGAACCGAAGTCATGCGAACGCATGCACGGGGATGTTCAAATGTAATAATAAAGAATGGAATAACATAAGAATTTCACCATGTATGCGGTACTTCGCATAGATAGGTTATTCCAATATAATAATAAAGAATGGAATAACAGAAGTTCTCTTCATGAAGACGAAAGAAAGAAATAATACCCCTTATCGTAAAAGAAGAGTATTCCGACTGGTGGGGCGAGAATATTATTGAAGAAAACATGCACTATGCTCAAAGCTTCTTAAAACTCTAAAGAAATATGCTCAAGATTATAGAAGAATTCTCTGAACTTCTAGTGTGGTTTTCAATTCTAACTAAGCATCCTATTTATAAAAAAATAGAAAGGATACTATGCTGCACTATGCAATAAAATATAATATATTCTATTTATAATCAAATAAAACAAAACTTTATAAAAAGTATTTTATTTTATATAAAAAGATTTTACTATGAAAACACTATGTAGGCACTATGCAAACACTATGCATAATAAAATATAATATTCTGTTTTATATAAAAAGTTTTTCTATTTTATTACATTAATAGTACTAATAAAACAAAATTTATATATAATATATATATATAAAAACTTCCGTGACTTCATAAAAAGACACATCAATATATCTAACAACATTTATCATTATTATTATATTTCGCAATATTAATCGACCAGGTCGTTCCCAGGAAAGAGGGGGCTTTCCAATAAGGATTTCTCCCTATTAGCACGCAATTAGGTGACCAAACCTCTCCTTGACAGAACTTCTAGACATCGTTAATATTGCAGATAATAATATTAATAACTCTATCATCTTAATTATTGATTTAATAATATAAAAAATATCGACAATAATTGAATCAAATAACGTGAGATACTACGCAACAATTATTGAAGCAATAATTGAACAAAACTGAGTGACTTCTCACGTAATCATCAATAATAAATACCGTGTGCTACTATGCAACCACGCGTATTACTGTACTTTTACTACCGAGTAGTTCAACAGTTTTAACTGTAAAACTTCCGTCGTTATTTTCATAAAAATATTTTTGTCGTTTTTTCAATCCGACAATAGTTCCGTTATGGGGTCCACTAATGATTGTGTCGTCGTACGAATATTCCCTATTAAAAACAAATATTCTCCGACCAATCGAATATTATACAAAAACTTGCTTACTTTGCAAAATTTATAAATATTACCCAGAACTTTAACATTATATCAAATTCATTCCATAATATTTAAAACTGATATTTATAGAAAAATCATCTTTATTAAAAAAAAGTTGGAGTCTTACAATCTCCCCTTCTTATGAAATTTCGCCCTCGAAATTAAGGTACATACCTGGTATGTCGAAGAGGTAAGGATACCTTGATTTCATTTTAGATTCTAACTCCCAGGTCATTTCCTCAACATCTTGGCTTCTCCACAAAACTTTGACTTGAGGTATAACCTTGGAGTGTAGAATATGTTCCTTCTTATCCAAGATTTGAACATGAACATCTTCATATGTTAAATCTTCCGCTATTTCATCCGGTTCTAACTCAATAATGTGGGTCAGGTCTTCCACATATTTACGTAACATGGATATATGAAAAACATTATGAACACGAGACATACTTGGTAGTAAAGCGAGTCTATACGCCACAGTTCTTACTCGATCGAGGATTACAAATGGGCCAATGAATTGAGGATTGAGCTTTCCTCTCTTCCCAAATCTCGTAACTCCTTTCCATGGAGAAACACGTAACAATACATGATCTCTAATATCGAATTCCACGTCCTTTCGATGAAGATCAGCATAACTTTTTTGTCGATCTTGTAAGGTTTTTATACGTTGTTATATCGTTTGAATCTTTTCCGTAGTCATACATACCAACTCCAGTCCCAACAACGTTGCTTCACCCACCTCATCCCAGCATACTGGAGAACGACACTTTCTTCCATACAATGCTTTGAATGGCGCCATGCCAATACTTGTTTGGTAGCTGTTATTGTAGGAAAACTCTACTAATGGTAAGAACTTGTCCCAACTTCCCTTGAAGTCAAGGACATAGAGTCTTAATAAATCTTCTAGAGTTTGAATAGTCCTCTCTGATTGTCCGTCCGTCTGAGGATGATATGCCGAACTAAATCGTAAATTCGTGCCCATAAATTTTTGTAAACTAACCCAAAATCGTGAAGTGAATCTTGGGTCTCGATCAAAAACTATGGATACTGGCATACCATGCAATCTTACAACCTCGTTTATGTACATACGAGCAAGACGTTAAAGTGTATAAGTTTCTCGTATTGATAAGAAATGAGTAGACTTGGTCAATCTATCAACAATGACCCAAATTGCATCGATACCTTGAGAAACCTTGGGAAGACCAGTAACAAAATCCATGGTAATGTGCTCCCACTTCCATTCTAGAATTTCAAGTGGTTGCAATGGACCTTTTGGTACTTGATGCTCTGCCTTGACTCGTTGACAAGTTAGACACCTTGAGATAAACTGCGCTATCTCTCTCTTCAGATTGCTCCACCAAAATGTATGACGAAGATCGCGATACATTTTGGTACTCCCAGGATGGATTGCAAATGGTGTGATGTGCGCCTCCATCATGATTTTATACTTTAAATCATGGTCGTTAGGAACACAAAGTCTGGAGTTGACTCGAAGTATTCCTTCTTCATCAATTCGTGCTTCCGGCATAGCACCTTCTTGCACTTTCTTCCTCAAACGCATCAGGTCCTGGTCTGTAGCTTGAGCAACTTTAACTTTATCGATTAAAGTCGGTTCTACTCGTATATTCGCCATCATCACATGTGTCCCTAGAGTCTTTAAATTTATCTCCATCCTTTGCAAGTCACATAAAATGGGCCTTTGCGTTGTAAATATCGCACTCGTACCCACATATGATCTTCTACTCAATGCGTCAGCTACCACGTTCGCTTTTCCAGGATGGTATGATCATAATCTTTCAACAGTTCAAGCAAACATCGTTGTCGCATGTTGAGTTCCTTTTGAGTGAAGAAATATTTTTAAGGGTTTTATGATCCGTAAAGATCTCCACTTTCTCTCCATAAAAGTAATGCCTCCAAATCTTTAGTGCAAAAATGACTGCTGTCAACTCTAGATCATGATTAGGATAATTCCACTAATATTCTTTGAGTTATTGAAAGGCATAGGCTATGACTTTCCCATGTTGCATGAGAACACATCCTAACCCTTTGCCTGAAGCATCACTGTAGATGACAAATCCCTCCGAGCCAGATAGTATTGTTAGAACAGGTGCTGAAATGAGTCTCCTCTTGAGTTCTTGAAAACTCTTCTCACATTCCTCATTCTAACCGAATTTTGTATCTATCTGAGTCAGCTGAGTTAATGGAGTAGCGATTTGAGAAAACCCTTCTACGAATCTCCGATAATAACCAGCTAAGCCGATAAAGCTACGTACTTTGGTCACTGATTTAGGTTGCTCCCAACTTTGAATAGCTTTAATCTTCGTTGGGTCAACAGATATTCCATGACTTGATACTACGTGCCCAAGGAATGTTACTTCCTTAAGCCAGAATTCACATTTCGTCAACTAGGCATAAAGCTTATATTCACGAAGCTTTTGGAGTATCAGCCTCAAGTATTGCTCATGATCTTCATGGCTTTTGGAATATATGAGGATTTCATCAATAAAGACGACCACAAAGTGATCCAAATATTCCTTGAATACTCGGTTCATCATATCCATGAAGGTAGCAGGAGCATTAGTCAATCCAAAAGACATGACTAGGAATTCATAATGCCGTCATAGGAGTTAAAGCGCGTCTTTGGAATGCCATCAGTTCTAATCTTTAATTGGTGATATCCGGAACGAAGATCAATCTTTGAAAAGAATTTGGCGCCTTGCAACTAGTCAAATAAGTCTTCAATACGTGGCAATGGGTACCTATTTTTGATGGTGACATGATTCAACTCCCGATAATCAATACAAAGTCACTGGTATTATCATTTTGTTGGCTGCTCTCTTTTGGTTGGGTTGACTCATTATCGCGCTCCAATAACTGAGCCCTATTAACAACATCTGAATACAAACATAGTTTATGAGAGATAAGATATTAACATATCTTGGGTTTCAAACCTCTTAGAAACATTCGCGTCATTCTCGCCTCATTATCAACCAAATGAGACGCAAACCGGGATAATTCGGCAAACTTGGCTTCGTACTGCGACACGGTCATGTTGTTTTGTTCTTGTTTAATGAACTTTACCTCATTCATGTGATGAATACTTTCGGGAAAGTACTTGTCGTTGAACAGTTCTTGGAACTTCTCCCAAGACATCCTCAGTGCGGTAGGTTGAGTACACTTTCTGATTCCCACCGAATCGCCTCGCGCATAACATGAAGGTGGAAAAGGGAACCTTTTGCTCCTCGGAGCAACCCAAGACATCAAATATCTTGTTGATCTTCTTTATCCACGTCTTTGACTTAAGTGGTTTTGGCTCTCCAAAAAACTCTGGTGGACCCAGCTCCTTGAACTGCTTAGCAGTGACCGTCCGAGAGTTGCCAGTATTTCCACCTGCATTTCGGATAGGAATCTCTCTTGCCTAATGCTGCATGAATTGCAGAAAGCCTCTGAAGATTCCATCGTTCATCATTTGGTCAGTGTTGTTGTTTGCATGAAGATTGTAGCCTTCCTGAGGCACGTTGTCCTGATTATTGATCTGTGGAGACTCAACGGTCTCCTGTTCTCCATTGCTATTCTCAACATTCTCGGATGACATTTTCAAATACTGCCACAAAACAAGGGTTAATTAACATATCACATATTATCCCTATACTCTGACCAACCAATTAAATAACAAGTAATCTTAAGTAGGTCATACTAGCGAAGAAATTCTCCGTCTCTCCCCTCCTAGTTCTTGTCTCACATCTCAGCCAGGGATCATATCCCTAAGCTTTGATACCAACTGTGTCACCCCCAAAATAGGTACACATCACCTATTCTGAGTCGCCAAATACATGGTACAAAATACAAATAAAATCTTAAATATACAACATGAGCTGTGAGTTTTAATACAAATATTGTCTTCTAGACGGTATTAAAACTCAAAATAAGTCCTCAATACATTTATTAACATACTATTTCATAGAATAGTGAGGACTACTAATGCTATCGTCTGGACCGTCACTCCGTTCCCCGACTAGTCCCTGTTACATTCTCATTTCCCGAAGAGAACAATGAAAGTAAAATGGTGAGCTCAACTAGCCTAGTAAGAAATATTATGACTAAGATAATGCAAAATAAATTATCATTAGCCTTCAACAATGTTAAACTGATAAAATACAATAGACATCAAATTTAACTGCAGCGGAACAAGCAACCCATTAAAAGAGTCAAGTAGAGAATAAAATCTACTATCTTTTATGGTTTAAAAAGGTTTTTCGTCACTTTTATCGCTGAGACTCAACTTAATAAATAATCCATATCATCCCTGCACTACGGCCAAGGATATTCTTTAGTATCACAACCACAAATTATCCATGCACTATGGCCAAGGATATCCGTGTATTCATCAATGGTCAGGATCATGCCAAGAACTGTCCATCAATGCACTACGGGCTAATGAGGACTTTTACCACATCATTTGTAACATTACGGTCATGATTATACCGAATAATCCCTGGTCATAATCATACAAAGTCCATCTATGCACAACAGGTCACATATGACTTTCAACATAATATAAGCATGAGGATGATGACAATAATATAAGAATTTAATAAAACAAGTTCAAGAATTAATTTAAACAGAATTCAATAACGTCCAAATTGTCAACATGATACTGCTTTATAGAGTAAAATTCAAGAATGCTCAAAAGAATATTTTCATAAAAAGATACTGGATGAAGCGTAAATATCAAGGATATTCCACTAATTTCATGGAGTATAGAAGTCCAAAATTTAACCAACTGAGTATAATAAAGAATGGAATAACAAAAGAAATCACCAGGCATGCGATAGACCGCACAGACAAGTTATTCCAACAAAATAATAAATAAGGGAACCAGGTCATGCGTAAACGCACAAACAGGATGTTCCAACATAATAATAAAGAATGGAATAACATAAGAATTTCACCATGTATGCGGTACTTCGCATAGACAGGTTATTCCAACATAATAATAAAGACTGTAATAACAGAAATTCTCTTCATGAAGACGAAAGAAAGAAATAATACCCCTTACCATAAAAGAAGAGTATTCCGATTAGTAGGGCGAGGATATTCTTGAAGAAAACTTGCACTACGCTCAAAGCTTCTTAAAACTCTAAAGAAATACACTCAAGATTATAGAAGAATTTTCTGAACTTCTGGTGTGGTTTTCAATTCTAACTAAGCATCCTATTTATAGAAAAATAGAAAGGATACTATGTTTCACTATGTAATAAAATATAATATATTCTATTTATAATCAAATAAAACAAAACTTTATAAAAAGTATTCTGTTTTATATAAAAATATTTTACTATGCAAACATTATGCAGGCACTATGCAAACACTATGCATAATAAAATATAATATATTCTAATTATTGTCTAATAACATAAATAACTTTATAAAAGTATTCTGCTTTTATATAAAAAGCTTTTCTATTATATTACATTAATAATACTAATAAAACAAAATTTTATATATATATATATATATGGGGTTCCATCCACAACAATGGTTGTTGTGGATAACCCACTTTTGGCCTGTTGAAATTTTATTAGAGAGCAAAAAAAAATTAAACAGCCAAAAAAAGTACATGCTCCATAGCAATCCTGGTTGGTGGAACCTCTCTCTCTCTCTCTATATATATATATATATATATATATATATAACTTCCGTGACTTCATAAAAAGACACTTCAATATATCTAACAACATTTATCATTATTATTATTATTATTTACAATATTAATTGATCAGGTCGTTACCAAGAAAGAGGGGGCTTTCCAATAAGGATTTCTCCCTATTGGCGCGCAATTAGGTGACCAAAACTCTCCTTTGCAGAACTTCTAGACATCGTTAATATTGCAAATAATAATATTAATAACTCTGTTATCTCAATTATTGATTTAAAAATATATAAAATATCGACAATAATTGAATCAAATAACGTGAGATACTATGCCACAATTACTGAAGCAATAATTGAACAAAACTGAGTGACTTCTCACGTAAGCATCAATAATCAATATCGTGCGCTACTATGCAATCACGCGTATTACTGTACTTTTACTATCGAGTAGTTCAACAGTTTTAACTGTAAAACTTCCGCCGTTATTTTCATAAAAATATTTTTTTTATTTTCTCAATTCGACAATAATTTCGTTGTGGGGTCCATGAATGATTATGTCGTCGTACGAATATTCCCTGTTAAAACGAATATTCCCCGACCAATCGAATATTATACAACAACTTGCGTACTTTACAAAATTTATAAATATTATCCACAACTATAACATTATATCAAATTCATTCCATAATATTTAAAAATGATATTTATAGAAAAATTATCTTTATTAAAAAAAAGTTTGAGTCTTACAAATATCAACTATTTTAACAAATCATCAACCAAGTCTTTCCCTTTTCCCCAAGAAAACTCAAAAACACAAACATGATTTTCATGAATTCTCCTACTAAAAATCATTTATAGATGATAACCAATTGATTACATAAACTAATTAACAATTATAATTCAAATTCACACAATTCTATATTAGAAACTAAGAATATGAATTTAGGTTTTTATTCCTTCAATCCTAGATTTTTGCAAGATGATCACAAGGCTTTTCCAACTCTCCTTCTCCTTCTTCTTGACAAACACAGAGAATGAATTCTCTCTTGTTCTTCTTCTCTCAATTTTCTCTAACACTCTGGTTTTCTTAGTTAGTCTTAGGAAAATAATATGCATAAGATATAAACTAATATAGGTCTAGGTCTCTCTCCCACGTACCTCAGGTAAGAAAACCCAATAAACTACGTTAGTTAGATTAAGCCAAAGGCCACAAGGCCTTGTTTGGCTACACACTAAAACCCTCCCCTTTTTAATTTATTTTGATAACCTTTATATTATATAGTTCCATGTGTCACACATTTAATTTAATTAATTTCCATTTGTCACACACTTATTCAATTAATTTTAATAACTTATAATTATAATTATAATTTCTATTATAATCACTACAAAAAAATGGGGCTTCAGCAACAACCGATTTTCATTGCTAAAGGTGTCAAATTTCGTTGCAAAAGGGTTTTGACAACGACTTTACTGTCGTTGCGTCTTTCGTTGCGCAATGAGCGTTGCTAATTGTTCCGCAACGAACGTAGTTTTTTTGTTGCCAAAAGTAATACATTTTGCAACAAAATTTAGCTTTCGTACAGAGACAACGATCCTTTAGCAACAAAATGCATTGTTGCAGAATAATTAAACTTTCGTTGCTAAAAAGCCCATTTCATTGCAAAAGCCTGCTAATTGGCAACGAAATGAACTCATTTTTTTTGCAACGACCATGCATTTTCGTTTCAATTGACACCATTTTGCAACGACATTTTTTGTTGCAGTAAATTATGAAAATTGTTACCTAAGCTTACTTTTGTTACGGAATGTAAACTTTTTAGCAACGATTTTCGTTGCTAATTATAGTATTTGGAAACGACATTATGCTGAATCAGCAACGAAAATGTTTGTTGCTGGTTATTTTTCGATAGCAACGACATTATATGTTGCCGTTTCTTTATATGTGCAACGAAAGTTGATATAATTTGTAACGATAAAAAATGTTGCCTTTTATGTTAGTATTAGCAATAATATCCTCTCCGTTGTTGTTAGGTTAATTTTTTGTTGCCAAATATTATATTTTTAATGCCATTACCAACAAAAATTTGTTGCTAAATGTATAAAAAATTGTTGCTATATTAAAACATTTTCAATGCTTTGGTAACGAATTTTATTGTTGCCAAATCAAATTTTGACATTCTTTTTGTGTACCTGACTAGCTCAATGTTCCCATAGCAAATAATGACAAAAATACAAAAAAATAAAATATTATTAACTTAATAAAATCATCCACTACATAATCATTCATTATCTTTACAATTAACCATCTAAAGCTACCACAGTTCTTCAATCAAAGAATGTATCTACGTATATAGAGAGAGTACACATCATAATTTCGTCCATTGTCTTCCGTAAACGTAGCACGGAAATTTGATACCCAGTATTGTAAGGCAAGTCGTAGAAGCAGTCTTCATGCACATATTTAAAAATAATAGCAAGTCAGGAAAATGAAGCAAATAGGTCACCAGAGGCACTTAATGCCAAAATCAATACACAAAGACAATAAAGTTGCTACGTGGTACTAATATTATTAAACCAACAGACTACACACAATATTTATTACATGGTTGAGCATATGGAAAGATTCCAGAGTCCTTCAATTGACTAAATAAAATGCCTTAAACAAGATAACATAAATATACAAGCTCACAACATGATTTCTCACACAGGCTAATTGTGTATCAACAACAACAAAAGAAAGGCTGGAAGTGCTTCTACAATAAGAAACTTGAGGATAGCTATGCACACATAACATATTTATAGTATTCAGTACCGTGTCAAATTTCTGTCAACTTCGTCATTCCAACAACAAGAAGAAGAAAAAAAAGAAATTCAAACAAACCGTAGTAGCATTATATATAAAACAGATAAACAAACCACTAAAAAGTGATACAACCATGTATAATGAAGACACAGCTTTCTGATAGGAGTTGGTGATACTCATTGTTATATATATATTAAAGTGGGTAAATATTTTAAAATATATCAGTTCCTATGTAGCTTAATAATTCTGTAAGATGCTTATACAAGAGATGTGAGTTAAAATTACCATGTATTAGGGAGGACTTGGAGTGATAACAAGAAACGTTGGCAGAGGCATTATAATTGTGCTCCACCCTTTTTCCAACTTGACGAATTATGGACTGCAAATGACGATGCTAGCCCACCATGACTAAAGCTTAAATGTATTCTCAATTAGGAAATTTCAGCTAGATAATATCAAACCATCTACAAAGACAAGTAGCATGAGAGTATTACAACATTACACAAACATATAAGAATCAATTAGTAGAATAACAAATCAATTAAGGCCCTAACCTTTGTGCAATGAGGAATTAGTCAGTATTACAAGCAATCATAAAGTAAAGCCATGCTCTGAATGAAACTGTTATAAAAGAAAATGCTTTATTCATTCCTTAAAATTGAGTCTACAGATTTATATGTTCAGGCTATCAAAAAAAAAGAGTATAATAATTAGTTTCAGATTTGTAGCAAATAAGATCATAATTTAGCATTATCAAACAGGTAGAACATAAGAACTCCAGTCATGATGCAGTGCCGGATATATGAGGCAAAATAGTCAGTTAAGTCCATGACTCCATGTCACAGCACTGTATATGCACTGACTTAAGCCAGTATGTTATTACAGTTGAAATGTAACTTCATTTTCATTTAAGAATAATATTCTTCTAAGAATTACTTATTATTATTATTATTATTATTATTATTATTATTATTATTATTAGTAGTAGTAGTAGTAGTAGTAGTAGTAGTAGTAGTAGTACTATTATTATTATTATTATTATTATTATTATTATTATTATTATTATTATTATTATTATTATTATTATTAGTATTATTATTATTATTATCTTACTTTAAGGTAACATGTTAATAGTCGTTGCAAAAAGTTGTATAAAATATGCAACGAAAATAAAAATTATTGCCAATGAATGTGGTCTATATTAGGCAACGAAATATAGCAACAAAAAAACTTTCGTTACCCACGATGAGGAGAAATCAAGTGGTTAGAAATTTTACAATGAATTTCTAATGAATTTTATTTTCAAATTTTGCAACTACTTATGAATTTCGTTGCAAAAAGTGAAAGCTTGATACAATCTGCAACGAAGGACAAGTTTCGTTGCTAAACATACACTTTTAGCAATGACTTATAAAGTCATTGCCTGAAAAATCGTTGCTAAAGCCCCATTTTTAGCAACAAAAAAACTTTCGTTGCCCACGATGACGGGAAATCAAGTGGCCGAAAATTTTGCAACGAATTTCTAACGAATTTTCTTTCCGCCAATGAATTAGCAACGAAATATTGCAACGACTTATGAATTTCGTTGCAAAAAGTGAAAGCTTGACACAATCTGCAACGGAGGACAAATTTTGTTGTTAAACATTTACTTTTAGCAACGACTTATAAAGTCGTTGCCCGAAAAATCGTTGCTAAAGACCCATTTTTTGTAGTGAATTATACTTATGCTTAACAAATTATTACATATCTAATTTAATTATTAAATTAAACTAGAACATCATTTTATTTAATTTAACTATTTTCTTAAATATTAAACAATTCATTTAATTACTTCATTAAATTAAATCTTCAAATAATAAAATTACCATTAATCAATTTAGTTAACTTATACACTTAACTAAATTATCACACCATAATTTCATCAATTATTTATTTATCTCAATAAATAAATCAATTAAAATATTTATTTCATTCAATAAATATTTAGCATAAATTACAAAATTTTACTGGTCATAGTCCTGAGCCTTAGTTGATATTCTACTGAATATTGTTGTTGGAAAACGTTTTGAATGAAAAGAAGTGTTATTTTGAATTATCGATAGTACTTCGTAACTATTGTTCAGTTACTGAAGATATATAAGTTCGATGTTTCAAGCATGTTTTTTATTAGAATTGTAGTACTTGCTGAGCTAGTCATGCTCACTCTTGCTTGAACCATATGAACACGACCAAGATCGAGCTGATAGATCAAGGCTCGAGCAAGGAGAAGGGCAAAGCGAAAGTAAGACGAATCCTTAGATTTCTTATGTAATAGAATAGTTGAATGTCTGTAATATATTGAATATTATGACAAGAACAAACGAATGGGTTACAAAGAACCTAGGAAATGTAATATTATTTTGGATATATAGAAGTTATATTAGTCCTTTTGAGACTATTCAATTGAATGAATGAATGAATGGTAGTACCGTGTAGCACCATCTGTCAGGTTGGAAGAGACCCGGATTTGGGGGTGTCACATTAAGTATATATCAATTAAGTTTTAGGTTAGTTTTATCAGTCTAAGCTTAACTCTAAAGAAAACAAACAGAGAGAAGAAATAAGAGAAAAAGAGAGAGCTCTAGAGAGTTTGAGAAAGAAAGATTTCTTTGTGAATTTGAGAAAACAAAGAAGAATTCTTATCCTCTAGCTAGTCTAAACAACCAATCAATGTAAAATTCAAGTTATAATCTTTACTTTTCATGTTCTTAAGTTTTTATGAAAAATTTCTCTATGAATGAGTGTTTGGAAGATTGGTGTAAATATGTTTTAATAGATGTTACTGGATGTTTATAACATGTTTTATACCATTTATTCAAGATGTAGAGTAATCAAATTCGTATAAATATGTTTAAAATTGTAGAACTTGAATTACAGTGATATATATATATATATATATATATATATATATTTATGAGGATTCGGCACAAAACGCAACGGAAATAGAAAATAAATCAAAGCAATTCCGAAACCCAAAACAGATCAAGCTTAAACCGAAATTAATTCAAGGTGGTTTAGATATTATACCGATTATGAAAAAACTACTGAAATAGCTTGAATCCTTTACTTAATCCAATTAGAACTGTGCCTCACAGATCTATCTATACTAACGCCGCATCTAACCGTCGAAGCGAATCTGCAATAAGAGGGAATTGCAGTACTAGCCACCAAAGGAACGATTATGGCTGCTTTTTCTCTAGTCTCTCTTTAAGAGCGGCTAGGGTTTTTCAATTATGATATATCCCTAAGTAGTCGCTATATATCATATAAATTGTAGTTAAAAGGAATTAATCAAATCAAAACCAAATTTCATAAAATCAATATATATATATATATATATATATATATATATATATATATATATCTTAATTAAGTCTTACTTAATTAATATACATATATACAAATTATTCTTTTAATTTAAATTCGTGATTTAAATACTATTAATCATATTACTATATTTAAATCCTTAAAATTTAAATTTATTCCCTTTAAATTACGTTCTATGTGTGTGACCTTTATAGGTTATTATTACGTTGGCAATAATTTTATAATCATATTATAAAATTATAAACAGTGAGCGACATCTAGTAACGCATCACTGCTACCCGAGTAATAATAAGATCAATGATTCGATGCAACCTTTTCATGACCAATGTTTCAATGTAATTTAATCCTTTTAACCTTAATATCCTAGATTAAACTCGAGTCATGGAATGTGTCATACTCTTCATAATTTAATCTGAGTTTTCTTGATCAATGAGTAGACTATATGAAACAAATCACTATTTGAGCATGACCATGCATTTCATAGTCCTACTCAATCAAGAAACTATGGATATCACCCCTAATATATAGGAGGGTTAAATTCCATCTAGATCACTCATATTCCTCACACGATTCATGATGTACCCAATAATCATCTTTATAGTCCACCCTATTAAAGGTGACATTTGATGATATCAAAGTACATAAATTCTCGTGTAGTAATATAGTGATTTTAGGTCGGAGGACCATTACATCATTGTCACTATGAGAATCGCTAATGACACTTTGCATAATGTTCCACGTAGAATTCTCATGGTGGGTCTGTCCAGTACATCGTTCTCTAACATGTACCTATGCATTGACTTAATATCTCATATATTTAAGACTAATGAGATTTGGTCATCAGTCAATTCACATACTAGTCTCAATGCATCATTGTTGTCCCATCAACAATGATACTCGACAAGGGACTTTTAAGAATAATGATACTAATTATAATTATATAATCTCATGTTCAAGTTACATACTTGAAACTATATAATTTGTATCACTATTTTAAGAAATTTTATTATGTTAACATTTATATAACGCAGTAAATAAAACCATAATAAAATCATTCATTTATTCAATCTAATATAATATCAAAATGTTTAATAATTATATCAAATAATTGGCCTCTAAGGCATAAACTCTAACAGTCTCCCACTTGCACTAGAGCCAATCACTCATGTATCTAATACCCATGGAACTAGTGTGACCTTCGTGCTTCTGCTGCGACAAAGCCTTGGTCATTGGATCTGCAACATTATCATCTGTTGCCACTCTTCCTATATGTACTTCTCCTCTATCAATGATTTCACGAATGAGATGGTACCGCCTAAGTATATGCTTGGATCATTGGTGACATCTGGGTTCCTTAGCCTGTGCAATGGCTACATTATTATCACAGTATAGAGCAACCGGATCAACAATGGTTGGAACAACACCAAGTTCAGTGATGAACTTTTTAATCCATACAGCCTCCTTGGCTGCATTAGAAGCAGCAATATACTAAGCCTCTATTGTAGAATCGACTACTGTCTCTTGCATCGAACGCTTCCAGCTAACAGCACCACCATTAAGGCAAAACACAAAACCTGACTGAGACTTATAGTTATCATTGTCAGTCTGGAAACTAGCATCTGTGTAACCCTTTACTGCCAGTTCGTCTTCACCTCCATATACCAAGAATGAATCCTTAGTCCTCTTTAGGTACTTAAGGATATTATTGACTGCTGTCCAGTGACCTTCACCTAGATTCGACTGGTATCTGCTCGTCATGCTCAAAGCATACGAGACATCCAGACGAGTACATATCATTGCATACATGATAGATCCAATTTCTGAAGCATAAGGGATCTTTCTCATATGCTCCTCATCATCTTGTTATTTAGGACATTGGGCCTTAGAGATCTTTACACCATGAGTCATGGGTAAGTGTCCTCTTTTTGCCTCTTGCATCTTTGAGCAGGTTTGAAGACTTTATCAATATATGTACTCGACTTAGGTCGAAAGATTTTTCTCGATCTATCTCGATAGATCTTGATACCTAAAATATAGGCTGCATCGCCTAAATCTTTAATGGAGAAACATTTTCCTAACCATGTTTTTACAGCCTGTAATGAAGGAATGTCATTCCCAATAATTAATATGTCGTCAACATATAATACTAGGAATACAATGTGACTCCCACTAACCTTCTTATATATACAAGGTTCATCTTCATTTTTAATAAAGCCAAACTCTTTGACGGCTTCATCAAATCGAAGATTCCAACTCCGAGATGCTTGCTTCAATCCATAAATGGATCGATGCAGCTTACATACCTTTCCAACATCCTTTGGATTGACAAAACCCTCAGGTTGTGTCATGTACACATCCTCAAGGAGATTTCCATTAAGAAAAGTAGTTTTAACATCCATCTGCCAGATTTCGTAATCATAAAAAGCTGCAATAGCAAGTAAGATCATGATGGATTTAACCATTGCCACTGGAGAGAAGGTTTCATTATAGTCAACACCATGAACTTGCTTGTAACCTTTTGCTACCAGTCGGCCTTTGTAGGTTTGTACATTACAATCTATGTCGGTTTTCTTCTTAAAAACCCACTTACACCCGATTGGTTTTACCCCTTCGGGTGGATCAACCAAAGTCCATACTTGGTTAGTATACATGGAGTCCATTTCAGATCTCATGGCTTCAAGCCATCTCTCAGAATCTGGTCCATTCATAGCTTCTTGGTAGGAAGCAGGGTCATCCTGATCTATGAGTATCACATCGCCGTTTTGAGTCACAAGATATCCATAATATCTCTCGGGCTCTTGGTGTGTCCTACCAGTTCTACGAATTCCTTATGTAATTTGAGCAGGTTCACTTTCCACAATTTCTTGTGGTTCCTGCTCACGTTCCAACTCAGGTTCAATGATATTTTGTGGTTCATGAATTTCTTTGAGTTCTACTTTCCTCCCACTGTTTCCTTTAGAGACAAATTCTCTTTCTAGAAAAATACCAGTTTGAGCAACAAACACTTTGTTCTCAGAAGGTTTGAAGAAATAATACCCTTTTGTTTCATTTGGATATCCCACAAAATTACATTTTTCAGATTTGGGTCCGAGCTTGTAAGAATCCAGACATTTTACAAACGCCTCACAACCCCAAATCTTCATGAACGACATACTTGGACATTTCCCAGTCCACATCTCATATGGTGTCTTCAGAACCGTCTTTGTAGGAACACGGTTAAGTGTGAATGCAGCTATCTCTAGGGCATAACCCCAGAAGCTTATTAGAAGATCTGCATGACTCATCATTGATCGTACCATGTCCAACAAAGTGCGATTTCTCCTCTCAGATACACCATTCCATTGTGGTGTTCCAAGTGGAGTGAGCTGTGATATAATACCACACTCCTTTAGAAGGTCATCAAAGTCTTGGCTAAAGTATTCACCTCCTCGATCGTATCGAATGGCTTTTATGCTTTTGCCAAATTAGTTTTGAACTTCATTCTTGAATTCCTTGAACTTTTCAAAGGATTTGGATTTGTGTCTCATAAGATACACATATCCATATCTACTGAAGTCGTCAGTAAATGTAATGAAGTAATAAAACCTACCTCTTGCTAACGAACTCATGGGTCTACATACATCACTATGTATAAGTCCCAATATATCGCTAGCCCGTTCACTGTGTCCAGTGAAAGGGGCTTTAGTCATCTTGCCTAATAAACAAGATTTGCATTTTTCATATGATTCAAAATCAAATGAATCCAAAAATCCATCTTTATGGAGTTTTGATATGCGTTTCTCATTTATATGGCCCAAACGACAGTGCCAGAGATATGTCGGATTTGAATCATTTGATTTAAATCGTTTTGTATTAATGTTATAGATAGACATTTCCAAATCAAGAATATAAAGACCGTTAAACAATTGTGCAACACCATAGAAAATATCATTTAAGTAAAATGAATAACGATTGTTCTTAATTATAAATGAAAAACCTTTCTTATCCAAACAAGAAACAGAAATAATGTTTTTGCTTATAGCAGGCACATAATAAAAATCCTCTATTTCTAATACTAGCCTAGTGGGCAAAGATAAATGATAAGTTCCTACGGCCAGTGCAACAACTTTTGCTCCATTCCCAACTCGTAGGTCAACCTCTCCTTTTTCCAAAGTGCTACTCCTTCGAAGTTCCTGAACATTAACACAAATGTGAGAACCACATCCATTATCCAATACCCATGATGTAAAAATAGACAAATTAACTTCTATAACATATATACATGAATCGGTAGTCACACTTCCTTTCTTTTTATTTACTTCTTCCAAATAAGCATGACAATTCCTCTTCTAGTGTCCAGGTTTTCCACAAAAGTGACAATCACCTTCTTTAGCCACCCCGCCTTTAGGCTTTAAAGCCTGTTTGGTTTTGAAATTGGGTTTGGCACCAGATTTAGATCTTATCTTCTTCTTGCCTTTCCAATTTCCCTTAGCATTCCCCTTTTGCACCATCATTATGGGAGCGGTCCTGCCTTTTTCATGTTTTTTTGGCAGTTCTTAACATGCTCAACAACTCAGTAAGGGGTTTCTCAATTTCATTCATAAGATAATTCATAACAAATTGAGAGTAGCTTCTATTCAAGGATTGTAAAACAAGATCAATTTGGGCTTCTGAAGTGATTGGAAAACCCAACCTATCAAGGTACTCAATATACCCAATCATTTTTAGCACATGTGAACTAACTGGATCACGTTCACCCATTTTGCAGTGATACAATGCCTTGCTTGTATCATACATTTCCTATCGAGCATGCCCTTCGAACAATTTCTTGAGATGCTCAATCATCTCATAAGCATCCATCAACTCATGTTGCTTCTGAAGCTCAACATTCATGGTTTCTAACATGAGACAACTCACGTCCAGAGCATCATCTTGATGCTTCTTGTAAGCATTATTCTCCGTACGTGGTGTAGTGACAGCCGGTGCTACAAGAATGGGCCCATCAAGGACATATAGCTTACACTCTTATTTGAGGAAAATCCTCAAGTTCCTGTGCCAGTCAAGGAAATTAATCCCATTTAGCTTGTCCTTCTCAAGGACTGATCGTAGTGAAAGACTACTTGTGTTATTGTTGTTTGTCATTGATATCTACAATTTATAAGTGCCAAAATAATAAGTCAAATTGCAGAGTTGATAGTATGTAATTGATAATAGTACATTCAAAATATACCTCCCACTATTTTATTCAAATTAATAGCCCTCGCCATTAATTCGGAAAGCATTTTCTATTAAATCTTTCTAGTGAGCCAAGATCCATATTTCATTATGACTTAAGTTAGCTTTGTCTAATCTCTTAAAACAAAATTATTTAGGTAGACAACCCTTTTGTCAATTATATCATATATAACTCTTGGATAGTTTGGTAAACAACATTTGTTTCTAGTCCATCTAATGGTACCAACCAAACTCTATGCCTCTAAGTCCACAATCCTATTGAGATAACTTAGTTAAGTCGGGCCCAATGATTTTAACAGTTTGGATATCACAATTATCCTATCGCATCTTACCTAGATAAATAGGGTACTTTGCTTTGGCAAACCTACATCTATTGATCAAGGTCTTGATGAGTGTTATTCATTGGAAGGCATCTGATTTAGACTTAACAATTTAATGAGGGATTTTATTAAAAAAATTAGATCTCACCAATTTTAATCTTATTAAGCATGCACATTATTTATCATATCATATCGCATACAAACATAAATAAAGTGCAAAATTAAATGTGTCACAGTTATGGCCCAATCCAATGTTAATCTTTTCATGTTAATGAAAGATTAAAGGTCAATCTAAGGTGGTAAAAGATCTCAAAATAGTAGATTCCTTGGATCTTCCTCATATATGTGTCTCCTCTCCATCATCATCTTTCCATCATGTTCTCCATCTCGACATCTTCATCGATTACATATTATTACATGACATAAAGAAACCTCGAGTTACATTCGAGGGGATTTAGATGAGAAAAGAATGTTACATCAGAATTTATAGAAAGGCACGACATGCAAGCCATATTTCAAAACCAAAACAACTAACCTATGGGTTAAAAGGCCATAACTGTGTACCATGCATATCACAATAAGAACATAACAATTTATATATAATTAAAGAAAAATTATATATAACATATTGGGGTCACGACCATCATGCGCCACTGATGGGGGTCGAGGGAGGTCTCTCCCAAGCAGCGGTCCCGGTGAATCAAATTAATCATACTAAATCAAATTTTCATGTCTCTAATCCAATTAAAACATAATTTGTATACTATTGTTACGCCATTTAAGATACAATAAACAGAACTTTATATACATGCATATCTATTACTGATATTCGTAATACCAGAAAATACCGATTACAGAATATCATATACTCAATTTCAGATCGGTAAAATTGTATAATCATATATCATATATATCGAAAACAATATAATCAATTTCAGATCGGTAAAATTGTAACATCACATATCATATATATCAAAAATAATAAAACACGTAATCTGAATTAATTGCTTTGCAAGTAGCTCTGATACCACTGTAGGGTTTTCGGCACAAAACGCAGCGGAAATAGAAAATAAATCAAAGCAATTCTGAAACCCAAAACAGGATCCAAGCGAAACTGAAATTAATTCAGTGGTTTAGATATTATACCGATTATAAAAAACTTCTGAAATAGATTTGAATCCTTTACACAATCCAATTAGAACCGCACCTCTACGGTATCCACACGAACGCCGCACGAACCGTCGAACGATTCTGCAATAAGAGGGACTTGCGGTACTAGCCACCAAAGGAACAATTATGAAACTGTTTTCTCTCTAGTCTCTCTCTAAGTGCGGCTAGGGTTCTTCAATTATGATGTATCCCTAAGTAGCTGCTATATATCATATATATAGTAGTTAAAAGGAATTAATCAAATCAAAACCTAATTTCATAAAATTTGAATTTATATATATATATATATATATCTTAATTAAGTCTTACTTAATTAATATACATATATACAAATTATCCTTTTAATTTAAATTCGTGATTTAAATATTATTAATCATATTAATATATTTAAATCCATAAAATTTAAATTTATTCCCTTTTAAATTGTGTTCTATGTGTGTGACCCTATAGGTTATTATTACGTTGGCAATAATTTTATAATCATATTATAAAATTATAAAAAGTGAGTGGCATATAATAATGCATCACTGCTACCCAAGTAATAATAAGATCGATGATTCGATGCAACCTTTTCGTGACCAATGTTTCAATGTAATTTAATCCTTTTAACCTTAATATCCTAGATTAAACTCAAGTCATGGAATGTGTCATACTCTTCATAATTTAATCTGAGTTTTCTTGATCAATGAGTAGACTATATGAAATAAATCACTATTTAAGCATGGCCATACATTTCATAGTCCTACTCAATCAAGAGGCCTATGGATATCACCCCTAATATATAAGAGGGTTAAATTCCATCTAGATCACTCATATTCCTCACACGATTCATGATGTACCCAATAATCATCTTCATAGTCCACCCTATAAAAGGTGACATTTGATGATGTCAAAGTACAAAAATTCTCGTGTAGTAATATAGTGATTTCAGGTCGGAGGACCATTACATCATTGTCACTATGAGAATCGCTAATGACACTTTGCATAATATTCCACGTAGAATTCTCATGGTGGGTCTGTCCAGTACATCGTTCTCTAACATGTACCTATGCATTGACTAAATATCTCATATATTTATGACCAATGAGATTTGGTCATCAGTCAATCCACATACTAGTCTCAATGCATCATTGTTGTCCCATCAACAATGATACTCGACAAGGGACTTTTAAGAATAATTATACTAATTATAATTATATAACCTCATGTTCACGTCACATACTTGAAACTATATACTTTGTAACACTATTCTAAGGAATTTTATTATGTTAACATTTATATAACGCAGTAAATAAAACCATAATAAAATCATTCATTTATTCAATCAAATATAATATCAAAATGTTTAGCAATTATATCAAATAATTGGCCTCTAGGGCATAAACTCTAACATATATATATATATAGTGCAATTCTTGTATTAAACTGTAAATTGGTGGTTGATTATGTTTAAACAATAAGAAACGAAAAGAATGAAATCCGAATGGAGTAATTTGGTTAAAAAATGAGTTTACAGTGATTGATTTTGTTAACAATGTCTAAAATAGAGTTTTTGGCAAAAACATTGAATTTAAAGGTTTACATTTGGTTTTTTGTGTGATATTAATGGTTACAATCATGCTCCAGATGTTTAATAATGTTTTTGTGAAGTCTATATGGTTTGAGTATGCAAAAATTGTTGTTTGAGCGAAGTGTAGGCCTATTTGGCTTTGTTATGTTTTCTTCGCGAACCTGTTTGTGTGATACTGTGTTGTGGCACCGCGACACCTGTTTTGTTAATAAGCAGGGCGCTACAACGCCATAGCAGTGTCTGATGACGTCTCACGGCGCCGTAGCGCCTGTTTTGTGAGTAAACAGGCGCGTTGTAGCGTCGAGGTCGAGCCACAACGTCGGTTCCTAGTTTAAACTAGAGCGCTGCAACGTCACTTGGCAATTTGGTCCAAAAATGTGATTTTTAATATGTAGTTTAGTGAATGTTATTGTAACTTGATCTTATGAATATAAAAGATGATTAATCATAACATATGTTGTCAAATATATTGTAATCACCATATAATGTGAAGTGTGATGACTTTAAAGTAGTAATTAATTAGTGGTGTAATACTAAATGATGTGTAGGGGAATGTGAGTAGTAATTATTAATCTACGCTCGGGTAATTTCCTAAACCTTACTTTTATATTGTGAAAATTTTCCTATTCCTGACTTATTATCTATGCATGTTTCTTAATTTGTAATTCCTTTCTTCAAGGCTTAAATTCTTTGAATTCGTTGTGCCTAACACGAATTCCTAATTCTTTGAAGGTAACAGATTGATTGTACAATATTTGATTTATTGTACATAGCTTTTGTTTAATCTTTGATTGTATATATCATTGCATAATTCTTTAATGTTATATAAACCTCTATATGGCTAGTGAACTTTATTGACCCATCTAGCCCATGGTTGATGAAGCATTCTAAAATTCTAAAACTATTTTAGAAGTAATTCAAATCAGACTCTCTTTGGTGTGGACTCGAATGTCAAAAACTGAGATGAACACCCCTATTATAGGGGATTATTTATGTGTTAGCGTTAAGATGTTTGTGCACAATACATGGTACGAAGGGCTGATCTCCCTAAGTTAGAGAAGAATGGTCCATATATCTTATGATTGTTAAAGGTTCAAAGTAGAGATACTTGGCAATCTAGGATATAGTTCATGGTCTTATTAGCCTCAGATATACTTTTGAACTTGTATTCTATTATTGGTTTAAAGGTTGAGTTTTTATTGAACTTTCTATTCCTATTTATCATTGATAGGAAAGTTACAAAGCGTCCAGCTAAAATTATTCATTATAGATTTCATATTTTCATTGTTTATGAATATTACAATAAGCCTTGTTTTGCTCACTCTTGCAAATAATAACATTGCAGCTATGGTCGAGAAAGTCGACGAGCCATCCATGAGTAAGGGAAAGGACAAGATGAACAAGTGTTGAAGACTTGTTTGTGATGTTTAATTCATTATATGTGTTGAGACTGCATTATTTAATGTTTCACTTTTGATTAATGATGTTAAGGTTAGAGATTTCTTGGGATTATTTTTTTTAAGAGTTGTAACACTTTTAATAGGGAAGATTTCATTCAAGATTATTAAGTTTCCATTTTTATGTTATCCTATATTGTGGGTAGTCAGAATGTGAATGATTGTTCACTGAGCACCAAACACTATAGAAATGAAGTACCCAATTTTGGGGGTGTTACAATAACTCATAAAATTTAGAGGAGTATTAATTATATATATATATATATATATTAGATATTTTTACATGATCATCTCTCATATGACAGTGGAGTGAGTCCCATTTTAATGTGGGAGAGTACGTGAAGAAATATATTTTCCCATAATTTATCTCTGATTTACGGATTATCAAGCTTGTAATGAAATAGAAGTTCAGAACTAGGAATTAACTAAGAATTTCAGAAAATAGGTAGAAGATTAGCTGAGAGAGAGAGAGAGAGAGAAGTTAGATTAAGAAGGAAGAAATGAGAAATAGAGGGAGAATTAGATTATTTCATTCATTTCCTCATTCCAATTGACACTGTGACCCAATACAAATAGCATCTAGCAACAAATTCTAGAAGGAAAATACATGTAAGACCCAAACTTTTATGAATAAAGAATAATTTTCTTGAAATATATTTTTAAATATTATGGTGTGGAGTTGATATAATGTTATAGTTGTGGCCAATATTTACAAATTTTGCAAAGTAAGCAAGTGGTTATATAATATTTGATTGGTTGGGGAATATTCATTTTAACAAGGAATATTCGTACGACGGTACAATCATTAGTGGACCCCACAACGGAAGTATTGTCGTAGTTAGAAAATGACATAATTATTTTTTTTAAAAATAACGACGAAAGTTTTACCGTTAAACTGTTGAACTACCCGGTAGTAAAAGTACAGTAATACGCATGGTTTCATAGTAGCACACGGTATTGATTATTGATGCATACGTGAGAAGTCACTCAGTTATACTTAATTATTGCTATAGTAATTGCTGCATCATATCTCTCATATTATTGATTTGATTATTTTCATAGTATCATCTGCATGATATGATATATTATTAAATCAATAATTGAGACGACAAAGTTATTCATATTATTAAATTACAGTATTTACAATGTCTAGAAGTTTTGTCAAAGAGAGGTTTGGTCATCTAATTACACGCCAATAAGGAGAAATCCTTATCGGAAAGCCCCCTTTTTCTTGGGAACGATCTGGTTGTTAAATATTGTGAGTTATAATATTAATATGAATAAGTTCGTGTTGATTAAAGATGAAATTGATAGTTCCATTATGTTGGAATTATTAGTGTTAGTGGAAATCTACATTTATTTCGATATTAATTGATGTCTGGAAGTTTTACTAACCAGTCGGGTAATTAATCGGATAAATGAGCAATTAATTGCTATTAATTCACATGATTATAACTATTTGTTCGTATGTGTGTACTATTAATTCACATTCTTGTACTATTAGGGGAGTTGGTGCAAGATTGATAATACTTGCATGACTAAGTTAAAAATAGAGGTACTATACTGTAATTGGTATTTTCACATGATTATAACTATTGATTCGCATGATTGAACTATTGATTCACATTATTTACTATTAGGGGAGGTGGTGCAAGTTTGATAATACTTGCAGGACTAAATTAAAAATGAAAAAAAAGTTAAAGGTATTGTATTGTAATATTTCTAGTTCCAAAACGTGCAATTATCGAAACTATATTTTCCTATAAATAGAAGTTCATTCTTCCTTCATTTCTCACCAATTCACGAAAGCTTTAGAGCAATTATTATAGAGAGAAATTATAGAGAGAAAGAAGAAGAAGAGAAGCGCTACCTCTCTCTACTCCAAAGATTAGGTTTCTTTCTAAGGTAAGGAGTATTATTTCTTTCGTATTCATGAAGAGAGCTTCTGTTATTCCATTCTTTATTATTATGTTGGAATAACCTGTCTATGCAAAGTAATGCATACATGGTGAATTTTTGTTATTCCATTCTTTATTATTCTGTTGGAATATCACATGCATGCGATTACGCTAGACCTGGTTCCATTATTTATTATTCGTTAGAAAAACACATCATGCTAAGTACCGCATGTATGGTGAATTCTTTGTTATTCCATTCTTTATTATTACATTAGAATATCACATGCATGCGGATTATGCTAGACACTGGTTCCATTCTTTATTATTACATTGGAATAACCTATACATGCGGTTTATCGCATGTATGGTGAATTCTTACATTATTCCATTCTTTATTATTACATTGGAATATCACATGCATGCGGATTACGCATGACACTGGTTCCATTCTTTATTATTACGTTGGAACTGTCTATGTGGATTATCACATGCATGGTGAATGATCCTCACGTATTCATTCCTTATTAAATTGTGGAAATGATCTGTCTACATGGATTACCGCATGGCGGGTGAAAATCCATTTGCAGTTTCATATATTCTATGATACTCATTTGGTTAAAGTTTTGGCTTCTATACTGCATGAGATTAGTAGAATATCCTCGATATTTGCGCTTCATCCGGTATCTTTTCATGGAAATATTATTCTGAGCATTCTTGAATTTTACTCCAGAAAGTAGTATCATGTTGACAATTTGGACGTAATTGATTTCAAGATAAATTAACTTATAAATCTTTAAAATTTATTCTTTAACTTGTTTTATTGAATTATTATGTCATTGTCATCATCCTCATGCTTATATTGTGATGAAAGTTATTTTTGGCTTACGTGCATAGATGGACTTGGTATGATTATGACCAGGGATTATTCGGTATAATCATGACCTGTAATGTTATAAATGATGTGGTAAAAGTCCTCAGTAGCTTGTAGTACATTGATGGACAGTTTTTGATATGATTATGACTAGGGATTATTCAGTATAGTCATGATCATTGATGATTTAATGAATATCCTTGGCCCGTGGTGCAGGGATGACTCGATGATGTGGTTTATTTATTAAGCTGAGTCTCAGTGATAAAAATTGATGAAAACATTTTAAATCATAGAAGATAGTAGATATCATGCTCTACATGACTCTTCTAATGGATTGCTTATTCCACTGCAATTAAACTTGATGTCTATTGTATTTTATCAGTTTAACATTGTTGAAGATTAATGATAATTTATTCTGCATTATCTTAGTCATAATATTTCTTACTAGGCTAGTGGAGCTCACCCTTTCTTTCATTGTTCTCTTCAGGAAATGAGAACGTAGCCGAGACTAGTCGAGGAACGGAGTGACAGTCTAGATGATAGCATTAGTAGTCCTCACTATTCTGTTAAATAGTGTGACAATAAATGTAATGAGGACTCCATTGAGTGTGGATATTGTCTAGATGGCAATATTTTTATTAAAACTCTTAGATTATGTTTTGTCGTATTTTTACATTTGTTGTATAATTAAGTTGTATTTGAATTTTGTACCATGTATTTGGCGACTCAAGATGGGTGATGTATAACTATTTTGGGGGCGTCACGGTTGGTATCAAAGCTTAGGATATGATCCTGGCTAAGATGTGAGACAAGAACTAGGAGGGAGAGACGGGGAATTCCTTCGCTAGTATGACCTACCTAAGTTTATTTGGTATTTAATTGGTCGGTCAGAGTATAGGGATAATATGTGATATGTTAATTAACCATTGTTTTGTGGCAGTAATTGAAAATGGCATCCGAAAATGTTGAGATAAACAATGAAGCACATGAGACCATTGAGTCACCAAAGATTAATGCCCAGGATAATGTGCAATAGGAAGACAATAATCCTCATGTTAACAATAACCTCGATGAAATGGTGAACGATGAGATGTTCAGAGGCTTTATGCAATTCATGCAACATCAGACGAAAGCGGCTCCTGTCCAAAATGCAAGTGGAAACACTGACAACTCTCGAACGATCACCGCTAAGTAGTTCAAGGAGCTGGGACCACTGGAGTTTTTTGGAGAGCCAAAACCACTTAAAGCAGAGACGTGGATAAAGCAGATCAACAAGATATTTGATTTCTTGGGATGCTCCGAGGAGCAAAAGGTTCCCTTTTCCACCTTCATGTTGCGAGTAGAGGCAGATTACTGGTGGGAATCTATAAAGCGTACTCAACCTACCGCACTCAAAATGTCTTGGGAGAAGTTCCAAGAGCTATTCAACGAAAAGTACTTTCCTGAAAGTATGCGTCACATGAAGGAGGTAAAGTTCATCAAGCTTGAGCAAAACAATATGACCGTGGCGCAGTACGAAGCGAAGTTTGCCGAGTTGTCTCGGTTTGCATCCTACTTGGTTGATAATGAGGAGAGAATGACACGGATGTTTCTAAGAGGTTTGAAACCCAAAATATGTCAATACCTTATCTCTCATAAACTGTGTTTGTATTCAGATGTTGTGAATAGGGCTCAGTTATTGGAGCGAGATAATGAGTCAACCCAACCAAGAGTGAGCAGCCGGTAAGTCGATAATATCAGTGGTAGCAGTCATCAAAGCGGTGACAACAAATGTGGAGGGAATCAACATGTCAAAAATGATAATCACTTTGGTGGTAATCATGGCCATGACAATAAGAGTGGACAATTCAAGAAGAGGAGATTCAACAAGGATGGAAAGACGTCAACACCAGCACCTGTTGTTAAGGGAGGAGAACGACCACCGGTCGTATGTTACAAATGTGGAGGGAAAGGACACATAAGTCCAAACTGCACGATGCAGTCCAAAGCGTGTTATAATTGTGGAAAAGAAGGTCACCTAGCCCGATTTTGTCGTGCACCTAAGTCAAGTCCAGCTGGGATGGAGTCATCAAAGGGTGTCCTAGACAATATAAAATCGGTAGTTCAAGGAAGAGCGTTTGTCGTAACCTCCCAAAAAGTGAGGAATCCGAACGAGGTGATCACGGGAAAGCTAATCATAAACTCTAGCGAAGTTTATACTTTATTTGATACCGTTTCTACCCATTCCTTTATTTCTCCTACTTGCGCTCAACGTTTAAATTTGACTCCGGAGAAATTAGACTTTGACTTATCTGTTGAAACTCCGTTGGGAGAAACCTTCATTACATCCACGGTTTATAAGTCTTGTTTGATTCAAATCGGTAACTGCACGTTACTTGTCGTTCTTATTTCTTTGAAAATACTTGCATTTGATGTGATTTTAGGGGTTGATTGGTTAACTACTCATCATGCTAAACTCGATTGTTTTTGTAAGGTTGTTATCTTTAATATTCCTAACCAACCTATTATGCGAATTCAAGCAACCAAACCACTAAAATCCGCCACTATCATATCAAGTCATAAAGCTATTCATTTATTGAAAAATGGATGTCAAGCTTTCTTAGCCCATGTCACGGATTTAAATAAAGATACGTCAGATTTGAATGATATTTCTATTGTTAATAAATTTCCTGACGTATTCCCTGAAGAACTTCATGGCCTACCCCTAGAGCGTAAAATTGAATTTTGTATAGACCTTGAATCTGGTACAAAACCCATTTTCAAAGCCCCATATCGAATGACTCCTATTGAACTTCAGGAGTTAAAAACCCAACTACAGAAATTGTTAGACATCGGTTTCATTCGTCCTAGTACGTCTCCTTGGGGTGCTCGTATTCTATTCGTAAAGAAGAAATATTAAAGTATGCGACTTTGTATTGATTATCGGGAGTTGAATCATGTCACCATCAAAAATAGGTACTCGTTGCCTCGCATTGATGACCTGTTTGACCAGTTTCAAGGAGCTAAATTCTTTTCAAAGATTGACCTTCGTTCTGGATATCATCAGTTGAAGATTAAAACTGATGACATTCCAAAGACTGCTTTCAGAACTCGGTACGGGCATTATGAATTCCTAGTCATGTCTTTTGGATTGACTAATGCTCCTGCTGCCTTCATGGATATGATGAACCGAGTATTCAAGGAATATTTGGATCACTTGTTGGTTGTCTTTATTGATGACATCCTAATATACTCCAAAATCCTTGAAGACCATGAGCAACACTTGAGGCTGATACTCCAAAAGCTTCGTGAAAACAAGCTTTATGCCAAGTTGAAGAAATTCGAGTTCTGGCATGAGGAAGTTGCATTCCTTGGGCACGTGATATCAAATCAGGGAATATCTGTTGACTCGACAATGATTGAAGCAATTCAATGCTGGGAGCAACCTAAATCAGTGACCGAAGTACGTAGCTTTCTCGGCTTAGCTGGTTATTATCGGTGATTCGTAGAAGGGTTTTCTCGAATCACTACTCCATTAACTCAGCTGACTCGAAAAGATACAAATTTTGGTTGGATCAAGGAATGTGAAAAGAGTTTTCAATAACTCAAGAGGAGACTCATTTCAGCACTTGTTCTGACAATACCATCTGGCTTGGAGGGATTTTTCATCTACAGTGATACTTCAGGCAAAGGGTTGGATCAAGGAATGTGTTCTCATGCAACATGGGAAAGTCATAGCCTATGCCTCTCAACAACTCACATAATATGAGAGCAATTATCCTACTCATGATCTAGAGTTTGCAGCAGTCGTTTTTGTGCTTAAGATTTGGAGGCATTACCTGTATGGAGAGAAGGTGGAGATCTATCTGAGATCATAAAAAGCCTTAAATATTTCTTCACTCAAAAGGAACTCAACATGCGGCATGCAGCGATGGCTTGAGTTGTTGAAAGATTATGATCATACCATCCAATACAATCCTGGAAAAGCGAACGTAGTAGCTGACGCATTGAGTAGAAGATCATATGCGGGAATGAGTGCAATATTGTTAACGCAAAGACCCATTTTGTATGACTTGGAAAGGATGGAAATAGAGTTAAAGACTCCAGGGTCCCATGTGATGATGGTGAATATACGAGTGGAACCGACTTTAATCGATAAAGTTAAAGCTGCTCAAACTACAGACTCCAGACTGGAGCTGATGCGTACGAAGAAGAAAGTGCAAGAAGGTGCTATTCTGGAAGCAAGAATCGATGAAGAAGGAATACTTTGAGTCAACTCCAGACTTTGTGTTCCTAACGATTCTGACTTAAAGTATAAAATCATGATGGAGGCGCACAACACACCGTTTGCAATCCATCTTGGGAGTACCAAAATGTATCATGATCTTTGACATACATTTTGGTGGAGCAATATGAAGAGAGAGATAGCAGGGTTTATCTCAAGGTGTCTAACTTGTCAACAAGTCAAGGCGGAGCATCAAGTGCCAAAAGGTCCATGACAACCACTTGAAATTCCAGAATGGAAGTGGGAGCACATTACCATGGATTTCGTTACTGGTCTTCCTAAGGTTTCTCAAGGCATAGATGTGATTTGGGTCATTTTTGATAGATTGACCAAATGCGCTCATTTCTTCTTGTCGAGAAACTTTTACACTTGAAGCGTCTTGCTAGTATGTACATAAGCGAGATCGTAAGATTGCATGGTATGCCAGTATCCATAGTTTTTGATCGAGACCCAAGATTCACTTCAAGATTTTGGGTTAGTTTGCAAAAAGCTATGGGCACGGATTTATGATTTAGTTCGGCATATCATCCTCAAACGGATGGGCAGTCAGAAAGGACTATTCAAACTATTAAAGATTTATTAAGACTCTGTGTCCTTGACTTCAAGGGAAGTTGGGACAAGTTCTTACCATTGGTAGAGTTTTCCTACAACAATAGTTATCAAGCAAGTATTGGCATGGCTCCATTTGAGGTGTTGTATGGAAGAAAGTGTCATTCTCCAGTATGATGGGATGAGGTGGGTGAAGCAACGTTGT
Source organism: Panax ginseng (assembly GCA_020205605.1). Taxonomy (NCBI): domain Eukaryota; kingdom Viridiplantae; phylum Streptophyta; class Magnoliopsida; order Apiales; family Araliaceae; genus Panax; species Panax ginseng. Next base: position 90,469,174 of record CM035133.1, on the reverse strand, counting down.
TGGGACTAGAATTGGTACGTATGACTACGGAAAAGATTCAAATGATCCGACAACGTATAAAAATCTCACAAGATCGACAAAAGAGTTATGTTGATCTTCATCGAAAGGACGTGGAATTCAATATTGGAGATCATGTGTTGTTATGTGTTGCTCCATGGAAAGGTGTTAAAAGATTTGGAAAGAGAGAAAATCTCAATCCTCGATTCATTGGCCCATTTTTAATCCTCGATCGAGTAGGAACTGTGGCCCATAGACTCGCCTTACCGCTAAGTATGTCTCGTGTTCATAACATTTTTTACATATCTATGTTACGTAAATATGTGAAAGACCTGAACCATATTATTGAATTAGAACTAGACGAGATCGAGAAAGATTTAACGTATGAAGAGGTACCTGTTAAAATCTTGGATAAGAATGATTATATTCTACGCTCTAAAGTTATACCTCAAGTAAAAGTTTTGTGGAGAAACCACGATGTGGAGGAAATGACCTGGGAGTTAGAATCTGAGATGAAATCAAGGTATCTTTACCTCTTCGACATACCAGGTACGCACCCTAATTTCAAGGATGAAATTTCATTAGAAGGGGAGGTTGTAAGACCCCAACTTTTATGAATAAAGAATAATTTTCTCGAAATATATTTTTGAATATTATGGTGTGGATTTGATATAATGTTATAGTTGTGGGTAATATTTACAAATTTTGCAAAGTAAGTAAGTGGTTATATAATATTTGATTGGTCGGGGAATATTCGTTTTAAAAGGGAATATTCGTACGACGACACAATAATTGGTGGACCCCAAAACAGAAGTATTGTCATAGTTAGAAAACGACATAATTATTTTTTTAAAAATAACGGCAGAAGTTTTACCGTTAAACTATTGAACTACTCGGTAGTAAAAGTACAATAATACGCGTGGTTGCATAGTAGCACACGGTATTGATTATTGATGATTACGTGAGAAGTCAGTCAGTTATACTCAATTATTGCTACAGTAATTGTTATATCATATCTCTCATATTATTGATTTGATTATTGTTACAGTATCATCTGCATAATATGATATATTATTAAATCAATAATTGAGACGACAAAGTTATTCATATTATTAAATTACAATATTTAAAATGTCTAGATGTTCTGTCAAGGAGAGGTTTGGTCATTTAATTGCGCGCCAATAACGAGAAATCCTTATCGGAAAGCCCTCTCTTTCCTGGGAACGACCTAGTTGTTAAATATTGTGAGTTATAATATTAATGATGAACAAGTTCGTGTTGATTAAAGATGAAATTGATAGTTCCATTATGTTGGAATTATTAGTGTTAGTGGAAATCTACATTTATTTCGATATTAATTGATGTCTGGAAGTTTTACTAACCAATCGGGTAATTAATCGGATAAATGAGAAATTAATTGCTATTAATTCACATGATTATAACTATTTGTTCACATGTGTGTACTATTAATTCACATTCTTGTACTATTAGGGGAGTTGGTGCAAGATTGATAATACTTGCATGACTAAGTTAAAAATAGAGGTATAGATGGAGGTACTATACTGTAATTGGTATTTTCACATGATTATAACTATTAATTCACATAATTGAACTATTGATTCATATTATTTACTATTAGGGGAGGTGGTGCTAGTTTGATAATACTTGTAGGACTAAATTAAAAATGAATGAAAAGTTGAAGGTATTGTACTGTAATATTTCGAGCCTCAAAACGTGAAATTATCAAAATTATATTTTTCTATAAATAGAAGCTCATTCTTCCTTCATTTCTCAACAATTCACTAAAGCTTTAGAGCAATTATTATAGAGAGAAAGAAGAAGAGAAGTCTACTACCTCTCTACTCCAGTATCTAGTTTCTTTCTAAGGTAAGGGGTATTATTTCTTTCGTATTCATGAAGAGAGCTTCTGTATTCCATTCTTTATTATTATGTTGGAATAACCTGTCTATGCGAAGTACCGCATGCATGGTGAATTCTTTGTTATTCCATTCTTTATTATTCTGTTAGAATATCTTGTCCGTGTGGATTACGCTAGACCTAGTTCCATTCTTTATTATTTTGTTGGAATAACCTGTCTGTGTGAAGTACTGCATGCATGGTGAATTATTTGTTATTCCATTCTTTATTATTCTATTGGAATATCTTGTCTGTACGGATTACGCTAAACCTGGTTCCATTCTTTATTATTCTGTTGGAATAACCTGTTTGTGCGGTTTATCGTATGCATGGTGAATTCTTCTGTTATTCCATTCTTTATTATTATGTTGGAATATCCTGTCTGTGCGGATTACGCATGACCTGGTTCCATTCTTTATTATTCTGTTAGAATAACATGTCTATGTGGATTATCACATGTATGGTGAATGATCATTCATATTCATTCCTTATTAAATTGTGGTAATGATCTGTCTACGTGGATTACCGCATGACGGGTGAAAATCCATTTGCAGTTTCATATATTCTATGATACTTATTTGGTTAAAGTTTTGGCTTCTATACTCCATGAAATTAGTAGAATATCCTGGATATTTGCGCTTCATCCGGTATCTTTTCATGGAAATATTCTTCTGAGCATTCTTGAATTTTACTCCACAAAGCAGTATCATGTTGACAATTTGGACGTAATTGATTTCAAGATAAATTAACTTATAAATCTTTAAAATTTATTCTTGAACTTGGTTTATTGAATTATTATGTCATTGTCATCATCCTCATGCTTATATTGTGATGATTGGCACGTGGTGCATGGATGACTCGATGAGGTGGTTTATTTATTAAGCTGAGTCTCAGCGATAAAAAATGATGAAAACATTTTAAATCATAGAAGATAGTAGATATCATGCTCTACTTGACTCTTCTAATGTATTGCTTATTCCGCTGTAGTTAAACTTGATGTCTATTGTATTTTATCAGTTTAACATTGTGAAGACTAATGATAATTTATTACGCATTATCTTAGTCATAATATTTCTTCTTTGGGCTAGTTGAGCTCACCCTTTCTTTCACTATTCTCTTTAGGAAATGAGAGCGTAGCTTGAGGGACTAGTCGGGGAGCGGAGTATTTGTCCGGATGATAGCATTAGTAGTCCTCACTATTACATTAAATAGTGTGACAATAAATGTAATGTGGACTCCATTGAGTGTGGATATTGTCTAGATGACAATATTAATATTAAAACTCTTAGATTATGTTTTGTCGTATTTTATGGCTGTTGTATAATTAAGTTGTATTTGAATTTTGTACCATGTATTTGGCTACTCAAGATGGATGATATATACCTATTTTGGGGGCGTCACAATACACTTGCTTGATCTCCAGATCAAAAAATGAGCCAAACAACATATAACGTGTGAGACCCTGAATTTTATGAAATGAAAGTATTCAATTTTTATAATTATTATTTTATTTAGTAAATGGTTAAATTGATAAAAGGTTAAACTTAAGGGTGATATTTGAAAATTTTTCAAAGTAAGCAAGTTGTCATAAATAATCGGTGATAAAGGTATAGTAATACGCGTGGTTGCATAGTAGCACACAGTATTGATTATTAATGCTTACGTGAGAAATCACTCAATTTTATTCAATTATTGTCACAATATTTTATATTATTAAATTAATAATTGAGACGACAAAGTTATTCATATTATTATTTGCAATATTGACAATGTCTACAAGTACTGTCAAGGAGAGGTTTGGTCACCTAATTGCGCACCAATAAGGAGAAATCCTTATCGAAAAGCCCCCTCTTTCCTGGGAACGACCTGGTTGTTAAATATTTTGAGTTATCATATTAATGATGAATAAGTTCGTGTTGATTAAAGATGAAATTGATAATTTCATTGTGTTGGGATTATTAGTGTTAGTGGAAATCGACATCTATTCCGATAATAATAGATTTCTGGAGGTTAAATTAACCAATCGGGTAATTAATCGGATAAATGTGAATTAATTGCTAGTAATTCACATGATTATAACTATTTGTTCACATGTGTGTACTTTTGATTCACATTCATGTACTATTAGGGGAGGTGGTGCAAGATTGATAATACTTGCATGACTAAGTTAAAAATGGAGGTATAGATGGAGGTCTATCTCTTGTAATTAAGTATTTTCACATGTATAGAACTATTGATTCACATGATTGAACTATTGATTCACATGATTTAATATTAGGGGAAGTGGTGCAAGTTTGATAATACTTGCAGGACTAAAGTAAAAATGAAGGAAAAGATGAATGTATTATACTATAATATTTTGAGCCCCAAAACGTGCAATTATCGAAACTATATTTTCCTATAAATAGAAGCTCATTCTTCCTTCATTTCTCACCAATTCACTAAGTTTCACAAGAGCAATTATAGAGATAGAAGCTATAGAGAGAAAGAAGAAGAGTAGTTTGCTACTTCACTACTCTTGTATCCAGTCTTCTTCTGAGGTAAGGGGTATTATTTATTTCATATTCTGAAGAGATATTATTTTTTTGTATTCGTATGAATATTATTTTCATTTAATAGTCGTAAGGGGTATTATTTCTTCGTAAATGATATTATTTCTTTCAATATCATTATGCCGGAATATTGGTATGAATTTTATTGTGGAATTTCTACCTTTTTGTGTCGGGGTTACTATTCACTCTAGTATTATTCACTAGGGTATTTGGGATACTTTTTGTACCGAAGTACTATTCACGGGTTACTATTCACCCAGTTACTATTCACTCTAGTATTATTCACTTGAGTATTCGGGGTACTTTTCGTGCCAGAGTACTATTCACGAGTTACTATTCACAGGTTACTTTTCACTCGATTACTATTCACTCTAGTATTTTTCACTCGAGTATTCGGGACACTTTTCACGTTGGGGTACTATTCATGGGGTACTATTCCCGATGTACTATTCACATCGTATTATTCACGAGGTACTATTCACCCAAAAAAATTATTTCTTTTCCATTCAAATTATTTTTTATACATGAATATTATTCTTGAATTTTACTCCACAAAGCATTATCATGTTGACAATTTAGATATTTTTAAACTTTGGATAAATTTGAAGTCTTTAATATTTATCCTTGATTGCGTTTGATTAATGCTTATATCATTGTCATCATCCTCATACTTATATTGTGATGAAAGTCATCTTTGGCTTACGTGCATAGATGGACTGTTGATTATTAGTTTTATGGTTGTATATCTTTGGCTTACGTGCAAAGATGCACTATTGATTATTGATTTTATAATTGCATATCTTTGGCTTACATGCAAAGATGGACTGTTGATTGCAAGCTTTGGCCCGTAGTGCAAAGATGGACAGGTGTATGACATGATCATGACCACTAGTGATACTAACGAATATCTATGGCCCGTAGAGCATAGATAATTCGATGATGTGATTGGTTGGATCATGACCACTAGTTAACAGTTGAATATCTTTGGCCGTAGTGCGCTGACAGACAATTGATTGGTATGATCATGACCATTGGTTTTATAGTTGAATATCTTTGGCCTATAGTGCAAACGTAGACAACTGATTGGTTTGATCATTGTTATTACATTTGAATATCTTTAGCCTTTGGGGTAAGGATATTGAGTAAACGTTCTATTAAGCTTTTGTGGCAAGGATGAACTGTCGATTTACATGATTATAAATATGAATTGTGGATTTAACTATAATATTTGGTGGCTCAGGTGAAGACAGGTGATGAGAGTTCTTTTTTGTATAACAAAGAACTATTGATGAGTATTACAAGAATGAAATATTAACGGTGGACTTTTAATCTAGAAGAGACAGTAGACATTATATTCTACTTGACTCTTCTAATGGATTGCTTATTCCACTGCAGTTGTTGATCTAAAACTTGTTGTCTATTGTATTCTATCAGTTGTTATACTGTTGAAGGCTAAGGATAATTTATTCTGCATTATCTTAGTCATAATATTTCTTACTGGGCTAGTTGAGCTCACCCTTTTTCTTTCATTGTTCTCTTCAGGAAATGAGAACGTAGCTGGGACTAGTCGGGGAATGGAGTGATGGTCCGAGATGGTGGCTATAGTAGTCCTCACTATTTTTATAAAATAGTGTGATAATAATAGTAATGAGGACTCCATTAAGTGTGGATATTGTCTAGAAGATAATATTCGTGTTAAAACTCTCAGCTATGTTTTGTCGTATTTTTAACGATAGTTGCATAAAAATAGTTTGTATTTGATTTATGTAGTGTGTATCTGGCGACTCAGAATGGGTGATGTATACCTGTTTTGGGGGAGTCACATAACGTACTGGAAAATAAAAGACTAAAGTGACCCTAGTTTAACCAAGCAAGACAAAGCTATCCCAATGCACTTATTAGTGGCTTTACTGAATTAACTACTACGAGGCCTTATATTGCAACCTTGCATTCCTCCTCCCTTGAAATGGCACTTGTCCTCAAGGGAAAAATTGAGGAAACTTATGGTGCAATTGATCCCAATTTTTCCAAGTAGCTTCAGGTGGTAAGGTATTTGCCCACTATACCAGGACTTCAACACGGGGACATTGTTATGTTTTACTAATCTCTAATCAAGGATGGCTATGAGTTCCACTAAGAAGAAACCTTCAGTAAAACGGGAGAGGAATTGCACTGTGATCCAAGTTTTTTTCAGTAAGGACACATGGAATGTTGGGTGGATTCTGGCATATTCTGGAAACTTCAGTTTATAAGAAACTGCTCCCACCTTCTATTCAACTAAGAAAGGACTATAGTACTTTGGGGTTAATTTCCCATATCTGAACTGCTTTAAGGTCAGTTGTTTATAAGGTCTCACCTTCAGATACACCTTATCTCCTGGTTCGAAGGACCTTTCTGTTCTATTTTTGTCTATATAACCTTTAATTCTGGATTGAAATACTTGCAACTGATTTCTTAACATCTGCATAAACTAAGCCCTATCTTAACAAAATTGTTTAATAGTGGGTTCTAAAATTTTTCCAAACTGGTGGAAGTTAAGATGGGTTGGCTTATATCCATACAGAGCTTCAATTGGAGAGGTTTGTAGGCCCACGTGGTAGTGGGAATTATACCACCATTCAACTAGGGACTACTATGACACCCAATTTTGAGGTTCTTAAGTGGCCATACACCTAAGGTAACATTCAAGGACCTGATTTAGCCTTTCAGTTTGGTCATCAGATTGGGGGTGGTAGACTGTGCACAATTACAGCTTAGTACCCACTATCTTTGATAGGGACTGCCAGGATATGTTCAGAAATACCTTGTCTCTATCTGAAACTATGGTAGTTGGACGTCCATGCAATTTGTAAATTTGTGGACAAAGATTTGAGACCACTAGGCAGTTGTGAAGGGGTACTTTAAGGCAATAAAATGAGCATATTTGGTGAATCGGTTAACTATAGCCTAAATAATAATTATGCCTGCAGATTTTGGTAATCCTTCGATGAAATCCATAGAGAGGTCAGTTCATAGTTTATTTGGAACTGGAGGAGGTTGTAGGAGGCCTGGGCTGGCTATAGTTTCGTGTTTCTGCTTCTGGCAGGTATCACACTCTTTAACAAAGGTAGCTACATCTTGCCTCATAGTTGGCCACTAGAAGAATTTGTTAATTCTTTCATAAGTACCCTTGATACCTGAATGTCCTCCTATGTGTGAGTTATGAAACTCCTTTAAAAATTTCTTCCTCAATTCCAAGTTCGGTTCCACCACTAAATTGTCCTAAAATTTGAGTCTTCCATTTCTGAAAGTATATCCTGGTAATGCATCTGGCTAGACTTGTAGTTCTGTGATGAGGTCCCTTAATCTTGCACCCTCTTCCCAAGACTGAGCCACCTCCTATATCCAAGAAGGAACCACAACAGTGATCATTTGAGATTGAGTTAATTCTTTAGTTAAAGTGCTTAATGACTGACTTAATTCTGAACCCTCCACTACTCTAGAGAGACTATCAACAACTACATTCTCCTTACCCTTTTTGTATGCTATTTCATAGTCTATACCCATCAACTTGGTAACCCACTTCTGCTGATAAATTGCAAGACTCCAACTTTTATGAATAAAGATTTATTTTTTCTCTGAATAATATTATAAATAGTAAGGTGATAATTTAATAAATACTATAGTTATGGGTGATATGTGTAAATTTTACAAAGTAAGCAAGTTGTCATAAAATATTCATTTAGTTGGGGAATATTCTTTTTTGTTCGGAAATATTCGTACAACGACGCAATCATTGGTGGACCCCACAATAGAATAACTATTGACTATAGAAAGTGACAAAAATAATATTTTTATAAAATAATGACAAGACTTTTACCGTTAAATTATTGAAATACCCGGTGATAAAAGTAAAGTAATATGCGTTTTTCCATAGTGGTACGCGGTATTGCACAGTAGCACACGGTATTGCACAATTTCTTGGATTATTGATGCTTATGTAAGAAGTCACACAGTTTCATTCAATAATTGACACAGTAGTTGCTGTAGACACTTGAAATTTCTTGATTCCTATTACTAACATTGCAGGAGGGCAGAATCATCTTCCAGAGATAACCCTGGAAGTCAACTCAGCTCAATTCCGGAGACATCCCCGGGATACATAGTGTAGACACACGGAATTTTTTGCACACCTGTTACTGACATTGCAGGAGGGTAGATTCAACTTTCGGAGATAACCCTGGAAGACAGCTCACATCCATTATGGATACTACCGGAAGTTCAGTCTCAACCCCGGAACACACACTAGGAATATCTTTTCTAACCTCAGAGATAACCCCGAGTTTCATCCTTGGAGATAACCGCAAGGAATGTTGTTGCAGTTCCAGCGATAACTCTGGAAATGCTTGTTTCAAATGCATGTGATCAGCTTCAATCTCAGACCTCCTGTTGAGGAACTCATACCTCAGACCCGGAGCTAACACCAGGCAGACAGACACATTTACAGATGACCTTGCGACATTCAAACACTTGCAGTAGCCTAATCTCAGATGTAACCCTGAGCAACATTTGCTTTTAACTCAAACCGAAGATAACCCCGGTGAGGATTCAAACATCATCTTACCACCTCAACACATGCGCGTCGTCTCAACACTTCATACATATATACATACAACAATGTCCTACAAGAACCAAGGAGTTCCAATCCCGAGTGACTATTACGCGTGGCAGAACACCAGATAGAATTTGAAGCTTGAAGACCATGGGCATGGTCCCCTCTTCCTAACTTCATACAACCTCTAATCCCATGTCATTGCTTAACTCTCGACACAAGCGGTCCAAAGAAGGTCTTATATACCTTGTTCGGATGCTCGGATTGAAGTTCTACAAGTTTGAGCGAACATTATAGTGCACGAGTGCACGTACTTTGAGACGACAGGACCCGCAGAGCCCGGGGCACCCCGGGCAGCCGCAGGTGCATCTGCGGCCTATGGCTCCCCCCTCTATAAATAGAGGACTTGGGGGTAGCCATTTTAAGAAAAAGAGATGCGAGGAAGCCCAGTCCAATTTGCTTTGTACACACCCCATATTGAGTGTTTAATCATTTTAAACATCTTTTAGCTCACATATAGCTATATTTTTACCAGCGGGAGCTGAGTGTTTATCCATATAGAGTCATAGAAGCCTGCATTGGCAGCCCACTGTAAGCCTTCTCACACACTATAAAGCCTTTCTCTTCATCTTTGCACACACTATTCTACACATTGAGAGTCGTGTTGTGCGTATGCGGACTTGATCAAGTGGTTTTCATTTATGTCTATATGTATATATTTATATATGGACTAACATTATCGAGTTATGCCTCGATTGAGCCTGAACTTATATACTGGAGCATTTACTTGCTATATATATATATATATATATATATATATATATATATATATATATATATATATATATATATATATAAATAAATGTTGTCGAACTATATACGATGAGCACAGATTTTACATAGGAGGCGTTTACTTTGCTATATATATATATATATATATATATATATATTGTTATATAACATATCGATGAGCACGGATTTTACATCCGGGCGTTTATTGCTTATATATATATATATATATATATATATACTTATATATATATATAATTGTTGTCGGACATATCCAGATGAGGCGAGATTTTATATCTAAATGCGTTTCTCTTATATATATATATATATTTGTTGTCGGATATATCTCGATGAGCACTCGGATTTTACATGGGAAGCGTTTATTGTATATATATATATATATATATATATATATATATATATATATATATAATTGTTGTCGATATATCCTATGAGCCGAGATTTTATATATCAGAATGCGTTCGCTTATATATATATATTGACATTTAGTCCCGCCTAGAGTTTACTTCATGGAGGTTGATCGTCTTTACTGCTTTATTTACATTTAGTCCCACCTGGAGTTTACTTCATGGCGGTTGATCGCATTTACTGCTTTATTTACTTTTCTGATCCCCCATGGAGTTGCTTCGTGGTGGTTGATCATGTCCATATATATATATATATATATATTTACCACTTTTATATATTTATATTTTTGACCCCCCCATGGAGTTGCTTCGTGGTTGTTGATCATGTCTGTATATATATTTACAACTTTTATATATATAATTGCTTACTACTTTTCATATAAACTGTGGTATCATGTGAGCCTAGGAATCATGTGATCACTGATTGATCTAATGAATCTAGATTCGGTTCCGTCTTTGGACATTTTCAACATTTGAAGCGACTTGTATATTATTTACGATGTTAAATTTCCTTGGATGGTCACATCATGCCCATGAGGAGGATTTAAGATTCTCACAGATATTATTTTCTCGAGGATGCCTCACATCTCGAAAATAAAAGCAAACAAGCTGAACATTTAAGAATAAAATGGAAGTATCAAAGGCCTCAATTACTATTGAGCACAGGGTTTGAAAAACCTCTTTTTACAAAATCTCATTGCTATATCTTGTTTAAAATTGAATTTTTATATAAATTCAAACCCTTTGTATATAGGTGCGAACGAGGCATAACACTACTTCCAAATAAATTGCACATTGATCCATGCACACACACACACACACATATTCACATAACAGTTTCTTGTAAAGTGGCGATCACCATGGCAACACTGATGTCGGAGGGTGCCTAACACCTTCCCTCCGCATAATCAAGCTCCCGAACCCAAATAAATCTCCGTTTCACAGACCCGTTTAGCAGTGTTACATCACTGGGTCAATGTGCAAACCTTTCCGGTTGCGTTGGTGCAACCAGTTAAAAACACTAACTTGGGACTCTTAATGTCAAAACGTTGACATTACACATGTCGAACCTTTTTCACTTGTTTTTTCAAACAAATCTCACATAACAATGAGAACACAAAAGAACAAGTAACGAAAAGGGACAACTAAAAATCCTGACATCGACAGGTGGCGACTTTGCTGGCGACTCCAGTAAGAGGGCTTAAGCCGCTATTACTAGCTTTTTAAAACTGTTATACGCTTGTGTGTGAATGTTGCATTTACATTTATGATGAATGTGTACGAATGCATTTTACTTACTGCACTGTAAAATAGCTATCTGTGATATTAGTGCTTCGCACACATCATCATTTGCATAAACGGTGAGACACGTTGTATGTGAATGTATGTTGTGTGGTTCCTCTATCAACAGGCTATCCTGTCGGTGTTTGATTACTGGACTCGTAGGGAGACTAATTCCAACGAGGCTCAGGAAAGGCACCACCTAAATTCGCTCCAGTTGAAAGACCGGATTAACTTTCCGTCAAGTAGATTGCGATGATCTAGGGACCTTCATGCCAAAAAGCCGCGAGAGTAACCCTAAGATTGGTCAACCTCTGATAAACCAAATGCGGAGAAAAGTCTCTTCATGCTTTCCATTTTCAATTAATTGTAAAAGCATTTACTTGTAATTTTATTCTATGTGCATCTTTATGTAATGGAAAATATGAAGAATATTTGTGCATACATGTTATCAATTAACACCCGTTTTTACAGCACAATATTCCTAAAATGGGCACATTATAGTAACATTTACATTATCCTTAAGAATAAACTACATAAGTCTTTTGTAGGGAAATCATTAGGACTATTACCCGCTCAAAATTCAAAAAGGCCACGAGCCTACAACCAATCATGTCTTCTTCTGACCAGTCTACTCTTGTTTCTTGAGAAGAATTTAACGAATTAAGTAAACAAATCACAGATTTGGCTGTTTTGCTGAAAGAATTGCATCAATCTACTCGGGGTACAAAGATGCCTACCCATACAGAATCCTCTGCATAAGGAGGAGCTCAAGGTTTGGAAAAAACAAATCCAGAACCTCAGTTATATACGAACAACAAAGACCCTAAAAAAATCCATCTCAAAGGAGATCCATATACCGGTGATATCAGGAAGGAGGTCCTCCAATGGAAGATGTTAGTTCCCAAAGGTACAATAGTTATCTAGAAGGGGGGTTGAATAGATATTTAAAAATCTTTACGTTTTTACTAAGATAGTTTTGATAATGATTTAAACACATAGAAATTAAGGTTTCTTTGAAAACCCTTTTAGATGGAGTTAATGAGAGTGAGGCAGTTATAGAAGTTATAGCAAGAATGAAATAGACACAGTTGTTTTTAAGTGGTTCAGAGCACTTAAAGCTCCTAGTCCACTCTTCTACTCCTCGAGTAGGAAATCCACTAAGGATGTCTTTTACACTTTTTGAATCTGTGATTCCTTCTGCACCGGTGAGCTTAGGCAATTCATAGTTCACTCTTGAACTCTTCAAGTCCAGCAGACTTGGTTCTTTACAGTTCGCTTAGAACTCTTCAAGTCCTTCTGACTTGGAACTTTTACTTCAGTTGATTGGTAGTTGTTGAGTTCATGATTGATGCTACTCAGTTGCAGTTAATCACTTGTTCGAAAGAACTAAGTAGCTGAACAAGCTTCTTCTTTTTCTCAGATCGTAGAGTTGAGCGTTGAGTATTCTTGTGCATTTTTGTTCAATGCTTGCTTGCCTCTCTCATCTGCATATGTTCTGCATATATGTGATCCTTGAAATCTATCTATTGAAGCCATTTGTTGAAGAATTAAATGCGTTTGACATTTCTGAACTTTGATGGAGACTTTTCTGGACACCTTCTGAATTGCATTCTAGCCCACTGCCACAACAGACTGCTTTCTCACCTAACACCTGAAAAAGGTGTTTTTCCTTTGTCCTATGGTCCTTTTCATTGCATATTAAATATGTTCCTTTTGTTGAATATTAAGGATATCTTTTGTACCGTTGGGAATGGAGAGGACTTCAACGTTTCAAACCCATTCCACTTTTGTTAGAACTTCTCTTTAAACAAAAGTAGGGCTCAATGCTTCTGACATAAGGCAGATGATACTCTGCGATCCATATCATGGTGTCTTGTCACATTGGTGCTTGGTCTTAAGAGAACACTACGATTTCTCTCAAGGATTTGCACACTACGATTTTCACTTGCTTATCTTGCAAACTCTATGTTTTCAAAAGCACACTACGATCTCTGAGTTAGTTTCGGCAAACGTCTGGACCTCTCTACGATTTTTGAAGAGGCCCTTCAAGGCAGATACACTACGATCTTCTAAGCTCTACGATCCTACCTTAGCTTCTACAATTTGTTGATCAGCTTGATAGACTGTGATTCTTTTCAAGGCCTATCTATTTCTTTCAAGTCATAGATCAACCTAACATCTTTGATCTCTTTATTTATACATTCGTTTATAGAATGATGAAAATTAAAAGCTAAGATAAACCTAACAATTTTGATCTATCACTAAGTCCTTGTACATATATTTCTTGAAGGACTTTACATATAATCATGAGCATTTACTTTAAACATCAAATCAAAATATGCATTCTTCCAACAGAGGAAACTATCCGTGCTCTCAAAGGGATTGGAACACACGAAAGTGTTTCATATGCTGACCTTTGCATATTCCCTAGTGTTCATTATCCAGATAAATTTAAATCCCCTGATTTTGAAAAGTATGACGGATTAGGGGATCCTTATACACATTTGAAGGTGTTCATTGGAGAACTTGGATCTTATACGGAAAATGAGAAGCTCATAATGCAACTATTCCAGAAGATTCTGACTGGAGAAGCCCATTCATGGTATACCAGATTAGACAACTCAAAGATCCATGGCTGGAAAGAGCTAGCTCACGCCTTCCTCACTCAATACAGTTTTCAATCTCAGATGGCTCCTGACCGGTACCAGATTACCAAGGTCAAGAAATAGTCTAATGAGTCTTTCAAAGAGTATGCTCAAAGGTGGAGGCGCCTTGCTGCTCAAGTTATTCCTTCCATGAAAGATTTAGAAATGGTCATGACTCTCATAGACATATAGGAAGGTCCTTTCTATGAGAAAGTCTTAGCTGGTATTGGCAAACCATTCTCTAAAATGATCAAACACGGAGAGATGGCTGAGATGGGATTGAAGTCAGGTAAAATTCTAGACCTAGCCGCTCTTAAAGCAGTTGCTGAGCACATCCAGTCCGAATCTTATAGAAACAACCCCTGGAGGGTCCATAAAAAGAAAGAGGAGGATGCTTCCTTGATACTACAAGGTCAAAAAGGCAATCAGGACATGCCTATACAGAGGAGAAACTACTCCCCTTTCCAAGCACAGTCTTCAAACCCTCCATAGCCTAAGAGTAGAGAAGCAAAGCGCCTTCGACCGTTCACACCCTTAGAGGACTCGCTCGAGAATATTCTTGCTCTTCTGACTACTCAGAAGAAAATTACACGTCTTCTTCCACCAGCCAACCCTAATGTGAAGGGTTTTAATGCTAATCGGAAGTGTGCTTATCATGCCGGAGCACCTGAACATGATACTCAAGATTGTTGGGCCTTGAAACACAAGATCCAAGATTTAATAGACAACGGTGAGATTGTGGTCACCAAACCAGATCAACCACATGTGTAAGACAACCCTCTTCCTCAACACAAAGAAGAAGAGATCAACATGATTAGTTGGAGCACTGGACAGAGTTCCAATTTTAATAGTGAATAATCCCAGACCATCAAAGACGGTGTTAACAGATGGGATTACGCAAAGTTCTAATTTACTATGGAACGAAAGATGAAAGCTCTTTACAAGAAAAATGACCAATTGGCAGAACTGGTGACCCACAAGCATCAAGTCACACCCCAATTAATCAGCTAGGAGCATGCCTATCTCCTTCTTTTTGTTATGAATGCTCCACCATCACCTTCAGAAAGTGAAGCTATGGAGGATAAGGTTGCAAAGAGAGAAAATGCTAAAGCCCATCGAGATTTTGCCATTCAGAGGGAATTTACCTATCTGGGCCAATCTTTGGAGGAGATATTTCAAATGCTGATCAATGAAGGAAGAATTACCTCCCTTCTGCCTCCAATCAATCCCCGTTCAAGACGGTTCAACTCCGATGGAGTATGTCAATATCATTCACATTTTCGCGATCACATCACATAAGAATGCTGGGCACTCCGCCATCTCATTCGGAATCTTATTGATAGCGGTGTGCTGCAGTTGACAGATGATGACACTGTACAACTCGAGAGTGGGAATACCTGTCCTACCAAATGGAAGAGATCAGTAGCAGTTATATCCGACGAGGATGATGAGACTGTCAAATCATTTCCAATACAAGCAATTCAACTCAAAGGAGCTGACAATCCTTTGAAAGTGGCCGCACCAAAGCCAATTTATTTACCCTTCAGACCACAATATCCTGTTGTCAGCTTACACAAAGTTCCATGGAATTATGGAGAAGCTGAAGGATCCACGTCTCATACTACTACTACAGTGTCAAAGGAAAATCCACTGTATCTTCCTCAGCGGGTTATGAAGCCTACCTTCTAAGCAAAGGGGAAGATTCCCATGGAGAAGATTAAAAAATTCCTCCGCACTATGGGCCATAATGAAGCTAAGGTGGTTTTAAGCTTAAGAGAAGCTCCACATCAGATATCAATACTGGACTTGGTTTTCTCTTCCGAGGATCACCGGAAGATCTTATTGAAGGTTTTGGAAGAAGCCTACTTACCAAAATCAATGGATGTGGAAAAATTTCAAGATATGCTTGATCACATTTTCAATAACAATGTGATATCCTTCACTGATGATGACATACCACCCGAAGGGACCGGTCATTGCAAGCCATTGCACATTGCAGTTTTGTCCTCCGGGTATATGCTAGCTAAAGTTTTGATAGATGGAGGTTCGTCTCTGAATATCTGTCCTTATGCTACCTTGGTGAAGATGAATGTTAATCTTAAACGGATCCAAAGCAACTATACGGTTATTAAAGCTTTTGATGGATCCCGACAAAATTCCGTCAGAAAGATTGAGCTACCAATTGAGATTGGTCCAAATACATTCAATGTATCCTTTCATGTCCTCAAAATAGATTTAGAATACAACCTGCTATTGGGGAGACCATGGATCCACATGGCTGGAGTCGTTCCTTCCACACTACATCAACAACTCAAATACATTGTCAATAACAGTCTAGTCACTGTCAACGCTAAGCCGAAATGTCCTGAACAAGGAGATATTCCAATCATCAGCTTCAATTCAGAAGTTGAGCCGGCCAATTTTGATACTTTGGAAGTGAGTAGCACGCAATACCAACCTATTGGAACACCACTTCCCATACCCAAGATTTCATTCGAGGTTATGTCGGCCACTCAAGAAATGATGTCATTGGGTCATCAGCCTTGAAAAGGGCTTGGTAAAAATTAGCAGGGTATTAAGCACCCTATTTAAGTGTCCAGTCAAATTGGGACAGCCGGACTTGGCTATTCTACCAGTTCTAGTCATAGGAATCCTCATAAGCATAAGTAGGTTCCTCAAGCTTCCGCCACATGACAATTTTTTCCATCTGCACCAAATGAGCTGATACAATCTCCAATAAAGGTGCCAGCCCATGTTATGGCTTTGTTGTTTCCCAAACCAGTACCATTTAAAGCAAAAGAGGTGCTGATTCCTGATCCCGAGGTAGAAGAAAAGGAGCAGCAACGTAAACATGACATCGCCTTGATGATGTTAGGCATACGCGTCATTATCCGTAATGAACATACAAACAGATATACCCCAGACGATGATTGCCCAGATGTCATGGTTATCATTCGGGAGAAGGAGGACAATGACAATCCCTCCATCATTGTAGTCCATTAGGACTTTGCCCTGGACAATTGGAGCAGCACTCCATAAAATTCCTCTGCCCTATAGATAACTTTAATTTCTTACTTTTCTATACAGTATTAGCAGTTATTTTATCAGTACATACTAACACTTGTGTATGATTAAACAGTTTCATATATTAAGTGAAAGCATATTTTGTTTTAGGACTCTGAATTTAGATGTGCCTGTACTTGCTGATGAGTTGCCTTCTCTCTACAAGGGCTATAACTTTGATGCAAAGTTGGACTCAGACTTGATGGAAATACAAGAGAACATTGAGACACCTCAGGAGATTAAGGAATGGGTCGCAGACAAACCTAAACCCTACCTTGACTAAACCACTTCTTTCAATCTTGGAACCTTAAAAAGCCCTAAGCCAATCTAGATTGGTTCAGACTTCACCCCAAACCAATGGAATGACATGGTTGCACTATTAACCCAATTCCAGGATATGTTTGCATGGTCTCATGAAGAAATGGTGGGTTTGTCCATTGACATTATTCTTCATCGCCTTCCCATTAAAGAAGGATTCAAGCTAGCTAGGCAGAAGCTCAGGCAATTGAAACCTGAGTGGAGTTTAAAGGTTAAAGAAGAAATTATGAAACAATTTCAAGCTGGCATTATCATGGTGTCTGCATATCCGGAGTTGATATCCAACATTGTTCCTGTGCCTAAGCCCGGAGGAAAGGTGCGAGTTTGCGTGGATTACCGGGATTTGAACAAAGTTTGCCTTAAAGATAGCTTTCCCTTGCCCTTTATCCACATTCTTATTGACAACACTGCTTAATACGGCATGTACTCCTTTGCGGATTACTTTGCAGGGTACCATCAGATTATGGTTGCTGAGGAAGACCATGATAAAACTGCTTTCATCATGTCTTGGGGAACCTTTTGCAACAGACGGTTGTCATTTGGCCTCATTAATGATGGGGCAACCTATTAGCGAGCTATGATGGCTCTTTTCCACAATTTAATGCACAAGGAGATAGGAATCTACGTGGATGACATCATTGTCAAATCCCAAAAGGAGGAAGACCACTTAGACCATCTCAAAAAGTTATTCAATAAGTTGAGTAAGTACAACCTGAAGTTGAATCTAGCCAAGTGCGCCTTTGGTGTTAAGTTAGGCAAGTTACTAGGTTTCCTAGTCAGCCACAAAGGAATTGAACTGGATCCTACCAAAATCCAGGCCATCAAGGAAATGACCATTCCTCAGACAGAGAAGGAAATACGGTGATTTTTGGGAAGAATTAACTTCATTTGCAGGTTTATCTCTCAACTCACAGCAACTTGTGGCCCATCTTCAAGTTGTTAAGGAAGAACTCCTCCATGAAATAGAACGATGAGTGTCAGAAAGCCTTCCTTACAATTAAAGAGCAGCTGGTTAACGCTCCTATTTTGGTACCACCCAGGGATGATGTTCCCCTATTCATGTACCTGTCTATTAATGACAATGCCATGGGCTGTATGCTAGGGAAAAAAGACGATATAGGCCAAGAATGAGCTATCTATTACCTCAGCAAAAGATTCAGCATCAGTGAACACAAGTACACTATGATTGAGAAGACTTGTTGTGCTTTAGCATGGGCTTCCATGAGGTTATAGCATTACCTCCATGGTCACACAACCCATCTCACATCTCGCATGGATCCTCTCAAGTATGTGTTCAGTAAGCCCATACTGATTTTTTGACTGTCCAGATGGCAGTTGATCCTACAGTAATTTGACATCGTCTACGTTACACAAAAGTCTGTGAAAGGTCAAGGAATTACGGATCAACTGGCCACTGCACCTGTAGGGGATTACAAACCCTTAGAAACATACTTACCCGATGAAGGGGTAAAGACAGTTTAACAATACCATCAGTACGATGCATGCCACACATGGAAAATGTATTTTGATGGAGCTGTTAACATAGAAGGCTCTGGAGCTGGAGCAGTTCTAGTATCCGATACGGGGGTGCAGTATCCCGTCGCCGTCAAATTGTAGTTTATCAGGACCAACAACATAGCTGAGTATGAAGGCTGTATCATGGGGCATCAGGCAGTTAACTGTCTTTGGGATTCTGAATTGGTAATCAAATAATCCATGGGAATCTATCAAACCAAAGAACTACATTTGTTGCCTTACCATCGGCAAGTTTTACAGATGGTTTTGGAGTTTGAAGAAATCTCCTTTTCACACATTCCTCGTAATAGGAATGATTTTACGGATGTGCTAGCTACGTTGGCCTCCTTGATTCACATACCTGACAAGGAAAATATGCCAAGTATCACATCTTATGGGAACTACGTTGGAGAAGTATCGGATGAGCTACCTCCTATCCACAACCCTTGGTATCAGCATATCAAGGACTATCTACGAGATGGATCAACATCCGCTAAAGCGAGGCTGACTGAAAAGATGCGGATCCATCGACTTGCTATGAAATTTTACTTGAGCGGAGATGCACTCTACAAGAGAGATGCAGGATTAGGTCTCCTCAAATGTCTGGATAAAGACCAAGTTGAGAGGCTCATAGATGAGATCCATGGTGGAGTATGTGGCCCACACATGAGCAGACCCTTACTTGTCAAAAAGATCCTCAGGACAGGGCAGTATTGGCTTACGCTCAAAACTGACTATGATAATCACGTCAAGAGATGCTATCAATGCCAAATTCATGGGAATACTATCCACGCCCACCAAGGGAACACCACAATATGAGTTCACCATGGCCCTTCTCAATGTGGGGAATGGACGTGTTCGGGCCCATCGAGCCCAAAGCCAGTAATGGACATCGATTCATATTCACCATGATTGACTACTTCACCAAATGGGTAGAAGCAGCCTCCTTCCCCAAGGTTACTAAAGAAGTCATCATTGCTTTCATCAGAAACAATATTGTCTGTAGATATGGACAACCAGAGGTTATTGTGTCAGACAATGCTAAGAACCTCAACAACAAAATGATGGAGGAGTTATGCAGTAAATTCCACATCAAAAACCTTAACTCCATCATCTACTGTCCAAAGATGAATGGTGCTGTTGAAACGGCTAATAAAAATATCAAGAAGATCATGCAGAAAATGTTTGCCAATCACAAATGATGGCCTAACCTCTTGCCTCTGACTTTATTAACCTACAGAACTTCAATGCGTACTTCCGCTGGGGCAACCTCCTACTCATTAGCCTATGGGATTGAAGTAGTGCTCCCCATAGAGGTGGAAATGAAATCCCTAAGGGTGTTGATGGATGCTCAGTTGGATGAAGACCAATGGGTACAAGACAGGTATCACCAATTATCTCTTATAGATGAAAGGCGAACCGCGGCTCTCTTCCATGGTCAGTTATATCACCAAAGGATCGCATGATCCTACAACAGAAAAGTCCAGCTATGGCAGTTCAAACAACATGACTTGGTTTTGAAAAAGATCATTGACAACCAAGATCAATCTAATGGAAAATTTGCTCCTAACTGGGAAATCCCATTTGTTGTCAAGGAGGAAATGATGAGAGGTGCTCTCGCACTCACGTGAAATGGATGGCGATGAATTTCCATGACTTATCAACTCTGGACAATCGTGAAACTAAGATTTACGTCTCAAGATATCATCAAAAAAACATCCTTGTATGGATTCATCCAATCACCAGTCGTTCCGATTTTGAACCCTCTCTTTTTACAAACTCTTCTGCCCCCTCAGGGAAACATACATTCCAAACCAGCAGCCTAGTTTCACCTCATTTCAAATAGTTCATACAATTTTGGTTATCCTGAAGAAGGGATTGAACCTTTCACACCCGCAGTTTATCCTAAAGACGGGATTAAACTTTTTTACGCTTGAAGTTTGTCCTGAAGACGGGATCAAACTTTTTCCACACCTGCAATTTGTCCCAATCATGGGATCAAACTTTCTTCTCCCTGCAGTATAGCCTGCACATGGGATTTATACTTCTCTTTGGCTGTAATTCATCCTGAGGGGCGAACTACGTCGACCTGATCTCCCTGATACACAGGAGTACATAGGCAACCATATTCTATATGGCCCGGTCGCAATAAAAAAAACAACAAAAAGATTTCTGCCCTTTCTCTACAAAAAACAAAAAAAAACCACAAAAAATACTTCTACACCCTTCTTCATCAATAAAGCTTCTACACCCATCTGCCTTTCACATTCAGCGTTGAACCTCTTACACCAGGTTCGAACTATGCAGACTTGATGTCCTCTTCAATAGGAGTACGTAGGCAACCATTTATGGTTAAGTTTAAACCCTACCAGAACAAAAATGCTTATCACATGGTACTGGGATCAAACTTCAATCCATTACAGTTCATCGGCTTCAGACCAAAGGGATGGAATTATCCAACCTCTCCTCACAAATAGGAGAGGTTGTGCCTCAAAGAGCAACACCAATCCATAAGAGATGGAATTAACTAGGCTTCTCACAAATTGAAGTATTGGCAACCATCTGTGGTGCGGTTAATCTTAGAGAGGAAAAGCCACACTCCTCTCCACATTTCCATACAGAAACCAGTCCCAAGACACCAAAGATGGTAGGGATACATACAGATCAGTGATCAGTTCTGAGAGATCCTGTGATTCCTTAATGTTCACATATCAAGGATAAGTTCAAGATGCATCAAGATCAAAAGCTTTGAAGAATCAGGCAAATATCAAGAAATATCAAGGCACAACTGAAAGGGAAGTAAATCAAAATATATTTCTCTACCATGTATAATACTATTTGATATATACATCTAAGTTGTACATAACAAAATGGCTAAGCTAGTCTGTATAGGAAAATACAAAGCTATCTATAGATCTGTGTGTATGCGGACTATCAGATCTAACATAGCATCCCTCTCTGAAGAAGGAGGTAAAGCTGCAAGCTTTTGTCCAATGGTATCTACACGAGCTAGCAGATCTGAGGCTAACTGCATGGTGACATGATGTTCATCGATATATACACTCATATCGGCAAGGATGCTAGTAGTATGGGATCTCACGGAAGTACTGTTTACAAAGGCCACATCCCTAGCATATAGGGCGGTATCCCGCTCCACAATCAATGCATCCCTTGTTGATCTAGCCTTATCCCTCTCTAATAGAACGGCATCTCTCCCATCAAGAGCTGTCAACATCGAGGCCCTAGCCTGATCTCTATCATAGGTCATCCGATGTAGGCTCTGCTCCAAATGCTGTGCTGAATACTGAATAATAGTAGCACTCAGGGTGGGAGAATCCGTCACAAATGTTGGCAACCTAGCAGTCAAATCCTCACCGATGGGAATGTCAGCCTCCTACATAGGCTCCTCATCGTCAGAATAAATATCCTGCACTGTGGATACTACCATAGTCGATGTAGTCTCTGTTTCCATCCATGATGAATACTCTGCTGAATAACCTAGATGACTGACAAAAAACTTAGCTAGGTCTCGGTTATCCCAACAGGCATACATCCTAGATCTATCCTCTGCTGATAAATGGCGTGAAGCAAAGCGCTGACTCACTGCCCCCTCAAATGGATGGAAATAGTAAAACTGGTCAAACTGATACATCACTGCTAGTGGGTGGTAGGTGATCATCCCTCTCAAACCAGCTAGAGTAAGATAATCCATGCCCGGAGCATGAGTAATAAAGTTGTAGGGTGAACTAAGCCCTGTACACGACAATATAGCGAATGTATCTCCAATCCTTGGTAGGAAAGCTGACCAAGATGCAGCATTTGTACACTCTGCAAGCTGAAAGGAGTACAACATAGCTATATCATGGGTGAGTGCCAATCGGTCTTAAGTGTGACATAAACCACACGTACAGCATAACCGAGCTTCCTGTGAACACTCCTGCTAGATAAGTGCAGCAATATGTGGCCGACCTTAGAGTCTCTGCCATAATCATCGGTATGATGGTGTGACCCTCCCTGAGAGATCTCACTGCCATAATGATGACAATGTCAAACTCATCCATGTACAGTGGCATGTAGACATATGATAATACGCACACTAGCAGTACATCCACTCTGGCCAAAAGCCAATGATCCTTCGACGTGGTAAAATCCCCGAAATGCCGTACATAACTATCCTCAGAGCCAAATCTGTCAAATAGAAAACGCTGGGATATCACGTGGCCCGATGTAATCTCATCCTGTACCACCCTGAGCCTTAATCTGGTGAAGATCATGAACTGTCTACTCATGTCTTCGATCGCCATGTGCACGCAAGGTCTGTCCAACGGTAGCATCGTCAACCGTGCATACTCCTCCAGAGTAGGAGTCAACTCCTGGGTCCCGAATTGAAAACTGCTCTCCGGCATCCAATGTCAGAAAGCATACCGGCCCACGAATCATGTGGGAACCTGAAACATCAACAGGGTCATAGTATGCTGCAAAAAATGATCTACAATCACCCTGTTTGATGGTGACATGCTATCATACCACAATTGCATACCTGATGCCACCAAAAACGGTGGGGTATGATCAATACGGCTAACTGTCGAAGAAGACATCTGTACGGGCTGTGTCATAAGACCATCCAGGGGTCAATGTTGAATATCTCTGGACATACATACATATGCATAACATAGTAATATGCATGATACAATAGATGGCAATATGATATAGGGAATGGAAAACTATACATACATTCCTAAGTATATCATCGTCTAATACATATCTATACAGCTAAAATACAGGGAAATGGGGTGAAGCTACCCAACAACTAATAGAGGCCTATCAAAAGATATAACAAGAATGGGGCGAAGCCAGCATCTAAACAGAGGCCTATCAAAAGAGATAACGAGAAATATACATCAAAAGAAGTCAATGGTATCGATGTCTACATCGTCAATCCTGTCCACCTGATGTAACTACTACCGAGTCACTATATCTCTATCTACAGGGATCTCAGGCCTATACAAGGGAGGATCTGCACCAGCTAAGCCATATGGGTCACCTAAGGGGCCAGTACCAGAGCTGGAAGGATCAAAAGTGTATGCCTCTGAATGATCTCTACCCAAATGACGGATAAAGAAATTTGTCTAGTCCAACTGCCGGGTCAAACTATCAATCTATGTAACATGAGTTGTATCTCTGACACAGGCTAGCCAATCCATCATCATCATGGATCCTGGAACCATATCCCCCATAAATTGTGTAGCGTGTGTCTGAGCTCCAATGGTACGAGGGAACCACCAATACTGGAACATCTCCCGAGTGTAGGGACCCTTTGATAATGTGAAACTGTCAACCCCCAACAATGGGATATCAATGACGGGTGACTGCGAAACAGGCCAATAATGCCTGGCAGGAGGCAAGATCGGCATGTAAATCTCTCCTGTAGTGCTCCTAATAGCATGCTCTCCTAAATAGAGCTCGCATCCTCCATCTATGAAGAGAGGAATCCTACGGGTGGAAATAACGTACTCAACTCTAGTCGGGTACCCTTCCTCAAATTCAATACTCAAGTGCTCCCCAGAATAGGGAACCTATGTGATGACATCCGCTATCAACAATTCCAGCTATAGGCGGCAATGAGTGAAACTCTCAGCAACAGGGACCTTCGCGAATATGTAATGATGCCATCTCCATCCTCGTGGATAGGTGTCTAAACCAAACATGCTCATAGGACGCAAACATGGAAGCCTCTCAATTGCCCAAAACTGCCAACACAAAGGCAACATCTGTTGTCAGTCAACACTCTTAACCTGTACATAGGAAAAGATAAGAGAAATACTCACCAGCAGAAATGAGTAGAATCCTAACCAAGCCTCGGTCAAGCCCTGCGATCGCATGCACATTCCCTTGAGGAGGTAGGAAAAGGTGTAGGAACCCCAATCATAGTCTCCTATATGGTCCACGTGTCGAGTGGCGCTGATCAAAGTGAATGATACAAAGAAAAGAGTTATCTCTGCCATGAAGCGAATTTCTAATGATCATCAGGAACAATCGCCGAAGAATGCGATCCCTGACTCTCACATCATTGGGTATAGGCTCACTCAATAGCCCGCTCATAGAATCTACGCTCAAAGGACCTGTACGTACAGTCCTTCCCTTGAGCGCCTCCACCGGAACTCCCAATAAGGATCTGACGGCAATAGGGGTTATATCCGCCGTACAAGGCTCTGGATCCCCTCCAAACTCCATACATGTGATAAATCGCCAATCCATCGACGTTATCATCACCTCACAGTCCAGCAAATGGAGTGACTGAGTCTGGTGAAACTAGCGCTCAGAAAATGCCCTGAGGTTACCCAATGGACCATGACGGGGAAGAATGGAAAAGGACATCCCAAATCCCCAGCCATGTACAATCGCTCTATAGTCATCGTGCAAAGCCTGATAATAGAGTGGATGCTGAACCAGTTCCCTCGAGGCTGTGTAAAGCCAGGGACCTAAATTAAATATAGATCAACATCAGAATCCTTTGTTCCTCATCAATAGGAAATAAGGAAGATTAAGATCTAATATCATACCTCGTTTGCGTACAGGAAGACTGAAGGATGCCGACTCAAGTCACCTAGAAGATCTGGGTTCACCACTTGAATACCTGGAAAATCCCTATGGGGAACACGTGCAGTAGGAGCAGGAACCTCAATTCGTAAATCTTCCTCCTCATCCTCGACATCCGACACTTCAACCCGGATATGACGTATCACCGCCTCCACCAAACGATGAGGCTGTCTAACAAAACGGGGTCAAGGTACTTTAGAAGCCCTCCTCCGTACACCAGAAGTGGTCCTGCAGGAACTACTCGGCTGATCCAGATCCATAATATCTGGACAACAAGTCTCCAAATCACCTCAGAAAGGGTGTGGTAAACTCTTACCTAGAGTTTTTCAAAATGCATTTTTATGATTACATGCATGTATGCATTGTTTTAACATACATCTACAGTAGAGTTAACAATGCATGACTACCCAATGCCTACGTTTTGGAAAATTTTTGCCATAGCCCCCTTTATAAATGGGACTATCCACATACACATAGGAATGACTAGGTGGCCATTCAGTAGCACACCTACCAACAGTCATATACATTCTAAATGCATTTAATACATTGCAATAAAAAATCTGTAAGTGTAGTCTAATTACCAGGGTTATTTTTCTTTTCCATATTTACTCATTTGTCCTCAAATAGGATAAGAAATGACAGGTAAAGGTGCCAATTTGACTGTTTTAAAAGTTAAATTTTTTTATATCATTATGTTCAGCATGGCTTAATACTAACATTTACTGTGTTGAATATTTTTTGTAAAGTCATATCAGCATGCATATTCAGTACTATGTGTCTAAGTGCATTTCATGTGATAAGTCATTTTCTAACGGATAGAAACAGGGAAAAAATACATGCATATGTTACCAGGACAGTGAAGAACACTTGTGCGGTAGCAAAATATGCAACAAGTTGCCCGAACTCAGCAAGTCTTAAGAAGAACTCTCAAATTTCCTTCGTAGCCCAGCTTGAAAATGACTTATGAAAGCAACCTACAGGCTTTATATAGCCACGTTTGGCCGCAGGTGTACTTGCGGTACCCCTATATAGGTCCCATACCTTCAGCTCGCTCTAGTTAAAGTTATAAAGGAGGTCTCACAAGCTAAAAATGCCAAATCATGAATAAAAATGCTACGCGATTGAGCGGGATAGCTTGGAATCCTGGTTTTCATGGGCCAAACTCTGGCTTCACACCTAACTCATTGGTATTCGCCTGCATACAAGGTATACTATACCAGTGGCCTCATCTTTTATAAATTATGCTCGGTAATACCTCACAAAGGTCTGATGCCGTCAGTGCAGGGTCACAGCCCTAATATGTATCCCCGGTGGGGGTTACAATGCTGAAGTTATGAACTAATGATGTATCCCCGACGGGGGTTACAACGCCGAAGTTACGAACTAATGATGTATCCCCGGCGAGGGTTACAACGCCGAAGTTATAAGTTGACAAAGTATTCCCGGCAGGGGTCACAACGCAAGACTTTTAAGCATACACGTATCCCCGGCCCGGGTTACAGTGCATTCTCAACCATTGATACACACATCAATGAAGGTAAAGCAACCTTGACGTTATCTCAGCCATTGGCAAGTAAACCCATCGAAGCATCTTATCCACACCTATGTATCCCCGGTGGGGGTTACAACGCCGAAGTCAAACTTATCCAAGTATCCCCAGCGGGGGTTACAACGTGATGCAACCATTGATACGCACATCAATGAAGGTCAAGCAGCCTTAGCAATGCACCCAGGAGGGATCTATCCGGTGATATACAGATTAGGGAAGGTGAGGTAGCCCTGACAATACATACTATTGGCAGTAACTTCGACAGGATGGTAGGATATGTTATACACTTCCTCAAAAAGACAAAGCTTTATCCCCACAGATCTCTTCTACGCAAGAGGCACCTCTATGGAGTAGAAGTCTGTGTCTAGGATTCAGGACTTTGGTGATAGGCCCAACGTCAACATCCTTGAAGACTTGGATTGCATGTCCAAGATGTAAGACCCCAAATTTTATGAAATGAAAATATTCAATTTTCTTATAATTATTCTATTTAGTAAATGGTTAAATTGATAAAAGTTTAAAGTTAAGGGTGATATGTGAAAATTTTTCAAAGTAAGAAAGTTTCATAAAATAATCGGTGATAAAAGTAGAGTAATATGCGTGGTTGCATAGTAGCACACGGTATTGATTATTGATGCTTACGTGAAGAGTCACTCAGTTATACTCAATTATTGCTACAGTAATTGATGCATCATATCTCTCATATTATTGATTCAATTATTGCCACAGTATCATCTGCATAATATGTTATATTATTAAATCAATAATTGAGACGACAAAGTTATTCATATTATTATTTGCAATATTGACAATGTCTAGAAGTTCTGTCAAAGAGAGGTTTGGTCACCTAATTGAGCGCCAATAAGGAGAAATCCTTGTCGGAAAGCCCCCTCTTTCCTGGGAACGACCTGTTTGTTAAATATTATGAATTATAATATTAATGGTGAATAAGTTCATGTTGATTAAGGATGAAATTGATAGTTCCATTATGTTGGAATTATTAGTGTTAGTGGAAATCGACATTTATTTCAATAATAATTGATGTGTGGAGGTTATATTGACCAATCGGGTAATTAATCGGATAAATGAGAAATTAATTGCAATTGATTCACATGATTATAACTATTTGTTCACATGTGTGTACTATTGATTCACATTCATTTACTATTAGGTGAGTTGGTGCAAGATTGATAATACTTGCATGACTAAGTTAAAATAGAGGTATAGATGGTGGTATTATCTTCAGAATTGTGATTTTCACATGTCTAGAACTATTGATTCACATGATTTACTATTGATTCAAATGATTTACTATTAGGGGAGGTGGTACAAGTTTGATAATACTTACAGGACTAAATTAAAAATGAAGAAAAAGAGGGAGGTATTATACTGTAGTATTTCGAGCCCCAAAATGTGCAATTATCAAAATTATATTTTCCTGTAAATAGAAGCTCATTCTTCCTTCATTTCTCACCAATTCACTAAGTCTCCCAAGAGCAATTATTATAGAGATAAATTATAGAGAGAAAGAAGAAGAGAAGTCTGCTACCTCTCTATTCCAGTATTCAGCTTTATTCTAAGGTACGAGGTATTATTTCTTTCGTATTCATGAAGAGAGCTATTGTTATTCCATTCCTTATTATTCTGTTGGAATAACATGTATACGCGGACTACCGTATACATGGTGAAATTCTTCTATTATTCCACTCTTTATTATTCTGTTGGAATATCCTGTCTATGCGAATTACGCATGACCTGGTTCTGTTATTTATTATTCTATTGGAATAACATCGCATGGGCTCTATCGCATGCCCGTGAATTCTCTCGTTATTCTATTTTTTATTATTCTATTGGAACAACCTGTCTACGCGGACTACCGTATGCATGGTGAAATTCTTTTATTATTCCATTCTTTATTATTTTGTTTGAATATTCTCGTCTGCATGCGTATTACACGCATTTAATTCGGTTCCATTCTTTATTATTCTCGTTGAATATCCCGTCTGCATGTAATTACGCATGACCGGTTCCATTCTCAGATTATCATGTTGGAATATCCCGGCTCAGTGTGAATTACGCGTGACGGGTTCCGTTATTTATTATTCGTTGGAATAACTCGTGCGTGTGGTCTATCGCATGCCTGGTGAATTCGTTGTTATTCCATTCTTTATTATTCTCGTTGGAATATCCTCGCCTCGTGCGGTTTACGTATGACGACGGTTCCATTTTTATTATTATTCGCTGGAATATCCCGCTCGCCTGCAAGATTACGCATGAGCTCGTTCCATTCTTTATTATTCTGTTGAGAATAACATGTATGTGCGGTCTATCGCATACATGGTGAATTCTTCTGTTATTCCATTCTTTATTATAATGTTGGAATAACTTGTCTATGTGGATTACCGCATGCATGGTGAATGATCCTTTGTATTCATATGAATAGTATTTTCATTCAAAAGGGGTTTTTGCCAAGGGCAGTTTTGTAATTTGAGAAGATAATTTGATGAGTTTTCTAGATTGTGTCCAAAAATGACGATTTTTGGATGTATAGATTAGGAGTTATGAATTTTATGGGAAAAGACTATTTTAAAAGTAAACTCTTATAACTCCTTGTGGTTAACTCCAAAATTGGTGAAATTTTTATTGGGAGTACATGTATATAACAGGATTATACCCTGTTAATTTTTGAACTTTTGGACAAAAGTAAAATTTATGATAAATGTCTAAATATTCGGCAGTTTTGGCCATATGAAAAATACTAAATAAATTTTAAAAATTTCGAGAAAAATATATGTTCAATATGGGACTATATTCTGCTAAATCCCATAAAAGAAATATTTTTGGGACTGATTTGGTATTTTTCATGAAAATAAACTAGTTATGAGTAAATGAATTAAATATGTTATGTGAAGTAACAAAATTCGAAAATAGGATTTTATGTCTTGGGAATCCTATATAGGGTATATGCAGATTTTTTATGAGGGATTTGATCATTGGTGATGAAATCTTATGAGTATGGCATTTTTGAATGATTAAATGCATTATTTGGTAAAGTGTAAACAATTTAAATAAATTGTTTATAAGTTTAAGAAGTCATTAAAATATTGTTATAATATTAATAATATTAGATGATGAGTTTATTAAGTGATTGATGATATTTGGATAAATTTAAAGTCTTTAATATTTATCCTTGTTTTTGTTTGATTAATGCTTATATCATTGTCATCATCCTCATGCTTATATTGTGATGAAAGTCATCTTTGACTTACGTCCATAGATGGACTTGGTATGATTATGACCAGGGATCATTCGGTATAATCATGACCTGTAATATTATAAATGATGTGGTAAAAGTCCTCAGTGGCCTGTAGTGCATTTATGGACAATTTTTGCTATGATTATGACCAGGGATTATTCGGTATAGTCATGACCATTGATGATTAAATGAATATCCTTGGCCCATAGTGCAGGGATGATTTGATGATGTGGTTTATTTATTAAGCTGAGTCTCAACGATAAAAATTTATGAAAATGTTTTAAATCATAGAAGATAGTAAATATCATGCTCTACTTGACTCTTCTAATGGATTGCTTATTCCGCTACAGTTAAACTTGATGTCTATTGTATTTTATCAATTTAACATTGTTGAAGACTAATGATAATTTATTCTGCATTATCTTAGTCATAATATTTCTTACTGGGCTAGTTAAGCTCACCCTTTCTTTCACTGTTCTCTTCAGGAAATGAGAATATAGCTGGGACGAGTCGGGGAACGGAGTGACGGTCAAGATGATAGCATTAGTAGTCCTCATTATTCTGCTAAATAATGTGATAATAAATGTAATGAGGACTCCATTGAGTGTGGATATTGTCTTGATGACAATATTTTTATTAAAACTCATAGCATATGTTTTGTCGTATATTACACGACGTTTGTATAATTAAGTTTGTATTTGTATTCTGTACCATGTATTTGGCGACTCAAGATGGGTGATGTATACCTGTTTTGGGGGCGTCACACAAGACATTACTGATTATCATCCCAACAGGATTAACAGGGAACCAAAAATCATTTTCATTTATGCATCATACATTTGCATCATGTTGCTACACATAGCATCATGTTTATCTTGTTGCATTTCAAGTGTCTAGGATTCTTTATCCTATCCATGCCTTGCATTGCATGAATATGATAAAGAGGGGATTCTGTAGACACTCAAAATTTTCTCGCACACAATTCTCGACATCGACATTGTAGGAGGGCGATTCGCCTTCGTAGAGATAACCCTAGAAGCCAACTCACATCCATTCCGGATACTATCGAAAGTTCGGGCCTCAACCCTTAACACACACACCGTGAATATCTTTCCAACCCTGGAGATAACTCGAAGTTTCATCCTCGAGATAACCCCAAGGAATATTTTTGCAGTTCTGGCAATAACTCCAAAAATTCTTGTTTCAAATGCATGTGGCCAGCTTCAATCTCAGACCTCCTACCGAGGCACTCATACCTCAGACCCGGAGCTAACACCGGGCAGACAGGCACATTTACAAATGACCTTGCGGCATTCAAACACTTGCAGCAGTCCAATCTCAGATGTAACCCTAAGCAACGTCTGCTTTCAACTCACACCGGAGATAACCCCGGTGAGGAGTCAAAAGTCATCTTTCCACCTCAACACCTGCGCGTCATCTCAACACTTCATACATACATACATACATACAACAATGCCCTACAAGAACCAAGGAGTTCCAATCCTGAGTGACTATTATGCGTGGCAGCACACCGGATAAAATTTGAAGCTTGAAGACCATGGGCATGGTCCCCTATTCCTGACTTCGTACAACCTCTAATCCCATGTCATTGCGTAACTCTCGACATAAGCCATTCAAAGAAGGTCTTATATACCTTGTTCGGATGCTCGGATTGAAGTTTTGCAAGTTCGAACAGACATTATAGTGCACAAGTGCACGTACTTCGAGACGACGAGACCCACAGAGCAAGGGACACCTCGGGCAGCCGCAAGTGCATCTGCGGATGCCGCAGGTACACCTACGGCTCCCTCCTCTATAAATAGAGGGCTTGGGGTGGCCATTTGGAAAAAAAGATAGGCGAGAAAGCCCTGTCCAATTTGCTATGTACACACCCCATATTGAGTGTTTCCTCATTTTAAACATCTATTAGCTCACATATACCTATATTTTTACTGGAGGGAGCTGAGTGTTTATCCATATAGAGTCATAAAAGCTTCCATTGACAGCCCACTATAAGCCTTCTCACACTCTATAAAGCCTTTCTCTTCATCTTTGCACACTATTCTACATATTGAGAGTCGTGTTGTGTGCGTATGTATGCATTTCTTCATTCATGGTTTTCATTTCGCTCAGATATATATACTATATATGTATATAGTTATATATGGACTAACATTATTGAGTTATGCCTCGATTGAGCCTAGACTTATGTCTAGAGCGTTTACTTGCTTTTATATATATATATACTTATATATATAAACTATTGTCAGACTCTGTCTGATGAGCCTGGATTTTACATCCGGAGCATTTACTTGCTTATATATATATATATATACTTATATATATAACTGTTGTAAGACATATCTGATGAGTCTGGATTTTACATCCGGAGCGTTTATTGCTTTTAAATATATATATACACTTATATATATATATATATATATATATATAATTGTTGTTGGACATATCCGATGAGCCTGGATTTTATATCCGGTGGTGGTTGATCATGTCCATATATATATATATATATTTACCGCTTTTATATATTTACATTTCCGATCCCCCATGTTGTTGCTTCGTGGTGGTTGATCATGTCTGTATATATATATTTACAGCTTTTATATAAATATCTGCTTACTTCTTTTCAAATAAACTGTGGTATCATGTGAGCCTGGGAATCATGTGATCACAGATTCAATCTAGTGAATCTAGATTCGGTTCCCATGATGGACATTTTCACCGTAAATAATTTTTGTACATTATTTACTGATGTCTCAATTTCCATTGATGGTCGTTATGTTCGTGAGGAGTTCTAAGATCACAGATATTATTTTTTTCGAGGATGCCTCTTATCTCAAAAATAAAATCAAACAAGCCGAACAATTAAGAATAAAATGGAAGTATCAAAGGCCTTAATTACTATTGAGCACAGGGTTTGAAAAAACCTCTTTTTACAAAACCTCATTGCTATATCTTGTTTAAAATTGAATTTTTATACAAATTCAAACCCTTTGTATATAGGTGCGAATGAGGCATAACACTACTTCAAAATAAATTGCACATTGATCCACACACACACACACATTCATATAATAGTTTCTTGAAAAGTGGCGGTCACCGTGGTAACACGGATGTCGGGGGGTGCCTAACACCTTCCCTCCGCATAATCAAGCCCCCGAACCCAAATGAATCTTGGTTTCACAGACTCGTTTAGCAGTGTCACATCACTAGGTCAATGTGTAAACCTTTTCCGATTGCGTTGGTGCAACCAGTTAAAAACACCAACTGGCGACTCTTAAAGTCAAAACATTGACATTACACATGTTGGACCTTTTTCACTTATTTTTTCAAACAAATCTCACATAACAATGAGAACAGCAAAGAACAAGTAACGAAAAGGGACAACTAAAAATCCCGACGTCGACACTCAGTTTTTTCATCTCGGAGACAACCCCAAGATAGTCAGTTCCTATCCTGAAGATAACCCCAGCAGATTCAGTTCCAACCTCGGAGACAACCCCGAGGAATGCAGTTACAGTTCTGGAGATAACCCCAAAAAAGCTCATTTTAACCCCCAGTAGTCAGCTTCAACCTCGAAGATAACCCCAATGCACTAAGTTCCAACCCCAGAGATAACCCCGAGAGGTCAGGCATACATCAGAGACAACCCTGAGGACCTTTAGTACTCACAACATCCTAATCTCAGAGATAACCCTGAGCAACGACTGCTAAATCAACCCAGAACTGGAGATAACCCCGGTGAGGGGGAAAATTGTCATTTTGCCACCTTGATCCTACATTGGCGCTGTCTCAACAACAATTTAACATACATTCTATACAAAAGTGTCCTACAAGAACCATAGCTCTAATCCCGAGTTACTATTATACAAGACAACACACCAAAAAGAATTTGAAGACTTGAAGATCTGGGCATGGACCCATCTTCTAGGCTTTGTAAGACCTTTTATCCCATGTCATTGTGTAGCTCTCGATAACAGCATTTTGAAAAAGTATTATATGCCTCAATCAGATGCCCAGATTAAAAGTTATAAAGGTTCGAGCGAATAATGCATTGCATACATGTACGTACTTCGAGACGATGGGGCCCATGCAACCCAGGGCACCTCGGGTAGTTGCAGGTGGACCTGCAGCTACTGCAAGTACACCTGCGGCTCCCCCTCTATAAATAGAGGGCTTGGGGTGTCCATTTTCAGGAGAAAAGGTAAGGAAGCCCTGTCCATTTTGCTTTGTACACACTTTAAATTGAGTGCTTTCTCTTTTCAAACATTTGTGAGCTTGTGCTTTGCTATAGTGTACCTGTGGAAACCGAGTATTTATTAATTTAAAGCCATTTGAAGTCTTCTTGGTAGCCCACTGTAAGATATCTCACATTTCTTAAAGCCTTTCTCCACTTTTGTTCACACACAATTATTAACGTTGAGAGTCATGTTGTATTTAATGTTTTAACCATCGATTAAAGTGGCTTTTATTACTTATATATATATATATATATATATATATATATATATATATATATATATATATATACATTATTGAGTTATACCTCGATTGCTCGATTGATCCCGAATATAATATTTTGAGCGTTTATCGTTTATATATATATATATATATATATATATATATATATATTATTCTCAAACTCGAACACTCGAATGAGCCTGGATAGACACTTCCGGAGCGTTTATCGACGTTGGGATTTTTATTTGTCCCTTTTATGTTCTTGTTCTTTGGTGTTCTCATGTTATTTGATACTTGTTTGAAAAAACAAGTGAAAAAAGGTCCGACATGTATATGTCGACGATTTGACTATAATAATCGTCAGTTGGTATTTTGAACTTGTTGCACCAACACAACTGAGAAAAGCTTTGCACATTGACCCAATGATGTGACACTGCTAAACGGGTCTGTGAAACCGAGAGTCATTTGGGTTCGGGGGCTTGATTATACCGAGGGAAGGTGTTAGGTGTAACGCCCCCATATCTATACTCCCATGGTATCCGATATGGTGTTTACAACGAATTAATATAATACATTTAAATCTATACACCCGTGGTATCTGATTACAAGATTACATTAAATAGAGGGACCATCAAATATAATTCCCATAGATCCAAAATTCACAGTATCCCATAACAGATGTCAATTCTCAAGAGAACTATTACTGTGTTTGGATACCCTCACTTGGATATATGAATTGTATCTGTGACTAGAGCTTATCTATCCGAAATTCAAAGTACCAGTAATAACATGAACAATCCATATTACCAATACCCTCACCCGGATGTATAGTCTATGCCAAGTGAATTTATACTATCGTATCGATAGTAACTATCTATCCGAAATCCAGAGTATCAATAACAACATGAACAGTCCATGATATTAATACCCTCACTCAGATAAATAGTTCCCAAGGATCTATATATGTAAGAAAACACGGTTGCGGAAATAAAAGATGTTATATATATATATATATATCATAAAATTAAGATTCGATTATATGATTCTCATATTGAGTTTCTTATTACAAAGTATCCAAATAGACAAGAATATAATCTAATCTAAACAGGGACGCTTCCCTTTATCTACTCCAGATGTTCCAGGGTTACCATCTAACACTACAAAAGGAATAATTTACAAGGGTGAGCTATGACATGCTCAGCAAGTTTTATATTTATAACAATATATGATTTGAAGAAATACAACAACTCAAACTTCGATTGATAGTTGTTACCATTTCAGTTATGGATTTATATTTCTGTCAGTCACACAGACTTAGAAATTTTGTTCAGATATGAGATAGGGGATCAGCCTATTCAACATCCTAGGAGTATGCATCTCATCCTACCAGTGCTCAAATGCACCCAACTTAGTGTCAATATATTATCGACCGAAAGATCCCATACGGGATACCCAACTTCAGATTGGGATGTCTTACCAAACAATTTTGTTTGACACAACAATTTAAGCTTAACAATCAATATGAATAAATAATTCATTTCTTAGTTATGCTGAAGCTATAGAAATAACCTTACAATAAGAGGTAATTCAAATGTAGGTGTAGTAAATTATATCAACAACATATCAAGAAAAAAATATTGTTCAACAAGTAAATAGGTTTAAGAAATTTGCATAAATAATTCAAGGTTTAAGAAGAACTTGTGAAAGTAATAACTTGGGTATAGGAAACTTGCCTGAGCGTAGATCAATCAAGTTATGCTAATTAATTCATTTAATAAATACCTACGATGTTTATATATATAAATCTAACACGTTAGTATTGATAATAATACTCAAATATAACATTTATATAAGATTGGGTTAGATTCGATAAGGTTTCGATGTACAAAGTCTTTACCTAAGTCGATAAATAGAATAAATTTTATTTATAAAATTTTATTATATTTTTAGATAATGTATTTATCCTTTATAATAATTTTTAGAAGTTTTAGAATATTTTTAAAACATTTATTTATCTTTAAATGATTTTTAAATCATCTATTTCTATTTGTAGGCAATTAATATTTACTTAAAATTTTACAAAAAACATTATTTATTATTTTTAAATAATTTATAATCATTTATTATGATTTTATATCATTAATATTATTTTTCAATAATTATTTGGTATTTCTAAATAATTATTCTAATTACTTTATTAGTTAGTTAATTATTAATAATATCCATATAAAATAAAATATTTATTGTATTTATATAAAAATATCGTAATTTAATCATAATTATTTAATATAATTTTTAAACCTATTTTTGTATTTATTTATATTTATTTATTAATTATTTCTAATTATTTCTAATTTATTTTTAGAAAAATCAATTTCATTCTGTTGCTTAAAGCCCTTCTCAGAAAATTCCAAATTTTACTTAATAAATATTTAAATTTCTAAATATATATATATTTTAATGTTATGGTGTGTATTTGATATAATGTTATAGTTATGGGTAATATTTATAAATTTTGCAAAAGTATGCAAGTTGTTATATTATATTCGATTGGCTTGGGGAATATTCTTTGTGCCTTTGAGAATATCCGTATGCGATGGTATAATCATTGGTGAACCCCATAACGGAATTATTGTTTGATCGAGAAAACGACAAAAGTATTTTATTGAAAATAACTACCAAGTTTTTACCGCTATTAATCACCGTTGAACTACTTTCAGTAGTAAAAGTCTGAAGAATACACGTTGTTGCATAGTAGCACACGGATTGGTTATTGATGCTTACGTGAAAAGTCACCCAGCTTATACTCAATTATTGCTACAAGAATTCTTCGTGATCATATCTCTCATATTATTGATTTGATTATTGTCACAAGATCATCTCAGTATAATATGTTATATTATTAAATCAATAATTGAGACGACATACAAAGTTATTCATATTATTAAATTGCAATATTTACAATGTCTAGAAGTTCACAAGGAGAGATTTGGTCACCTAATTCGCGCCAATAGGAGAAATCCTTATCGAAAGCCCCCTCTTTCCTGGGAACGACCTGGTTGTTAAATATCGTGAGTTATGATATTAATGATGAATAAGTTCGTGTTGATTAAAGATGAATTTGATAGTTCCATTGTATTGGGATTATTTGTGTTAGTGGAAATCGATATCTATTTCGATGATAATTGATGTCTGGGGGTTATATTGATAAATCGGGGAATTTATCGGATAAATGAGCAATGAATTGTTACTAAGTCACATGCTTATATAACTATTTGTTCACATGCGTGTACTATTGAGTCACGTTCTTTTACTATTAGGGGAGTTGGTGCAAGATTGATAATACTTACATGATTAAATTAAAGATGGAGGTATAGATGGAGGTACTATACTGTAATTCATATTTTCACATGTCTAGAACTATTAAGTCACATGATTTACTATTGATTCACATGATTTACTATTAGGGGAGGTGGTGCAAGTTTGATATTACTTGAAGGACTAAATTAAAAATGAAGAAAAAGTTGGAGTTATTGTACTGTAATTTTTTGAGCCCTAAAACGTGCAATTATTGAAACTATGTTTTCCTATAAATAGAAGCTCATTCTTCCTTCATTTTTCACCAATTCATTAAAGCTTTAGAGCCATTATTATAGAGAGAAATCTATAGAGAAAAAGAAGAAGAGAAGCCTGGTACCACAATAGTCCAAAGATCAAACCTTCTTTTCGAGGTAAGGTATTATTTTTTTCATATTCATGAAGAGAACTTCGTTATTCCATTCTTTATTATTCTCGTTAGAATAACTTTGATACGCTGATTCTACCCTATACTTGGTGAAATTCTTCTGTTATTCCATTATTTATTATTCTGTTGGAATAACCTGTCTATGCGAAGTACCGCATACATGGTAAAATTATGTTGTTATTCCATTCTTTATTATTCTGTTGGAATATCCTTTCTGTGCGTTTTACGCCGGACCTGGTTTTGTCTTTATTATTCTTTTGGAATATCCTGTCTGTGCATTTTACGCAGAACCTGGTTCCGTCTTTATTATTCTGTTGAAATATCCTGTTTGTGCATTTTACGCCGGACCTGGTTCTGTTATTTATTATTCGTTGAATAACTCGTCTGCATGGGGCACCGCATGCATGGTGATTTCTGTTGTTATTCCAGTCTTTATTATTCTGTTAGAATATCCTATTGGTGCGTATTACGGTTGACCTGGTTCCGTTATTTATTATTCTGTTGGGATTACCTGTCTATGCGAAGTACCGCATGCCTGGTGATTTCTTTTGTTATTCCATTCTTTATTATACTCGGTTGGTTAAAGTTTTGACTTCTATACTCGTCATGAAATATCATTTTATTTGGTATTTTCTGTTACGAGTTACTATTCACATGTTACTATTCACCTGGTTACTATTCACTCTAGTATTATTCACTCGGGTATTCGGGGCACTTTTCATGCCAAAATACTATTCATGAGTTACTATTCACCGAAATTACTATTCACTCGGGTATTTGGAATACTTTTCATGTCAGGATACTATTCAGGAGGTACTATTCCCGAAGTACTATTCACGACGAAAAATTGATTCTTTTCTGTCCAAATTATTTTTTGTGCATGAATATTATTCTTGAATTTTAATCTACAAAGAAGTATCATGTTGATAATTTAGATGTTAATAGTTCCTGGATAATTTAATTCCTGAACTTGTTTTATTGAATTCTTATATCATTGTCATCATCCTCATGTTTATATTATGTTGAAAGTCATCAGTGGCTGGTATTGCATAGATGGACTTGGTATGATTATGACTAGGGATTATTCGGTATAATTGTGACCGTAATGTTACAAATGATGTGGAAAAAGTCCTCATTGGCCCGTAGTGCATTGATGGACGCTTTTTTGGTATGATTATGGCTATGGATTCTCTTGCAAAGGAGCTTAAGATGAATTGTTTTATGGCACGATCAGGACTATTGATGAAAACATGATTATCTTTGGCCCGTAGTGCATGGATAATTCGTGGTCATGATACTAAATAATATCCTTGGCCTATAGTTTAGGGATGATTTGATGATGTGGATTATTTATTAAGCTGAGTCTCAGCGATAAAAGTGATGAAAAACTTTGTAAATCATAAAAGATAGTAGATTTTATTCTCTACTTGACTCTTTTAATGGATTGCTTGTTCATTATTGCAGCTTAAACTTGATGTCTATTGTGTTTTATCGGTTTAACATTGTTGAAGGCTAATGATAATTTATCCCCGCATTATCTTAGTCATAATATTTCATCGGGCTAGTTGAGCTCACTTTTCTTTCTTTCACCGTTTCTTGTGAAATGAGAACGTGAGCGGGACTAGTTGGGGAATGGAGTGATGGTCCGAGATGGTGTATTAGTAGTCCTCACTATTCTGTATAATAGTGTGATAATAAATGTAACGAGGACTCTATTTGAGAGTGGATATTGTCTAGAAGGAAATATTCCTGTTTAAACTCTCAGTTATGTTTTGCCGTATTTTACACGACAGTCGTATAATTAAGTTTTTATTTGTATTTTGTACCATGTATTTGGCGACTCAAGATGGTTGATGTATACCTATTTTAGGGGCGTCACACCTTCAGTGACAGAAAGTGTCGTTGTAGGTGTTCTTGACTTTCTAGGCAATAGTTCGGTCATGGTCGAGTGACCAGTTTGACAACAAATTATCTAGCTACTGGTTATGATTTTGAATTTGGTTAAGGGTTGATGTTATAGTACTCTTACAGTAGTACAACATGAATCCAATTTCAGGCTTTAACCTATATATAACAAGAAGTTATAGAGGTTCAAATTGACTGTCAGAACTGTTCTTGAGTTTCTTGGTAACCCAGAACAGTGGTCATGGCCGGTCAAAGGTTTTGTGGCTTGAATATCTTTGATTTTGTGTATTAGATGTGTGTTGTGTTTGTTGTAACATGTAGTATATATGTTAGGGTACATATATATAACACTTACATGAATAGATCCTAAATCTAAGGTCTTTAATTATGCTAGTCAAAGTACAGCCAAATGTTGTTCTTAGTGTTCTTCAGTTTTTCTGG
Organism: Panax ginseng; assembly: GCA_020205605.1. Classification (NCBI taxonomy): domain Eukaryota; kingdom Viridiplantae; phylum Streptophyta; class Magnoliopsida; order Apiales; family Araliaceae; genus Panax; species Panax ginseng. Next base: position 90,428,100 of record CM035133.1, on the reverse strand, counting down.
GCAGCCCATAAAACCTGGTCAAGCTTAGTCAACGGATTTTGACCATTAATTCCAGTAATCCTATACGTTGTTTATGCAATTTAAGATCATAGATATTTAGTACATATATATGGGTGTTAATCTAATACAAAACATTTCAAAAACAACAAACAGAAAGCGATCTAAAAGGTTGGTCAAAGTAGCCAGTTCGACTGTTCTTGAGTTTTCTGGGTAACCCAGAAAACTACAAAGCGTGAACGGTCAATGCACTTTTACCACTTATAACTTGCAATCTGTTGTTCTAATGAATCTGTTTTCTTTTCCAGATTAAAGACATACTAACAGGCTTCAAGTAACATACAATTAACAGACCTAAACATAAACACAATTGAATCTACAAGCCCTGACATTCGACTGTTAGACTTGGTTTTCAAAATTTCCAAATTTTTTAAAACACCTAATTAAGGCATCTAGATGTTATAAAAACGTGTTCTACAAATCTAACATACTTTCTAACATACTAATACATATTTCTAAACATCTAAACAACAAAAATAACAAAGGATCAAAGAGCTAGTTATGAACTAGGGTTTGTACCTTTTCTTGATTAATTTTTGATTCAAGCTTCTGATTTTGTTGCTGTTATCACCCAGGCTGGTTTTGGTAAGTAAGTAAGTGTATAATGGCTTATAATTTTTGTGAGTTTACTCAACCCTAAGGTTCCTATTTATAGACTTCTTCAACTTGGCTTTTTGGACAATTTCAAGCTACTTGTCTCTACAAATATTAGATCTGATGACTATTGTCATGTTTGGGAGTTACAAGTATGTCATGTGTAGCCTAAGGACTTGAACTTGTAACTCCTAACCTACTTGTGAGCTAGTTAGGTTAGTTTCGTAGCTTAATTATGCTCTAATCTTTACTAATCTTGATTAAGGTTTTGTTTTTAATGATTAGGATTGTTAAGTGATGTTTATTAGTACCTAATTGAAGTTTCCTAACCATGATTAGGTGTTAAGATCATCTAATTAGGGTTTAATTGTCTAATTAGGTTTAGTTTACAAATTAGGGTTAGGGTTTTGCTAATTAGGGTTAGGGTTTATTAATCTAGGGTTACTAACCTAGATTTCCTGCTAATCCTAACAAGCACGACAAAGCGTTTTGTCATTGTAAGCACGACAAAGCAACTTGTGAAAATAATTATACCGAAAAGTCCAATTATGGAAGAAAAATTTTATGCACGAGGTGTCAAGCACGACTTTTTTCGGGCAAAAAATTCATTTGGTCAAATTTGTTAAACAGCGTATATAGTAACAGATACCACATTCAGATCTAAGATATTTTATTGATATAACTGAATTTTACAAATACGAGTCTTATTAGGGTTTTGGGTTTTTTACATTCACCCCCACTAATAAGAATTTCGTCCTCAAAATTATAGTATAGGTTATGTAAATAATTGAGGATAATTATCTTGCATTTTATCTTCAAGCTCCCATCTAGCCTCTTCAACGTTTTGATTTTTCTAGATTACTTTGACCGATGCTATCATTGTATTTTCTCTGGACTTGCTCTTTACGGTCGACGATATGCACAGGTTCTTCTACATAAGAAAGATCTTCTTCTATTTGGATTGGTTCATAATTTATAACGTGTTTATAATCAGGTTTGTATGGTCGTAATACGGACACATGAAACACATTATGGATATGATTCAACTCAGGAGGTAGTGATATTTCATAAGCAACTTCACCAATCTTTCTCAAAATTTCAAAAGGTCCAATGAATCTCGGACTTAATTTTCCTTTCTTGCCAATATGTATATTGCCCTTCCAAGGAGATAACCTCAAGAATACGTGGCTTCCTACCTTTAAAGTTTCGTTGTTGACGATGTGGATTAGCGTATTTTCTTTGTCGATCTTGAGATGCTTGTAATTGTTGACGAATAATTCTGATGGTTTTAGTTGTTTGTTGAACTATTTCTGGTCCTAACATTTGTCTTTCCCCGACTTCATCCCAATATAAAGGTGTTCTACACTTTCTCGCATATAAGGCTTCATTGGGTGGCATACCTATGCTAGCATGATAACTATTGTTATAGGCAAATTCAACTAAAAGTAACTGATCTTCCCAACTTCCTTTGAAGTCTATGATACATGTTCTTAACATATCCTCTAATGTTTGTATGGTTCTCTCACTCTGTCCATCTGTCTGAGGATGATAAGTTGTACTCAATCTTAACTGTGTTCCTAATTGTTTCTAAAGGTTTTTCCAAAAATTTGAAGTAAAACGTGGATCTCGATCGGATACTAAGGAAACAGTCACTCCATGCCTAGAGATAATTTCATTGATGTATGGTTTGGCAAGGTGATCTAAGTTGTGAGAAATTTTAATAGGTAAAAAGTGAGCTGATTTGGTTAAACGGTCGACTATTACCCAAATGGCATTATGGCCCTTTTGTGTAGTTGGAAGGCCAACAACAAAGTCCATGGTTATATGTTCCCACTTCCACTAGGGGATCGGTAAGGGTTGATGTAAACCACTCGACTTTTGATGCTCAGCCTCAACCCTTTGACACGTGAGACATTTGTTTACCCATTCAACTATTTCTCTTTTCATATTCGACCACCAAAAGTGTCGACTTAAATCCTTATATATTTTTGTACTACCAGGATGTATGGCAAATTTAGAATTATAAGCTTTGTTTAAAATTTCATCTTTTAAAGCTTGGTTTAACGGAACCCAGATTCTATCTTCATATCTTATTATTCCATCCTTATCTATTCTAAATTTGTTATACTTGTTATGAGTTGAATTAGACTTATACTTCTAACATTCTTTATCCTTTTCCTGTATCTCTTTGACTTTGCTAAGTAGAGATGAAACTCCTTCTAAAATGTATAATTTTTGGGTAGAGGTAGTTGGACATTCCACCTCAAATTCTAAATTTTCAAAATCTTTTATTAACCAATCATTGGCAGTTAATACATTCAACTTTTCCTGATTCTTTCTACTTAACGCATCAGCTACGACATTGGCTTTACCAGGATGATATAAAAATTTATAGTCAAAATATTTTATCAGTTCTAACCATCTCCTTTGTCTTAAATTTAGTTCCTTTTGTGTAAAAATATATTTCAAAGTTTTATGATTTGTATATATCTCACACTTCTCCCCGTACAAGTAATGTCTCCAAATTTTTAGAGCCAAAACTATTGCGGCTAAATCTAGGTTATGAGTAGGATACCTCTTCTCATAATCTTTGAGTTGTCATAATGCATAATTAATCACTTTTCCATGTTGCATCAGCACAAACCCTAAACCTCGGTGTGATGCATCCCTAAATACTATAAGGCCTCCTGTATCATCTGGTAAGGATAACACTGGAGCCATGCTCAGTCGCTTCTTCAACTCTTGGAAGCTCTCCTCACATTTATCTGTCCAGACGTATTTCACAGTCTTTCTAGTTAAATTGGTTAATAGGGTTGCTATTTTTGAAAAATATTTTATAAACCGTCGATAATAACCCGCCAAACCGAGGAAACTTCGTACATTTGTTGGAGTTATTGGTTGTTCCCAATTCACAACCATTTCGATCTTAGTTGGATCTACAGATATTCCATTCTTGTCAGTTATATGACCTAAAAATTGAACTCTCTTCAACCAGAATTCACACTTGGAAAACTTTGCACAAAGTTGTTCCTTTCGTAAAATCTCCAAAACGACTCTCAAGTGTTCAGTATGCTCTTCCTGTGTTTTCGAGTATACCAGAATATCGTCGATAAACACTACAACAAATTTGTTAAAGCATGGTTTAAACACTCAATTCATTAAATCCAAAAATGTTGTCGATGCATTAGTCAATCCAAAAGACATTATAAGAAACTCATAATGTCCATAGCGTGTCCTAAACGATGTTTTCGGCACATCCTCCTTTCTTACCTTTAATTCATGATAACCTGTTTTAAGGTCAATTTTTGAAAAATGTTTTGCCCCCTTTAATTGGTCAAACAAATCATCAATCCTTGGTAAAGGATATTTATTTTTAATAGTTAATTTACTTAGCTCCCTATAGTCTATACATAGTCTCATAGTTCCATCCTTCTTCTTTACAAACAACACTGGTGCCATTCTATACGGTGCCTTAGAAACTGGTGTCGTTCCTGGTGCAAGATCAATGACGAACTCAATTTCCCTATCTGGAGGTAAACCTGGTAACTCATCTGAAAATATATAAGGAAAAATCCTTAACTATTGGTATTTGATCTAGTTTTACTCCTTCCTATCGAGTATCAACTATATAGGCCAAATACCCTAAACAACCCTTTCAAGTAATCTTTCTGCCTAAACAATAGTCATACATCGAGATTGCTTAGGTGAACAACTACCGTTGAACACTACCCTTGATTTCGATGCAGTTAGAAGGTTTATACATTTTTGATGACAATCAATCATCGCGTTATGATTAACTAACCAATCCATTCCTAAACTTACATCAAATTCACCCAACTAAATTGGTATCAAATCTACTTTAAAATTATGTCCTTTTATTACCACACTACAGTTCCTGTATATTGTTTTAACCGGAATCCTTTCATTATTAGCAATTTCTACACAGAATGGTTTGTCTAAATTTTTACAAGGTAGATTCAAGTTTGTAGAAAAAAATTTAGACACAAAAGAACATGTAGCACTAGAATCGAATAACACATATGTATTTAAAGTGTTGATAGGGATGATACCTGTCACCACGTCCTGTGAAGCAACAGCATCCCTCACCGACATATTAAATGTTCTCGCGGTAGGTCGATTCTAAACCCCAACTGCAGCTACTGTTGATTAATTATTCTATGGTACTCTATTCCTATTTCCTCCTTGGTTCTTAGGTTTGGGACAATTCTTTGAAAAATGGTCCAACGAACCACAATTAAAACATTATTTTTATTTGGAAAAGCACACTGTGGAGAAAAATGTCCCGACTATCCATAAATAAAACATTTGTTATGAAGGCATTGTCATTTATGTATCTTTCCACAAGTAGGACAAGGTTTAATGATGTTATTACTAAAATTATTATTAGTATTACCTATCTTTTTCCCCAAGTTGTTAGAAAAAGTATTATCCCATTTTTCGTTTGTCATTAAACCCACCTGAACTGGGTTCTGTACTAAATTTCCCTTTTTCATTCTAACTTTTCTTGTCCTGGTGAAATTTAGCAAGACTTTCATTCTCACTTTTGGCTATAGTAGCTTTTTCCATTATTTCAAAGAAAGTCTTAATTTGAAGTACTGACAACCTACTTCGAATCTGAGGTTTTAAACCCTCCTAAAACCTACGAGTCTTTCTAAGTTCAGTGGTTACTTGATGAGGAACAACACTGGACAGTTCAATAAACTTGGCTGTATATTGGGTTACAGTCAGGTATCCTTGTTTAAATCAAGAAATTTTATTTCCATTCGATCTTTCAGGGATTGGGAAAAATTGTTTTCAAAGATTAATTCTTTAAATCTATCCCAAGGAATAATTTCAGTTTCCACCCAACCTTTGTTTGATTCCCACCAATAATTAGCCTCACCTTTTAGGAAAAAGGTTGCAAAACTTGTCTTCTGATTATTATTAACATTGGTTAGTAGGAAAAATTTCTTTATCTCCGAATCCAAATTTGTGACTCGACAGGTTCTGATGTACCTTTAAATTCCGGCGGTCCAACTAATTTAAAATCTTTAAAAGATGTTTTTTGGTTTGTTGGTCTATTCATAGCTCCTAACATAAGGTCTACTAACTCTTGGGTAGAAATGTCTTTATTATTCATTTCTCTTTGGGGTCTTCTGGTTGGTGGCATGATTCTATATAAAACAATAACAAAATTCATATAAGAATTTGAATAACACAACATATAATTTATTTTATATATCACCCAGAGATGTTTGAAGAAGTCTTGACTGAATTTCCTTTTTACCCCTTTGTGCATGGTGCAGTTGTACTTTTAGTCGTTGACTATGTCCCCTCTCATGCTGTAGCATTCCCTCAGCTATATCAGCCTTAAACTTCATTTTATTATTCTCGCATTCTATTGTCTTTATCAGTGATGTCATTGCTTCATCATGCTCATCAATTCTCATTAATTGTTCTGCCACTGGATCTTTCTCTTCCTTAACATCCAACAGTTGTTGATCATGAAGCAATTCCTCATCTTCTGCATCACTGGCTATATATGACTCAATTTGTGGTGGATTATTGGCTATTATCATTTCTTCAGCATTGGAGTTGGCCATCTATAAAAGAAAACTCACTTATTACTGATATAGAAATTTACACAACATAATATTTTTAATGTTATATTTTATGTGTATTTTAAAATTTTTACGGACTCGAAGATTATATACTAAGATTTCTCTTCCTTATATCTATAGCCTTGAAGCTTTGATACCAAAATTGTAACGCCCCCATATCTATACTCCCATGGTATCCGATATGGTGTTAACAACGAATTAATATAATACATTTAAATCTATACACCCATGGTATTTGATTACAAGATTACATTAAATAGAGGGACTATCAGGTATAATTCCCATAGATCCAAAATTCACAGTATCCCATAATAGATGTCAATTCTCAAGAGAACTATTACTGTGTTTGGATACCCTCACTTGGATATATGAACTGTATCTGTGACTAGAGTCTATCTATTCGAAATTCAGAGTACCAGTAATAACATGAATAGTCCATATTACCAATATTCTCACCTAGATGTATAGTCTATGCCAAGAGAATTTATACTATCGTATCGATAGTAACTATCTATCTGAAATCTAGAGTATCAATAACAACATGAACAGTCCATGCTATTAATACCCTCACTCAGATCAATAGTTCCCAAGGATCTCAACTAGATTCGAAGAATTCTAACATTACATCTGTATATGTAAGAAAACACGATTGCGGAAATAAAAGATGTTATATATATATATATATATATATATATCATAATATTAAGATTCGATTACATGATTCTCATATTGAGTTTCTTATTACAAAGTATCCAAATAGACAAGAATATAATCTAATCTAAACAGGGACGCTTCCCTTTATCTACTCCAGATGTTCCAGGGTTACCATCTAACACTACAAAGGGAATAATTTGCAAGGGTGAGCTATGATATGCTCAGCAAGTTTTGAATTTATAACAATAAATGATTTGAAGAAATACAACAATTCAAACTTCGGCTGATAGTTGTTACCATTTCACTTATGGATTTATATTTCTGTTAGTCACACAGACTTAGAAATTTTGTTCAGATATGAGATAGGGGATCAACCTATTCAACATCCTAGGAGTATGCATCTCATCCTACCAGTGCTTAAATGCACCCAATTTAGTGTCAATATATTATCGACCGAAAGATACCATACGGGATACCCAACTTCAGATTAGGATGTCTTACCAAACAATTTGGTTTGACACAACAATTTAAGCTTAACAATCAATATGAATAAACAATTCATTTCTTAGTTATGCTGAAACTATAGCAATAACCTTACAATAAGAAGTAATTCAAATGTAGGTGCAGTAAATTATATCAACAGCATATCAAGAAAAAAAACTTCTTCAACAAGTAAATAGGTTTAAGAAATTTGCATAAATAATTCAAGGTTTAAGAAGAACTTGCGAAAGTAATAACTTGGGTATTGGAAACTTGCCTGAGTGTAGATCAGTCAAGTTACGCTAATCAATTCGTTTAATAAATACCTACGATGTTCATATATATAAATCTAACACGTTAGTATTGATAACAATACTGAAATATAACATTTATATAAGATTGGGTTATATTCAATAAGGTTTTGATGTACAAAGTCTTTGCCTAAGTTGATAAATAGACTAAATATTATTTATAAAATTTTATTATATTTTTAGATAATTTATTTATCCTTTATAATAATTTTTAGAAGTTTTAGAATATTTTTAAAACATTTATGTATCCTTTAAATGATTTTTAAATCATCTATTTCTATTTGTAGGTAATTAATATTTACTTAAAATTTTACAAAAACATTATTTATTATTTTTAAATAATTTATAATCATTTATTATGATTTTATATCATTAATATTATTTTTAAATATTTATTTGGTATTTATAAATAATTATTCTAATTTCTTTATTATTAAGTTAATTATTAATAATATCCAAATAAAATAAAATATTTTTTGAATTTATATAAAGATATCAGAATTTAATCATAATTATTTAATATAATTTTTAAAACTATTTTTGAATTTATTTATATTTATTTATTAATTATTTCTAATTTTTATAATTTATTTTTAGAAAAATCAATTTCTGTCTGTCGTTAAAGCCCTTCAGTGACAGAAAGTGTCGCTGTAGGTTTTCTTGAGTTTCTGGGCAACAGTTCGGTCATGAATAGTACAACATGAATCCAATTTCAGGCTTTAACCTACATATAACAAGAAGTTATAGAGGCTCAAAGTGGTATCGAATCGTTCTTGAGAGTTTCGGGTAACCCAAGCAAATTGGTCGGGTCAGTCAATCAACGGTTTTGTGGCTTGAATATCTTTGATTCTGTGTATTAGATGTGTTTTGTGTTTGTTGTAACATGTAGTATATATGTCAGGGTACATATATATAACACTAACATGAATAGATCATAAATCTAAGGTCTTTAATTATGCTAGTCAAAGTACAGCCAAACGTTGTTCTTAGTGTTCTTTAGTTTTCTGGGCAACCCAGAAAACTTGGTCAAGCTCGGTCAACGGATTTTGACCATTAATTCCAGTAATCCTATACGTTGTTTGTGCAATTTAAGATCATAGATATATAGTACATATATCAGGGTGTTAATCTAATACAAAACGTTACAAAAATAACAAACAGAAAGCGATCAAAAAGGTTGGTCAAAGTAGCCAGTTCGACTGTTCTTGAGTTTTCTGGGTAACCCAGAAAATTACAATCCGTGAACGGTCAACGCACTTTGACCACTTATAACTTGCAATCTGTGGTTCTAATGAACCTGTTTTCTTTTCCAGATTAAAGACATACTAACAGGCTTCAAGTAACATACAATTAACAGACCTAAACATAAACATAATTGAATCTACAAGCCCTGACATCCGTCTGTCAAACTTGGTTTTCAAAATTTCTAGATGTCTAAAAACACTTAATTAAGGCATCTAGATGTTATGAAAACGTGTTCTACCAATCTAACATACTAATACATATTTCTAAACATCTAAACAACAAACACAATAAAGGATCAAAGAGCTAGCTATGAACTAGGGTTTGTACCTTTTCTTGATTGATTTTCGATTCTAGCTTTTGATTTTGTTGCTATTATCACCCAGGCTGGTTTTGGTAAGTAAGTAAGTGTATAATGGCTTATAATTTTTGTGAGTTTGCTCAACCCTAAGGTTCCTATTTATAGACTTCTTCAACTTGTCTTTTTGGACAATTTCAAGCAACTTGCCTCTACAAATATCAGATCTGATGACTATTGTCATGCTTGGGAGTTACAAGCATGTCATGTGTAGCCTAGGGACTTGCACTTGTGACTCCAAACCTATTTGCGAGCTATTTAGGTTAGTTTAGTAGCTTAATTATGCTCTAATCTTTACTAATCCTTATTAGGGTTTAGTTTTTAATGATTAGGATTGTTAAGTGATGTTTATTAGTACCTAATTGAAGTTTACTAACCATGATTAGGTGTTAAGATCATCTAATTAGGGTTTAATTGGATAATTAGGTTTAGTTTACAAATTATGGTTGTAGTTTTGCTAATTAGGGTTAGGGTTTGTTAATCTAGGGTTACTAACCTAGATTTCTTGTTAATCCTAACAAGCAGGACAAAGCGTTTTGTCAGTGTAAGCACGACAAAGAAACTTGTCAAAACAATTATACCGAAAAGTCCGATTACGGAAGAAAAATTTTAAGCACGAGGTGTCAAGCACGACGTTTTTCAAACAAATAATTTATTTGGTCAAATTTGTTAAACAGAGTATATAGTAACACATAACACATTCAGAACGTAGAAATTTTATTGATATAATTGTATTTTACAAATACGAGTCTTATTAGGGTTTTGGATTTTTTACATTAGGCACCCCCCGACATCCGTGTTGCCACGGTGACCGCCACTTTTCAAGAATCTGTTATATGAATGTGTGTGTGTGTGTGTGTGTGTGTGGATATGTGCAATTTATTTTGAAGTAGTGCAAGGCCTCGTTCGCACCTATATACAAAGGGTTTGAATTTATATAAAAAATTTAGTTTTAAACATGATATAGCAGTGAGGTTTTGTAAAAGAGGTTTTTTCAAACCATGTGCTCAATAGTAATTGAGACCTTTTAATACATCTATTTTATTATTAAATGTTCGTCTTAGTTGTTTTTATTTTCGAGATGCGAACGAGGTACATGGTACATAAATTCAAATACAACTTAGTTATACAACAGTCGTGTAAAATACGACAAAACATAACTGAGAGTTTAAACAAGAATATTGTCATCTAGACAATATCCACACTCAATGGTGTCCTCATTACAATTATTATCACATTATTCCGTAGAATAGTGAGGACTACTAAAGCCATTTATCCTGGACCATCACTCTATTCCCCGACTCGTCCCAGCTATATTCTCATTTCCTGAAGAGAACAATGAAAGTAAGGGTGAGTTCAACTAGCCCACTAAGAAATATTATGACTAAGATAATGCAGAATAAATTATCATTAGCCTTCAACAGTATAACAACTAATAGAATACAATAGACAACAAGTTTTAGATCAACAACTACGCAATGAAATAAGCAATCCATTAGAAGAGTCAAGTAGAGCATAAAATCTACTATCTTCTATGATTTAAAAAGTTTTTCATCAACTTTATTGCTGAGACTCAACTTAATAAATAAAATCGAATCATCCTTGCACCACGGCCAAGGATATTCATGTAATCATCAATGGTCATGATTATACCAAATAATCCCTTGTCATAATCATACCAACAACTGTTCATCAATGAACTACAGGCCAATGAGGACTTTTACCACATCATTCGTCACATTACGGTCATGATTATACCGAATAATCCATGGTCATAATCATACCAAGTCAATCTATGCATGTAAGCCAAAGATGACTTTCATCACAATATAAGCATGAGGATGATGACAATTATATAAGCAATAATAAAATGAAATCAAATCCAACGAAATCAAGGATAAATATTAAAGAATTTAAATTTATTCAGAGTTTAAAAATATCTGAATTGTCAACATGATACTGCTTTGTAGAGTAAAATTCAAGAATAATATTCATGTACCAAAAATAATTTGGACAAAAAAGAAATATATTTTTCGGGTAAATAGTACCCCGTGAATAGTACTTTAGGAATAGTACCCCGTGAATAGTACCCCGACATGAAAAGTACCCTAAATATCCAAGTGAATAATACTAGAGTGAATAGTAATCGGGTGAATAGTAATCCATGAATAGTAACTCATAACAAAAAAATACCAAAGAAAATGATATTTCATGACGAGTACAAAAGAAATGATATCCCAGATGAGTATAATAGAATATACTGAAATCGCAAATTGATTTTCACCCGCCATGCAGTAATCCACGTGAGATGAGATCATTTTCACAATTTAATAAAGAATGAATACAAAGGATCATTCACCATGCATGCAGTAATCCACATGATACAAAGTTATTCCAACGGAATAATAAAGAATGGAATAATGAAGAATTCACCGTGTATGCGATAGACCACACAGACATGAGTTATTCCAAATGAATAATAAATAATGGAACCAAGTCATGCATAATAATGATGTATGTAATATTCCAATGAATAATAAAGAATGGAACCGGTCATGCGTAATCCAGATACGAGATAGGATATTCCAATGTAATAATAAAGATTGGAATAATAGAAGAATTTCACCATGTATGCGGTACTTCACATAGATAGGTTATTCAAACATAATAATAAAGAATGGAATAACAAAAGAATTTCACCATGTATGCGGTGCTTCGCATAGACAAAAGTTATTCTAACATAATAATAAAGAATGGAATAATGAAGAATTTCATCATCTATGCAGATGCCAGATAGATAAAAGTTATTCTAATATAATAATAATGAATGGAATAATGGAAGAATTTCACCATGTATGCGGTATTGCCTGACAGACAAAGTTATTCCAACATAATAATAAAGAATGGAATATGTAAGCTCTCTTCATGAATACGAAAGAAATAATACCCCTTACCTTAGAAGAAACTGGATACTGGAATAGTGAGGTAGCAGACTTCTCTTCTTCTTTCTCTCTATAATTTCTCTCTATAATAATTGCTCTATAGCTTTAGTGAATTGGTGAGAAATGAAGGAAGAATGAGCTTTTATTTATAGGAAAATATAGTTTCAATAATTGCACGTTTTGGGGTTCAAAATATTATAGTATAATACCTTCCTTTTTTTCTTCATTTTTAATTTAGTCCTGCAAGTATTATCAAACTTGCACCATTTCCCCTAATAGTAAATCATGTGAATCAATAGTTCTAGACATGTGAAAATATGAATTACAGTATAGTACCCCCATCTATACCTCCATTTTTAAGTTAGTCAAATAAGTATTATCAATCTTGCACCACCTCCCCTAATAGTACAAGAATGTGAATCAATAGTACACACATGTGAACAAATAGTTATAATCATGTGAATTAATAGCAATTAATTGCTCATTTATCCGGTTAAATACTCGATTGGTCAATATAACCTCCAGACATCAATTATTATCAAAATAAATGTCGATTTTCACTAACACTAATAATTCCAACACAATAGAACTATCAACTTCATCTTTAATCATCATGAACTTATTCATCATTAATATTATAATTCACAATATTCAACAACCAGGTCGTTCCTAGGAAAGAGGGGGCTTTCCGATAAGGATTTCTCCTTATTGGCGCGCAATTAGGTGACCAAACATGTCGTTGACAGAACTTCTAGATATTGTCAATATTGCAAATAATAATATGAATAACTTTGTCGTTTTAATTATTGATTTAATAATATAACATATTGTGACAATAATTGAATAAAACTGAGTGACTTCTCACGTAAGCATCAGTAATCAATGATATTGTACAATACCGTGTGCTACTATGCAACCACGCGTATTACTATACTTTTATCACCGATGCCGCAGTTTATATGAAAAGCAGTAAGCAATTATACAGACATGATCAACCACCACGAAGCACCTCCATGGGGGATCGAAAATGTAAATATATAAAAGTGGGAAATATATATATATATATATATATATATATATATAGAGAGAGAGAGAGAGAGAGAGAGAGACATGATCAACCACCACGAAGCACCTCTATGGGGGATCCAAAATGTAAATAAAGCAGTATAAGTGATCAACCACCACGAAGTAAACTCCAGGCGGGACTAAATGTAAAGAAAGTAGTAAAAACGATCAACCGCCACGAAGTAAACTCCATGCGGGACGGAATGTAAATAAAGCAGTAAAAGACCACGAAGTAAACTCCAGGCCTGGCAAAAATGTATATATATATATATATATATATAACCAAGTAAACGCTCCAGACATAAGTCTAGGCTCTATCCACGCATAAATCGATAATGTTAGTCCATATATATAAATATATACATATATAAGTATATATATATACAGACAGGAATGAAAACCATGGACCGAAGTTCGGGTATACATACTCAACACGACTCTCAATGTGAAGAATAATGTGTGCAAAGATGAAGAGAAAGGCTTTATAATGTGTAAGAAGGCTTACAGTGGGCTGCCAAAGAAGACTTCTATGACTCTAAGTTGATGAACACTTGGCTCCAGCTGGTAAAAATATAGCTATATGTGAGCTAACAGGTGTTTAAAATGAGAAAACACTCAATATGGTGTGTGTAAAGAGCAAATTTGACAGGGCTTCCTCGCCTTTTTTCTTGAAAATATGGCCACCCTAAGCCCTCTATTTATAGAGGGGGTTGCCACAGGTCTACCTGCAGCTGCCGAGGGTGCCCCGGCCAATGTGGGTCCTGCCATCTCGAAGTACGTGCACTTAGACAACACGATGTTCGCTCGAACCTTCATAACTTTCAATCCAGGAGTCCGATGGAAGCGTGCCATACCATTCCGAAAAGCTCTTCCCAAGAGCTATGAAATGACATAGGATTTGCCCTTTTTTGATTCTAGGAAGATGGGTCTATGACTGAAATAGCATTTTTGGGTCTTCGTCAGGCAACCTGTTGATTATTTTTGCGTAGTTTGCGCTCCGAAGTTAAGATATGGTTCTTGTGGGACTTCTTTTAAAGAAATTTGGGTTGACACGAGTGTATATGATTTGAGTTGAAGTCATGTTGGCAAAATAACTATTTTACCCCTCCTTGGGTTATCTCTGGTTTTCACATAGTTATAGCGGGTTTTTCCTAGAGTTATCTCTTAGATTGTCATTTTATTGACTCTGAATGTCCTCAGGGTTATCTCTGAGGTTGGTTTGCCCATCCGGGGTTGACTTCGGGCATTGAACTTGATCTCCCGGGGTTATCTCTGGGGTTGGAACTGACTTTCTCGGGGTTATCTCAAGGGTTAGAAACTGATTTCTTGAGGTTATCTCTGGGGTTAGAAACTGGATCTCTTGAGGCTCTCTCCAGGGTTGGACTTCATGTTTTGGTCCTCAAGGGTTATCTCTGGAATGTGAAAAAGATTCTTTTGTCCTCCTGCATAGTTAGTAACAGGAAAACAAAATTTCGAGTGTCTATAGATGCCCCTCTTTATCATGTTCATGCAATGCAATGGAATGGACATGATAAAGATTAGTAGACACTTGAAATATGACAAGGTATTTTTAATGATGCAAATCGCCATGTAATGAATGTTAAAATGTTTTCGCAAATCGAAGTTCGCAAATCGAACATCGCACATCGCATTTCGCAGTTTGTTTTTCGCATTTGGCCAATCACACTTCGCAAATTGCACATCGCATTTCACATATCGCAAATCGTAAATCGCAAATCACAATGTTATGAATGTTATGGTGAATGTTAAAATGTTTTCACAAACCGCTTTACCTTTACCGGGGATTACGTATTCCTATGCTGGTGTTGACTACAACGATTTGGCTTTTTGTCGGTGTCGTTGATGCCTGTTTGATGAAGAAAAAATGTGATTTTTTCTACATCTCTATTGGGATGACATTCTAAGATCACCGGACCTTCCCGATGTATACGATTGGTAGTTTACAATGGTGCCTAACTTAATGGCAGTTTGACAACGGATCCTACCCTGCTGGTAGTTGAATACGCTGACATCTCCAAACTATTTCAGTTCCCACTCGAACGGTGCTATACAAAGCTTTCATCATTGAACTGTATTGATGTTGCGCTGAATTAATGCCAATGGTTTTGAATACCAGATCTTCTGATACCTTCGCTGAAGTAAGATTCAAAGGTTTGCTTCACCAGACTTTGCCTAATGTTACGCTTGATAGAGATGTACATTGATGTAGCACATTTGTACACGTACAGATTATGCATGATGTGATGATCTAGATTTTCTTAGGAGTCTATCATCTTAGGTTGATGCAAATTATAATTTGTATGGAGTAGAATTTTTTTCTCACCCTTTTTGAGGTGATTTGGAGTTTCCTTTCGTTGTTGGGTGCTTGTGCCCCATTTCCTTGAAACCCAGCTGAATTGATGACCTGAATGCCGCTGATATCCTTAGAAGGTGCAGCATGTTTTTTCGCTGCCCATATTTGAACTTCAGTATAGAGTCCTCAACTTATGAGGATTTGACTCAGGTTAACATGTTTGATGGTGTAGATTTCATTCGCCAGACCTTTTTTCATTGGGTTTATGCTTTTGAATTAAGGACTTTCTTGAGAAATTTCCATTCTTTTCTAGGGGCAAGCTTATGTCGTAATGTTTTCTTTCAAGAGTTCTCCTTCTTTTGATGAGAGGCTTGATCTTGCCTTAAACTCCTTCCCTTTCTTGGAATCAGAAAATGCCCCAGTCCTTTCGCATGTTGATGTCGGGTATTCATATGAGAAACTCCCTTTGTTAACCAAATCGTGAGTGAGCAATATCCGAATCGCCAGTGAGATGATATGAGGGAAGCTCTGATGATGATGGACCATGCTGATGGTGCTGACTGGTGCATGCCCTAGTGTTGAGTTGTTGTTGTTTCTAAGATTGTCCTAATCTTGTTGTAAGGGACCCAATATCGGTTTGTCGCCAATCTTGAAATTGCCCCAGTCTTGCTTGTTGTTTGGGATAGTTGCTTTGACAGATGGGTTGAAATTACCATATAGTGCACAGGTAGTGGATTTGGGTTTTGATAACCTCGATAATTGTTCCTAACTTGTTTGCGCAATCATCCTTGATGATTTTCTTCTTATTTGATAAAGACTTGTGATTAAGGGTGTCGGATCTTTGAAGGTCCTCGCTACTGGTTGCCTTAGTGTATCGATGTTTCTTTATTTCTGGGATTTTTGCCAAAATTGATGGAATGACATTAAAGTGTTGTTGGGTCTTCTCGACATAGGTTGCTAACTTGGAGGGTTGTTCTCTTGAGGGTCAGACCGCACCACTAATGGCTACCTACGTACTCCCATTGATGAGGGGAGATCAGGTCTGCGTAGTTTGAACTTAATAAGATAAACGGTTTGAGAAGTGTTTGTTTGGGGTTTTTGGGTTTTTATAGAGGTTAGACCGCATCGGGAATGGCTACCTATGTACTCCCATTGATGAGCGGAGATCAGGTCCACATAGTTCAGGCCTGGTGTAAGAGGTTCAACGCTGTAAGGGTGTAGAAATATTTTTGTTGTTTTTGTTTTGTAGAGAAGGGTGTTGAAATGTTTTGGTTGTTTTTATTTTGTAGAGAATGGTGTAGAAATATTTTTGTTATTTTTTATTTTATTACGATCGGGCCATATAAAATGGTTGCCTATATACTCCCAAGTATCAGGGAGATCAGGTCGACGTAGTTCACCCTGATGAGCTAAAACCTGACGGATTTGATTTTTTCTTTTTCTTCTTTTTTTTTATTTTTTTTCTTCTTTCTTCTTTTTTTCTCTTGTTTTTTTCTTCTTTTTTTCTCTTTTTTTTTCTTTTCTCCTTTTTCCTTTTTTTATCTTTTTTCTTTTTTTCTTCTTTTTTCAATATTTACACGCATGGAAAATAAAAGGCATACTACAAAGAAAGTGATATTGTCCCAACATCTTATGGAACTTGCAACTTTATCCCCTGGATCTACATCTTCTTGGCTAGTTGAGGCCTGATAGTCCAGTTGTTAGTGGTTATGTTGCCTTCAAGGCTCGCGATAGAGGTTACTTCTTGGTTCTGAATGTCTTCATTTATGGCCATAACTTGATCACTTTCTGATTCAACACTTCCCTCGGGGATGCTCATACTGAACCCCTTAGGGGATGAACTTTGGATTCTTTGATGGGTTGGTTTCCCCGATAACCTCATCACATTTTCTTTTATCTGTTCCTTCACCTTTTTCTTGGGCTTGAGAGGATTCGACCATGAAATCTCCCTCGAACTGTTGTCGCATTTCTTGCAAGGAACTTTCCTTTTTAACTTTTTCTTTCTTGGAAAGGATTAGTATTTCCTCCACATCATCCAAGGTTATAAGATCTGGAATGTAGTTGCTATCTTTAGACCACAAGATGTTGGATGTTGGCAGAGGAATCTCCTTTGGGGATTCCCTTATCTCCCCTGTCATTTTCTGTATTAGGATCATTCCATCTTATGTTTTGCCAGGATTATTGCCCATAGCTTTCACCTCATTTGAACTGCCTGTCTCGAGTGGAAATCTTAAGCTTTTTATTTCCTTTTCGCCTTTTTTGGTTATGGGAAATTCTATCTCCAGCTCTCCATTTTCAATAAGATCCTGGATTTTATGTCGTAAAGACTAGCATTCCTCAGTCGTATGTCCAAGTGAGTTAGAATGGTAGAGACATATCTTGGTGGAATCATAACTCTTTATCTTGGGATTTATAGGAGGCAGCAACTCAGTAATCCTTCCTTCGTTTATCAGGAAGTGTAGAATTTCTTCATTGGATTTTCTTAGCGGAGTGAATTTTTGGGCTCTTGTGGAGGTTGTTTGACCTTTCTTCTTTGAGAATTCGCATTCCCTTGAGCGATTTTTCCGTTGGCAAGGTCTTCTAGCAATTTTATCATCCCCCTTTTCTTGGCCTTCTGATAGTTAAGTGAAAAACTACCTCGAATCCTGATGTTGGCACATTATTAGCTTAGCTAGCAGATTTACTTAATTATGGATCGTCTCTAATTTTTGCATTACTATCATATCCTCCTCTGAGTTTTCCAACTTTAGGACATTTGATCTGTGCCTTTGGGGGTATTCTTCTATCCTTTGTATGTAATTACGATTTGGATACATTTCATTTCTTCCTGACCCAATCATGTTTACTTCCTCCGTATCATGCTGTAACGGAAGGTTGGTGTTGACATTTTGTTGGTCAGGTTGTTGGACCACAATACTGCCACTTTCGATCAAATTTTGAATTTTATGCTTTAAGGACCAACAATCTTGTGTATCGTGTCCTGGAGACCCTGAGTGGTAAGCACATCTTTGGCTTGAATTGTATCTTTTGCTCCCTGGTTCTAGAGGTGGAGCCAGTTCGATAATTTTCTTGTGATCCATTAATATCGCCAATACATTTTCAAGGGAATCACCTAGTGGAGTGAACACCCAATTTTTCGTTCTTTCAAATTTTCTTTTCCTCTCTGGGCATTGGTAGAATGCAGCCGGTTGTTGAAATGGTAGATTTTCTTGCTTTTTCCAAATGGGGGAACTGTAGGTTGGTTTCCTATCTTTCCCTTATACAACATGGGATACATCTTCAATGTCTTTATCGAGCACACCCTTAGGATCGCTCGCATACTTTCCAGTCTGTATATGCTTTACGACTGCTTCCAAGGCAGTGAAGTCTTTAGTCTTGCTTGTCTTCAGGATCATCTCTTCCATTTTGCTGTGTTTGATCATTTTTGAGAATGACTTTCCTATGCCTGCTAGGATCCTCTCATAGTAAGGAGCCTCTTGGATATCAATGAATGTCATTACCATCTCAGTTTCCATCATTGATGGAATGACTTGCGCTGCTAGATGTCTCCACCTCTGGGCACATTCTCAAAAAGATTCAGTACTTTTATTTTTTACTTTAGTCACTTGGTATCGATCCAGAGAAATTTATGACTGAAAACTGTACTGATTTAGAAAGGCGTGGGCTAATTCTTCCCAGTTGTGAATTTTGGCATTGTCAAGTCCGGCATACCAGGCTTTAGCCTCTCTAGTGAGACTCTTTTGAAAAAGTTACATTCTGAGGCTTCCATCTTCAGCATAAGACCCCAGTTCGACAATGTAAACTTTCAGGTGCGTATAGGGATCGCCTGCCCCATCATACTTTTTAAACTCTGGGACTTTAAATTTTTGATATCGAGCCCCTGGGAATATTCACAGATCTGAATAGTTGACACTTCCATAGTTTCCAGTCCCTTTGATTGACCGGATGGTTTCCTCCATTTGTTAGACTTTCTTTCTTATATCACCAGTTTCTTGATCATCTCTGGGATTTGTGATTACTTTATTGGAATGAGGTTTAGGTATCTGGGTTTCCATTTTTTTGCCAATACCCTGGCTGCCCCCTGGTGTCGATGACTCTGGTTGAGTAGGCATTGTTTGGCCCTGGATTCCTCCATGTGCAGAGGATTCCATGTGGATGGGTATTTTGTGTACCCTGAGTTGATTGGTGTAGTTCTTTGAGCATAACAGCCAACTCTATAATTTGATAGCTTAATCTTTTGAACTCCTCAAGAGAGACATGAGTAGGATCAGGCTGGGTACTTTTAGCCATGTCTGACTGTGGGCTTAATGCCCTTTTGGACTTTGAACGGGAAACATGATCAATTGCTTCCCTACAAAAAAAGTTATGTATTTTAGTCTTAGGGAATGTATAAATGTTTACATGCTATGTGATGTATCCATTTTAGGAATATTATCCTGCAAAATGGATGTTAGTTGTTTGTAATATAGGATAACATATTAATCTAAATATGCATGTGCACATATTTCTTTATATTTCCCATTACAATGAGATTGACATGAAAGCATATTACAAGTAAATGTTTTTACAAGTAATTGAAAATGGAAAGTATGAAGAGACTTTCCTTCGCATTTGGTTTATCAGAGGCTGACCTATCTTAGGTTTACTCTCGCGGCTTTTTGGCATGAAGGTTCCCAGATCATCGCAATTTACTTGACGGGAAGTTAATCCGGTCTTTCAACTGGAGCGAATCTGGGTGGTACCTTTTCTGAGCCTCGTTGGAATTAGTCTCCCTACGAGTCCAGTAATCAAACACCGACAGGATAGCCTCCTAGTGGAGGAACCACACAACATACATTCACATACAACGTGTCTCACCGTTTATGAAAATGATGACATGTGCGAAGAACTAATATCACAACCAGATATAGTGTAAAGCATTAAGCTCAGTAAATACATACATTCGTACACATTCATCAGAAATGTAAATGCAACATCCACACACAAGCATATAACAGTTTTGAAAAGTTTGTAATAGCGACTTAAGCCCTCTTACTGGTGTCCCTAGCAGAGTCGCCACCTATTGATGTCGGGATTTTTATTTGTCCTTTTTCTGTTCTTGTTCTTTGCTGTTCTCATGTTATGTGAGATTTGTTTGAAAAAACAAGTGAAAAAGGTTCGACATGTATATGTCGACGATTTGACTGTAAGAGTCGCCAGATTGGTGTTTTTAACCAGGTTGCACCAATATGACTTAGAAAAGGTTTGCACATTGACCTAGTGATGTGACCTCGCTAAACGGGTCTCTGTGAAACCGAGATTTATTTGGGTTAGGGGCTTGATTATGTGGAGGAAGGTGTTAAGCACCCCCCAGACATCCGTGTTGCCACCAGGTGTGCCGCCACTTTTAAGAAACTGTTATATGAATGTGTGTGTATATGTGTGTGGATCAATGTGCAATTTATTTGAAAGTAGTGTGACGCCTCGTTCGCACCTATATACAAAGGGTTTGAATTTTTATAAAAAATTCAGTTTTAAACATGATAAAACAGTGAGGTTTTGTGAAAGATGTTTTTTCAAACCCTGTGCTCAATAGTAATTAAGACCTTTTCATACTTCCGTTTTATTATTAAATGTTCGGCTTAGTTGTTTTTATTTTTGAGATGCGAAGTATCTTCGAGAAAATAATATAACAGTGTCGAACTCCTTATGGGCATGAAAGCCATCTAAGGAAATTCAAACACCGTGAATAATTTACAAGTTGCTTATAGCTGAAAATGTCCATCAGGGGAACTGAATCTAGATTCAGTGGACTGAATCTGTGATCACATGATTCATAGGCTCACATGATGCCGCAGTTTATATGAAAAGCAGTAAGTAGTTATATATAAAAAATCTAAACATATATAGTTTATATGTGATCACATGATTCATAGGCTCACATGATGCCAGCTTGGTTTATCATTTCAGCGATTTGTCGCTATATATATATATATATATATATATATATATATATATATATATATATATGAACTTATTGTCGGACTCTGTTCGATGAGACTGGATTTTATATCCGATGCGTATCCGATGCGTTTACTGCTTTTATATATATATATATATACATATAAAAGCAGTAAAGACTCCGAACGTAAAATCCATGCTCATCGGACATAATCCGACAACAATTTATATATATATATATATATATATATATATATATATATATATATATATATATATATATATATATATATAAAAGCAAGTAAACGCCAGCACATAAGTCTAGGCTCGATCAAGGCATAACTCGATAATGTTAGTCCATATATATAAATATATACATATATAAGTATATATATATATAGACATGAATGAACACCACGGACCGAAGCCCGGGCTTACACACTCAACACGACTCTCAATGTGAAGAATAATGTGTGCAAAGATGAAGAGAAAGGCTTTATAATGTGTAAGAAGGCTTACAGTGGGCTGCCAAAGAAGACTTCTATGACTCTAAGTTGATGAACACTTGGCTCCCACCGGTAAAAAATAGCTATATGTGAGCTAACATGTGTTTAAAATGAGAAAGCACTCAATATGGGGTCTGTACAGAGCAAATTTGGCAGGGCTTCCTCGCCTTTTTTCTTGCAAATATGGCCACCCCAAGCCCTCTATTTATAGAGGGGGGTGCCGCAGGTGTACCTGCAGCAACAGCAGGGGTACCTGTGGCTGCCCGGGGTGCCCCGGGAAGTGTGGGTCCCACCGTCTCAAAGTACATGCACTCGGATAACGCGTTATTCGCTCGAACCTTCATAACTTTCAATCCGACAGTCCGATGGAAGCGTGCCATACCATTCCAAAAAGCTCTTTATAAGAGCTATGCAATGACATATGATTTTCCCTTTTTTGATTCTGAGAAGATGGGTCCATGACTAAAATAACATTTTCGGGTCTCCGTTAGGCAATCAGGTGAGCTGTTTTGCGTAATTTGCGCTCCAAAGTTAAGATATGGTTCTTCTGGGACTTCATTTGAACCAATTTGAGTTGACATTAGTGTATTTGATTTGAGTTGAAGTCGAGTTGGCAAAATGACCATTTTTCCCCTCCCGGGGTTATCTCCGATTTTCTCACAGTTGTAACGGGTTTTTCCCAGGGTCATCTCTGGGATTGTCATTTTGTTGACTTTTTATGTCCTCAGGGTTATCTCTGAGGTTGGCTTGCCCATCCAGGGTTGACTCCGAGCATTGAACTTGATTTCCCGAGGTTATCTACGGGGTTGGAAATTGATTTCTCGGGGTTATCTGCGGGGTTGGAAACTGGATCTCCCGGGGCTCTCTCCGGGGTTGGACTTGATGTTGTGGTCCTCAAGGGTTATCTCTGAAATGTGAAAAAGATGCTTTTGTCCTCCTGTATAGTTAGTAACAGGAAAATAAAATTTCGAGTATCTACATATATATCTCGAATTCGAATTCAATTGAGCCTGAATCGACATATCCGGTAAGTTTACAGCTTATATATATATATATATATATATATATATATGTGTGTGTGTGTGTGTGTGTGTGTGTGTGTGTATGTATATGCGATCAACTGCCAGGAAGTAAACTTAAGGCGTGACAGAATATATATATATTTACAGCTTTTATATATATATAATTGTTTACATCTTTCGTACATACTGCATCATCATGTGAGCCTAGGAATCATGTGCTCACAGATTCAGTTCCTGAATCTAGATTCGGTTCCCGTGATGGACATTTTCGGCTGCAACCAGCTTATAAATTATTCACGGTGTTTGAATTTCCTTAGATGGCTTACATGTGACGCCCCCAAATCCGGGTTACCTGACTCCCGAGTTTTGTGCTCACGATCAACAATATAAATAATATCTAACTACCCATTTAATTATGAATAGACATATAAACCACATTAACTAATATAGTTAATACATTCGCCCCAGGTTATCTAACCTTTATATTATAAACATACCCTTTTAGATATACAAAAAGAGTTTACAAATACAACATTATAATAATGTTAAGCATAGTTATTACAGCGTAACACCTTTGTCTTTGGTCTTCACAGCTTCTATGGCTTTTTCGTCCCTAGCTTAAATGTTTTATTTAGCAAGGGTGAGCAACAAATTTGCCCCTCAAGTTAAGATATACAATAAATGTATCAGAATCAAGACAACAAACTATCTAATTTGATAGAATGACTACAAAGTTCGAGGAACTTTGAAATAGCTGAACAATTTGTTCTTCTCTAACTAATCTTCTTGCAACCTATGCAACAAATTAATGAAAGTATACAATGCTTTTAAAGTTTCTACGATATTCTAATGAATAATCAAGAATCAATTCTACGCAATAGCAAAGTGGAATATTTTCTAGATTTATACTAAGTGGTCACACAAGACCTTGAACTTATCTTCTCGGGTAGATATCAAATATTTACTTTGATATATACTCAGGTGTATCAGATAACCATAAAGATTAAATCATACCCCTCTGCAAGTATAACAAGTGATCAACTTTATTATACCCTTATATTATGCATAATACTTAAACATAAGCGGCGCGATGTTTCTAATTTACGACCAATAAAATGTTCCCTTTATATAAAAGGTTGTTCTTCTCAGTCTCGGAATCAAGATTTTGATTTAACAACGAAATACTATGATTTCAAATTCTAATTACTTCTCGGTCTAGCTAAAATAATTGGCATCGATCTGTCAATAATAATTGATTTCTCTTTTCGAATCTATCAAATTCTAACAAATATTTGTTTAACCAGAATAATTAGCTAAGACATTTCTCAACATAATTTGACAATAAACAAGAATTATTTTTACTATCAATTCTAGCTTCTACGGATATGAATATCCAACAACAATTATTCTACAAATGTATATTTTCTGAATCAGTAATTCAATTTGAATTATTAAACATGCACTAACTGCGAATAATCAACAATAAATCCCTGGACGTGGTATAATTAACAATAATTAACCACCATAATAATTGAACAATATTACCTCAAGGTTGAGTTAAGGAAACTTGCCTCTTCCATTGATTACAGCTACACAATAAACTTATCTACGATCACAAGACTTGTATTTACAATATTGGTCTTACAATTAGTACAATATGTCACAACACATAACCCTGTAATACATAATCAAATTTCTCCTAGGCACATTACCACATAGTCACATTAGTGTTTATAACCTGTATAAACACTGCTCAACTCTATTCGATAATTAACGGTCCATTCTCGGTATTCGGATAACCCTATCCGATAATTAACACTTGTATTGTCAATTAAACTTAGCCTCTAAGCTTCAATATTATTTTAGATAAATCAAATATCATTTATAATATTTTTTGGAAGCTTTTAATAATTTTCTAACAATTATTATATTTTATAATAATTTGTCAAACACTGAAATCATTTTTAAATGATTTAAATATCAAATAAATCCATCATCATTAATATTTAATAATATTAAAATATTAATGACATACTTATCAAAATATTAAGGTTATTTATAATAACCTAAAATATTTTAAATCACCAATATTCTACTTAAATAATTTTTAAAGTAATTAAAATAATTTTAAAATCATCATCATTAATTTTTAAATATTAATGAAATTATCATCAAAATATCAAAAGTCATTAATTATAACTTAAAATATTTTTATATCACTTTTCTCATTTTAAATGATTTTAAAATCAATAAAACCATTTTATCATCATTTACTTAATTTAATAATTAAATAAATTTAATATCATTAATAATAAATTATTAATGAGAATTCTCCAAAATTATATTTTATAATTTAAAATATTTTCAAACACTTTATTCTTATTTAAAATGATTTTTAATTCAATAAAACCTTTTAAATCGTTTATTTAATTTAATAATTAAATAAATCTATCATCATTAATATTAAATTATTAATGAAAATTCTCCAAATATATTAAAAGTTACATTTTATAACTCAAAATATTTTTAAATACTTTATTCTTATTTAAAATGATTTTTAATATATTAAAATTATTTTTTCTAATTTATTTAATGCACTAATTAAATAAATTAAATATCATTAATATTCAAATTAATATAAATATTAATGAAAAATATCCAAAATACTCAAAAATTATTTTTCATAATTTTTATAATTTATTTTTTATTTTTAATCATTTTCTGGAAATTAAAAAAATAAAATAATTAAAATTGTCGTTATAGGTCTTTAGTGACATACTTCTGTTGCCTTTGGTGTTCTTGGCTAAAGAACACTGACAATCTCAGTGTT
The DNA here is from genome assembly GCA_020205605.1 of Panax ginseng. Taxonomy (NCBI): domain Eukaryota; kingdom Viridiplantae; phylum Streptophyta; class Magnoliopsida; order Apiales; family Araliaceae; genus Panax; species Panax ginseng. The sequence goes on along the minus strand of CM035133.1, from coordinate 90,402,164 downwards.
CGAGGGGCAAGGTTTGACCGACCTTTAATCTTAGTTCAGGCATGATCAGGGTTTACTTAAACATTGATCTTGTAGTAAGTATGCACCACTACAAAAACAACCACTATATAAGTCATACATCAACACAATAAAAAGATCTGAGCTCTCAAACATAATGTCAGACGGTTTCTGGGTTTTCCAGAAGCCCAGCCAGTTCCTGGTGCCTTATTGTGGCCCAATTATTTTGTTGTTCTGATAATCAAATGATCAATATTATGGTTCAAGAATGTAGTATACATGTCGAAGAACACATATGAATCAACATGACAGTCCAACTACATCATAGTTGTAAGATTCAACTCGGTCAAACCATGTCAGATGGCTTGTTCATGTGATTTATGGAAATTCCAGAAAATCCCAGTCGTGGCCAAATGGCCTACTTTGACCACCTGTCATAATCGATCTATTGATTGTTTTAATGTTCTACAAGCATGGATCTAGAGTCCATCTTATAGGCTACAACATGATTACAAACACAACATCAAACAATCTAATACCTGTCAGATCCATGCCTCACAAAAAGTGGTCGGACGCTGTAAAAAGCTTTCAAGGTTACCAAGAATTCTTTTGGTCATGCTCGGTCAACGGGTTTTGACCGATTATAACTTACAATCTGGACTTTTAACAACTGTGATTTCACTTCCAAGTCAAAGACAACATACCAGACTGATCCACAACATAAAACAAGAAAAAAAAACACAAACGAGCAAGGATTTGTGGCCACTGACATTTGGTTGACAGGCCACATTTCAAGCTCAAGAACAGTTTTGAAAAACATCATTTTAAAGCCATTTGATGCTATGGATCCATCATAGATCATCATAGATCAACTAAAACCAACTTCTAACACAAATATAAACACATAAACATAAAATTTTTCTAAGCATATATGATCAAAATAGGCTTTATACCTTCTAGCCAAATCTTTGAACTTAGCTCTCCAAATCTGATCTATGTGTTTAAGAGAGGTGTTTTGGGACTGATCTACCTGTTATTTTCGGTTGTCTTAGAGAGAGAGAGTTGGTGAGAGCAAGATAGCAAAATGAGTAAATTCTGAGACTTTCTCTCTCTTTATCACTTAAATTTTTTATTCAATGAATGCTCACATACTAGGTGGCTTTTTAGATCAGTGTTTGGGTGAGATATAAGTCACAATGGTCAAGCAATTAGGTCACCAACTAAAGGTATTACCAATTTTACAAGTTAACTCATTAAAAATGTAAAAAGTGTATTTTTTTTCATTTGTATTCTAAATTTAATGGCATACTTGACAATTGCACAAACCCTTAGCGTTTAACCCTTAGGTTTTAAAACACTAACTTCTAAAATTTCCAATTAAGGTTTTAATTAGAAAAATTAAATTTCTAAATTACAATTAGGATTTGTAAAATAGAAATTAAGATAACTAAAATATAATTAGGGTTTTCTAATCATATTTAAGTTTAATAAACACTTTAGGCATGCCCATTAGAATTAGGGTTGCCTAATTAGGGTTTAAGAAATCCTGGATTTTAAATTAGGGTTTCCCGGCGTACAATTAGGGTTTTTAAATGTACATTTGGTTTTCTAAATCTGAGATTAGGGTTTCTAATACCTTATTAGGGTTTACAATATAAAACCGTATCCAGTCAATTATTAGTCATTGTTGGTTGATTTCACAATCAAAGCAAACGTGCAAGTATACACGGTCAACAAGTAATAAAGTGATAAGATAGAGTATCGATCCCACAGAGAATTCTAATTAATAAATTCCAACTACTAGCACTTTATCAATTCAATTTTATCTAAACAACCAAAAGTTGTGATTTTTCGAATTAAGAGAACTAGATTAACAATTAAAAGAGATTAGTCTAAAAGAAAGCAAATAAACAAAACTAAGATTTGAATGAATGTATTCAGATAAATAAGAATTAAGACTCCAATATCCCCAATTATGAACTATAAATCAATTATCCAATTATCCCAATTATTATGCCTGCTGAATTATTAACAGGAATTCTCAAATGCCAAAAGTCCTTTTTCAAACGATCAATTGCCTTCTATTTAATCCAGATTAATCTTGCTATATTCCTATGCAAAACAATTGAATTAAACTCCTTTCAATCCCAATTCCTTATGTGTTACATGCGGTGAACAGATATTTCCATTCAATTCACAAACCTAATTATTCACTTTGCAAATAACTAAGTCACATGTTATCAAGCCCAGTTCTAACCCTAGAATTCCTCTCTCAATTCCTTTTAGAGTAACAAGGTAATTACTGGCCAAATAATTAATCAATAAATGCAATGCAAGATAAACAATTCACTTCAACACAAATAATTGGAATAAATCCAATAATTAATTCATAGCCATAAAAGGTTCAATTGAAATCTTAATTAAAAAAATTAGTTCATGACAAAAATTAAAACCAACAATCTTTGAAAAATCATCCTTTAAGAATTACACCAACTGAAAGAATGAAGAAGAAAAACTCAAAGTGAAAATCTTCAAATCTCCTCTTGACTCCTTGATCAGCCTCTAATTGTGTAGATTAGTCCCCTCTCTCAATTAGAATAACCTTTATATATACTCCACTTATCCAACCACCGACAATCCAAATCCAAATCCACTTCAAACAACTCCCATTCAGCTAGTCAAACGAAAGTCAAACGCGTTCTCGGTCAATGATGTCCGCCCAAATACTGGATTATTACTAAATGTAGGCAGCACAGTGGACTTTAGAATAATTACCAAATTACCATTGTTAGCTCAAAAGTCCCCAATTTGTCCCTGCAGCTCCCGAATCTGTAATATAACAAGTAAACACAGTAAAAATGAATCTAAATGCCTTGAGAATACAATAATTTAAGCCCAAATATATCCAATTCATGGGTATATTACCCAATCATCAAATACTCCCAAACTTAAATCGTTGCTTGTCCTCAAGCAACAAACACAAAATAACACGAAAAACTAACCACCATGCCAATGTAAACTATCTATACGTTCTTAATTCCATCAATCCAATAGCACACATATATTCATATGCCTCAGAAAAATCATAAAAACATGCTAATACATCATGTTAATGCAGTTCAATAATATCCCAACACTCAATGAATCTAAATCTGTTATTACTGATATCGTGAGTGTGTGTACAACAACCATGCTAACCAATGAAAAAAATATATGAAAGATAATAAATTTCTTAATAGGCATCATTCAGTTTAAACTCGAAAACTCATCAAATAAACTTGATTCGGCTAAAGTCAAACAACTACCCAAAATATAAGGGTCAAAATGGAATACTTATGCTTCTTTTTTTTCTTCTAATAACGGGGGCTTTTTGCACTTTTCCCGCTTTATTATTACTGTTTTTTTTCTTTTTTTTTATGACTATGCATTGTCCTATTCCCTTAGGCTTTTTAGTGTTGCCTTAACGAGCTTTCGACCAACGACTCCCAAGCCATTAAGACCTTAGGGCGCTAGGTGTAGAGACAATCCTCTCAGGCTTACTTACTTAAGTAACAAAGGCCACAAAACTAGACAAGCATTGTACTTATTTTTTTTAAAAGCTTATATATTCCAAATATTTCCCCCCCCACCCAAACTTGAGTTTATGTCTAAATTCAGCCTTCACTAGCTATTCAAATTGTTCCTTCATTTTACTAGCATTCATCCTTTAGAACTCTATTATCTATCTATTTAAACTATCATAGCCAACATGGTCATTTTTCAAAACGTACTATCTTGATAATATCAGTGTCAAACAGATAAAGATTTAAGTCATGTTAAGAAAATCATATCACTGACTCAACAATCCTTACTAGACTTGTTCATGCAAATTTTAATTTCATCATTGGCCCCAAACATACGTACTATCAAAAGCTAGAATTAACATGCAATCCTAAATGCAATATTTAACTAACAATAACAATTTAAATCATCCACAGACTATTAACAATAACAATCTACTAATGCAAATAAAAATTCACTACCCCCGAACTTATCTAGACCAATGTCCTCAGGCGAAAAATAAATCAAAATAAAACAGACGACTTCCCTGACGAGCTTATGCCTCGGGTGGAGCATCATCCTCCTCGCTCATCTCTAGATCGGAAGGGGGAAATACTGGCAGAATGGGAGCAAGTAGAATCAACGAGATTAACACCGGGAATAGCCAAGGCGTTCATAGCATTTTTCTTGTGAACCGGGTCAACCAAGTACTTGTAGATCACATCTTGACGTTTAGACAGGCGAACATTTTGGGCTTCTAGATTGTAGAACCATCTGTCTATCTCACGCTGGACTGCTTCAAGAACCACGCCACGATGAGCTGCTGAGTAAGGACCATAACTAGGTGGAGCTTGTGAAGCTTCAACTTGGGGAATAGGTGTTTGAATCATCTCATCGGATTTCCATTTTACCCCAAACTTAGCACACAAAATGCAGATGAGAGACGGATGGGGTAACCCTCCTGTGGTCCCTCCTCGTGATGCTCGAAGAATAGACTGCTGAATAAGGTGGCCTACATTAATTTTCAAGCCTTGAATGATGGAATACAGTAAGAAAACCCTCTCCTTAGTGACATGACTCACATGTGTGCATGGCATGAGTTTGGCGCAGATAAAGGCATACCACGCCCCCAAATCCGGGTTACCTGACTCCCAAGTTTGGTGCTCATGATCCACAATATAAATAACATCTAACTACCCATTTAATTATGAATAGACATATAAACCACATTAACTGATATAGTTAATACATTCGTCCAAGGTTATCTAACCTTTATATTATAAACATACCCTTTTAGATATATAAAAAGAGTCTATAAATACAATATTATAATAATGTTAAGCATAGCTATTACAGCATAACACCTTTGTCTTTGGCCTTTACAGCTTCTCTGGCTTCTTCGTCCCTAGCTGAAATGTTTTATTTAGCAAGGGTGAGCAACAAATTTGCCCCGCAAGTTAAGATATACAATAAATGTATCAGAATCAAGACAACACACTATCTAATTCGATAGAATGACTACAAAGTTCGGGGAACTTTGAAATAGCTGAACAATTTTTTCTTCTCTAACTAATCTTCTCGCAACCTATGCAACAAATTAACGAAAGTATACAATGCTTTCAAAGTTTCTACGATATTCTAATGAATAATCAAGAATCAATTCTACGCAATAGCAAAGTGGAATATTTTCCAGATTTATGTTGAGTGGTCACACAAGACCTTGAACTTATCTTCTCGGGTAGATATCAAAGATTTACTTTGATATATACTCAGGTGTATCACATAACCATAAAGATTAAATCATACCCTCCTCGCAAGTATAACAAGTGATCAACTTTTATTATACCCTTTATATTATGCATAATACTTAAACATAAACAAAGAAGTTAATTTACGACCAATAAAATGATCCCTTTATATAAAAAGTTGTTCTTCTCAGTCTCGGAATCAAGATTTTGATTTAACAACAAAATACTATGATTTCAAATTCTAATTACTTCTCGGTCTAGCCGAAATATTTGGCATCGATCTGTCAATAATAATTGATTTCTCTTTTCGAATCTATCAAATTCTAACAAATATTCGTCTAGCCAGAATAATTAGCTAAGACATTTCTCAACGTAATTTGACAATAAAGGAGAATTATCTGTACTGTCAATTCTAGCTTTTACGGATATGAATATCCAACAACTGTTATTCTACAAATGTATATTTTTCGAATCAGTAATTCAATTTGAATTATTAAACATGCACTAACTGCGAATAATTAACAATAAATAACCACCATAATAATTGAACAATATTAACTCAAGGTTGAGTTAAGGAAACTTGCCTCTTCTACTGATTACAGCTACACAATAAACTTATATGCGATCACAAGACCTATATTCATAATATTGGTCTTAAAATTAGCACAATATGTCACAACACATAACACTGTAATACGCAGTCAATTTTTCTCCTAGGCACATTAGCACATAGTCACATTAGTGTTTATAACCTATATAAACACTTCTCAACTCTAACTAGTTCGGTCTGATTGGACTTCGGTCCATTCTCAGTATTCGGGTCACCCTATCCAACAATTAACACTTGTATTGTCAATTAAACTTAGCCTCTAAGCTTCAATATTATTTTAGATAAATCAAATATCATTTATAATATTTTTCTGAAGCTTTTATTAATTTTCTAACAACTATTATATTTTATAATAATTTGTCAAACACTAAAATCATTTTTGAATTATTTAAATATCAAATAAATCTATCATTATTAATATTTAATAATATTAAAATATTAAAGACATACTTGTCAAAAATATTAAGGTTATTTATAATAACCTAAAATATTTTAAATCACCAATATTCTACTTAAATTTTTTTTAAAGTAATTAAAATCATTTTAAAATCATCATCATTAATTTTTAAATATTAATTAAATTATCATCAAAATATTAAAAGTCATTAATTATAACTTAAAATATTTTTATATCACTTTTCTCATTTTTAAATGATTTTAAAATCAATAAAACCATTTTATCATCATTTATTTAATTTAATAATTAAATAAATTTAATATCGTTAATAATAAATTATTAATGAGAATTCCCAAAAATTATATTTTATAATTCAAAATATTTTCTAACACTTTATTCTTATTTAAAATGATTTTAATTCAATAAAACCATTTTTAAATAATTTATTTAGTTTAATAATTAAATAAATCTATCATCATTAATATTAAATTATTAATGAAAATTATCCAAAAGTATTAAAAGTTACATTTATAATTCAAAATATTTTTAAATACTTTATTCTTATTTAAAATGATTTTTAATATATTAAAATCATTTTCTCTAATTTATTTAATACACTAATTAAATAAATTAAACATCATTAATATTCTAATAAATATAAATATTAATGAAAAATATCCCAAATACTCAAAAATTATTTTTCATAATTTAAAATAATTTTTAAAACCATTTTTGATAATTTTTATAATTTATTTTCTATTTTTAATCATTTTTCGAAATTAGGAAAATAAAATAATTAAAACTGTCGCTATAGGTCTTTAGCGACACACTTCTGTTGCCTTTGGTGTTCTTGGCTCAAGAACACTGACAATCTGAGTGTTCGAGGGGCAAGGTTTGACCGGCCTTTAATCTCAGCTCAAGCATGATCAGGGTTTGCTTAAACGTTGATCTTGTAGTAAGTACGCACCGTTATAACAATCAACCACTATATAAAGTCATACATCAACACAATATAAAGATCTGAGCTCTCAAACATAATGTCAAACGGTTTTTGGGTTTTCCAGAAACCCAGGCAGTTCGTGGTTCCTTATTGTGGCTCAATTATTTTGGTGTTCTGGTAATCAAATGATAAATATTATGGTTCAAGAATGTAGTATACATGTCAAAGAACACATATGAATCAACATGACAGTCCAACTACATCATAGTTGTAGGATTCAACTCGGTTAAACCCTTTTAGAGGGCTTGTTCATGCGATTTCTGGAAATTCTAGAAAATCCCAGTCATGGCCAAATGGCCTACTTTGACCACCTATCATGATCGATCTATTGATTGTTTTAATGTTCTACAAGCATGGATCTAGAGTCCATCTTACAGGCTACAACATGATTACAAACCACAACATCAAACAACCTAATACCTGTCAGATCCATGCCTCACAAAAAGTGGTCAGGCGCTGTAAAAGGCTTTCTAGGTTACCCAGAATTCTTTTGGTCATGCCCGGTCAACGGGTTTTGACCAATTATAACTTACAATCTGGACTTTTAACAACTGTGATTTCACTTCCAAGTCAAAGACAACATACCAGACTACGGATCCATAACTTAAAACAACAAAAAAACACAAACGAGCAAGGATTTGTGGCCACTTACATTTGGTTGTCAAACCACATTTCAAGCTCAAGAACAGTTTTGAAAAACATCATTTTAAAGCCATTTGATGCTATAGATCCATCATTGATCATCATAGATCAACTAAAAATAACTTCTAACACAAATATAAACACATAAATATAAAAATTTTCTGAGCATGTATGATCAAAATAGGTTTTAGGTTTTATACCTTCTAGCCAAATCTTTGAACTTAGATCTCCAAATCTGATCTATGTGTTTAAGACAGTTTTTTGGCACTGATCTACCTTCTATTTTCGGATGTCTTAGAGAGAGAGAGAGAGTTGGTGAGAGCAAGATAGCAAAATGAGTAAATTTTGAGACTTTCTCTCTCTTTATCACTTAAATATTTGATTCAATGAATGCTCACATGCTCGGTGGTTTTTTAGATTAGTGTTTGGGTGAGATATAAGTCACAATTGTCAAGCAATTAGGTCACTGTTGGTTGATTTCACAATCAAAGCAAACGTGCAAGTATACACGGTCAACAAGTAATGGAGTGATAAGATAAAGTGTCGATCCCACAGAGAATTCTAATTAATAAATTCCAACTACTAGCACTATATCAATTCAATTTTATTTAAAAAACCAATAATTGTGATTTTTCGAATTAAGAAAACTAAATTAAACAATTAAATGAGATTAATCTAAAAGAAATCAAATAAACAGAACTATGATTTGATTGAATTCAGGTAAATAAGGATTAAGACTCCAATATCCCCAATTATGAACTACAAATCAATTATCCAATTATCCCAATTACTATGTCTACTGAATTGTTAATAGGAATTCTCAAGTGACAAAAGTCCTTTTCCAAGTGATCAATTGCCTTCTATTTAATCCAGATTAATCTTGCTATATTCCTATGCAAAACAATTGAATTAAACTCTTTTCAATCTCAATTCCTTTATGCTACTACGCATAATAACAGATATTTCCATTCTATTCACAAACCTAATTATTCACTTTGCAAATAACTAAGTCACATGTCATTATGCCCAGTTCTAACCCTAGAATTCCTCTTTCAATTCCTTCTAGAGTAAAAAGGTAATTATTGGCCAGATAATTAATCAATAAATGTAAGGCAAGAAGAACAATTCACTTCAACATAAATAATTGGAATAAATCAAATAATTAATTCATAGCCATAAAAGGTTCAATTAGAATCTTAATTAAAGAAATTAGTTCATAACAGAAATTAAAACTAACAATCTTTTGCAAATCATCCTTAAAGAATTACACAAATTAAAAGAATAAAGAAGAAGAAGAACTCCAAGTGAAAATCTTCAAATTCTCCTCTTGCTCCTTGATCAGCCTCCAAAAATTGTGTAGAATAGTCCCTTACTCCAATAGAAATAATCCTTATATACTTCACTTGTCCAACTCTAGCAATCCAAATCCAATTTGGCTTCAAACAACCTCCAATTGAGCAGTAAAACGAAAAGTCAACGCCAAGATCCCGGTTAACCAGATTTCGCCTTCGCGCCTTGGCCACGACATTTGCACTATGTTGAGTGCCCTTGCTAGGGGAGAGCGAAAGAGGCTATTATGCCCTTTTTCAACTCAAAACTCCCAAAGTGTTCTTACATCTCCCAAATCTGCAATAAAACAACTAAACACAGTAAAAAAAAATCTAAATGCTTTGAGAATACAATAAATTAAGCCCAAATATATCCAATTCATGGGTATATTACCCAATCATCAGTCACCGACAAAAAGGTATTACCAATTTTACAAGTTAGCTCATTAAAAATGTAAAAAGGGTATTTTTGTCATTTGTATTTTAAATTTAATGGCATACTTGACAATTGCACAAATCCTTAGGGTTTAACCCTAAGGTTCTAACCCTTAGGTTTTAAAACACTAACCTCTAAAATTTCTAATTAAGGTTTTAATTAGAAAAATTAAAATTTTAAATTATAATTAGGGTTTGTAAAATAGAAATTAAGATAACTAAAATATAATTAGGGTTTTCTAATCATATTTAAGTTCAACAAACACTTTAGGCGTGCCAATTAGAATTAGGGTTGCCTAATTAGGGTTTAGGAAATCTGGGATTTTAAATTAGGGTTTCCCGGCGTACAATTAAGGTTTTTAACTGTACATTACGTTTTCTAAATCTGAGATTAGGGTTTCTAATCCCTTATTAGGGTTTACAATATAAAACCCTATCCAGTCAATTATTAGTCATTAACTTTATATAGTACAAACACATACTCACAGTTACTGACATTATAACTGCAATTTCTGTCGAATCCCTATCCAGAAATTAGGTTTAAGGTTTCTAAAGCTGTTAAGCACAACTCTACTCTAGTTTCTCAGTCTATACACATATTGAATAATTCTCAAGACTCGTATCACAGATACACAGTACAATATTAACAGTTAATGTCAATATTAAAAAAAAAATTATTCATAAAATTTGGATTATTCGAAATCCCAAGTTATTACATTACATTACCAGAAGGAGTTTAGCACTGCTTTGTACATTATTTTCATGAAGATGCTTCACATCTCGAAAATAAAAGCAATCTTGCCGAACACATAATAAAATGGAAATATCAAAGACCTCAATTACTATTGAGCATAAAGGTTTGAAAAACCTCTTTTTTTTAAACATCATTGCTATATCTTGTTAAAACTGAACTTTTATACAAAAATTCAAACCCTTTGTATATAGGTGCAAACGAGGCATAACACTACTTCTAGATAATTTCACATTGACCCACACACACATACACATATTCAGATACAAGTTTAAATTGAAAAGTGGCGGTCACCGTGGTAACACAGATGTCAGGGGGGGTGCATAACACCTTCCCTCCACATAATCAAGCCCCTGGACCCTAACGAATCTCTGTTTCACAGACCTATTAAGCATTGTTACGCCACTAGGTCAATGTCCAAACCTTTTCTCAGTTGAGTTGGTGTAACCATTTAAAAATACCAGCTGGCGACTCTTACTGTCCAATCGTACATATATACATGTCAGACCTTTTCAAACTCGTTTTTTCAAGAAAATCTCATCTAACATGAGAACACCAAAAGACAAGAACAGAAAGGGACAAATAAAAATCCTGACGTCGACAAGTGGCGACTCTGCTGGGGACACTTCCAGTAAGAGGGCTTAAGCTGCTATTCAAAGCTTTTCAAAACATTTTATCTGATTATGTGTGGATGTTGCATTTACATTTGAGGCTTAGGAAAAGCACCACCTAGATTCGCTCCAGTTGAAAGACCAGATTAATTTCGCGTCGAGTAAATTGCGATGATCTGAGAACCTTCATGCCAAAAAGCCGCGAGAATAACCTAAGATAGGTCAGCCTCTGATAAATCCAACGCGGAGGGAAGTCTCTTCATACCTTCCCATTTCAATTACTTGTAATTTAATTTCCATGTAAATCTCAATGTAATGTAAAATATAAAGGCATATGTGTACATGCATTACCTTTTATATCCAAAACCTGTCATGCTATCGTATCATTTAAACAACTTACATCCATTTTGCAAGGTAATACTCCTAAAATGGACACATTACATAACATGAAACATTTCTACATTCCCTAAGACTAAACTACATAAGTCTTTTTATAGGGCAAGCAATTGGTCTGGTAACCCATTCCAAGTCCAAAAAGGCAACAAGCCTATAGCCAAGCATGGCTACATCTGGCCAGTCTAATCCTACTCCTCTCTCTCGTGAGGAGTTTGAAGTATTAAGCAACCAAATTACAGAGTTTGTTGTTCTGCTCAAAGAACTACAAAAGTCCACTCAGGGTCCACAAATATCCATACATACAGAATCCTCTGTACATGGAGGAACCCAGGGTCCAAACAAAGAAACTCCAGTACTCGAGTCTTAATTGGACAAACTAACAAAACCCCTGAAATCACCCATCTCAAAGAAGATACAGACACCGGTGATATCAGGAAGAAAGTCCTTCAAATAGAAGAGACCATTTGATCTATCAAAGGGATTGGAGCACACGAGAGTGTTTCAGATACAGACCTTTGCATATTCCCTGGTGTTCAATATACAAAAAAGTTCAAGACTCCCAACTTTGAAAAGTATGATGGATTGGGGGATCCTTACACACATTTGGAAGTATTTATTGGAGAACTCGGATCTTATGTCGAGGATGAAAAGCTCATAATGCAGCTGTTCCAGAAAAGTCTAACTGGAGAAGCTAGATCATGGTACACCAGATTAGAAAACTCCAAGATTCATACCTGGGAGGAGCTAGCTCATGCTTTCCTCAGCCAATACAGTTTTAAGACTCAAATGGCTCTAAACCGGTATAAAATTACCAAGGTCAAGAAACAAGTCAACGAGTCATTTAAAGAGTATGTTCGAAGGTGGAGGCGCCTTGTTTCTTAAGTTACTCCATCTGTGACTGAGTTTGAATTAGTGATGACCTTCATAGACATTCAAGAAGCTCCCTTCTATGAGAGGGTCTTAGCCGGCATAGGCAAACCATTCTCTAAAATGATCAAACATTGAGAAATGGCTGAGATGGGATTGAAGTCAGGAAAGATTCAAGACCTTGTCGCTCTAAAAGTTGTTGCTGAGCACATCAAGTCTAGAAGTTATTAAAACAACCCCAAGAGGATCCATAAGAAGAAAGAGGGGGATGTTTCCTTGATACTACAAGGACAAAAGGTAGTCAGAACATGCATATTCAGAGGAGAAACTACTCCCCTTTCCAAGCACAGTCTTCAAACCCTCTATTACCAAAAGGTGGAGAAGTCAAATGCACTCGAGTGTTCACAACCTTAGGGAACTCACTCGAGAACATTCTCAATCTTCTAACAACTCAGAAGAAAATTACACATCTTCTTCCACTAGCCAACCCGAGTGGAAAGGGTTTCAATGCTAATAGGAAGTGTGTTTATCATGTTGGATCTCCACGACATGACACCCAGGATTACTTGGCCCTGAAGCATAAGATCCATAATTGAATTGACAATGGTGAAATCATGGTGACAAAACCCGACCAACCCCATGTGCAAGACAACCCTCTCCCTCAACACAAGGAAGAGGAGGTCAACATGATCAATTGGAGTAATGAACAGAGTTCCCATTACGGTTGTGGATCCTCCCAAACCAGCAAGGATGGTGCTGACAAATGGGATTATGCACTCTTTTAGTTTATAATATAATGGAAAATGAAAGCTCTTTGCTAGCAAATCAACCAATTGGCAGAATTGGTGGTCCATCAGCACCAAGTCACACACCAATTATTCAGCCAGGAGCATGCTAGCCTTCTTCCTTTTATTACAAGTACTCCACCACATACTCCAGAAGGTGAAACCTTGGAGGATAAAATTATAAAAAGAGCAAAAGCTAAAGCCCGTCCGAACTTCGCCAATAAAAGGGAATTCACCAATCTAGGCCAACCGATGGAAGAGATATTACAGATGCTGATTAATGAGGGAAGAATCACAACTTTGTTTCCTCCTATCAGCTCTCACTCAAGACGGTTTGATTCCAATGGAGTATGTCAATATCACTCCCACTATCGCGGTCACAACACTGAAGAATGTTGGGCACGTCGCCATCATATTCAGAACCTAATTGATAGTGGTGTCCTGCATATGGTAGACAATAATGATGTGTTACTTGAGAATGGGGACACATTTCCTATAAAATGGAAGGAAGTCATAACGGTTATATCCTCAGAGGGTGATCTAGCTACCACACCACTTACAATACAACTAATTCAGCTCAAAGGTTTGAAAATCCTTTGAAGGTGGCTGCGCCAAAGCTAATTATATTGCCATTCAGGCAATAATATCCTATTAGCAGCCTCAAGAAAGTGCCATGGAATTATGGAGAGGCTGAAGGATCCACCTCTGATACAATTGCTGCACTATTGAAAGAGAATCCATTGTATCTTCCCCGCTGGGTGATGAAGTCTACCATCAAGTCAAAGGGGAAAGTTCCTGTAGACACTCAAAATTTTCTGCATAACTGTTACTAACATTGCAGGAGGGCAGAATCATCTTTCGGAGATAACCCTGGAAGATAGTTCACATCCATTCTGGATACTACCGGAAGTTCAATCTCAACCCCGGACCATACACCGGGAGTATCAGTCTCAAACCCCGGAACATACACCGGGAACATCATTTCCAACTTTGTAGATAACCCCGAGTTTTGTCCTTGGCGATAACCCCAAGGAATGCTGTTGCAATTCCGATGATAACTCCGAAAATGTTTGTTTCAAATACATACGATCAGCTTCAATTAGACCTCTTGCCGAGGCACTCATACCTCAGACCCAGAGCTAACACCGGGCAGCCAGGCATCCACAAGATGAAATTGCAGCATTCATACGTCATCTTGCTACCTCAACACCTGCGCGTGGAAAGCACACCAGATAAAATTTGAAGCTTGAAGACCATGGGTATGGTCCCCACTTCCTGACTTCGTACAACCTCTATTCCATGTCCTTGTGTAACTCTCGACACAAGTAGTTTGAAGAAGGCCGTATATACCTCGTTCAGATGCTCGGATTGAAGTTTTGCAAAGTCGAGAGCACATTACAGTGCACGAGTGCACGTACTTCGAGACGATAGGACACGCGGAACCCCGGGTAGAAGGGCACCGATGTAACTTCTACCGCCAAGACCTCATGGGCTAAAATTTATAAATATAGAGCTTGGGCTAGCCATTTTAAAAGAGAAAAGGCGAGGAAGCCCTGTCCAATTTGCTTTGTCCACACCCTATATTGAGTGCTTGCTCTTTTTAAACACCAAGTAGCCCACATACGCTTATAAATTTATCGACGGAGTCGAAAGTGTTTGTCCATATAGAGTTATAGAAGTTCCGCATTGATGTACCTCAACGTAAGCCTTCTTACACTCTATAAAGCCTTTCTATTCTTATTTGCACGTAATATTCTACACATCGAGAGTCGTGGTTGTGTATATGACCCGACTTTTGGTCCATGGTTTTCATTTCGCCCAGTATATATACTTATATATATGTATATATTTTGTACATGGACTAACATTATCGAGTTATGCCTCGATTGAGCCTAGACTTATGTCTGGAGCGTTTATTTGCTTATATATATATACTTATATATATAAACTATTTCTAGACTCTGTCTGATGAGCCTGGATTTTATATCTGGTGAGTTTAATTGCCTTTATATATATATATACTTATATATATATAATTGTTGTCGGACATATCTCGTGAGCCCGGATTTTATATCCGTCAGATTGCATCGATATATATATATATATTTTGCCAGCTTCTAAGTTTACTTTGTGGCCTTTTACAGCTTTCTTTATATTTCGTCCTGCCTGGAGTTTACTTTGTGGCAGTTGATAGCTTTTATACCTTTATTTACATTCAACTCTCGCTCGAGTTTACTTTGTATATTGATAGCATTTATCGCTTTATTTACATTTTCGATCCCCATGGAGTTGCTTTGTGGTGGTCGATCATGTATATATATATATATATATATATATATATATATATTTACCGCTTTTATATATATATAACTACTTACTGCTTTTCCATACAAATTGCAAAAGATCATGTGAGCCTAGGAATCATAGGATCACAGATTCACCATCAATCTAGATTCTGATTCCTGATGGACTTTTTTCCACTTGTAGAAGCATCTCTTGTACATTATTTACAAGCAGTAATTAATTTCCTTGATGGTCACATCCCCATAATGAGTTCGGCACACAGATATGTTTTCTCAAGATGCCTCGATCTCAAAATAAAAGCAAATAAGTTTAACATTTTAATAATAAAATGGAAGTATGAAAAGGTCTCAATTCCTATTGAGCACAAGGTTTGAAAACCCTTTACAAAACTTCATTGATATATCTAAGTTAAAACTAATTTTTTCTATAAATTCAAACCCCTGTATATAGGTGCGAACGAGGCCTCAGACTACTTTCAAATAATTGCACATTGATCCACACACACACACACATATTCATATAATGCTTTCTTTGAAAAGTGGAGGTCACAGTATAACATCGATGCTCTGGGTGCCTAACACCTTCCCTCCACATAATCAAGCCCCCTAACCTCGAATAAATCTCGATTTCACTGCACTTAGCTTAAAAGATTGTCACATCACAGGTCAATGTAAACTTTTTTCGATTGCGTTGGTGCAACCAGTTAAAAACACCAACTGGCGACTCTTAAAGTCAAATCGTCGACATTACACATGGCGGACCTTTTTTCACTTATTTTTTCAAAAAAATCTCACATTAACACGAGAACACCAAAGAACAAGTAATGAAAAAGGACACTAAAAATCCCGACGTCGACAGGTGGCGACTTTGCTGGGGACTCCAGTAAGAGGGCTTAAGCCGCTATTACAAGCTTTTCAAAACTGTTATATGTTGTGTGTGAATGTTACATTTACATTTATGATGAATGTGTACTAATGCATCTTACTTTATCGTGACCGCTAAATATCTATTCAGGATATTAGTGTCAAGACATGTCATCATTTTGCATAAACGGTGAGACACGTTGTATGTGAATGTATGATGTGTGGTTCCTCCACCAGGAAACTATCCTGTCGGTGTTTGATTACTGGACTCGTAGGAAGACTAATTCCAACGAGGCTCAGGAAAGGCACCACCCAGATTCGCTCCAGTTGAAAGACCAGATTAACTTCCTGTCAAGTAGATTGATATGATCTGGGAACCTTCATGCCAAAAAGCCGCGAGAGTAACCTAAGATAGGTCAACCTCTGATAAACCAAAATGTGGAGGAAAGTCTCTTCATGCTTTCCATTTTCAATTACTTGTAAAAACATTCACTTGTAATTTCATTCCATGATCATTAATATGTAATGTAAAATATGAAGAATATATATGCATACATGACATGTTATCAATTAACAACCATTTTTGCAAGACCATATTCCTAAAATGGGCACATCATGATAACATGTTATAAGTCTTTTGTAGGGAAGCAATTGGGCATGTTACCCGCTCAAAATCCAAAAAGGCCACGAGCATACAACCAATCATGTTTTCTTCTGACAAGTCTAATCCTGTTTCCCGAGAAGAATTTAACGGATTGAGTAAACAAATCACAGACTTGTTTTCCTGAAAGAATTGCATAGTCTACAACACAACTATTTTGCTGAAAGAATTGCATCAGTCTACTCAGGGTACAAAGATACCTACACATACAGAATCCTCTACACACGGGGGATCCCAAGGTTTGGAAAAAACAATTCCAGAACCTCAGTTGGATACGACCAACCAAGACCCTGAAAACACCCATCTCAAAGGAGATCCAGACACCGGTGATATCAGGAAGAAGGTCCTGCAAATAGAGGAAACTATCCGTGTTCTCAAAGGGATTGGAACACATGGAAGTGTCTCATATACTGACCTTCGCATATTCCCTGGTGTTCATTATCTAGAGAAATTCAAAACCCATAATTTTGAAAATTATGATGGATTAGGGGATCCTTATACACATTTTAAAGTGTTCATTGGAGAACTTGGATCTTATGCGGAAAATTAGAAGCTCGGAATGCAGCTGTTCCAAAAGAGTCTGACTGGATAAGCCCGTTCATGGTATACCAGATTAGACAACTCCAAGATCTATAGCTGGGAAGAGCTAGCTCACGCCTTCCTCACTCAATACAGTTTTTAATCTCAGATGACTCCTTGACAATTGGAGCAGCACTCCATGCATTGGTCGACAAGGGTAAAACGGGTAGAAAATCCCTCTTCCCTGTAGATAACTTTAATTGCTTACGTTTCTATACAGTATTAGCAGTTATTTTATCAGTACATGCTAACACTTTGTATGATTAAACAGTTTCATATATTAAGTCAAAGCATCTTTTGATTTTAGGACTCTGAATATAGATGTGCCTGTACTTGCTGGTGATATGCCTTCCCTCCACAAGGGCTATAACTTTGATGCAAAGTTGGACTCAGACTTGATGGACATATAAGAGGACATTGAGACACCTCAGGAGATAAGCCTTAACCCAACCTTGACCAAACCACTTCTTTCAATCTTGGAACCTTAGAAAACCCTAAGCTAATCCAGATTGGTTTAGACCTCACCCCAAACCAACGGAATGACATGGTTGCACTATTAAACCAATTCCAGGATGTGTTTGCATGGTCTCATGAAGACATGGTGGGTTTGTCCACTGACATTGTTCTTCATTGCCTTCCCATTAAAGAAGGATTCAAGATAGTTAGGCAAAAGCTCAGGCGATTGAAACCTGAGTGGAGTTTAAAAGTCAATGAAGAAATTATGAAACAATTTCAAGTTGGCATTATCATGGTGTCTAAATATCCGGAGTGGATATCCAACATTGTTCCCGTGCCTAAACCTGGAGGAAAGGTGCGAGTTTACGTGGATTACCGGGATTTTAATAAAGCTTGCCTTAAAGATAACTTTCCTGTGCCCTTTATCCACATCCTCATTGACAATACTGCGAAATACGACATGTACTCCTTTGAGGATTGCTTTGAGGAATATCATCAGATTATGGTCATTGAGGAAGACCGTGAGAAAACTGCTTTCATCATGCCTTGGGGAACCTTTTGCTATAGACGGTTGTCATTCGGCCTCATCAATGTCGGGGCAACCTACCAGCGAGCTATGATGGCTCTTTTCCATGATTTAATGCATAAAGAGATAGAGATCTACGTGGATGACATCATTGTCAAATCCCGAAAGGAGGAAGACCACTTAGACCATCTCAGAAAGCTATTCAACAGGTTGCGTTAGTACAACTTTAAGTTGAATCCCGCCAAGTGTGCCTTTGGTGTCAAATTAAGCAAGTTGCTAGGTTTCATAGTCAGCCACAAAGGGATTGAACTGGATCTTACCAAAATCTAGGCCATCAAGGAAATTCCCATTCCTCAGATAGAGAAGGAAATACGGGGATTTTTGGTAAGAATCAACTTCATTAGTAGATTTATCTCTCAACTTATAGCAACCTGTGAGCCCATCTTCAAGCTGTTAAGGAAGAACTCCTCCATGAAATGGAATGATGAGTGCCAGAAAGCCTTCCTTGCTATTAAAGAGTAGTTGGTTAATGCTCCTATTTTGGTACCTCCCAGGAATGATGTTCCCCTATTTATGTACATGTCCGTTAATGACAATGTCATGGGCTGCATGCTGGGGAAAAAAGACGATAAAGGCCAAGAACGAGCTATCTATTACCTCAGTAAAAGATTCAGCACTAGTGAACACAAGTACACTCTGATTGAGAAGACTTGTTATGCTTTGGCATGGGCTTCCATGAGATTACAACATTATCTCCATGGTCACACAACCCATCTTATATCCCACGTGGATCCTCTCAAATACGTGTTCAGTAAGCCCATACTGAATTCTCGACTGTACAGATGGTAGTTGATCCTAAAATAATTTGACATCGTCTACGTGACATAAAAGTCTGTCATAGGTCAAGGAATTGCGGATCAACTGGCCGCCGCACCTACAGGGGACTACAAACCCTTAGAAACATATTTCCCCGATAAAAGGGTAATGACAGTTCAGCAACACCATCAGTACGATGCATGTTGCACATGGAAAATGTATTTTGATGGAGCTATTAATGCAGAAGGCTCTAGAGCCAGAGCAGTTTTAATGTCCTCAGATGGGGTGCAGATCTGGTCCGCCGCCAAATTGCGCTTTGTCAAGACCAACAACACAAATTGAGTATGAAGGTTGTATCATGTGGGCTAAACTTTTCCTGCTCAATGGGCAAGAAAGGTTAATTGTCTTTGGGGATTCCAAATTGGTGATCAAACAATCCACGGGAATCTATCAAACCAAAGAATTACATTTGCTGCCTTACCATCAAAAAGTTTTATAGATGGCTTTGGAGTTCGAAGAAATCTTATTTCTACACATTCTTCATAATAGGATTGATTTTACGGATGCATTAGCAATGTTGGCCTCCTTGGTTCACATACCTGAAAAAGGAAAATATGCCAAGCATCACATTTTCTATGCAAAATGGCCCCAGTTTATGGGAACTATGTTGGAGAAGTATCAGATGAGCAACCTCCCATCCACAACCCTTGGTATCAGCATATCAAAGAGTATCTACGAGATGGATCTACACCCGCTGAGGCGAGCCTAACTGAGAAGAGGCGGATCCATCGACTTGCTATGAAATTCTACCTGAGCGGATATGCACTCTACAAGAGAGATGCGGGATTAGGTCTCCTCAGATGTTTGGAGAAAGACCAAGCTCAGAGGCTCATGGATGAGATCCATGGTGGAGTATGTGGCCCACACATAAGCGGCCCCTTACTTGTTAAGGAAATTCTCAAAATAGGGCATTATTGGCTTATGCTCAATGCTGACTGTGATGATCACGTCAAGAGATGCTATCAATGCCAAATTCATGGGAATGCCATCCACGCCCCTCAAAGGGAACTCCACATTATGAGTTTTCCCTGGCCCTTCTCAGTGTGGGGGATGAACGTGATCGGGCCCATCGAGCCCAAAGCCAGTAATGGACATCGATTCATATTCACCATGATCGACTACTTCACTATGTGGGTAGAAGCAGCCTCCTTCCCCAGGGTTACCAAAGAAGTCATCATTGCTTTCATCAGAAATAATGTCGTTTGTCGATATGGACAACTAGAGGTCATTGTGTTAGACAATGCTAAGAACCTCAACAATAAGATGATGGAGGAGTTATGCAGTAAATTCCACATCAAACACCTTAACTCCATCATCTACCATCCAAAGATGAATGGTACTGTTGAAGCGGCTAATAAAAATATCAAGAAGATCATGCAAAAAATGTCTGCCAATCACAAAGGGCGGCCTAACCTCTTCCCTCTGACTTTATTAGCCTACAGAACTTCTATGCGTACTTTCACTGGGGTAACACCCTAATCGTTAGCCTATGGGATGGAAGCAGTGCTCCCCATAGAAGTGGAAATGGAATCCCTCAGAGTATTGATTGATGCTCAGTTGGACGAAGACCAATGGGTACAAGACAAGTATCACTAATTGTCTCTGATAGACGAAAGGCGAACCACGACATTCTTCCATGGTTAGTTATATCAACAAAGGATCGCCAGGTCCTACAACAAAAAAGTCTGGCTACGGCAATTTAAACAACATGACTTGGTTTTGAAGAAGATCATTGACAACCAAGATCAATCTAAGGAAAAATTTTCTCCTAACTGGGAAGGCCCATTTGTTGTCAAGGAGGTATTGACAGGAGGTGCTCTCAGATTACAGGAAATGGATGGCGATGAATTTCCACAGCTTATCAACTCGAACACTGTGAAATGGTACTATGTCTGAAGTTACCCTCAAGAAAACATCCTGGTATTGATCATCCAATCACCAGTCATTCCGGTTTTGAACCCTATCTTTTTACAAACTCTTCTGCCCCTCAAGGAAACCTATAATTCAAACCAGTAGTCTGGTTTCACTTCATATCAATCTTTTCATACCTGCAGTTTATGCTGAAGACAGGATTAAACTTTTCATACCTGCAGTTTATCTGAGGACAGGATTAAACTTTTCTAAGCTTGCAGTTTGTCCTGAACACAGGATCAAACTTTTTCCACATCTGCAGTTTGTCCCTATTATGGGATCAAACTTTCATCTCCCCGCAGTATAGCCTGCACATGGGATTCACATTTCTCTTTGGCTGGAATTTGTCTTGAGGGGCGAACTATGTCGACCTTATCTCCCTGACACACGTGAGTACGTAGGCAACCATATTCTATATGACCCGGTCGCAGTAAAAAAAAAACAAAAACAAAAACATTTCTGCCCTTCCTGTACAAAAACAAAAACCACAAAAACATTTCTACACCTCTCTGCCTTTTCACATTCAAATATGAACCTCTTACACCAAGTTCGGAACCACGCAGACTTGATCTCCTCTTCAATAGAGACGAGGCGACCATTTATGGTTCGGGCCTAACCCCTACTAGAACAAAAATCTTTGTCACATCTAAGTGATCGGGATCAACCTTTAATCCACCACATTTCACTCGGGCTTGCACCAAAGGGATGGAATTACCCAACCTCTTCTCACAAATAGAAGATTCGGTGACCATTTAAGCTGCGGTTATGCCTCAAAGAGCAATACCAATCCATAAGAGATGGAATTAACTAGGCTTCTCATAAATAGAAGTACTAGCGACCATCTGTGGTGCGATCAATCTCAGAGAGGAAAAGCCACATTCCTCTCCATATTCCATATAGAAACCAGTCCCAAGACACCAAAGATGGTAGGGATTCATACAGATCAATGATCCGTTTTGAGAGATCTTACGATGGCTCAATGTCCACATATCAAGGATAAGTTCAGAATGCATCAAGATCACAAGGCCCTGAAGAAACAGGCAAATATCAAGCAAGTATCAAGGCATAACTAAAATGGAAGTAAATCAAAATATATTTCTTTGCCATATATACTACTGTTTGATATACATCTGTGATGTACATGTCAAAATGGCTAAGCTAGTCTGTGCAGGAAAATACAAATCTATCTACGGATCTGTGTATATGCGGACTATCAGATCTATTATAGCATCCCTCTTTGAAGACGGAGGTAAAGCTGCAAGCTCCTGCCCAATGGCATCTACACGAGCTAGTAGATCTGAAGATAACTGTATGATGGCCTGAAGCTCATCAATGTATGCACTCATATCAGCAAAAATGCCAGTCGTATGGGATCTCACTGAGGTACTGTCTGTAATGGCCACATCCCTAGCAGATAGGGCGGCATCCCGCTCCACAATCAAGTTATCCCAGGCTAATCTAGCCTCATCCCTCTCTAATAGAGCGACGTCTCTCCCATTAAGAGTTGTCAACATCGTGGCCCTAGCCTGATCTCTATCATAGGTCATCATATGTAAGCTCTGCTCCAAATGATGTGTCGAATACTAAGTAATAGTGGCACTTTCTGGTGGGAGAATCCATCACAAATGTTATGTACCAAATAAATCAAGTCCCCATCGATGGGAATGTCACCTCCATAGGCTCCTCATCGTCGTAATCAATACCCTACACCGTGGATACTACCGCAACCGATGCGCTCTGCTCCATCCATGTCAATACTCGCAAAATAACCTAGATGATCGATGAAAATCGCCTAGCTCTCATCGATCCCAATAGGCATACAACCCGGATCTCGTCTACC
The DNA here is from genome assembly GCA_020205605.1 of Panax ginseng. NCBI lineage: Eukaryota > Viridiplantae > Streptophyta > Magnoliopsida > Apiales > Araliaceae > Panax > Panax ginseng. The sequence continues at coordinate 90,379,041 of CM035133.1, read as the reverse complement.
GATGATAAATGGTGAGAAGAGAAACGCCAATCATCGCCCTCATATAGGTGGAAATCCTAAAACTTGTTAAACTGACACATCACGGCCAAGTGGGTGGTAGGTGATCATCCCTCTCAAACTCGCTAGAGGTAGATAATCCATGCCCGAGTATGAGTAATATAGTCAGTAGGTGAGCTAAGCCTCAGACACAACAATATAGCTTAATGGATCTCTAATCCTTCCAAAAAAGTCACCAAGATGCAAAGATCTATATACACTCGCAGTCGGAAGGAATACGTCATCGCTATATCATGGGTGAAACAATATCCATGTCATCTGAATGTGCCGATCCGTCCCAAGTGTGACATAAACCAAACGTACAACATGACCGAGCTACCTGTGAACACTCCTACCAGATAAGTGCAGCAATATGAGGCCGACCTCAGAGTCTCTACCAAAATCATCGATAGAATGGTGTGACCCTCCCTGAGAGCTCTCACTGCAATAATAACGCCGTTGTCCAACTCATCCATGTACCATGGCATGTTAATGTATGACAATACGCATAGCAGCAGTACATCCACCCTGGCCAAACGCCACTGATCCTCCGGTGTGGTGAATTCCCCGGAATGTCGTGCATAACTATCCTCAGAGCCAAATCTGTCAAACAGAAAATGTTGGGATATCACATGGACGGATGTAATCTCATCCTGTACCACCCTACGTCTCAAGCCGGTGAGGGTCATGAACTGCTTACTCATGTCTCCAGTCGCCATATGCACGCAAGGTCTGTCTAGCGGCAGCATTGTCAATCGTGCATACTACTCCAGAGTAGGAGTCAACTCTCGAGTTCCAAACCAGAAAATCTGTCTGTCCGGTACCCAGTGCTCTAGTATACCATCTATGAACGCTGTGGGAACCTGAATCATCAACAAGGTCATAGTGTTCTGCAAAAAATGATCTACAGTCACCCTATCTAGTGGTGACATACTATCATACCATGAGCGCATACCAGATGCCACCAAAATTTTTTGGGTATGATCAATATAGCTAACTGTCGAAGAAGACATCTTTATGGGCCGTGTCATAAGACCATCCAGGGGTCAATGCTGAATATCTCTGGATATATATACATATACATAACATAATAACATGCATAATACAATAGATGACAATATGATATAGGGAATGGAAAACTGTACATACATTCCTAAGTATATCATCATCTAATACATCTCTATACAGCTAAGATACAGGGAAATGGGGCGAAGCTATCCAACATCTCAATAGAGGCCTATCAAAAGATATAGCGAGAATGGGACAAAGCTACCCAGTAGCTAATAGAGGCCTATCAAAAGAGATAATGAGAATACATCAGAAGAAGTCAATGGTGTCGATGTCCACATCATCAATCTTATCCACCTGATGTAACTCCTCCCGAGTCACTGGATTTCTATCTACAGGGATGTCAGGCTTATACAAGGGAGGATCTGCACCGACAAAGCCATATGGGTCACCTGAGGGGCCAGCGTCGAAGCTAGAAGGATCAAAAGTATCTGCCTCTAAAGGATCTCTACCCAAATGACGGATGAAGAAATGTGCCCGGTCCAACTACCGGGTCAGGATATCAATCCATGTCACATGAGTTGGATCTCGGACACAGGCTAGCCAATCTGTCATCATCACAGATCTTGGAACCATATCCCCCATAAACTGTGTGGCGCGGGTCTGAGCTCCAATGGTACGAGGGAACCACCAATGCTAGAACATCTCCTAAGTATATGGGCCCTCTTATAATGTGTAACCGTCAATCCCCAACAACGGGATATCAGTAATGGGTGACTACGAAATAGGCCAATAACGCCTGGCAGGAGGCAAGATCAGCATGCGAATCTCTCCTGTAGTGCTCCTGATAGCACGCTCTCTTAAATAGAGCTCCCATACTCCATCTGTGAAGAGAGGAATCCTGCGGGTGGACATAACATACTCAACTCCAGTCGGGTATCCGTCCTCAAACCCAACATTCAAATGCTCCCCAGAATAAGGAACCCATGTGATGACATCCGCTGTCAACAACTCCAGCTGTAGGCGGCAATGGGTGAAATCATCAGCAACAAGGACCTCAGCCAGTATGGAATGATGCCATCTCTGTCCTGGTGTATAGGTTTCTAAACCTAACATGCTCACAAGATGCAAACATGGAAGCCTCTCATAGGCCCAAAACAGCCAAAACAAAGGCAAACATTTTCTGTTAGTCAACGCTCTTAACCTGTACATGGGAAAAGATAAGAGAAATACTCACCAATGCCAGTAAATGGGTAGAAATCCTAACCAAGCCTCCTCACAAGCCCTCGCGATCGCATGCACATTCCCCTGAGGAAGTAGGCAAAGGTGTAGGAACCCCAATCATAATCTCCTATATGGTCCACGTGTCGAGTGGCGCTGATCAAAGCGAAGGACACCGTAGAAGAGTTATTTGCTATGAAATAGCCCCTAATGATTATCAGGAACACTCGCCGAAGAATGCGATCCCTGACTCTCACATCAATGGGTATAAGCTCACTCAACAAACCACTCATAACATCTACGCTCAAAGGACCTGTACATACAGTCTTGCCCTTGAGCGCCTCTGCCGGAACTCTTAACAAGGATCTGACGACAGTTGGGATAATATATGTCGTGTAAGGCACTGGATCCCCTCCAAACTCCATACCTATGATAAATCGCCTATCCATCAACGTCATCATCACCTCACAGTCATACAAATGGAGTAACTGAGTCTGGTGAAACCACCGCTCAGGCAATGCCCTGAGGTAACCCCAGGGACAACGACGGGGGAGAATGGAAAAGAACGTCCCGAATCCCCAGCCATGTAAATCTTTCCATAGTCATCATGCAGGGCCTGATACATAGAGTGGATGCTGAACTAATTCCCTCGAGGTTGTGTAAAGCCGGGAACCTACATCAAATGCAGATCAACATCAGAACCCTTTACTCCTCATCAATAGGAAACAAGGAAGATTAAGATCTAACTTCATACCACATTTACGTGCAGGTATGCTGAAGGATGCCGACTCAAGTCACCCAGAAAATCCGGGTTTACCACTTGAATTCCTGGCAACTCCCTACGGGGAACACGTGCAACAGGAGTAGGAACCTCAATCAGTACATCCTCCTCCTCGTCCTCGACATCCGACACTTCAACGCGGATTAAACATATCACCGCCTCCACCAAATGACGAGGCTGTCTAACATAACGGGGTCGAGGTACTTCAGAAGCCTTCCTCCGTACACCAGAAGTGGTCCTGCGGGAACTACTCGGTGGATCCGGATCTATAATATCTAGACAACAAGTCTCCAAATCACCTCAGAAAGAGTGTGGTAAATTCTTACTTGGAGCTTTTCAAAATTCATTCTATGATTACATGCATGCATGTATTGTTTTAACATACATCTATAGTAGAGTTAAAAATGCATGACTACCTAATGCCTACATTTTGGAAATTTTTTGCCATATCCCCTTTGTAAATGGGACTATCCACATGCACATAGGCATGACTAGGTGGCCATTCAGTAGCACACCTATCCACAGTCATATACATCCTATATTAATTTAATACATCACAGTAAAAAATCTATAAGTGTAATCTAATTACCAGGGTTGTTTTACTTTTCTACCTTTACTTATTTGTCCTCAAATAGGATAAGAAATGACAGTAAAAGGTACCAATTTGACTGTTTTAAAAGTCAAATTTTTTCACATCATTATGTTTAGCATGGTTTAATACTGACATTTACTGTGTTGAATATTTTTTATCAAATCATATCAGCATGCATATTCACTACTATGTGTCTAAATGCATTTCATGTGATAAGTCATTTTCCAACGGATAGAAACTGGAAAAGAATACATGCATATATTACCAGGATAGTGAAGAATGCTTGTATGGTGATAGAATATACAGAAAGTTGCCCAAACTCAACAGGTCTGAAGAAGAGCTCTAAGATTTCCTTCATCGTGCAACTTGAAAATGACTTATGAAAGCAACCCATGGGCTTTGTATAGCCACGGTTGGCCGCAGGTCCACCTGCGGCTGCTGTAGGTGTACATGTGGCACTCTTCTGTGGGTCCCACACCTCCGACTCGCTTCAGTTAGAGTTATAAAGATGGTCCCGCAAGCTGAAAAGGCCAAGTCAGGAATAAAAATGCAACGCGATTGAGTGGAATAGCCTGGAATCCTGGTTTTCATGAGTCAAATTCTGGCTCCACATTGGTATTCACCTGCACACAAGTTATACGATACCAGTGGCCTCAGCTTTCACAAATCATGCTCGGCAATACCTCACAAAGGTCCGATGCCGTCAATGGACATCAGGCAGCCCTGACGTATCCCCGGCGGGGGTTACAACGCCGAAGTTACCAATCAAAGACGTATCCCCGGCAGGGGTTACAATGCCAAAGTCATGAACTGATGACATATCCCCGGCGGGGGCCACAACGCAACATTTTAAAACATCCATGTATCCCTGGCGGGGGTTACAACGCAATGCAACAATTGACACATACATCAATAAAGGTCAAGCAACCTTGACATACGTCCTGGCAAGGATTACAACTCAATGAAATCACTGATACACACATCAATGAACATTAAGCAGCCTTGACAATGCACCCAACAGGGATCTATCCGGTGATACACACATCAACGAAGGTCACGCAACCCTGACAAGTTCATGTTGTTGGAAGTAACTCCGATAGGATGGTGGGATATGTTATAAACATCCTCAAGCAAACAAAGCTTTATCCCCACAGATCTCTTATACACAAGATGCACCTCTATGGAGAATGAAGTATGTGTCTAGGATTCATGACTTTGGTGATAGCCCCAATATCAACATCCTTGAAGACTTGGATCGCATGTCCAAGGCATCAGTGATTGGTATCCTAACGTGATTACCTGACAATCATGCATCATACATTTGCATCATGTTGCTGCACATAACATCATGTTTATCTCACTTGCATTTCATGTGTCTAGGATTCTTTATCCTATCCATGCCTCGCGTTGCATTAATATGACAAAGAGGGGCATCTGTAGACAATCAAAACTTTATGCACAACTGTTACTAACATTGCAGGAGGGCAGAATCGTCTTTCAGAGATAACCCTGGAAGATAGTTCACATCCATTCCGGATACTACCGAAAGTTCAATCTCAACCCCGGACCATACTCCGGGAGCATCAGTCTCAAACCACGAAACACACACCGGGAACATCATTTCTAACCTCGGAGATAAACCCGAGTTTCGTCTTTGGCGATTACTCCAAGGAATGCTATTGCAGTTCCGGTGATAACTCCGGAAATGCTTGTTTCAAATACATGGGATCAGCTTCAAACAGACCTCCTACCGAGGCACTCATACCTCAGAGCCGGAGCTAACACCGGGCAGACAGGCATCCATAAGATGACATTGCGGCATTCAAACACTTGCAGCAGTCCAATCTCAAATGTAGACCTGAGCAACGTCTGTTTTCAACTCAAATTGGCGATAACCCCGATGAGGAGTCATACGTCATCTTGCTACCTCAATATCTGCGCGTCGTCTCAACGCTTCATATATACATACATACAACAAGTCCTTCAAGAACCATGACTTCCAATCCCGAGTGACTATTACGCGTGGCGGCACACCGGATAAAATTTGAAGCTTGAAGACCATGGGCATGGTCCCCTCTTCCTGACTTCGTACAACCTCTATTCCATCTCATTGCGTAACTCTCGATAAAAGTAGTTTGAAGAAGGTCGTATATACCTCGTTCAGATGCTCAGATTAAATTTTTGCAAGTTCGAGCGGACATTATAGTGCACGAGTGCACGTACTTTGAGATGAGACGGGACCATGGCTCGGAAACTGCAGTAAAGCAGTCATGGGTGCTGTTAGTAGTACACTGCGACTAGCAACTCTATAAATATAGAGCTTGGACTAGCCATTTTAAACGAGAAAAGGCGAGGAAGCCCTGTCAAATTTGGTTTATACACACCCTATATTGAGTGCATGCTCTTTTGAAACCCCTGTTAGCCCATATACAATTATAAATTTATCGGCGTGAGCTGAGTGTTTGTGTATATAGAGTTATAGAAGCCTTCTTACACTCTATAAAGCCTTTCTCTTCATATTTGCACACACTATTCTACACATTGAGAGTCGGTTGCAGGAAGCGTATGCCTTCAACTTCTATCCGTGGTTTTCATTTCTGTCTGTATATATATACTTATATATATGTATATATTTTTTATATGGACTAACATTATCGAGTTATGCCTCGATTGAGCCTAGACTTAAGTCTGGAGCATTTATTTTCTTATATATATATATATATACTTATATATATATAAACTATTTTCAGACTCTGTCTAATGAGCCTGGATTTTATATCTGGTGCGTTTCATTGCTTTTATATATATACTTATATATAATTGTTGTCGGACATATCCGATGAGCCTGGATTTTATATCCGGTGCATTTACTGCTTTTATATATATATATATATATGTATATATTTACATTTTTTTCAGGCCTGGAGTTTACTTCATGGCCTTTTATAGCTTTCTTTACATTTTGTCCTGCCTGGAGTTTACTTCATGGCAGTTGATGGCTTTTACAGCTTTATTTATATTCACGTCCCGCCTGGAGTTTACTTCGTGGCGGTTTATAGCATTTACTACTTTATTTACATTTCTGATCCCCCATGGAGTTACTTTGTGGTGGCTGATCATGCACATATATATATATATATATATATATATTTACCGCTTATATATATATATATATAACTGCCATCGCTTTCATACAAATTGCAAGATCATGTGAGCCTAGGAATCATGTGATCACAGATTCATCTCATCGAATCTAGATTGAGTTCCTTGATGGATTTTTTTTTCGGTATGTAAGTGACTTGAACATTATTTACTGATTGTACTGAATTTAATGGATGGATGGTCATGCCCATAAGGAGAGTTCAAGGTCACAGATATTGTTTTCTCAAAGATGCCTTGCTTTCGAACATAAAAACAAACAAGCCGAAAATTTTAATAATAAAATAGAAGTATGAAAATGTCTCAATTCCTATTGAGCACAGGGTTTGAAAAACCTATTTTTACAAAACTTCATTGCTATATCTTGGTTAAAACTGAATTTTTCTATAAATTTAAACCTTGTGTATATAGGTGCGAACAAGGCCTCGCACTACTTTTAAATAATTTCACATTGATCCACACACACACACACATTCATATAACAGTTTCTTTGAGAAGTGGAAGTCACCGTGGCAACACGGATGTTGGAGGGTGACTAACACCTTCCCTCCGCATAATCAAGCCCCCGAACCCTAAATGAATCTTGATTTCACAGACCCGTTTAGCAGTGTCACATCACTGGGTCAATGTGAAAACCTTTTTGGTTGCATTGGTGCAACCAGTTAAAAACACCAACTGGCGACTCTTAAAGTCAAATCGTCAACATTACACATGTCGAAACTTTTTCACTTGTTTTCTCAAAAAAATTCTCACATTAACGAAAAGGGACACTAAAAATCCCGACGTCGACAGGTGGCGACTTTGCTGGGGACTCCAGTAAGAGGGCTTAAGCCGCTATTACAAGCTTTTGAAAACTGTTATATGCTTGTGTGTAAATGTTGCATTTATATTTATGATGAATGTATACTAATGCATCTTACTTACTACACTGCTAAATATCTATCTGTGATAGTAGTGCTTGGCACATGACATCATTTCGCATAAATAGTGAGACATGTTGTATGTGAATGTATGTTTTGTGGTTCCTCCACCAGGAGGCTATCCTGTCGGTGTTTGATTACTGGACTCGTAGGAAGACTATTTCCAACGAGGCTCAGGAAAGGCACCACCCAGATTCGCTCAAGTTGAAAGACCGGATTAACTTCCTGTTAAGTAGATTGCGATGATCTGGGAACCTTCATGCCAAAAAGCTGCGAAAGTAACCTAAGATAGGTCAATTAACAACCGTTTTGCATGACCATATTCCTAAAATTGGCACAACATGATAACATTTACATTATACCTAAGACTAAACTACATAAGTATTTTGTAGAGAAGCAATTGGGCCTGTTACCCGCTCAAAATCCAAAAAGTCCACAAGCATACAGCCAATCATGTCTTCTTCTAACCAGTCCAATCCTGTTTCCCAAGAAGAATTTGACGGATTGAGTAAATAAATCACAAACTTGGTTGTTCTGCTGAAAGAATTGCATCAGCCTACTCAGGGTACAAAGATACCTACACATACAGAATCCTCTTCACAAGGGGGAGCCCAAGGTTTGGAAAAAACAATTCCAGAACCTTAGTTGGATACGACCAACCAAGACCCTGACAACACCCATCTCAAAGGAGATCCAGACACCGGTGATATCAGGAAGAAGGTCCTTCAAATGGAGGTAACTATCTGTGTTCTCAAAGGGATTGGAACATATGGAAGTGTCTCATATACTAACCTTTGCATATTACCTGGTGTTCATTATCCAGAGAAATTCGAAACCCGTGATTTTGAAAAGTATGACGGATTAGGGGATGCTTATACACATTTCAAAGTGTTCATTGGAGAACTTGGATCTTATTCGGAAAATGAGAAGCTCAGAATGCAGCTGTTCCAAAAGAGTCTGACTGGATAAGCCCGTTCATGGTATACCAGATTAGACAACTCCAAGATCCATAGCTGAAAAGCGCTAGCTCACGCCTTCCATACTGCTTTCAATACAAATTATCGTTTTATGTGAGCCTAGGAATCATGTGATCACAGATTTAGTCTACTGAATCTAGATTCGGTTCCTGTGATGGACTTTTTTCCAGCTGTAAGTAGCTTGTACATTATTTACAGTGTACGAATTTCCTTGGATGGCTGTCTTGCCCATAAAGAGTTCGGCACTGCTGTATATTATTTTCTCAAGGATGCCTAGCATCTCAAAAATAAAAGCAAACAAGCCAAACATTTTTAATAATAAAATGGAAGTATCAAAAGGTCTCAATTCCTATTTTGCACAGGGTTTGAAAAACCTCTTTTTACAAAACTTCATTGCTATATCTTGGTTAAAACTGAATTTTTCTATAAATTCAAACATTGTTTACATAGGTGCGAATGAGGCCTCGCACTACATTCAAATAATTGCACATTGATCCACACACACACACATTCATATAACAGTTTCTTTGAGAAGTGGCGGTCACCGTGGCAACACGGATGTCGGGGGGGTGCCTAACACCTTCCCTACACATAATCAAGCCCCTGAACCCTAAATGAATCTCGATTTCACAGACTCGTTTAGCAGTGTCATATCACTGGGTCAATGTGCAAACCTTTTCGGTTGCATTGGTACAACCAGTTAAAAACACCAACTGGCGACTCTTAATGTCAAATTGTCGACATTACACATGTCGGACCTTTTTCACTTGTTTTTTCAAAAAAATCTCATATTAACATGAGAACACCAAAGAACAAGTAACGAAAATGGACACTAAAAATCCCGACGTCGACAGGTGGAGACTCTGCTGGGAACTCTAGTAAGAGGGCTTAAGACGCTATTACAAGCTTTTTAAAACTGTTATATGCTTGTGTGTGAATGTTGCATTTACATTTATGATGAATGTGTACTAATGCATCTTACTTACTGCACTACTAAATATCTATCTATGATATTAATGCTTCACACATGTCATCATTTTTCTTAAACGGTGAGACACATTGTATGTGAATGTATGTTGTGTGGTTCCTCCACCAGGAGGCTATCATGTCGATGTTTGATTAATGGACTCGTAGGAAGACTAATTCCAACGAGGCTCAGGAAAGGCACCACCCAGATTCGCTTCAGTTGAAAGACCAGATTAACTTCCTGTCAAGTAGATTGCGATGATCTGGGAACTTTCATGCCAAAAAGCTGCGAGAGTAACCTAAGATAGGTCAACCTCTAATAAACCGAAATGCGAAGGAAAGTCTCTTCACGCTTTCCATTTTTAATTACTTGTAAAAGCATTTACTTGTAATTTCGTTACATAATCATTTATATGTAATGGAAAATATGAAGAATATATGTGCATACATGACATGTTATCAATTAACAAACATTTTTCCAGGACCATATTCCTAAAACGGGTACATCATAATAACATTTACATTATACCTAAGACTAAACTACATAAGTCTTTTGTAGGGAAGCAATTAGGCCTATTACCCGCTAAAAATCCAAAAAGGCCACGAGCATACCGCCAATCATGTCTTCTTCTGACTAGTCTAATCCTGTTTCCCGAGAAAAATTTGACGGATTGAGTAAACAAATCACAGACTTAGTTGTTCTGCTGAAAGAATTGCATCAGTCTACTCAGGATACAAAGATACCTACACATACAGAATCCTCTACACAAAGGGGAGCCCATGGTTTGGAAAAAACAATTCCAGAACCTCAGTTGGATACGACCAACCAAGACCCTGAAAACACCCATCTCAAAGGAGATCCAGACACCAGTGATATCAGGAAGAAGGTCCTTCAAATGGAGGAAATTATTCGTGTTCTCAAAGGGATTGGAACACATGGAAGTGTCTCATATACTGACCTTTGCATATTCCCTGGTGTTAATTATCCAGAGAAATTCAAAACCCCTGATTTTGAAAAGTATGACAGATTAGGGGATCCTTATACGCATTTCAAAGTGTTCATTAGAGAACTTGGATCTTATGCGGAAAATGAGAAGCTCAGAATGCAGCTGTTCCAAAAGAGTCTGACTGGATAATCCCATTCATGGTATACCAGATTAGTCAACTCCAAGATCCATAGCTGGGAAGAGTTAGCTCACGCCTTCCATACTGCTTTCCATACAAATTGCAGTATCATGTGAGCCTAAGAATCATGTGATCATAGATTCACCATCTTTGAATCTAGATTGATTCCGTGATGGACTTTTTCCAGCAGAAGCATGACTTGTACATTATTTTCAGCAGTATGAATTTCATTGGACGGTCATCATGCCCATAAGGAGTTCACCGGTATTCACAGATATTATTTTCTCGAAGATGCCTCGAATCTCAAAAATAAAAGAAAACAAGCCAAACATTTTAATAATAAAATGGAAGTATGAAAAGGTCTCAATTCCTATTAAGCACGGGGTTTAAAAAACCTCTTTTTACAAAACTTCATTGCTATATCTTGGTTAAAACTGAATTTTTCTATAAATTCAAACCTTATGTAGATAGGTGCGAACGAGGCCTCACACTACTTTCAAATAATTGCACATTGATCCACACACAAACACACACACACACATTCATATAACAGTTTCTTTGAGAAATGGCGGTCACCGTGGCAACACGGATGCCGGGGGTTCCTAACACCTTCCCTCTGCATAATCAAGCCCCCGAACCCTAAATGAATCTCGGTTTCACAGACCCGTTTAGCAGTATCACATCACTGGGTCAATGTGCAAACCTTTTTGGTGGCGTTGGTGCAACCAGTTAAAAACACCAACTTGCGACTCTTAAAGTCAAATCGTCGACATTACACATATCAGACCTTTTTCACTTGTTTTTTCAAAAAAATCTAACATTAACATGAGAACACCAAAGAACGAGTAACGAAAAGGGACACTAAAAATCCCGACGTCAACAGTTTCCATGAAGAAGATCGAAGAATTCCTCCGTAATATGGGACAGAATGAAGCCAAGGTGGTTTTAAGCTTGAAATAAGCTCCACAATAAATTTCCATACTGCACCTAGTTTTATCATAAGAGGATCACATGAAGGTCTTACTGAGAGTTTTAGAAGAAGCCCACTTATCAAAATCAGTGGATGTTAAAAATTGTCGGCATTTGGTTGATCACATTTTCAACAACAATGTGATATCCTTCACAGATGATAACATACCTCCCGAAGGCATGGGTCATTGCAAACCGTTGCATATAGCGGTTATGTCCTCCAAATATATGGTGGGAGGAGTTTTGATATATGGGGTATAATCCTTGAACATTAGCCCTTATGCCACCTTGGAGAAGATAAATATCAATCTCAACAGGATCCGAAGCAGTCATACCATTATCAAAGCTTTTGATGGATCCCGATGAAATGATGTCAGAGAGATTGAACTGCCTGTGGAGATTAGTCCACATACATTCTGCGTATCCTTTTATGTGCTCAAAATAGCTATAGGATACAATCTTCTTTTGGGAAGACCGTGGATTCACATGGCTGGAGTCTTCCACCCTTCATCAGCAGCTCAAATATATTATTAACAGTAGTCTGGTTACTGTTAATGCTGAGACAAAATGTCCTAAATAAGGTGACATACCACTCATTAGTTTCAATGCAGAAGTTGAGCCTATCAGCTTCCATGCCCTTGAGGTGAGCAACACTCATTATCAACTCATTGGGGCGCCACCTCTGATACCTAGAATTTCTGCCAAGGTAATGTCGGAAACTTAAGAGATGATATCCTTGGCCTATCAACCTGGACAAGGGTTGAGCAAAGATCATTGGGGCATTAAGCGCCCAATTCAAGTTTCTAGTCAAACAGGGACAGCCGTACTAGGCTATTCTGCTAGCTCCAATCACAGGAATCCTCACAAGCACGAGCAAATTCCTTCATCTTTAGCCACATGGCGATTATCTCTACCTACATATGCTGAGCCTGTACGACCATCATTAAAGGTTCCTGCTCATGTGATAGCCATGTTGTTTCCTAAGCCGATACCGGTCAGAGGAAAGGAAGTCCTGATTCCAAATCCCAAAGTGGAGGAAAAGGAACGGAGATGTAAACAAGACATTGCCAAGCGGCTGTCAAACATGCGCGTCATAGTTCATACTGAGGGTATGAATAGAGACATCCTAGACGATGATTGTCCAGACATCATGGTCATCATTTGGGAGAAGGAGGATGATAATTGCCCCTTCATCACTACTGTCCACCAGGACATCACCCTTGACAATTGGAGCATCACTCCTTGCATTTGTCAACAAGGGTAAAAAGGGCAGAAACTCCCTCTGCCCTGTAGATAGCAATAACTGTTTAATTTTTCTGTATAGTATTAGTAGTTATTTTGTCATTACATGCTAACACTTTGTATGATTGAACAGTTTTATATATTAAGTGAAAGCATTTTATTTCAGGACTCTAAAGTTAGATGTGCCTAAACTTGCTGATAAGGTGTCTATTCTCCACAAGGACTGTAACTTTGATGCAAAGTTGGACTTAGACTTGATGGAAATACAAGAGGACTATGAGATACCTCAAGAGATCAAAGAATGTGTCAAAGACAAACCCAAGGCAAATCTTGATCAAACCACCCCTTTTAACCTTGAAACTTCAGAAAACCCCAAACAAATCTAGATTGGTACGGACCTTAATCCAAACCAAAGGAATGACATGGTTACTTTATTGACCCAATTCCAGGATGCGTTTGCATGGTCTCATGAAGACATGGTCAGTTTATCCACTGACATTGTCATTCATTGCCTCCCCATCAAAGAGGGATTCAAGCCTGTCAGGCAAAAGCTCAAGCGATTAAAACCTGAGTGGATTTTGAAAGTTAAGGAAGAAATTATGAAATAATTTCAAACCGGCATCATCATGGTGTCAACATACCCTTAGTGGCTATCCAACATAGTCCCCGTGCCTAAACCCGGAGGGAAGGTACGAGTTTGCATGGATAACAGGGATCTAAATAAAGCATGTCTCAAAGATAGCTTTCCCGTGCCATTCATCCATATACTCATTAATAATACAACTCAATATGGCATGTACTCCTTCGCTGATTATTTTATGGGCTACCATCGAATCATGGTTGCTGAAGAGGATTGTGAAAAAACTGCATTCATCACTCCTTGGGGAACCTTTTCCTACAGACGGTTGTCATTCGGCCTCATCAATGCTGGAGCTACCTATCAGCGAGCCATGATGGCTCTTTTCCATGATCTAATGCACAAAGAAATAGAGATCTATGTGGATGACATCATTGTCATGTCCCGAAGGGAGGAAGACCAACAAGACCATCTCAGAAGGCTCTTCAATAGGTTGCATAAGTATAACTTAAAGTTGAATCCAGCTAAGTGCACCTTTGGCATGAAATCAGGCAAGTTGCTAGGATTCCTAGTTAGCCACAAAGGGATTGAGCTGGATCCCACTAAAATCTAGTCTATCACAGAAATGCCCATTCCTCAGATAGAGAAGGAAATACGGGGATTTTTGGGAAGGATCAACTTTATCAGCTGATTCATCTCCCAACTCACAGCAACCTGTGAGCCTATCTTCAAGCTGCTAAGTAAGAAATCCTCTATGAAATGGAATGATGAGTGTTAGAAAGTCTTCCTTACAATTAAAGAGCAGCTAGTTAAAGCTCCTATTTTGGTACCTCCCAGGGATGGTGTTCCCCTGTTCATGTACCTATTCATCAATGACAACGCCATGGGCTGCATGTTGGGACAGAAAGATGATAGAGGCCAAGAGCGAGCTATCTATTACCTCAGCAAAAGATTCAGTAACAGTGAACACAAGTACACTCTAATTGAGAAAACTTGTTGTGATTTAGCATGGGCTTCCATGAGGTTACAACATTACCTCCATGGTCACACAACCCATCTCATATCCCGCGTGGATACTCTCAACATTACCTCGATTTCAAGTTGAACTGTTAACTGTCCAGATGGAAGTTGATCCTATAACAATTTGAGATAGTCTATGTGACTCAAAAGTCTGTCAAAGTGCAAGGAATTGTGGATAAACTGGCTTCCACACCTTTAGGGGATTTCAAACCCTTACTTCCCTGATGAAGGGGTAATGGCAATTCAGCAACACCATCAGGACGATACACACCAATCATGGAAGTTATATTTTGACGGAGCTATAAACATGGAAGGTGTTGGGGCTAGAACAGTTCTGATATCCATTACGGGGGAACAGTATCTCGTCGCCATCAAATTGTAGTTTGTCAGCACCAACAACACAACTAAGTATGAAGGCTATATCATGGGGTTGAAACGTGCCCAATCAATGGGTACCAGACGGTTAACTATCTTTGGAAATTCCGAACTGGTAATCAGATAAACCATGAGGATTTATGACACCAAAGAGCTACATTTGCTGCCTTACCATCGGCAGGTTATACAGATGACTTTGGAGTTTGAAGAAATAACCTTCCTCCATATTCCTTGGAATAGGAATGACTTTGCAGATGCACTAACAACTTTGTCCTCCTTGATCAACATACCTGATAAGGAAAAAATGCCAAATATCACATTTGCCCTGCAAAAGGCTCCAGCCTATTAGAATTACATTGGAGAAGTATCGGATGAGCTACCTCCAGTCCAACACCCTTGGTATCAGTATATCAAGGAGTATCAGCGAGATGGAGCTATACCCGCTGAGGTAAGTCCTGCTAAAAGAAAGCGAATCCATCGAATGGCTATAAAATTCTACCTGAGCGGAGATGCACTCTACAAATGAGATGTAAGACTAGGTCCCCTCAGATGTCTGGACAAAGACCAAGCTCATAGGTTCATGACTGAAATCCATGGTGGAGTATATGGCCCACAAATGAGCGGCCCTCTACTTGTCAAGAAGATCCTAAGAACAGGGCATTATTGGCTCTCTCTTAAGGCTGACTGTGATGATCACGTTAAGAGATGCTACCAATGCCAAATTCATTGGAATGCTATCCACGCCCCTCCCAGAGAGCTCCACAATATGAGTTCGCACTGGCCCTTCTCAATGTGGGGAATGGACATGATCGGGCCCATCGAGCCCAAAGCCAGTAATGGGCATCGGTTTATCTTCATCATGATTGACTACTTCACCAAGTGGGTAGAAGCAGCCTCCTACCCCAAGGTTACCAAAGAAGTTATCATTTGTTTCATCAAAAATAATGTCATTGGTGATTGTGTCAGACAATACTAAGAACCTCAACAACCAAATGATGGAGGAGTTATGCAGTAAATTCCACATCAAACATCTCAACTCCGTTATCTACCATCCAAAGATGAATGGTGTTGTTGAATCGACTAATAAGAATATCAAGAAGATCATTCAAAAGATGTCCGCCAAACACAAAGGATGGCTTGACTTGTTGCCTTTGACTCTATTAGCCTATAGAACGTCAATGCGCACTTCCACTAGGGCAACCACCTACTCATTAACCTATGGGATGGAAGCGGTACTCCCCATAGAAGTGGAAATGGAATCCCTTAGGGTGTTAATAGATGTTTAGCTGGATGAAGCCTGTAGACACTCAAAATTTTGCATTTATTATTAACTTTGGCGGGAGGGCGTAATCGCTCTTCGGAGATAACCACTCGAAGTCAAATCAACTCAATTTCTGAGACAACCCCAGAATCCTCAGTTTTCCATCTCGGAGATGACCCCGAGATATCCAGCTCTAGTCTTGGAAATAACATCGGGAGTTTCTATTCCAACCTCAGAAACAACACTGAGGAGTGCAGTTGCAGTTCCGGAGATAACCCCAGAAAAGCTTATTTTAACCTTTGAAAATAGCTTCAACCTCAGAGATAACCCCGAGGCACTCATTCCGAAACCCAAAGATAACCCCGGGAGGTCAGGAACACGTCAAAGATAACCCTGAGGACATTCAGCACTTGCAGCAGTCCAATCTCAGAGATAACCCTGAGCAACGACTGCTTTCTCAGCCCAAACTGGAGATAACCCCGGTGAGGGGCAAACTAATCATTTTGCCACCTCGATTCCACATGCACACCATCTTAACACATTTCAACATACATTCTACACATCAATGTCCTACAAGAACTAAATAGCTGCAATCCCGAGTGATTACTACATAGGACAGCACACCGGATGAAATTTGAAGCTTAAAGACCAAAGGCATGGTCCCATCTTCCTGACTTTTTACAACCTCTAATCCCATGTCATTTGTGTAGCTCTCGACAACAGCACTCTAAAATAGGTTTTATACACCTCAATTGGATGCCTAGATTGAAGTTCTAAAAGTTTGAGCGAACATCACGTTGTATGCGTGCACGTACATCGAGACGGTTGGACTCGCAGAATCCAGGGCACCCCAGGTAGCCCCAGGTGCATCTACGGCTATCGCAGGTGCATCTGTGGCTACCGCAGGTACACTTGCGGCTCCTCCCATCTATAAATAGAGGGATTGGGGTGGCCATTTTGTAAGAAAAAACGGCGAAGAAGCCTTGTCCAATTTTCTTTGTACACACTATAAAATGAGTGCTTTCTCATTTTAAACACTTTTGAGCTCATATATTTGTAAAAATCCAAAACCCTAATAAGACTCATATTTGTAAAATTCAGTTATATCAATAAAAGTTCTTCGTTCTAAATGTGTTATGTGTTACTATATACTTTTTTTAACAAATTTGACCAAATAAATTTTTTTCCGAAAAATGTCGTGCTTGACACCTGGTGCTTAAAATTTTTCTTCCATAATCAAAATTTTCGGTATAATTGTTTTGACAAGTTGCTTTGTCGTGCTTACATTGACAAAACGCTTTGTCATGCTTGTTAGGATTAGCAAGAAATCTAGGTTAATAACCCTAAATTAACAAACTCTAACCCTAATTAGCTAATTTAATCATAATTAGATTATCTTAACACCTAATCATGGTTAGAAAACTTCAATTAGGTACTAATAAACATCACTTAACAATCCTAATCATTAAAAATAAAACCCTAATCAAGATTAGTGAAGATTAAAGCATAATTAAGCTACTAAACTAACCTAACTAGCTCACAAGTAGGTTAGGAGTCACCATTCAAGTCCCTAGGCTGCACATGACATGCTTATAACTCCCAAGCATGACAATAGTCATCAGATCAGATATATATGGAGACAAGTTGCTCAAAAATTACCAAAAAGCCAAGTTGAAGAATTCTATAAATAGGAACCTTAGGGCCGAGTAAACTCAGGAAAATTATAAGTCATTATACACTTACTTACCAAATCAAGCCTGGGTGATAACAGCAACAAAATCAGAAGCTAGAATTGAAAATCAATCAAGAAAAGTTACAAACCCTAGTTCATAGCTAGCTCTTTGATCCTTTGTTATTTTTGTTGTTTAGATGTTTAGAAATATGTATTAGTATGTTAGAAAGTATGTTAGATTTTTAGAAAACGTTTTCATAACATCTAGATGCCTTAATGAAGTGTTTTTAGAAATCTAGAAATTTTGAAAACCAAGTCTGACAGCCGAATGTCAGGGCTTATAGATTCATTTGTGTTTATGTTTAGGTCTGTTAATTGTATGTTACTTGTAGCCTGTTAGTAGGTCTTTAATCTGGAAAAGAAAACAAGTACATTAGAACCATAGATTACAAGTTATGATTGGTCAAAGTGGGTTGACCGTTCACGAATTGCAGTTTTCTGGGTGTTAAGAACAGTCGAACTGGCTACTTTGACCAAACCTTTTGATTGTTTTATGATTGTTGTTTTTGTAACGTTTTGTATTAGATTAACACCCTGATATATGTACTACATATCTATGATCTTAAATCGCATAAACAACTCATAGGATTACTGGAATTAATGGTCAAAATTCGTTGACCAAGGTTGACCAAGTTTTTTGGGTTGCCCAGAAAACTGAAGAACACGAAGAACATCATTTGGCTGTACTTTGACCAGCATAATTAGAGGCCTTAGAAATAAGCTTTGTTCCATTTAGTGATATATATGTACCCTGACATATATACTACATGTTACAACAAACACAACACACATCTAATACACAAAATCAAAGATATTCAACCCACAAAACCATTGACCGGACATGACCACTGTTCTGGGTTACCTAGAAACTCAAGAACAATTCTGATAGTCACTTTGAGCCTCTATAACTTCTTGTTATATGTAAGTTAAAGCTTGAAATTTGATTTATGATGTACCACTGTAAAAGTACTATAACATCAAAGCTTGATCAAACCCAAAATAATAACCAGTGGCTAAATAATTCGTGGTCAAACTGGCTAAATACAAATAAATACAAAAATAGTTTTAAAAATTATATTAAATAATTATGATTAAATTACGATATTTTTATATAAATTCAATAAATATGTTATTTTATTTAGATATTATTAATAATTAGCTTAATAATAAAGTAATTATAATAATTATTTATAAATAGCAAATAATTATTGAAAATAATATTAATGATATAAAACTCATAATAAATGATTATAAATTATTTAAAAATAATAAGAAATTTTTTATAAATAAAATTTAGTCTATTTATCAACTCAGGTAAAGACTTTGTACATTGAAACCTTATCGAATCTAACCCAATCTTATATAAATGTTATATTTGAGTATTGTTACCAATACTAACGTGTTAGATTTATATATGAACATCGTAGGTATTTATTAAACGAATTAATTAGCATAACTTGACTGATCTACGCTCAGGCAAGTTTCCTATACCCAAGTTATTACTTTCGCAAGTTCTTCTTAAACTTTGAATTATTTATGCAAATTTCTTGAACCTATTTACTCGTTGAACAAGATTTCTATCTTGATATGTTGTTGATATAATATACTACACCTACATTTGAATTACCTCTTATTGTAAGGTTATTACTATAGCTTCAGCATAACTAAGAAATGAATTGTTTATTCATATTGATTGTTAAGCTTAATTTGTCGTGTCAAACCAAATTGTTTGGTAAGATATCCTAAACTGAAGTTGGGTATCCCGTATGGGATCGTTCAGTTGATAATATATTGAGACTAAGTTGGGTGCATTTGAGCACTGGTAGGATGAGATGCATACTCCTAGGATGTTGAATAGGCTAATCCCCTATCTCATATTTGAACAAAATTTCTAAGTCTGTGTGACAGACAGAAATATAAATCCATAAATGAAATGGTAACAACTATCAGCCGAAGTTTAAATTGTTATATTTCTTCAAATCATATATTGTTATAAATACAAAACTTGTTGAGCATGTCATAGCTCACCCCTTGCAAATTATTCCCTTTGTAGTGTTAGATGGTAACCTTGGAACATCTGGATTAGATAAAGGGAAGCGTCCCTGTTTAGATTATATTATATTCTTGTCTATTTGGATACTTTGTAATAAGAAACTCAATATGAGAATCATGTAATCGAATCTTAATATTATGATATATATATATATATATATATATATATATATAACATCTTTTATTTTTGCAACAGTTTTTTTCTTACATATATAGATGTAAAGTTAGAATTCTTCGAATCTAGTTGAGATCCTTGGGAACTATTTATCTGAGTGAGGGTATTAATAGCATGGACTGTTCATGTTGTTATTGATACTCTAGATTTCGGATAGATAGTTACTATCGATACGATAGTATAAATTCGCTTGGCATAGACTATACATCTGGGTGAGGGTATTGGTAATATGGACTGTTCATGTTATTACTGGTACTCTAAATTTTTGATAGATAGACTCTAGTCATAGATACAGTTCATATATCCAAGTGAGGGTATCCAAACAAAGTAATAGTTCTCTTGAGAACTAACATCGGTTATGGGATACTATGAATTTTGGATCTATGGGAATTATATCTGATAGTCCCTCTATTTAATGTAATCTTGTAATCAGATACCATGAGTGTATAGATTTAAATGCATTATATTAATTCATTGTAAACACCATATCGGATACATGGGAGTATAGATATGAGGGCGTTACAATATTGGTATCAAAGCTATAAGCATGCATTTGTGAAGAGCCCCGAGCCTTTTGCTGGTGACATCCCTTTAAGGGAATGCACCGAAGCCAAACTTTCTGTAGGGGACGCTGAGCAAGTCGGTGGCAAATTTATAGGTACCTTTGTAAGGTGTTATGGTTGAAAGTACCATGAGTGTTACAATTTTGGTATCAAAGCTTCAAGGTTATAGATATAAGGAAGAGAAATCTTAGTATAGTCTTTGAGTCCGTAAAAATTTTAAAATACACATAAAATATAACATTAAAAATATTATGTTGTGTAAATTTCTATATCAGTATTAAGTGAGTTTTCTTTTATAGATGGCCAACTCCAATGCTGAAGAAATGATAATAGCCAATAATCCACCACAAATTGAGTCATATATAGCCAGTGATGAAGAGGATGAGGAATTGCTTCATGATCAACAACTGTTAGATGCTAAGGAAGAGGAAGATCCAATGGCAGGACAATTAATGAGAATTAATGAGCATGATGAAGCAATGACATCACTGATAAAAATAACAGAATATGAGAATAATAAAATGAAGCTTAGGGATGATATAGCTGAGGGATTCTACAACATGAGAGGGGACATAGTCAACGACTAAAAGTATAATTGCACCATGCACAAAGGGGCAGGAAGGAAATTCAGTCAAGACTTCTTAAAACATCTCTGGGTGTTCGAGATACTTTTAATGATTTATAGCGCCGTGTAGTTCGATATCCGGTAGAGGAGAAGAAAACTGTTTATCTCATCGATCGATCTGTGGTTTATCACATGATTTAGGATTCCTTTGATGAAATCAATGAATTCTAGAGAGTAGTATAGGTGGTTAAATGCTTTATATTAGTAAAATAAAGAAGCATTCAAAGTTTGTATTATAACTAGTGTTTGTAAGTTAGTAGTATGTTTAACTTCTATGTTGTTGTGAACGACCGTTGTGATATATAAAATAAATAATATGTTGTGTTATTCAAATTCTTATGTGAATTTTGTTATTGTTTTTTATAGAATCATGCCACCAACCAGAAGACCCCAAAGAGAAATGAATAATGAAGATAATTCTACCCAACAGTTAGTAGACCTTATGTTAGGAGCTATGAATAAACCAATAAACCAAAACACATCTTTTAAAGATTTTAAATTAGTTGGACCATCGGAATTTTAAGGTACATCAGAACTTGTCGAGGCACAAATTTGGATTTCGGAGATAGAGAAATTTTTCCTAGTAACCAATGTTAATAATAATCAGAAGATAATTTTGGCAACCTTTTTCCTAAAAGGTGAGGCTAATTATTGGTGGGAATCAACCAAAGGTCGGGTGGAAACTGAAATTATTCCTTGGGATAGATTTAAAGAATTGTTCGTTGAAAACTATTTTTCCCAATACATGAAAGATCGAATGGAAATAAAATTTCTTGATTTAAAACAAGGAGACCTGATTGTAACCCAGTATACATCCAAGTTTAATGTACTGTCCAGGTTTGCTTCTCCTCAAGTAACCACTGAACTTAGAAAGACTCGTAGGTTTCAGGAGGGTTTAAAAACTTAAATTCAAAGTAGGTTGTCAGTACTTCAAATTAAGTCTTTCTCTGAAATACTGGAGAAAGCTACTATAGCCGAAAGTGAGAATGAAAGTCTTGCTAAATTTCACCAGGATAAGAAAAGTCAAGATGAAAAAGGGAAATTTAGGACAGAACCCAGTTCAGGGGGGTTTAATAATAAATGAAAATGGGATAATACTTTTTCTAACAACCCGGGGAAAAAGATAGGTAATACTAATAATAATTTTAGTAATAACATCATTAAACCTTGTCCTACTTATGGAAAGAAACATAAAGGACAATGCCTTCCTAACAAATGTTTTAATTGTGGACAGTCGGGACATTTTTCTCCACAGTGTCCTCTTCCAAATAAAAATAAATGTGTTAATTGTGGTTCGTTGGACCATTTTTCAAATAATTGTCCCAAACCTAAGAACCAAGGAGGAAAGGGAAATAGTGTACCAGAGAATAATCGATAAACAGTAGCTGCAGTTGGGGTTCAGAATCGACCTACCGCGAGAACATTTAATATGTCGGTGAGGGATCTTTGTTGCCTTCACAAAGACGTGGTGACGAGTATCATCCCTATCAACACTTTAAATGCATATATGTTATTCGATTACGGTGCTACATGTTTCTTTTGTGTCTAAAATTTTTCTACAAACTTGAATATACGTTGTAAAAAATTTAGACAAACCATTACGTAGAAATTACTAATAATGAAAGGATTTAAGTTAAAACTATATACAAGAATTTTAGTGTGGTAATAAAAGGACATACTTTTAAAGTATATTTGATACCAATTCAGTTGGGAGAATTTGATGTAATTTTAGGAATGGATTGGTTAGTTAATCATAACGCGATGATTAATTGTCATCAAACGTATAAACCTTCATTCGCATCAAAGTCGAGGTAGTGTTCAACGGTGAGTTGTTCACCTAAGCAATCTCGATGTTTGACTATAGTTCAGGCAGAAAGATTACTTAGAAAGGGTTGTTTAGGGTATTTGGCCTATATAATTGATACTCGACAGGAAGTAGTAAAACTAGATCAAATACCAATAGTTAGGGATTTCCTGATGTATTTCCGGATGACTTACCAGGTTTACCTCTAGATAGGGAAATTGAGTTCGTCATTGATCTTGCACCAGGAACGGCACCAGTTTCTAAGGCACCGTATAGAATGGCACCTATAGAACTGAAAGAGTTACTTATACAATTATAGGAACTCTTAGATAAAAAGTACAAACAACCTAGTGTTTCACCCTGGGAGCACCAGTGTTGTTTGTAAAGAAGAAGGATTGAACTATGAGACTATGTATAGACTATAGGGAGCTAAATAAATTAACTATTAAGAATAAATATCCTCTACCAAGGATTGATGATTTGTTTGACCAATTAAAGGGGGTCGAACATTTTTTAAAAATTGAACTTAGAAAATAGGTTATCATCAATTAAAGGTAAAAAGGGAGGATGTGCCTAAAACAGCGTTTAGGACACGCTATAGACATTATGAGTTTCTTGTAATGTCTTTTGGATTGACTAATGCACCGACAGCATTTATGGATTTAATGAATTGAGTGTTTAAACCATGCTTTGACAAATTTGTTGTAGTTTTTATCGACGATATTCTGGTATACTCGAAAACACGGGAAGAGCATACTGAACAGTTGAGAGTCGTTTTGGAAATATTACGAAAAGAACAACTTTATGCAATGTTTTCCAAGTGTGAATTCTTGTAGAAGAGAGTTCATTTTTTAGGTCATGTAATTGACAAGAATGGAATATCTGTAGATCCAACTAAGATCGAAACGGTTGTGAATTGGGAACAACCAACAACTCCAACAGAAGTACGAAGTTTTCTCAGTTTGGCGGGTTATTATCGGCGGTTTATAAAATATTTTTCAAAAATAGCAACCTCATTAACCAATTTAACTCGAAAAACGGTGAAATACGTCTAGACAGATAAATGTGAGGAGAGCTTCCAAGAGTTGAAGAAGCGATTGAGCATGGCTCCAGTGTTATCCTTACCAGATGATATAGGAGGCCTTGTAGTATATAGTGACGAATCACACAAAGGTTTAGGGTGTGTGTTGATGCAATATGGGAAAGTGATAGTTTATGCATCACGACAACTCAAAGATTATGAGAAGAGGTACCCTACTCATGACCTAGAGTTAGCTGCGGTAGTTTTTGCTCAAAAAATTTGGAGACATTATTTGTACGGGGAGAAGTGTGAGATATATATGGATCATAAAAGTCTGAAATATATTTTTACACAAAAGGAATTAAATTTAAGACAGAGACGATGGTTAGAACTGATAAAAGTTTTTGATTGTGAAATCTTATATCATCTCGGTAAAGCCAATGTCGTAGTTGATGCGTTAAGTAGAAAGAATCAGGAAAAATTAAATGTATTAACCACCGATGATAGGTTAATAAAAGATTTTGAAATTTAGAAATTGAGGTGGAATGTCCAACTACCTCTACCCAAAAAATATACATTTTAGAAGGAGTTTCATCTCTTCTTAACAAAGTCAAAGAGATACAGGAAAACGATGAAGAATGTCAGAAGTATAAGTCTAATTCAACTCATGACAAGTATAACAAATTTAGAATAGATAGGGATGGAATAATAAGATATGAAGATAAAATCTGGGTTCCGTTAAACCAAGCCTTAAAAAACGAAATTTTGAACGAAGCTCATAATTCTAAATTTGCCATACATCCTGGTAGTACAAAAATGTATAAAGATTTAAGTTGACACTTTTGGTGGTCGAATATAAAAAGAGAAATAGCTGAATGGGTAAGAAAATGTTTGACGTGTCAAAGGGTTAAGGCAGAGCATCAAAAGCCGAGTGGTTTACTTCAACCCTTACCGATTCCCGAGTGGAAATGGGAACATATAACCATGTACTTTGTTGTTGGCCTTCCAGCTACACAAAAGGGCCATAATGCCATTTGGGTAATAGTTGACCGTTTAACTAAATCAGCTCACTTTTTACCTATTAAAATTTCTCACAACTTAGATCACCTTGCCAAACTATACATCAATGAAATTATTTCTAGGCATGGAGTGCCTCTTTCCATAGTATCCGATCGAGATCCACATTTTACTTTAAATTTTTAGAAAAGCCTTCAGAAACACTTAGGAACACGATTAAGATTGAGTACAACTTATCATCCTCAGATTGATGGACAGAGTGAGAGAACCATACAAACATTAGAGGATATGTTAAGAACATGTATCATAGACTTCAAAGGAAGTTGGGAAGATCAGTTACCTTTAGTCGAATTTTCTTATAACAATAGTTATCATGCTAGCATAGGTATGCCACCCTATGAAGCCTTATATGGGAGGAAGTGTAGAACACCTTTATGTTGGGATGAAGTCAGGGAAAGACAAATGATAGGACCTGAGATAATTCAACAAACAACTGAAACCATCAGAATTATTCATCAACGATTGCAGGTATCTCAAGATCGACAAAGAAAATACGCTGATCCATATAGTTAACAACCAAACTTTAACGTAGGAAGCCACGTATTCTTGAAGGTATCTCCTTGGAAGGGCAAGATACGATTTGGCATGAAAGAAAAATTAAGTCCGAGATTTATTGGACCTTTTAAAATTTTTAGTAGGGTTGGTGAAGTTGGTTATGAAATAGCACTCCCTCCTGAGTTGAATCATATCCATAATGTGTTTCATGTGTCCGTATTACGACCATACAAACCTGATTATAAACACGTTATAAATTATGAACCAATCCAAATAGAAGAAGATATTTCTTATGTAGAAGAACCTGTGCAGATCGTCGACAGTAAAGAGCAAGTCCTGAGAAATAAAGTGATAACATCGGTCAAAGTAATATGGAGAAATCAGAACGTTGAGAGGCTACATAAGAACTTGAAGATAAAATGCGAGAGAATTATCCTCAATTATTTACTTAACATATACTGTAATTTCAAGGACGAAATTCTTATTAGTGGGGGTGAATGTTAAAACCCAAAACCCTAATAAGACTCGTATTTATAAAATTCAGTTATATCAATAAAATTTCTTCGTTCTGAATGTCTTATGTGTTACTATATACTCTGTTTAACAAATTTGACCAAATAATTTTTTTTTCCGAAAAACGTCGTGCTTTACACCTCGTGCTTAAAATTTTTCTTCCGTAATTGGACTTTTCGGTATAATGTTTTAACAAGTTCCTTGGTCGTGCTTACACTAACAAAATGCTTTCTCGTGCTTGTTAGGATTAGCAAGAAATCTAGGTTAATAACCCTAGATTAATAAACCCTAACCCTAATTAGCAAATCCCTAACCCTAATTTGTAAACCTAACCTTAATTAGCTAATTTAACCCTAATTAGATTATCTTAACACCTAATCAGGGTTAGTAAACTTCAATTAGGTACTAATAAACATCACTTAACAATCCTAATCATTAAAAACAAAACCCTAATCAAGATTAGTGAAGATTAAAGCATAATTAAGCTACTAAACTAACCTAACTAGCTCACAAGTAGGTTAGGAGTCACCATTCAAGTCCTTAGGGTGCACATGACATGCTTGTAACTCCCAAGCATGACAATAGTCATCAGATCAGATATTTATGGAGATAAGTTCCTCAAAAATGACCAAAAAGCCAAGTTGAAGAATTCTAAAAATAGGAACCTTAGGGTTGAACAAACACACAAAAATTATAAGTCATTACACACATACTTACCAAATCAAGCATGGGTGGTAACAACAACAAAATCAGAAGCTAAAATCAAAAATCAATCAAGAAAAGGTACAAACCCTAGTTCATAGCTAGCTCTTTGATCCTTTGTTATTTTTGTTGTTTAGATGTTTAGAAATATGTATTTGTATGTTAGAAAGTATGTTAGATTGGTAGAACACGTTTTCATAACATCTAGATGCCTTAATTAAGTGTTTTTAAAAATCGAGAAATTTTGAAAACCATGTCTGACAGCCGAATGTCAGGGCTTATAGATTCATTTGTGTTTATGTTTAGGTCTGTTAATTGTATGTTACTTGTAGCCTGTTAATAGGTCTTTAATTTGAAAAAGAAAACAGATTCATTAGAACAATAGATTACAAGTTATGATTGGTCAAAGTGGGTTGACCGTTCACGAGTTGCAGTTTTCTAGGTTACCTAGAGAACTCAAGAACAGTCGAACCGACTACTTTGACCAAACCTTTTGATCGCTTTCTGATTGTTGTTTTTGTAACGTTTTGTATTTGATTAACACCCGGATATATGTACTACATACCTATAATCTTAAATTGCATAAACAACACATAGGAATACAAGAATTAATGGTCAAAATCCATTGACCGAGCTTGACCAAGTTTTCTGGGTTGGCCAAAAAACTGAAGAACACGAAGAACATCGTTTGGCTATACTTTGACCAGCATAATTAGAGGCCTTAGAAATAAGATTTGTTCCAGTTAGTGATATATATATATAGATATATATCCTGACATATATACTACATGTTAAAACAAACACAACACACATCTAATACACAAAATCAAAGATATTCAGGCCACAAAACTGTTGACCGGACATGACCACTGTTCTAAGTTACCCAGAAACTCAAGAACAGTTCTGACAGTCACTTTGAGCCTCTATAGCTTCTTGTTATATGTAGATTAAAGCCTGAAATTTGATTCATGATGTACTACTGTAAAAGTACTATAACATCAAAGCATGATCAAACCCAAAATCATAACCAGTAGCTGAATAATTCAAGGTCAAACTAGTCACTCGACAATGACTGAACTGTTGCCAAGAAACTCAAGAACACATACATCGACACTTTCTATCACTGAAGGGCTTTAGCGACAGAAAGAATTTGATTTTTCTAAAAAAATTATAAAAATTAGAAATAATTAATAAATAAATACAAAAACAGTTTTAAAAATTATATTAAATAATTATAATTAAATTCTGATATTTTTATATAAATTCAATAAATATGTTATTTTATTTAGATATTATTAACAAATAATTTAATAATAAAGTAATTAGAATAATTATTTATAAATACCAAATAATTATTGAATAATAATATTAATGATATAAAAATCATAATAAATGATTATAAATTATTTAAAAATAATAAGCAATTTTTATAAAATTTTAATTAATATTAATTACCTATAAATAGAAATAAATGATTTAAAAATCTTTTAAAGGATAAATAAATGTTTTAAAAATATTCTAAAACTTCTAAAAAATTATTATAAAGGATAAATAAATTATCTAAAAATATTATAAAGTTTTATAAATAAAATTTAGTCTATTTATCAACTTAGGTAAAGACTTTGTACATTAAAACCTTATCGAATCTAACCCAATCTTATATAAATGTTATATTTGAGTATTGTTATCAATACTAACGTGTTAGATTTATATATATGAACATCGTAGGTATTTATTAAACGAATTGATTAGCCTAACTTAACTGATCTACGCTCAGGCAAGTTTCCTATACCCAAGTTATTACTTTCGCAAGTTCTTCTTAAACTTTGAATTATTTATGCAAATTTCTTGAACCTATTTACTTGTTGAACAAGATTTCTGTCTTGATATGTAGTTGATATAATATACTACACCTACATTTGAATTACCTCTTATTGTAAGGTTATTACTATAGCTTCAGCATAACTAAGAAATGAATTGTTTATTCATATTGATTGTTAAGCTTAATTTGTTGTGTCAAACCAAATTGTTTGGTAAGACATCCTAAACTGAAGTTGGCTATCCCGTATGGGATCTTTCAGTTGATAATATATTGACACTATATTGGGTGCATTTGAGCACTGGTAGGATGAGATGCATACTCCTAGGATGTTGAATAGGCTGATCCCTATCTCATATCTGAACAAAATTTCTAAGTCTGTGTGACAGACATAAATATAAATCCATAAGTGAAATGGTAACAACTAGCAGTCAAAGTTTGAATTATTATATTTCTTCAAATCATATATTGTTATAAATACAAAACTTGCTGATCATGTCATAGCTCACCCTTGCAAATTATTCCCTTAGCAGTGTTAGATGGTAACCATGGAACATCTGGACTAGATAAAGGGAAGCGTCCGTGTTTAGATTAGATTATATTCTTGTCTATTTGGATACTTTGTAATAAGAAACTCAATATGAGAATCATGTAATCGAATCTTAGTATTATGATATATATATATATATATATATATATATATATATATATATATAACATCTTTTATTTCTGCATCCGTGTTTTCTTACATATATAGATGTAAAGTTAGAATTCTTCGAATCTAGTTGAGATCTTTGAGAACTATTTATCTAGGTGAGGGTATTAATAGCATGGACTATTCATGTTGTTATTGATACTCTAGATTTTTGATAGATAGTTACAATCGACACAATAGTATAAATTCGCTTGGCATAGACTATACATCTAGGTGAGGGTATTGGTAATATGGACTGTTAATGTTATTACTGGTACTCTAAATTTTGAATAGATAGACTCTAGTCACAGATACAGTTCATATATCCAAGTGAGGCTATCCAAACACAGTAATAGTCCTCTTGAGAATTGACATCTGTTATGGGATACTGTGAATTTTGGATCTATGGGAACTATATATGATAGTCCCTCTATTTAATGTAATCTTGTAATTAGATATCATGGGTGTATAGATTTAAATGCGTTACAATAATGCTATATTTTTACCTATGGGAACCGAGTTTTCATCCACTTAAATCTATAGAAGTCTTCTTTGGCAGTCCACTATAAGCCTTCTTACACCTTTCAAAGCCTTTTCTCAACATTCTGCACACACCATTCTTCATGTTGAGAGTCGTATTTCGTGTGTATGCCTGGACTTCGATCCGTGGCTTTTTATTCCTTTTTTGTATATATATATATATATATATATATATATATATATATATATATATATATATGGACTAACATCATCGAGTTATGCCTCGATTGAGCACGGATTTATATCCGAGGCGTTTATTGCTTATATATATATATATATATCTGAAATGATCAAGTAAAGGGATCCTTACTTTCTTAAAATGAGGACTTTTTTTTTTGTTTTTTTTGCCTTTTTTTTAAAACAACTAAAAAAGTTTAATATTTTAATGAAATTTTTCCATAATACAATGTTTTGGGCGTGTTTTGAATACCTATACCAAAAAGTGGTGTACGATACCGCTTGGGCTGTATATACTTGTTTTGTTATATGTGCCCAAATCACACCCAAAACACTCGTGATTATGAAAAATTTCAGCCCATAAAATATTAAACTTTTTTTTAGTTGTTTTAAAAAAAGCAAAAAAAAAGTCCTCATTTTAAGAAAGTAAGATCCCTACCCGATCTTGACCTATATATATATATATATATGTATA
This sequence comes from Panax ginseng, assembly GCA_020205605.1. Lineage (NCBI taxonomy): Eukaryota > Viridiplantae > Streptophyta > Magnoliopsida > Apiales > Araliaceae > Panax > Panax ginseng. Next base: position 90,348,348 of record CM035133.1, on the reverse strand, counting down.
TATATATATATAGCGATAAACGCTTGAATATAAAATCTAGGCTCATCAAACGGAGTTCGACAACCGATTTATATATATATATATATATATATATATATATATATATATATATATATATATTTACATTTATGTCATGTCTGGAGTTTACTTTCGTGGCTTTTTCTTTGCTTTTCTTTACATTAAATCACGCCTAGAGTTTACTGTGTGGCGGTTGATCATTTTTTACTGATTTATTTACATTTCATCACTTTAGAGTTTACTTCGTGGCGGTTGATCATATTACTATTTTATTTACATTTCTGATCCCCCATGGAGGTGCTTCATGGTGGTTGATCTTGTCTATATATATATATATATATATATATATATATATATATATATATATATCGCTTTTATATATTTACATTCACAGTCCCCAATGAAGTTCTCTTCGTGGCGGTTGACAGTCTGTATATAAATATATATTTACAGCTTTTATCTATATAACTGCTTGCAGCTTTCATATAAATTGCTACATCGTGTGAGCCTAGGAATCATGCTGTGAGATCCCGAATTTTATGAAATAAAAGTATTCAATTTTTCTATTTTGGTAAATAGTTAAATTGATAAAAGTTTAAAGTTAAGGGTCATATTTGAAATTTTTTTTCAAAGTAAGCAAGTTGTCATAAAATAACAAGTAGCAAAAGTACAGTAATACGCGTTGTTGCATAGTAGCACACGGTATTGATTATTAATGCTTATGTGAGAAGTCACTCAGTTATACTCAATTATTGCTACAATAATTGCTGCATCATATCTCTCATATTATTGATTCAATTATTATCATAGTATCATCTGCATAATATTTTATATATTATTAAATCAATAATTGAGATGACAAAGTTATTCATATTATTATTTGAAATATTGACAATGTCTAGAAGCTCTGTCAAGGAGAGGTTTGGTCACCTAATTACGCGCCAATAAGGAGAAATCCTTATCAGAAAGCCCCCTCTTTCCTAGGAACGACCTGGTTATTAAATATTGTGAGTTATAATATTAATGATGAATGTTATAAAAAAAATCGAATTTGAGTTCGAAGTTGAATTTGGAGACGCGGGCGTGATATTTGAGTCCGGAACAAATAAATTAGTAGAAATAGACTATAAACACAAAATTTATCGGGTTGACTTTTTGGTCAAAAAAAGTCAACAGGTGACTTTTTTAGAAAGTCAACAGTTGACTTTTTCAGAAAAAGTCAAACTTCAAAATTTCAAAAATGAATTTTTTGAGAAAAATATTGCCATTGTGTTGGGATTGTTAGTGTTAGTAAAAATTGACATTTATTTCGATAATAATTGATATATGGAGATAATATATTGACCAATCGGGTTATTAATCAAATAAATGAGCAATTAATTGCTATTAATTCACATGATTATAACTATTTGTTCACATGTGTGTACTATTGATTCACATTCATGTACTATTAGGGGAGGTGGTGCAAGATTGATAATACTTGCATGACTAAGTTAAAATGGAGGTATAGATGGTGGTACTATCTTGTAATTAAGTATTTTACATGATTATAACTATTAAGTCACATGAATGAACTATTAATTCACATGATTTACTATTAGGAAATGTGGTGCAAGTTTGATAATACTTGCAGGACTAAATTAAAAATGAAAAAAAAGTTGAAGTTATTATACTGTAATATTTCGAGCCCCAAAACGTGCAATTATCAAAACTATATTTTTCTATAAATAGAAGTTCATTCTTCCTTCATTTCTCACCAATTCACTAAAGCTATAGAGCAATTATTATAGAGAGAAATTATACAGAGAAAGAAAAAAAAATCTGCTACCTCACTATTCCAGTATCCAGTTTTCTTCTAAGGTAAGGGATATTGTTATTATAGTAAGGGGTATTATTCTTTCTTATTCATAAAGAGAGTTATTTTCTTTCAATACTCGTAAGGGTTCTTATTCCATTCTTTATTATTCTGTTGGGAATAACCTGTCTGTGTGGTCTATTGCATGCACGGTTAATTCTTCTATTATTACATTCTTTATTATTCTATTGGGATAACCTTCATTTGCGGTCTATCGCAAGCCTGGTGAATTTTGTTGTTATTCCATTCTTTATTATTCTGTTGGAATATCCTGTCTGTGTGGATTACGCATGACCTGGTTCCATTCTTTATTTTTTTGTTGGAATATCACATGCATGCGGATTACGCATGACTGGTTCCATTCTTTATTATTCATTTGGAAATAACTTCGTCGTAAGTGGTCTATCGCATGTATGGTGAATTCTTGTTATTCCATTATTTATTATTACATTGGAATAACTTTACATCTATGTGGATTACCACATGCATGGTGAATGATCCTTCGTATTCATTTCTTATTAACTTGTAGAAATGATATGTCTACGTGGATTACGTATGCATGGCGAACGAAAATCCATTTTGATTTCGTAATTTTCGACCCTCAAAAATTCTGAAAAAAATTGAAATGATAATTTGATGAGTTTTCTAGATTGTTTCCGAAAATGGAAATTTTTGGATGTATAGATTAGGAGTTATGAATTTTATGGGAAAAGACTATTTTAAAAGTAAACCCTTATAACTCCTTGTGATTAACTCCAAAATTGGTGAAATTTTTATTAGGAGTACATATATATAGCAGGAGTATACCCTGTAAATTTTAGAATTTTTGGACAAAAGTATAATTTATGATAAATGTCTAAATATTGAAATTTGTTTTGGCCATATGAAAAATAGTAAATGAATTTTTAAAATTAGAGAAAATTAATGTTCAATATGGGACTATATTCTGCTAAATCCCAGAAAAGAAATATTTTTGGAACTGATTTGGTATTTTTCATGAAAATGAACTAAATATGTTATGTGAAGTAACAAAATTGAAAAATAGGATTTTATGGCTTGGGAATCCTATATAGGGTATATACAGATTTTTGATGAGGGATTTGATCATTGGTGATGAAATCTTATGAGTATGGCATTTTTGAATGATTACATGCATTATTTGGTAAAGTGTAAACAGTTGAAATAAATTGTTTATAAGTTTAAGAAGTGATTAAAATATTGTTATAATATTAATAATATTAGATTATGAGTTGATTAAGTGATTGATAATATTTGGATAAATTTAAAGTCTTTAATATTTATCCTTGTTTTCGTTTGATTAATGCTTATATCATTGTCATCATCCTCATGCTTATATTGTGATGAAAGTCATCTTTGGCTTACGTGCAAAGATGGACTGTTGATTATTAATTTTACAATTGTGTGCAAAGATGGATTGTTGATTATTGATTTTACAATTGTATGTCTTTGGCTTATATGCAAAGATGGACGGTTGATTATTGGTTTTACAGTTGTATATCTTTGGCATACGTGCAAAGATGAACTATTGATTGATGAGTATCTTTGGCTTATATGCATAGATGAACTGTTTATTGGTATGATTATGACCAGAGATCATTCGGTATAATCACGACCCGTAATGTTATAGATGATGTGGTAGAAGTCCTCATTGGCCTGTAGTGCATTGATGGACAGTTATTGGTATGATTATAACCAGGGATTATTCAGTATAATCATGACCATTAATGATTACATGAATATCCTTGGCTGAAGTGCATGGATGATTCGCTGATGTGGATTATTTATTAAGTTGAGTCTCAGCAATAAAATATTGATAATACACTTTTAATTCGTAGAAAATAGTAGATATCATGCTCTACTTAACTCTTCTATAATAAAGTTGTATGTCTTTGCCCTATAGTGCAAAGATGAATTGTTAATGAATATCTTTGGTCGTAGTGCAAAGATGAATTTATTAGTATGATTATGAGCAGGAATTGTGATTTGGTATAACCATGATTTTTTATGTTTCAGGTGAAAATAGGTGATGAAAATTATCTTCGTCCTGGGTGCGAAGAGGATTTAGAATCACAATTATGATTATGAGTTATTCATATGATTGTGGACAAGAATTGTTGTTTGATGTTACAGGGATAAAACATTATCGGTGGACTTTTAACATGGAGAAGATAATAGATTTGATGGTCTATTTGACTCTTCTAATGGATTCCTCGTTCCGCTGTAACTATGGTTTAAAATTTTTATCATCTACCATATGTTCTAAATCTCTGATTTATTAATGATGAATGCTATTGATGATGTAAATTATCTTTAGTCATGTTATTCTTTACTAGGCTAGTTGTGTTCACCCTTTTTTGCTTCACAATTCCTTTCAGGTAATAAGAGTGTAGCTGGGTCGAGTAGGGGTAATAGGAGAATAGAACGGTGGTCTATAGCTGTTGAGGTTCTCCTTAAATAGTATGAAAATAATTTTATTGAGAACTTTAGATAATTGTGTCGTATTGTATACGTCATTTGATATTTAATTTTGGTGAACCGAATAGGGTGAGGTGAACCAAACTTTGGAAGGGTGTTTTGCCACTATCATACAAGATGTCTAATGACATACAACCTCATGTTATCATAAGACAGGGTTGTGCACATCCACTTGCTGAGTATATCTACGAGCATTACCTATATAATCTTGGAGTTTATTTGAAATATAATTCTCACTTGGAGACAACGGAGATAATTATATGTCTAGAGAAGACTTAACATTGGAAAGATGATGATAACAATCTTCTTGTTTTTTTGGGGGGACTATTGGGTCATCCAAGGATAATTCTGTGGACATATAATATCTATCATAACCTAGAAGCATGGCCTCCTATGTACGAAGGTTTCCTTGAGCACTTCCCAAAGATTTTAATTTCTAAAACAGTTATGGATTGTACTTTTATGTAAGGTACCATTGTAAGGTTGTGGTCAAGGCACCATGAGAGTTACATACAATTATATTAAAACTCACAGTTTAACTGTGGTCGTATTATGCACGACAGTTCAACAGTTGTATAAATGAAGTTTGTATTTGATTTTTATAGTATGATATCTGGCAACTCAGAATGGGTCGTGTGGACATATTTTGGGGGCGTCACCCATGCGATCACAAATTCAGTCTTCTGAATCTAGATTCAGTTCCCGTGATGGACATTTTTTACTGTAAACAGCCTGTACATTATTCACGGTGTCTGAATTTCCTTAGACGACTCTCATGCTCACAAGGAGTTCGGCACCGCTATATATCTTATTTTCTCGAAGATGCCTCGCATCTCGAAAATAAAAGAAACTAAGCCGAACATTTAATAAAAATGGAAGTATCAAAGGCCTCAATTACTATTGAGCATAAGGGTTTGAAAAAGCTCTTTTACAAAACATCACTGCTATATCTTGTTAAAACTAAATTTCTACACAAATTCAAACCCTTTTTATATAGGTGCGAACGACGCATAGCACTACTTCCAAATAATTTCACATTTACCCACACACACACACACACATTCATATAACAGTTTAATTGAAAAGTGGCGGTCATCGTGGTAACACGGATGTCGGAGGTTGCCTAACACCTTCCCTCCGCATCAGCAAGTCCCCGGACCCTAACAAATCTCGATTTCACTGACCAATTTAGCAGTGTCACATCATGTGGTCAATGTGCAAACTTTTTCTCGGTTGAGTTGGTACAACCATTTAAAAATACCAACTAGCGACTCTTACAGTCCAATCGTCGACATATAAATGTCGGACCTTTTCACAACTTATTTTTTCAAACAAATCTCACCTAACATGAGAACACCAAAAGACAAGAACAGAAAAGGGACAATAAAAATCCTGACTTCGACAAAGACCAATGGTTATAAGATAGGTATCACCAATTGTCTCTAAAAGACGAAAGGCAAGCCACTTCCATCTTCCATGGTCGGTCATATCAATAGAGGATCGCCAGATCCTAATACAGAAAAGTCCGATTACGGTAATTCAAAGAGCATGACTTGGTCTTGAACAAAATTCTTGACAACCAATATCAATCTAAAGGAAAATTCTCCCCAAACTGGGAAGGCCCGTTTGTTGTCAAGGAGGTATTAAAAGGAGGTGCTCTCAGATTACAGGAAATGGATGGCGATGAATTTCTGCAACTCATTAACTCGAATACCATGAAACGGTACTATGTCTAAAGTTACCATCAAACAAACATCCTAGTTTTAGATCACTAGATCCCCAGTCACTTTAGGTTTTTTAAACCGCACTATATACAACCCTTCTTCACACCCGTTTGCCCCATCAGGGACAAACATACCTTTCCAACCAGCAGCCTGGTTTCAGATCACCAAATCCTTTGCTCAACTCAGGTTTTAAAACCTTTCACACCTTCAGTTTGTCCCACTCGTGATAAACATTTCACACCTTCAGTTTTGTCCCACCAGGGATTAAACTTTTCACACCTATAGTTTGTCCTATACATGGGATCAAACTTTTCATGTGCAACCCATCGTGTACATGGGAAGAACTACGTTGATCTCCCCAATACACGGGAGTACATAGGCAGCAATGTTTATGGTCCGGTCTCACTAAAAAAAAAAAGAAAAAGAAAAAACAAAAACGTCTCTACATCCTTTTCACATACAACTTTGTACCTTTTTACACCAGGTTCGAACTACGCAGACCAGATCTCCCCTTCAATAGGAGTACGTAGGCAGCCATTCATGGTTCGGTCTTACCCTTACCAAAACACAAAAACTTGTCAACGGTACTGGGATCATCTTTCAATCCACCACACTTCATCGGCTTAGACCAAAGGGATGGAATTACCTGGTCTCCCCACACCAATGGGAGAATCGGCGACCATCTAAGTTGCGGTTGAATCCTCAAAGAGAAACACCAATCCATAAGAAATAGAACTACCTGGGCTCCCCCATACAAAGGAGTATCGACGACCATCTGTGTTGTGGTCAACCTCAGAGAGGAAAGCCACACTCCTCTCCATTATTACATACGGAAATCAGTCCCAAGACACCAAAGAGGTAGGGGATACACACAGATCAATGATCCATTGTGAAAGATCCTGAGATACCTCAATGTCCATCCATCAGGGGGGAGTTCAGAATACATCAAGATCACAAGCCCTGGAGAAACAGACAAATATCAAGAAAGTAACAAGGCACAACTAAAAGGGAAGTGAATCAACATAAATTTCCCTACCATATATAATGTTGTTTGATATATACAATGTGTATTGTATATGACAAAATTGCTAAGTAAGTCTATGCAGGAAAATACAAGCCCATCTACAAATCGGTGTATATGCGCGGTATCAAGTCCAACATTTCATCCCTCTCCGAAAAAGGAGGTAATGCTGTGAGCTCTTACCCAAGGGTATCAACACGAGCCAACAGATCCACAACCAACTGCATGGTGACACTATGCTCATCAATATATGTGATCATCTCTTTAATGATATCAGTAGTATGAGACCTCACTACAGTACTATCTGTAACGGCCACATCCCGGGCAGATATAGCACCATCCCTCTCAATAATCAATGCATCTTTGGATGATCTAGCCTCATCCCGCTCATCAATAGCGGTATTTGTAATGATCGAGAAATTTTGTAATTTATGTTAAATATTTATTGAATTAAATATTTTAATTGATTTATTTATTGAGATAAATAAATAAATATTATTTATTGATTAATGGTAATTTTATTATCTGAAGATTTAATTTAATGAAATAATTAAATTAAATGAATTGTTTAATATTTAAGAAAATAGTTAAATTAAATTAAATGATGTTCTAGTTTAATTTAATAATTAAATTAGATATATAATAACTCATTAAGAATAAGTATAATTATAATGAAAATTATAATTATTATAATTGTAATGATAAGTTATTAAAATTAATTAAATTAAAGTGTGACACAAGGAACTATATAATATAAGGGTTGTAAAAATAAATTAAAAAGGGGAGGGTTTTAGTGTGTAGCCAAATAAGGCCTTGTGGCCTTTGGCTTAATCTAACTGACATAACTTTTTGGGTTCTTACCTGAAGAGTACGTGGGGGAGAGGGAGGCCAGTTTATACTACGCGTATATTCATAAGGCTAAGAATAAAGAGTTTGGAGAGTAAAAGAAAACTTAGAGTGTTAGAGGATTTGAGAGAAAAGAAGAACTAGAGAGAATCAAAGGAGGGATTACTAGAACCTTGTTATCATCATCTTGCATGCAAATTGTTAAGGTATAATCTATCCTAAATTCTAAATTCTTGCTTTGCAATATATATTATATGAGAATTAGAATTTTTGTTGTAATAGGGTTGAGATGTTGATATATATACATGCAATCTGATAATTATCATACATAAGTGATGTTAAAGTGATCGAATTCATGAAAACTGGGTTGAAGAAGAGTACTCCAATAACAGTGTGCATATGTGTGTAAAATGGCTTAATTGAGTCCAAAATTTGATGTTCAATTCTTGATAGAATCTAGAAATTGATTATAGATTGTGTTAGTGTGTCAAGAAATGAAAACAACGTAAATGAAATGGTTTAATTTGGTTTAAAAATGAAGTCTTTGTGATTGAATTCGCTAAGTGTGTTGAAATTGAAGGAAATAGAAAAAATATGGTTTCTAATCCTCTAAATTTGATTATGACAATTGTTTTAGGTGTTAGAATGATTGATTTTATATGTTGTGAGGATTCAGTTAAGTTTGTAGTGTGTAGGTTTATTCATATTACCGTGAAATTGGAATTTTAGCTTAGAACATAGTCTAAATTCAGGTTCTACAAAACTGGTTATGGTGCTGAGCATGGGAGAGCGCCTCTGGGCGGTAAAAAGGCCATCACGGATCAATTGATTTAAAAGGTAACCATGCGCGACCCGCCAAAGGGTCAATCGTAACACAAAAATAGCATAGCTTGGAGAATGTTAACTTAACATATTTTAGTGATTGTAAAAGGGCCTAATGCATGCTATAAGACGTAATAACATATAGTAATCACAATGTTGAAACTAAAGATTATGAACAAGTAAGTTTGCAAACTTTGTAACGTGATATCATGAGAATATGTGTTGATATGCAATCACCATGTTAGATACTGTTATATAATTAGGAGTACGGATTTATGGTACATGGATGATTATAATAATCAGGTCTTAATCTAGATACTATAGACTTGACTAAAATGAGAAGTAAGCCCATGAAGTTAGTTTTAATATAACTAATGGCTATTGTGATCTTAATGGTATATGTAGGGTATTTGGCGAACGTTTGTAGTAATTGTATAGCTTACGCATGAGGCAAGTTTTCTAACTTCATTCTCTTTATAATGAATGCGAATTTCTTAAACTCTAATCTTATGTTGAGCAAATTTCTTAGTTCCATCTTATTTATGATTATGCAAGCTCTTGTGTTTTAATTCTTTTACATCGAGCAAGTTTCATATTTTTAATGTAATATTGTAATGCAAGTTTCCTAAACCTTGTATTTACATTAAGCAAGTTTCTCATATTTGTTCTTGCCATTCAAAGCATAAACTGTTTAACTTCATTGTTCCAAATGAGATTTCCTAACTCTTTGGATGTAACACTTTGCATATATACCAAGTCTTTTCAATTGTATATTTTCATTATTCGATCTTTGACCTAAGTATCATTGTTCAATTCTATATTATTGTGTTAAACCTTCGAATAGCAAGCATGCTCTTATTGATTGGTCAAATCTATAATTGAGGAGTGTTCTAAAATTCTAGAACCAATGATAAGTTAGTTCCAAACTAAACTTTCTTTAGTGTGGAAAATCCTAAAGCCAAACTGAGATGAACAACCCTAACATATGTGATTATGTACGCATTAGCGTTTAGATGTTTGTGCATAATGCATGGTACGAAGGACTGATCCCCCTAAGTACGAAAGTAAAAGTATGTGTAGTCTAGTGATTGTTAAAGGTTGAAGTAGAAATACTTAATAACCTTGGGACATAGTCCATGGTCTTAAAGACCCTCAGATATAAATCTTGGACTTGTTTATTCTGTATTCATTGCTTACTCTTAAATTATTGCTATTATCACTCTTTATATAAGTGAGAAATTGTTTGTTCATTCTTGCATTTAACACTGCAACTAAGGTTGAGAAATTTGATGAGCCATCTTCCAGCAAAGACAAGGGAAAAATGTCCAAATGATGAAGACTTTTTTAGTTTATTTACTGAACTCATGTTATAAGACTTAATTTATTTTGTGATGTATTTTACTGACTTATGTAATAGTTTAAGGTTGGATTACCTGGGATTGATTTAGTTGATGTAACCCTTTAATGGGAAAGATATTTTTTTTAAGTTATTTAAGTTATGTCTTTATCCTTTATTATGGGTAGTTAGATATAATTTTTTTAGATAGTGAGCACCAAATCTCATGAGAATGGAGTACCTAGATTTGGGGGTGTCACCGGTTGGTATCAAAGCCATAGGTTATGAAACTTAGGTGGGGGGAAAACCTTAGGAAGTAACCTTTAAGGAGACAGAAAATATAGTGGTGATAAACTCTTATCGAGTTCTAAGGAATGAATTAAGGAATTCATTGATGATAAAAGAAAACAATAAAAGACTTTATGTGCTATGTGTTAATAACTTATGTACTCGCGAGTATCGAAGAGTGTCACGTAATAAATAAAACTTAAAAGTATTTTATTGTCAGGATGTCTAACGTTGAAGGATCCAGTCAAGCTAGGGAAGAGATACCTCAAGTACCTAGATATGAGGAACCCTGAGACGTTTATGTGGTTCGGGAATAGTTGATTCAGAGGGAGCCTTCTCTATTAGTTGCTGAGGAAGAATATAAGGATGAGCCTGTGTCTGATCCTGAGGAGGAGAACCTTGAGGAGATAGAGAGGGAGGACGAGGAAGAGGATCCTGTGGAGTTTACATCAAACTCCATATTAAGTGAGATGTATGATGAGGTGTATGACCGTAATATGGAATTATAGAATAAGGTTAAGGATGAAGGAGTTAGCTGAGATGCGTCAGGCTACTATAGAGCAGAAGGATGCTGAGATTCAGGAACTCGACTTACGTATTGGAAACATGGAGTGGAATCTAGTTCACACAGAGGGACATCAAGAGGAGCTGTTGGTTGAGAATGAGAGGATGAAAAGTGAAGTGGAGAAGCTGAAAGATGACTTGAAGGAGGAATCATCTAAGCGTGCAAGAGCAGTGGATGCTTGGGTGAAGGCTACTCAGCGTGCAGACTGTGATGAAGCCAACGTTCAAATGAAGAAGGCTAAGATGAATGAAATGGATCATGCCTTCCATTCTGGGTTTGATAGGGCCCAGGATCGAGTCTTTTACTACCCACCTCAGTTTGAAGACTTGTCGTGGTTCGTGATGGATCGTAGGATGGCGTATCGTATTATAGAGGAATAGCATAGAGAAGCCTCTCGACGTCTTAATATGCCAAGATAGGAAGAATAATAACAATAATATATGATTAAGTGTGTGAATAAATAAATTGTAAATCCCTTATTTTGGAGATAAATAAAGGGGTAGTATGAGTATGTAATCCTGAAACTTGTTTAGTTCAGGAAAGTGGATGTTGATGACAGACATGTTATCCTTATGATGGTTTGGAAAATTATGAATGAATAAAAATATTAGAGTTTATTGAAATGTTATGTGTTATAGCTTTAATCTTAGAATGTTTAAGTTAAACTTTAAATATTCAAGAAGTTGAGTAATGAACTAATAAGCATATATTTTAACAGAAAATGACTCTTAGAAAAAGACAACCACGTCAACAACCACCTCCTGAGGGGTCTACTAACAATAATAATGAGGCCAACGCTAACCCGGTTAAGTAATTGGTGAATTTGTTAACGGGAGCACTTGCGAATCAGTCGCAAGATCAAGCTACAACCTTTAAGGACTTCAAATCGGTTGGACCACCGAAGTTTCAAGGGTCTATGAATCCAGTTGAAGCCCAAACCTGGATCATGGAAATGGAGAAGGTGTCAACGAGGATCAGAAGACCGCTTTGGCGACATTTATGTTGAAGTCTGAAGCTAGCTATTGGTGGCAGGCGAATAAGGTTCGTGGGGGACAGGGAATAATAGTATGGGATAGGTTTAAAGAAATGTTTTTCGAGATGTATTTCCAGACGAGTTCTCAGAATCAGATGGAAGTTCAATTCTTAGAATTGAAGCAAGGAACCATGATTGTTCCGGAGTATGCTGCAAAGTTTAATGAGTTGGCAAGGTTTTCTCCTTACCAAGTTAATACCGATGAGTGTAAGGTGAGAAGGTTAGAACAAGGATTGAAGCCTTGACTATATAGCAAGGTTTCGATGTTTCTACTAAACACGTTTGCGGTAGTGTTTGAAAAGGCAATTATCGTGTAAGGTGGAAGCGATGCATTAACCAAGTATAACCAAGAACAAAAGAAAAGAAAGAATGAGAATGATAACAAGGCTAGTGGAAGCAATGGTGGAAGCAACAACCAGAAGAGGAAATGGAATGAAAACTCAAATACGGGAGGACAACAAAGAAGTCAGCCAAAGAAGAAGTTTGAAGCTTGTGCAACTTGCGGGAAGAACCACACTAGGGTGTATTTGAAGGGTAAGAGGGTGTGTTTCAATTATGGCCAGGAGGGTTACATTGCACCAAACTATTTTAGCCCAAAGAAGGGAGCATGTTTCACCTGCAGGTCGAAGGATCACATAGACTAACACAATGCAAGTGGAGGAAAGGGAAACAACGGTGGTGGTACATTAACTATCACTGGACTAGCGCAATCAAGCCGACCTACCACGAGGACTTTCAATATGACCGTGCAAGATGTTGTGCAGTCAAAGGATGTGCTGTCAGGTATAATTCTGATTAATGGTATTAATGCTTATGTGCTATTTGATTTGGGTGCTACTTGTTCATTTATATCCGATGATTTTGCTCAGAACTTAGATTTGCCTCAGGAAGGATTAGATTTCCCTTTAAGCATAGACATTGTGAATAGGGAAGTGATTCCTGTTAGGTTTATATATAAGAATTGTAGAGTTGTTATAAAGGGTCACGAGATGATGGTAGATTTGATACCAATTAAACTTCGGGAGTTTGATGTTATACTGGGAATGGATTAGTTATTCAATTACGGGGCAGTAATTGATTGCCAAAAGAAATGTGTTAACCTTATGAATCCGTCAAAGGTTGTGTTCTATGGCAGCAAGTCACCTCAACAAGTAAGTTATCTGACGGTGATGCAAGCCAAGAAGTTACTAAGACAAGGATGTGAAGGATACTTAGCCTACATAGTAGACACACAGAAGAAGAGTGCAAAGCTAGAAGAGATACCGGTCATTAGAGATTTTGTAGAAGTGTTTCTTGACGATTTGCCTGGACTACTGCCAGATCAAGAAATTGAGTTCGTGATTGATTTAGTGCCAAGAATGGTCCTGATATCTAAAGCCCCATATAGAATGGCCCCAGTAGAAATGAAGGAGTTAATGGTGCAATTGCAAGAATCACTCGACAAGAAGTATATTTGTTAAGAAGAAAGATGGATCAATGCACCTCTGCATTGATTACCGAGAATTGAATAAGGTCACAATTAAAAATAAGTATTCGTTACCGAGAATCGATGACCTTTTCGATCAACTGAAAGGAGCGAGATATTTCTCAAAGATAGACTTGAGGAGCGGTTATCATCAGCTAAAGGTGAGGCCAGAAGATGTACCGAAGACAACATTCAGAACTCGGTATGGTCATTATGAGTTTCTGGTTATGTCATTTGGTTTAACCAATGCACCTGCAACATTCATGGATTTAACGAACATGGTGTTTAAACCATTCTTAGATAAATTTGTGGTGGTGTTTATTGATGATATATTGTTGTATTCCAAGACTAAGGAGGAATATGTTGAACACTTAAGAATGACGTTGGAGACATTGAAGAAAGAGAAGTTGTACGCTAAATTTTTAGAATGTGAGTTTTGGTTAGAACGTGTACAGTTTTTGAGCACGTTTTTTATAAGGACAGAATCTCGGTAGATCCATCAAAGGTTGAAGCTGTAATAAATTGGTATCAGCCGAAGACACTGTCAAAAGTAAGAAGTTTCTTGGGATTGGTAGTTTACTATAAATGTTTTATTCAAGACTTTTTCAAGATCGCAACTCTATTGACGAATTTAACTAGGAAGACAGTTAAGTTTATTTGGACGGAGAAGTGTGAGGAAAGTTTTCAAGAATTAAAGAAGAGATTGAGTTCAGCAACTATGTTATCATTGCCCAATGATACAGGGAATTTTGTGGTGTATAGTGACGCATCGTATAAAGGACTAGGCTGTGTGCTTATGAAGAATGGCAGAGTTATTGTGTATGCATCACGTCAATTGAAAGATTATGAGAAAGGGTATCCGACTCATGACTTAGAGTTGGCTGTGGTGGTGTTTACCCTGAAAATTTGGAGACATTATCTATATGGATAAAGGTGAGATATATACCGACCATAAAAGTCTGAAATATATCTTTGCTCAGAAAGATTTGAATATGTGACAGAGAAGATGGTTAGAGTTGATTAAAGACTATGACTGCGAGATTTTCTACCATCCCGGAAAGGCGAATGTTGTGGCTAATGCCTTAAGTAGAAAGGGACGGGAGAAGTTAATGGTGTTAACTGCTCAGGAAAAAGTAGTATCAAAAATGGCAAAGATGGAGTTAGAAATTAAATATCCGACAGAATAAGATGAAAAATTGTTCCAGATAGGAAGCAGTTCAATGTTGGTAGATAAAGTGAAGAATGCACAAATTTAGGATGAAAATTGTGAAAAAATAAGACAGAAATTGTCTAAAGGTGAGGAAGACAAATTTAAAGTGGATTCGGAAGGTTTGCTTCGATTCGAAGGGAGAATTTGGGTTCCACCAGGACTGGAAATTAAGGAGGAAATTCTGAGTGAGGCCCATAAGTCACGATATTCGATTCACCCTGGAAGTATGAAAATGTAACAGGATCTCATACATCATTTTTGGTGGTCGAATATGAAGAAGGATGTTGCTGAATGTGTGGCGAAATGCTTAACGTGTCAGAAAGTTAAAGCTGAACATCAAAGGCCAAGTGGATTGTTGCAATCGTTAGAGATACCAGAATGGAAATTAGAGCATATGATAATGGATTTTGTGGTAGGTCTTCCAATGACTTAACAAGGTTTAGACGCCAATTGTCGATCGACTGACGAAGTCGACACACTTTTTTCCAATCAAGATTACATTTAACCTAGATCGATTGGCAAAATTGTACGTGAAGGAAATTATTTCTAGACACGGTGTTCCAGTGTCCATTGTATCAGACAGAGATCCACGTTTCACGTCAAATTTCTGGAAATGACTACAAGAATGCTTGGGAACGCAGTTGAGAATGAGCACAGCGTATCATCTGTTGGTCATTTTATCGATTAATATATAAATGCAAGTATACACGGTCAACAAGTAATATAGAGTAAGTAAAGTATCGTTCCCATGAAGAATTAACTAATAAAGTTTACCAAACACTAGCTCATAACCATTTCAGTCTTATTTAAATGAATGATATTATATTTTATATTTAAACTATGAAATTAAATAAACCTAACTATTTTTAGAGTGAGACTAGATAATGAAGACCTGAGATCACAATTTCATCTATTGACTCATTCAAATGCACACATTTCATGTTAAGCAAAACTAATTATACCAGATTGTTAGTCGAGAACACGAAAGTAAAGTATAGCCATCTCTCAATGCTCCATACCCATATAACATACAATCCACAGTTGATAGAATACACATGAACACCCACATTACTTAATCACTATATGTCTGTGTGATTTACAAATAATTAGGGTTTAATCCCAAGTTCTCAATTGACTGCGAATGGTGCTTCGGTATGTGTCTATCCTAAGCACAAATCATACATCCCAACACATTGTAGAATATACAATCATAGGCTAATAAGATTAGATATAAACCCATACTTCATTTCTCAAGTCCATATGGATTATCACAGTAATTGATGGCCAATCAACTAAACAAATAAGCATGAATCTTAATAGACAATCCCATAGAAATCAATAAGGTTAACAATGAAGTATATCAGATTAAACTAAGGAATATAATCTATTGCAATCCCAAAATAGTGTTTAGATCATAATTGAATCAAACCCACCATCTACATATTGAATAAACATCATAAAATTACAAATATGAATTAAAGAGAGGTTAAGTGTAGAGAATTGAAATGCAAATATGTTCTCCTGCTCCAAGATGGAATCTCTGATGCTTTCCAATTGCTTCAAGTCTCAATCTAATCAACTTTAGAAATCACTACTCTAATCTACTCTAATCTAATATGGAAATTAAAGAGAAGAAAGCAATATTAGTTACGTGATCCCCCATGGGGTGGAATCCCCCGTTCTCTCCTCTCCAAAAATGATAAAAACAATATATATCCTCGCGTCTGGTGCCAACCAGAGTAGTTTTACCAACTCAAATACTTCAAATTTCAAATTTTAAATAAAGTCAACAACTGCAGTCGATGACGTGCGCAGTCGCGGGAGATCCCCATACAAAACAGGTGCGGGCACGCGTGTACGCAAAATAGGCCTCTTCCGGTTGATGGCGCGGGCGCGCGTGTTCTAGTTTGTGTAGCCGCGCGGCTTCTGCATTTTGCATCCTTGAGTTCTGCTGCTGCTGCTTCCTTGACATGCTGCGATTGTTCCTTTGACATGCTGCTTTCGCTTCTTTGTCCATCACTGCTCAGTTCCCTTTCTCCACTCATTCCTCGTGTCATGCCTTCATTAGTCTCATTGCCACCTACCAACACCGAGCTATACCATTTCCTACATTTTCACACCAAAGGAGTTCTCAGTACATGTAATGCAAAATAACACAAAATGCAACTAGAAATATACTAAAATGTACTTGAGATGAGCATAATTCGCGTGACTTGATATCCAATAAGTAGGTATAAAACCTACTTATCAAATCCCCCCAAACTTGAACTATTTCTTGCCCTCAAGCAATGCATACGACATAAAACACTGAAAATGCAACTAAATGCTATGCAACTAGATCACTCTGCAAATAAGTCTCACATTTTTC
Organism: Panax ginseng; assembly: GCA_020205605.1. Classification (NCBI taxonomy): domain Eukaryota; kingdom Viridiplantae; phylum Streptophyta; class Magnoliopsida; order Apiales; family Araliaceae; genus Panax; species Panax ginseng. The sequence goes on along the minus strand of CM035133.1, from coordinate 90,331,301 downwards.
CACCTATAACAAAATTTCAGTCCAAAATGCCTCAGTGAATTATCCAGATTCGAGAATACAAATTCAAACCAAACTATAGGCATAATATCATACACTCAAATAATTCATATATGCTATAAAGATGCTATGTATGTGTGTTGTGTTCACCAAAACTTGATTAAAGCAAGAATACAATGCTAAACTGCTCAAAACAGAAAATTACAGTCTAAATCAAGATTCATGTATACTTATGCAACAAAAATTGTTCCAACATATCAAAACAAACTAAGGTTCAACAATGGGTTTAACTACTTTATTTCTACTCACGAGGGCGATTTTCGCTCTTTCCCGCGGTGTTTATTGCTTCTTTTTTTTATACAGCGAGTGCGTTTTACGCTCCATCTCGCCCCTTCTAAAGAGTCAATCATTTAGCTCAAAAAGGTTTCAAGATAACTTTCTCTTCTCCTTTTTTTTATATAGCATACCCATGTGTTCCCAAAGTTTGATTATCAATGTTTTGTACAGTGTAAGTTCAGTTTCCCCATAATTCTCTTTCTATAATTTGCATGCCTACAAGAAATTGTGAACACTACAGTGCAAACCGAAAGGATCTAAACAACATCATGGATCATATCATGTAAAACATTATAGCTAAGCTTAAGATATCCATTAAATTCAACAATCCTTCAAAATTCAAATTCATCATTGGCTGGACATAACTTCCACAAAGCTAGAATTTGTGAGACATGCAACTAAACATAAACTGACACACATAATAATGACTAAAAACATAAAAAAAAAAAAAATTGTTATCTAACACATAAACAGGCAATATATAAACTAATCATGCAGACACTATATACAACTACCCTACTACCCAATACCCCCAAACTTAAAATATTCATTGTCTCAGCGAATGAAGGTATAGGGTTAAAGAAAACTCCCCTACTGCTCAGCTACACCAACCTCTTCGGGTGGTGAATCTGGTGGTGGAAATGGTATGGCGATCCCAAACCGTGGCTACTCAAGCATCGTCCCTTGCTGTTCAAATGCCTCCGCCAATGATCTTGTCAACCCCGTAGCAAATGCTGCAAAGTTATCATACATAGCATCGACCTTACGCTCCAACCTTGAATGAGTCAGAGATCTCAAAGAGATAGCAGATTGCTGAGCCGACGTTCTTGCTTCAGTTTCTTATGTGGGATGTGGTAGAGGCACTGAGAATGTGGGTTAAATAATAAAACCTTTTCCTCTCGGGTGCGGTGTACCTCCAGCCCAATCCTCGAATTTGGCGATGGATGCATGAGTGATATCTTGGCTCGGGTTCTGCATTTGTTCATTATCCCAATGGCATCCTTGATGGGCGCACAGGCTAGCGACAACAGACGCGTGTGGAATACTCCCCGTAGTGCTTCCCCACATATAACGTAACATATTTTGATGGATGAGGTGTCCCACATCAATGTACTTGCCGGTGACTATTCCCTATAGAATGATAGCCCTCTTAGTTGTGATTTCGTGCTGATGAGAAGAGGGAACGAGCTTTGCACATATGGGTTGCAGTCAGTCCAACACATCCCCTTTCTCGAATTATTTCCCACAGTTGGCCATCCTACTTCTCAAGTTTGAAATTGCGCTCCTTCATAAATGTCTTTGCCACGATTCTGTAATACTCCATTTGTGCTTCCAGACTTAGAAATTTTGTATGATCCACAACATCTTCGCCTTAGTTACTGGAGGAAGATGATGATGACGAAGTGATATAACGTGTTCTCTTAGGACCCATTTGAAATTGATAGAGAAGATAAAAATTACTTGCCTGATGGTGAGTGATAGCCGATGACTGATTACCCCCAAACTAATTTTGTACAACCCAGTCTGAAACCCTAGTTTTATAATGCAGATATTGAACGTGGGTAGAATCATGGGAAATGGAGCAATTGGTAACCGTTTGGAGATGAGAAGTTGTGCGTGATGTGGAGAGCAAGAGAATACGCTCTCTGTTATATCAAGTGATAGAAGATATTAGTCATAACACGTTTTAAAATCCAAAAAATTTTCAAATTCCAGTTCCAGGCGCGGCCGCGCGCGTTTTCAATGAAGATGTGGCGCGGGCGCGCAAGTGCCTTTTTCTGCACATAATTGCTTATGGCGCGGGCGCGCATTTTCTAAAGCATTTCCAGGCGCGGTGGCACATCTCTTATTTTTGCACTGTCAATTTTCATTCCCAATACTTCAAGACAGTAATGCATTCAATCCAATACACCTACAATATCACCAATAAACATTGTCAAAACATTATTTACTAAATAAGCATGAGTGTCTATCTTAACACCATAATTTCTATGCTGTGCACAAACAAAATCATATGACATTCAGCTACTAATATATTTATGCAAAGCTATCAATCTAACACAACTACAAATGAAAATGAACTAACAAAAACAATCTAAACTAAATAAATAAAAAGTAGAGATATAAATAATGGGTTGCCTCCCGATTCTTGACTCTTTTCTTGACACCGCTATCCGATTCCTCTACGATAATCTAGGAACCCTCCATCCATTAGAACCGCTATGTGCTTTGGTAGGTTCCCCATCATGAGAGTCTTTGGATTGAAGCCACCTAGCATATTTCCTGTACAAGATGTCCCCAGTTCCATTGCATAGCTAGGTGTCTCGTCCGTTGTATTTGGGAATAAATTATTGCATTGAGGCATGGAAAGTACAACGAACTTTTCCTCTTTAATTTTATCTTCCTCAGTCCACCATGGTGTATACGAGGGCTCTTTATCATACTGATCATTTCCTTGGATGTGACTACCAGGGGACATGGGTGTGCAAAACTCATTGGATTTTTCAACTCTAGTTGAGAAGGTACTTGGGGTGTAATACAGGTGATCTGATATTCTTCATTTTTCAAACCCCCAGTTGTCTCCTCAATGTCCAGTCCTTTCAGTTCATCCAGTGGCATGTACACTTTTGGCTCTCCATCGATTTCATCATCCATGTCATAGCACCAATTGTTTTGAGGGCGATTGTTCAAGGCTTCGAACATTTGATCCATCTGATTCTGTAGATTTTGAATTGACCTCTCTTGCTCAATCATCTTCTCCTCAGTTGATGCTACCAACTTAAACCACAAATCCTTCAATCTTGAATTATCTTGTTCAGTTTCGAAATCCATGTATTGAGGACCATTCATTGAGGAGTTAATGAGTTGTTCCATCTATCTATTAAGATTTTGGGTTGATAACTCCCGACTCATTATCATCTCTTCTTTTTCTGATATAATCCTTAACATGAATTCCTTCAACTCTGAATTGTTTTCTTGTTGCATTGGAGGTGGATTTGAGAAATTTGATGGATATGTTGGACTTAGAACACAGTATTGGTCTTGATAGTTATAATTCCATTCATAATCTGAATGATACCCCCAACCTTGATGATAATTGGGATGAGCATAGTTGTTGGAGTAATCACCCCCATACTGTACTTGTCCAAAACTAATGTTGCACTGATAACTTGGATGTTCGCCAGCACAATATTCACATTTAACTACTATCTCTCGAGTATGTTGGGCTGCAAGAACATCCAACCTCTCCGAAAGTGTTGCAATTTGTGCTGACAATGTAGAAAATACATTAAGTCCCTCAGTGCTTATGTCCCTTGGTTGAGGCATATTCCCATAAGGCCATTGATAAGCAAAGTCATCCATGGTACCTGAAAAGACAGAAATATAGGAAGAGAATTAAAATAAAATAAAATAAAATAAAATGTTTAAATTAAGACTAATTTGATTGAAATTAATGTTGGAAAAAATTATTAAAATAATTCCCACAACAACAAACGCTTAAAAAACTTGTTGTTGGTCGTTTTCTGAGATCAATATATGTGTGCAAGTATACACGGTCAACAAGTAATACATAGTAAGTAAAGTATTGTTCCCACGGAGAATTAACTAATAAAGTTTACCAAGCACTAGCCCATAACCATTTCAGTCTTATTTAAACGAATGATATTATTTTTTATATTTAAACTATGAAATTAATAAACCTAACTATTTTTAGAATAGGGACAGAATCCTGTTAAGAAAGGAAGAATGTAAAGAATAAATTTATTGAGTCGTGATTCTGGGGACAAAATCCTGTTAAGGAGGGAAGGATATAACGATCGAGAAATTTTATAATTTATGTTAAATATTTATTGAATTAAATATTTTAATTGATTTATTTATTGAGATAAATAAATAAATATTATTTATTGATTAATGGTAATTTTATTATCTGAAGATTTAATTTAATGAAATAATTAATTTAAATGAATTGTTTAATATTTAAGAAAATAGTTAAATTAAATTAAATGATGTTCTAGTTTAATTTAGTAATTAAATTAGATATATAATATTTTATTAAGCATAAGTATAATTATAATAAAAATTATAATTATTATAATTGTAATAATAAGTTATTAAAATTAATTAAATTAAAGTGTGACACAAGGAACTATATAATATAAGGGTTATAAAAATAAATTAGAAAGGGGTGGGTTTTAGTGTGTAGCCAAACAAGGCCTTGTGGCCTTTGGCTTAATCTAACTGACGTAACTTTTTGGGTTCTTACATGAAGAGTAGTGGGGGAGAGGGAGGCCAGTTTATAGTACACGTATATTCCTAAGGCTAAGTATAGAGAGTTTGGAGAGGAAAAGAAAACTCAGTGTTAGAGGATTTGAGAGAAAAGAAGAACCAGAAAGAATCAGAGGAGGGATTGCTAGAACCTTGTTATCATCATCTTGCAAGCAAAGGGTTAAGGTATAATCTATCCTAAATTCCAAATTCTTGCTTTGCAATATCTATTCTATGTGAATTATAATTTTGCTATAATAAGATTTAGATGTTGATATATATACATGTAATCTGATAATTGTCATACATAAGTGATGTTGAAGTGATCGAATTCATGAAAATTGGGTTGAAGAAGAATACTCCAATAACAGTGTGTATATGTGTGTAAACTGGCTTAATTGAGTCCAAAATTTGATGTTCAATTTTTGATAAAATCTAGAAATTGATTGTAGATTATGTTAGTTTGTCAAGAAATGAAAACAACGTAATTGAAATGGTTTAATTTGGTTAAAAATGAAGTTTTGGTGATTGAATTCACTAAGTGTGTTGAAATTGAAGGTAATAGCAAAAATATGGTTTCTAATCCTCTAAATTTGATTATGAAAATTGTTTTAGGTGTTAGAATGATTGATTATGTGATGCCCCCAAAATTAGGTATACATCACCCATCTTGAGTCGCCAAATACATTGTACAAAATACAAATACAACTTAATTATACAAACGTCGTGTAAACAATACGACAAAACATAGCTGAGAGTTTTAATAAGAATATTGTCATCTAGACAATATCCACACTCAAAGGAGTCCTCATTACATTTATTGTCATACTATTTAACAGAATAGTGAGGACTACTAATGCTATCATCTGGACCGTCACTCCGTTCCCCGACTCTTCCCAGCTATATTCTCATTTTCTGAAGAGAACAGTGAAAGAAAGGGTGAGCTCAACTAGCCCAGTAAGAAATATTATGACTAAGATAATGCAGAATAAATTATCCTTAGCCTTCAACAGTATAACAACTGATAGAATATAATAGACAAAAAGTTTAACTGCAGCGGAATTAGCAATACATTAGAAGAGTCAAGTAGGACATAATGTCTACTATCTCCTCTAGATTAAAAGTCCATCGTTGATATTTTATTCCTATAATACCCATCAACAGTTCTTTGTTATACTTAAGACAAATAGAACTTTCATCACTTGTCTTCACCTAAACCTCCAAAGATGTTAGTTAAATTCACAATTCATATTTATAAAAATGTGAATTAACAGTTCCTTCTTGCCATAAAGGCTTAATAGAATGTTTACTCAATATCCTTACCCCAAAGGCTGAAGATATTCAAATGTAATAACAATGATCATACCAATCAGTTGTCTATCTTTGCACTACGGACCAAAGATATTCAACTATAAAACCAATGGTCATGATCATACCAATCAATTATATGTCAGTGCCCTACGGCCAAAGACATACAACTGTTAACTAATGGTCATTATCATGCCAATCACATCATCAAATTATCCATACAGTACGGGCCAAGGATATTCGCTAGTATCACCAGAGGTCATGATCATGTCATACACCTGTCCATCTTCTCACTACGGGTCAAAGCTATCAAACAACAGATCATTTGTGCATTATAGGCCAAAGATATTCAATAACTTATCATCTTTGCACTATAGGCCAAAGACATACAACTATAAAACCAATAACCAACAGTATAATAAAGAATTGAATAATAAAAGAATTTCACCATGTATGCAGTACTTCGCATAGACAGGTTATTTCAACATAATAATAAAGAATGGAATAACAGAAGAATTTCACCATGCGTGCGTAATCCGCACAGACAGGTTATTCCAACAGAATAATAAATAATGGAACCAGGTCATGCGTAACGTACAGACAGGATATTCCGACATAATAATGAAGAATGGAACCAGGTCATGTGTAAACGCACATACAGGATATTCCGACAGAATAATAAAGAATGGAATAACAATAGAAATCATCATGCATGTGATAGACCGCACAGACAGGTTATTCTAATAGAATAATAAATAATGGAACCAGGTCAGGCGTAATACGCACCGACAGGATATTCCAACATAATAATAAAGAATGGAATAATTGAAGAATTTCACCATGTATGCGATACTTCGCATAAATAGGTTATTCCAACATAATAATAAAGAATGGAATAATAGAATAATTTCACCCTGTATGCGATACTTCACATAAACAGGTTATTCCAACATAATAATAAAGAATGGAATAATAGAAGAATTTCACCATGTATGCGGTACTTCGCATAAACATGTTATTCTAACATAATAATAAAGAATGGAATAACAGCTCTTATGAGTATTGAAAGAAAATAATTCTCTTCATGAATACGAAAGAATAATACCCCTTACAGGTACAACAAATAATATCACTTACCTTAGAACAAACTAGACATAGGAGTAGTGAAGTTGCAGAATACTTTTCTTCTTTCTCTCTATAGTTTATCTCTCTAGAGTTTTAGTGAATTCGTAAGAAATAATGAAGGAATGAGCTTCTATTTATAGGAGAATGGACTGAATAACTAATTCCTGAACGGTCCAGATTGATTTACTTTTAAACGGACGGTCCAGATTTAAAATAAAATCTTTTAAATAAAATATAATATATTCTATTTATAATCTAATAAAATGAATAACTTTATAAAAGTATTATGTTTTATTTAAAAAGATTTTACTATGCAAAACATTATGCAGGCACTATGCAACACTATGCATAATAAAATATAATATATTCTATTTATAAAATAACTTTATAAAAGTATTCTGTTTTATATGAAAATCTTTTTTTTTTATTACTAATAATAAAACAAAACTGAGACAACCAATAAGGGAGTGCCCTCCCATGAAGGTAAATGGTCTTCTTCCAACATATGGGCCCCACATGTTCCCCTCCCACCAACATGTCACCATCACAGTGGGTACAATTATATATATACTGAATAACTTTTTACCGACTATTTTATAACAACTTGCTTACTTTGAAAAAAAAAATTAAATATCACCCTTAACTTTAAACTTTTATCAATTTAACTATTTACCAAAATAGAAAAATTGAATACTTTTATTTCATAAAATTCTGGGTCTCGCAGATTATATATGTTGTGAGGCTTTAGTTAAGTTTGTAGTGTTTATGTTTATACATATTACAGTGAAATTAGAATTTTGTATTAGAACATAGTCTAAATCCGGGTTATGCAAAACTAGTTCAGTCGTAGAAGCGCAGCGTACGCGCCTCGAGAGCTGGGCATTTGGATTTAAAAAGTAACCATGGCGGCAGTCGGCGCAAATGGTTAATCGAGACCCAGTGAAGAAGCTCAGTAACAACATAGCTTGGAGAATTTTAACCTAACATATTTTAGTGATTGTAAAAGGGCCTAATGCATGCTATAAGATGTAATAACATATAGTAATCACAATGTTGAAACTAACTATTATGAACTAGTACGATGTCAATGTTTGTAACGTGATATCATAAGAATTTGTGTTAACATGCAATCACCATGTTAGATACTGTTATAAAATTAGGAGTACGGATTTATGGTACATGGATGATTAAAATAATCAGGTCTTAATCTAGAGACTATAGACTTGACTAAAATAAGAAGTAAGCCCATGAAGTTAGTTTTGATATAACTAGTGGGTATTGTGATCTTAATGGTATATGTAGGGTATTTGGCGAACATTTGTAGTAATTGTATAGCTTACGCACGAGGCTAGTTCCCTAACTTCATTCTTTTTATAATGAATGCAAATTTCTTAAACTCTAATCTTATGTTGAGAAAATTTCTTTGTTCCATCTTGTTTATGATTATGCAAGTTCTTGTGTTCTACTTCTTTTACATTGAGCAAGTTTTATATTTCTAATGTAATATTGTAATGCAAGTTTCCTAAACATTTTACGTTGAACAAGTTCATCATATTTGTTCTTGTCATTAAAAGCATAAATTGTTTAACTTCATTTTTCCAAATAAGATTTCCTAACTCTTTTGGATGTAACACTTTGCATATATACCAAGTGTATTCAATTGTATATTTAACCTAAGTATCATTATTCAATTCTATATTATTGAGTTGAACCTTTGAATAGCTAGCAAGCTCTTAGTGATTGGTCAAATCTATAATTGATGAGTGTTCTAAAATTCTAGAACCAATGTTAAGTTTGTTCCAAACTAAACTTTCTTTAGTGTGGAAAATCCTAAAGCCAAACTGAGATGAACAATCCTAACATAGGGGATTATGTACGCATTAGCGTTTAGATGTTTGTGCACAATACATGGTACGAAGGGTTGATCCCCTAAGTACAAAAGTAAAAGTCTATATAGTCTAGTGACTGTTAAAGGTTGAAGTACAAATACTTAATAACCTTGGGACATAGTTCATGGTCTTAAAGACCCTCAGATATAAATCTTGGACTTGTTTATTTTGTATCCATTATTTACTCTTAAATTATTGCTATTATCACTCTTTATATTAGTGAGCAATTATTTGCTCACTCTTGAATTTAACACTACAGCTAAGGTTGAGAAATTTGATGAGCAATCTTCCAACAAAGGTAAGGGCAAAATGTCCAAATGATGAAGACTTGTTTAGTTTATTTACTGAACTTATGTTATAAGACTTCATTTATTTTGTGATGTATTCTGCAGACTTATGTAATAGTTTAAGGTTGGATTACCTCATTTAGTTTATGTAACCCTTTAATGGGAAAGAAATTTATTTCAGTTATTTAAGTTATGTCTTTATCCTTTATTATGGGTAGTTAGATATAATTGTTTTAGATAGTGAGCACCAAATCCCGTGGGAATGGAGTACCCAGATTTGGGGGTGTCACAGTATCTCTATGAGCTAAGGCATCATCTCTCTCTAATAGAGCGACATCTCTTCCAGCAGGAGCTATCAACATCAAGGCCCTAGCCTGATCTCTCTCAAAGGTCATCAGGTGCAACCTCTGCTCTAAATACTTTGCCGAATGCGGGGTTACATTAGCAATCATAGTGGGAGAATCAACAAGAGTTGCTGTCAACCCAGCAAATAGCTCCTCCTCAATGGGAGAATTAGTGTCCTCTATGGGCTCCCCACTGTCAATCAATCCCAGACACTGTGGATACAACCACAACCTATGTGATCTCTGCCTCCATTATTGCATAATACTCTGTAGAATGGCCCGGATGGTTAACAAGAAACGCAGCCTGCTCTCGCTGAGTTCAACAGACATACACCCTGGATCTATCCTCTGCTGACAAATGCCGAGAAGACAAACTCCGAACCAAATGCCCCCTCAAAAGGATGTAAATCTTGAAACTGGTTAAACTGTGACATCACAGCCAGTGGGTGATACGTGGTCATGCCCCTCAAACCAGTTAGAGGGAGATAATTCGTGCCTAGTGCATGAGTAATGAAGATGTAAGGGGAACTGAGCCCTGAGCACATCAGAATGTCAAATGGATCCTCGATCCCTGCTAAGATCACCGACCAGGATGCAGCTCTGTACACTCTACTGGCTGAAAGGAGTAAGACATGGCTATCTCATGGGAAAAACAATACCCATACCATCGGAAAGAGCCAATAGGTCTCAAGTGTGACATGAACCACATGTACAACAATACCGAACTGCATGTGAATACCCCTGCAAAATGGGTGTGGCAATGCGTGGATGACCTCAATGTCTCTGCCATAATCATCGGTACAATGGTAAGACTCTCCCTGAGAGCTCTCACTACCAAAATAACACCGATGTCCAGATGATCCATATACAGTTACACGTATACATAAGCTACTACACACATCATGAGTACGTCTACTCTGGCAACACGCCACTGATCCTCCGACATGGTGAAATCCCCGGAGTGTTGTGCATAACTGTCCGAACAGCCAAATCTATCTATCAGAAAATGTTCGAACACTACATGCCTGGATGTAATCTCATCATGTACTAATCTATGCCTCAACCAGGTGAGTGTCATGAACTGCCGGCTCATATCGCCTGTAGACACTCAAAATTTTGCATTCCTGTTACTAATATTGCAGAAGGGTAGAATCGCCTTTCAGAGATAACCCTGGAGGTCAAGACAGTTCAAGTTCCAGAAATCCCAATGGAGAAGCCTTTTCCATCTCGGAGTAACCTAAGATAGGTTAGCCTCTGATAAACCAAATGTAGAGGAAAGTCTCTTCATACTTTCCATTTTCAATTACTTGTAATTTCATTCCATGTCAATCTTTATGTAATGGAAAATATGAAGAATATGTGTACATGCATATTAGAGCCTGGCATGCTATCAACTGACATCCGTTTTACAAGATAATACTCCTAAAACGGATACATTATGATAGCATGAAAACATGGATACATTCCCTAAGACTAAACTATATAAATTTTTATAGTGAAATTATTGGGCCTGTTACCCGATCAAAGTCCAAAAAGGCCACGAGCCTACGGCCAATTATGTCTTCATCTGACCAGTCTAATCTTGTTCTTGTCTCTCGTGAGGAGTTTGACGGATTAAGCAAACAAATTACAGATTTGGCTGTTCTTCTTAAAGAACTACATCAGTCTACTCATGGTTTATGAATACCCAAACATACAGAATTCTCTGCACATGGAGGAACACAAGGTACGGATCAAGCAAATCCAATATCTGAGCTTCAGTTGGATAAGTCCAACAAAATTCCTGAAAACACCCATCTCAAATAAGATCCTGACACTTTTGGTATCAGGAAAAAAGTCCTTTAAATGGAAGAGACCATTCGGTCTATAAAAGGAATTGGTGCACATGGGAGTCTCTTATATGCCAACCTTTGTATATTCCCTAGTGTTCATTATCCAGAGAAGTTCAAGACTTCTAACTTTAAAAATTATGACGGGTTAGGCGATCCTTACACACATTTGAAGGTATTCATTGGACAAATAGGATCTTATGCCAAGGATGAGAATATCAGAATGCAGCTGTTCCAAAAGAGTCTAACTAGAGAAGCCCGATTGTGGTACACCAGATTAGATAATTCTAAAATCCGTAGTTGGGAAGAGTTAGCTCATGCCTTCCTCTGTCAATATAGCTTCCAGTCTCAGATGGCTCCTGACCGGTACCAAATTACCAAGGTCAAGAAATAGTCTAATGAGTCTTTTAGAGAGTATGCTCAAAGGTGGAGGCTCTTTGCTGCTCAAGTTATTCCTTTTATGACAGAATCAGAATTGGTGATGACCTTCATAGACATACAAGAAGCTCCCTTCTATGAGAGAGTCTTAGCTGGCATTGGCAAGCCATTTTCTGAAATGATCAAACATGGAGAGATGGCTAAGATGGGATTGAAGTCAGGAAAAATCCAAGACCTAGCCGCTCTAAAAGCTGTTGCTGAGCACATCCTGTCGAAACTTATGGAAACAACCCCTGGAGGGTCCAGAAAAAGAAAGAAGAGGATGTTTCCTTGATACTACTAGGTCAGAAAGGAAGTCAGAACATGCCTATCTAGAGGAGAAACTACTCCCCTTTTCAAGCACAGTCTTCTAACTACTCAAGCTGTGGATAAGTCTGACACAATCGAGTGTTCACACACCTAGGGGATTCGCTCGAGAATATTCTCAATCTTCTGACTACTCAGAAGAAAATTACACATCTTCTACCACCAGCCAACCCAAATGGGAAGGGTTTCAATGCTACCTAAAAATGTGCTTATCATGCCGGGGCACTGAGACATGATACTTAGGATTGTTGGGCCATGAAACACAAGATCCAGGATTAAATCGATAATGGGGAAATTGTGGTGACTAAACCCGACCAACCTCATGTGTAAGATAACCCTCTTCCTCAATACAAAGAAGAAGAGGTTAATATGATTAATTGGAGCAGTGGACAAAGTTCCAATTACATTGTTGAATCTTCCCAAACCAGTAAGGACGGTGCTGACAAATTGAATTACGCACAGTTCCAATTTATGATGGAATGAAAGATGAAAGCTCTTTGTAAACAAGTAGACCAAATGGTAGAATTGGTGATCCGTCAACACCAAGTCACACGCCAATTAGTCAGTTAGGAGCATGCTAGTCTCCTTCCTTTTTTTATGAATACTCCATCACCTCCTTCAGAAAGTGAAACATTGGAGGATAAAGTTGCAGAAAGAGAAAATGCCAAATCCAGTCGGGATTTTGCCAATAAAAAGGAATGTACATACCTTCGCCAACCTATGGAGGAGATATTTTAGATGATGGTCAATGAAGGAAGAATTACATCCCTTTTACCTCCAATCAATCACCTTTTCAGTCGGATCAATTCTAATGGAGTATGCAAGTATCACTCCCACTCTCGCAGACACAGTACAGAATAGTGCTAAGCACAGAAGAGTGATGGGCACTCCGCCACCTCATTTAGAAGTTAATTGATAGATGTGTCTTGCAAATGGAAGATGACGACACTTTGTTACTTGAGAGTGGGAACACATGTCCTACAAAATGGATGGACGGCGTAGCAGTTATATCCACTGAGGATGATTTGGCTGTCAGGCCACTCAAAATATTAGCAATTCAACTCAAATGTGCTGACAATCCTTTGAAAGTGTATCGCACTGAGCCAATTCTCTTGCCATCTGTGCAACAAAGATCCTGTTGTCGACTTGAAAAAGTCCCATGGAATTATGGGCAGGCTGAAGGATCTACATCCCACACAACTGGTGCAGTATCGTAGGAGAATCCACTGTATCTTCCCCATCGAGTGATGAAGCCTACCATCAAATCAAAGGGAAAAGTTCCCATAGAGAAAATTGAAGAATTCCTTTGTATCATGGGCCATAATGAAGCTAAGGTGGTTTTAAGCTTGAGAGAAGCTCCACAACAAATTTCCATATTGGACTTGTTTTACTCTTTCGAGGATCACAGGAAGATCTTGCTAAGGGTCTTGGAAGAAGCCCATTTGCCAAAATCAGCGGATGTGGAAAAATTCCAACATATGGTTGATCACATTTTTAACAATAATGTGATATCTTTCACTGATGACGACATACCTCCCAAAGGGATCGGTCACTGCAAGTCGTTGCACATAGCGGTGCTATCCTCTGGATATATGGTGGGAGTAGTTCTGATAGATGGTGGGTCATCTTTGAATATATGTCCTTATGCCACCTTGGAGAAGATGAATACCAAACCCAAGAAGATCAAAGCAGCCATACGGTCATCAAAGCTTTTGATGGGTCCCGACGAAATGTAATTGGGGAGATTAAGTTACCTGTGGAGATTGGACCACATACATTCAGTGTATGCTTTCATGTGCTCAAAATCGCCACAGGATACAACCTACTGTTGGGAAGACCGTGGATTCATATGGCTGGTGTTGTCCCTTCCACCCTTCATCAGCAACTCAAGTACATTATAAACAATAGCCTAATCACTGTTAATACTGAGCCAGAATGTCCTGAATAAGGTGACATACCACTCATCAGTTTCAATTCAGAAGTTGAACCGATCAGTTTTCATGCCCTAAAGGTGAGCAACACTCATTACCATCCCATTGGGGCTTCACCTCTCACACCCAAGATTTCTGCCAAGGTAATGTCGGCTGTGACGCCCCCAAAATAGGTCCAAACCACCCAACCTATTCTGAGTCACCAAATACATGGTACAGAAAACAACTACAACTTCATTATTATAATTATTGTGCAAAATACAACAACACATATGTTGTGAGTTTTGATACAAATATATACCAACTGTAACTCTCATCCCAACTTTGGATATCATGTCACAATGGCACCTTACATAAAGGTACAGTCAATAACTGTTTTAGAAATTAAAATCTTTAGGAAATGTTCAAGGAAACCTTTGTACATGGGAGACCATGCATCTAAGTTATAATAGATATCATATGACTGGAGAATTATCCTTGGTTAACCCAATAGACCCCAAAGAAAAATGAGAAGATTACTATCATGTTCTTTCCAATTGTGAGTCTTCTCTTGAAATATAACTATCTCCACTGTTTGCAATTGAGAATTATATTTCAACCAAACTCCAAGATTATATAGGTAGTGCTCGTAGATATACTCAGCAAGTGGATGTGCACAACCCTGTCTTATGATAACACGAGGTTGAATGTCATTAGACATCTTGTATGATAGTGTCAAAACACCCTTCCAAAGTTAGGTTCGTATCACCCTATTTGATTCACCAAATATAACTATTAAATGACGTATAAAATATAACACACTTATCTAAAGTTCTTAATAAAATTATTTCTATACTATTTAGGGAGAACCTCAACAACTATAGACCACCGTTATATTCTCCAATTATCCCCGTTCGACCCAGCTACACTCTTATTACCTGAAAGGAATTGTGAAGCAAAAGGGTGAGCACAAATAGCCCAGTAAATAATATCATAATTAAAGATAATTAAATTATCAATAGCCTTCGTTAGTAATAAATTAGAGATTTAGAACATATGGAGATGATAAAACTTTTCAACCATAGTTGCAGCGGAACGAGCAATCCATTAAAAGAGTCAAATAGACCATAAAGTCCATTATCTTCTCCATGTTAAAAGTCCACCAACAATGTTTTATCCCTGTAACATCAATCAACAGTTCCTGTTCACAATCATGTGAATAACTCATAATCATAATTGTGGTTCTAAATTTCTCTTCTCATCCAGGACGAAGATAATTTTCATCACCTGTACTTACCTGAAACATCAAAGATCATGGTTATACCAAATCACAGTTCATGTTCATAATCATACTAATAAATTCATCTTTGCACTATGGGCCAAAGATATTCATTAACAGTTCATCTTTGCACTACAGGCCAAAGAAATTCAACAACAGATAATCTTTGCACTACAGGTCAAAGATATTCAAGAATATGTCATCTTTGCACTAAGAACCAAAGATATTCAACAACAGGTCATATTTGCACTACGAGCCAAAGATATTCAACAACAGGTCATCTTTGCACTATAGGCTAAAGATATCAATCAACTGTTCTTCTTTGCACTACAGGTCAAAGGCATACAACTGTATAACCAATAAACAACAGTCCATCTATGCACTATGGGCCAAATATGACTTTCATCACAATATAAGCATGAGGATCATGACAAGGATATAAAGAATCAATCACATGAGATAAAGGGTAAATTTTTAAAGACTTTAACAATTTAATTTATCTGGAATTCAATAATATCCAAATTGTCAACATGATACTGCTTTGTGGAGTAAAATTCAAGAATAATATTATATCAAAAATGATTTGAACAGAAAATAATATTTCAACGAATATTTAACGAAGATAATAACATTATTCATTATATTATAAACTCCATTTAATATTATTCATTATATAATAATATTAAATTCATTTACTAATATTATTAATCATTAAATAATATTTTAAATCAATAATTTCATAATACCTTAATCCAAATGTTATAAATCACTTAATAATCTCATAATCTAATATTATTAATATTAACACAATATTTTAATCATTTCTTAAACTTATAAATAATTTATTTTAATTGTTTACACTTTACTAATTATGCATTTAATCATCCTAAAATGTCAAACTCATAAGATTTCATTACCAATAACCAAAACACTCATCAAAAATCTGCATATATCTTATATAATATTCTCAAGCCATAAAATCTTATTTTCCAATTTTCTTACTTCACATAATATATTTAATTCATTTACTCATAACTAGTCCATTTTCATGAAAAATACCAAATCAGTCCCAGAAAATTTTATTTTCTTGGAATTTCTAAAATTCATTTACTATTTCTCATATGGCCAAAACTGTCGAATATTTAGACATTTATCATAAACTGTACTTTTGTCCAAAAATTCTGAAATTTACAGACTATACTGTTGTTATATACATGTACTTCCAATAAAAATTTCACCAATTTTGGAGTTAACCACAACGAGTTATAAGGGTTTACTTTTAAAATAGTCTTTTCCCATAAAATTAATAACTCCTAATCTCTACATCCAAAAATCGTCATTTTTGGACACAATCTAGAAAATTCATCAAATTATCATTTCAAATTTTTTCCAGAATTTTTAAAGGTCGAAAAAATTACGAAACCGAAAAACATAATAACCTTTACAATCCCTTACCTCAAAAGAGCAGTATTTCTGACTGAAATATCGGATTTAAAGTCAAAGGAAACTTGCACTAAATAGCAACTCTCAAAGTATCTAAATACTCACAAAAATACGCTCGATAATATAGAGAGAGAAAACATAAGTTTCTGGAGTGATTTTCAATTCTAACGTAAGCACCTATTTATAGAAAAATGCTAGAATGCCAAAGGAGACTAAATTAATAAAATATTAATAAAAAATTATACGCATGCAATTTTGAATAAAACTCAGCCACCATAAGTGGGGCCCACCAGAAATCAGCCAACTTCCACAACAACCAAAAGTGGGTCCTGTAAGACCCCAACTTTTATGAATAAAGATTAAATTTTCTCGAAATATATTTTTGAATATTATGGTGTGGATATGATATAATGTTATAGTTGTGGATAATATTTCTAAATTTTGCAAAGTATGCAAGTTGTTATATAATATTCGATTGGCCAGGGAATATTCGTTTTAATAAGGAATATTCGTACGACGGCACAATCATTGGTTGACCCCACAACAGAATTATTGTCAGATTGAGAAAACGACAAAAATATCTTTTTATGAAAATAACGGCGAAAGTTTTACCGTTAACTGTTCAAACACCCGGTGTTAAAAAACAATGCGACGTGTCTGGCGTGGTTGCATAAAGAAGACACATTATTGATTATTGATGCTTACGTGAGAAGTCACTCAGTTTTGTTCAATTATTACTACAGTAATTGTTGCATAGTATCTCACGTTATTTGATTCAATTATTGTCGATATTTTATATATTAGTAAATCAATAATTGAGATGAGAAAGTTATTAATATTATTATTTACAATATTGACGATGTCTAGAAGTTCTGTAAAGGAGAGGTTTGGTCACCTAATTGCGCGCCAATAGGTAGAAATCCTTATTGAAAAGCCCCCTCTTTCTTGGGAATGACCTGGTTGTTAAATATTGTGAATTATAATAATGATGATAAATGTTGTTAAAAATATTGAGGGAATTTTTATGAAGTAATTGTGTAAATTTTACTTATTTTATGGATCATCATTTACCCATTTTTCAAAATAATCGGAAGGAAGTTATAATGTCTATATATATATATATATTTGTATAACATGTGTATGGGTGATGGTGGTCCTGGTGGATGATTTTGGCAGGATGTAATGTTTTTTTTCAAAGCTTGGACCTTTTGGTCAAAATTTTCAAGTTATGCATTATTATGGATAGCTTGTGATTTAGGGTGCTTTTTAATTGGTTAAGGCTTCCATATTGGCATGTGTAGTTTTTTCTAATTGGCCAACTCCTTGAAAAGGAATACTGATATGTTGGAACCGTGAAGCAGTGATGTTCCGTCCGTGATTTTTTTAAAATAACTGTTGCGTCCGTTTCTTAACAGTACTCCTTCCATTCTCCGATAAATAGGATGCTTAGTTAGAATTGAAAATCACACCAGAATCAGAGATTTCTTCTTCTATAATATTGAGCGTATTTCTTTAGAGTTTTAGAAAGCTTTGAGCGTAGAAAATAATGAAAGTTTTCTTCAAGAATATCCCCACTATACCAGTTAGAATACTCTTCTTTTCAAGGTAAGGGATGTTATTTTTGTTCCATATTCACTTGAAATAATATTTTATTCCATACTCTGTAGTATGTAAGTAATATTATTTTGTTTCAGATTTCGAATTCTATACTCATTTGGTTAAAGTTTTGGCTTCTATACTCCATGAAATTAGTAGAATATCCTTCATATTTGCGCTTCATCCAATATCTATTCATGGAAATATTATTCTGAGCATTCTTGATAAGTTTTAACTTTTTCATGTCAGAATACTATTCATAGGGTTACTATTCCCGAAGTACTATTCACCCGGTGAGAAAGTGGAGATCTATACGGATATTTCTTGTATCTTTTCGTTTGAATATTTAGAATATTTAGTCATATCAGTTGTTGGCATCGCACTTAAAATTTGGAGGCATTTCTTGTATAGGGAGAAAGTGGAGACCTATAGGGATCGTAAAAGCCTCAAATATTTCTTCCCCCAAAAGGAACTCAACATGCGGCAATGATGATGGCTTGAACTATTGAAAGATTATGATCATACCATTCAATACCATCTTGGAAAAGCGAACGTAGTAGCTGACGCATTTAGTAGAAGATCATATGCAGGTACGAGTGCGTAATTGTCAACGCAAAGGCCCATTTTGTATGACTTAGAAAGGATGGAGATAGAGTTAAGAACTCTAAGGACCCACGGGATGATGGCAAATATACGAGTAGAACTGACTTTAATTGATAAAGTTAAAGCTGCTCAAGCCACAGATCTGGAGCTGATGCGTATGAGGAAGAAAGTGCAAGAAGGTTCTTTTTAAAGTAGTTATTAAAATAACTTAGAGGAGTTGTAAGTCCGTTTTGCCAAACAAGGCCTATTGCTTATTAAGTCTTTAATCTATTTAAGTTTTACCAAACAGGGTGTTAGGATTAATGGGTTATTTTTTTTTAGTAAGTAACCAAACAAGCCTTATGGCTTTTGATTTCAAAATTCACATAACTGATATCAGTTATGTTTATAATTATATTATATAATTAATATATATAATATCTATATACGTTATTTGTTAAGACGTATGTTAGAGGAGAGAGGTTAGAGAGAAGAAAGAAAACTCATAGGAAGAAAAAGAGAAGAAGAAGAAAAGAAGAAAAGAAGAGAGATAGGAAGGCTAGAGATTGGAGAATGAGAGGCTTGAGAGTAGAAAAGAATAGTCATATCATCTTCTATCAAGGTATTCTCCTATTTCTTTTAGTTTTAAAAGTTTAGTTTTTATCCTCCCAAATTCTGTATAGAATCTTTGTGTAAGCATGAATTGTTGTTGTTATGTGGCTTTATATTGCATACTAGTGATGTTAAAACGATTTTCATAAGCTATAGTCAATAAATTGGTATTATGTATATGTTTGTGAAGAAAAATATTTTTACGGAGAGTTATGTGTATATATATATATTATTTGGTTTAAGGTAGAAATTAAGGTTTTATCTGTTATTTAGTTATTAAATGTGGTAGAGTATGTATATACTTTGATAATATACATTGAATTAACTGTTTTGGTTGAAAAACAAAATTATAGTGTTGATTTTCATTGAAAATATCAAAAAGTGAGTTTTTATCAAAAACAGTGAAATTGGATGTTTTAAATTCATTGTTTATGTTATTTTTTTTATGTAGAATCATGTTTAGAGTCTTTGAAATATGTTTATATGAAGTCTCTATATGAATTATATGTTATTTGGTCTGTTAGAAACGAGCTTGTAGGCCAAAATTGGCTTTTGTTCATGTTATTCGAGGTCGTTCACGAGGTTCTGTAGCAATAAGCAGCAATACGGACTAAAAAGATACATTTGTGGCGTCAAGTTTCGCCATCGCCACGCCGCAGCGTGGCCTTGTAGCCTTGTTCTTCGTGTCATAACGCTTATGTTCATGCGCTTGTGCATGACCACAATGTAAAGCTTGTGGTATGCCATGCTGAGTTAGCGCGTAATGGTTACGACGATAAATGTATTTTTTTGTACACGAAATTTTAAGAAAAGTTATGTGATGATAGTAGGACTGTAAAATGTTGATTTTAGTATTTCTATACTATGAATAAGTATGTTATTAACGATTAACTTGTGTTATAACTGGATTATGTGATTAAAAATCCAATTTTTAAATGATGTACGTACTTAGTTATGTTTGTAAGATGGTAATGACTAACTATGTCATGATGACATATGTTTATAGGATATTGTGATTCGTATTGATTTGGTTTAGCCTGCGAGCAAGGCAAGTTCTCTAACTCTACTTTTAAAATTGTGCAAGCGCTTAAATTGTTCTTTGAGCAAGTGTTCTAATCCATTATCTTGATTGAATCAATTATTGTTTCTAATACAATAATGTAAGATTTCTAATTCTTTATCTTGTTGAACTATTTATTGTTTCAATTCGATTACCTTATAAATGATGCAAGCTTTCTAAACTCTAGTTTAATGTTGACAAGTTATTCTTGTATTTAACTTGTTGTTTAGCATGCACAACTATTTATACTAATGTTGAGCAATTTCATCATTCAAACTGTTATGCATGCTTAGTACTCAATTCTGATTAACCTTGACTTAATATTGTTAAAGCAAGGCATGTTATAGTTATTCAAAGTATATGGTATTAGATTATTCCTAAAGTATGATTTTGGTTTACTATGTTGATTCAATTACGATTATTCTGTAATATGATGTTATTAATTCAACTAGTCCTCTAGTTGATGATCGTTGAACTTTAAATTTCCCTTGAAAGCTTATCCAAACCAAACTCTCTTTTAGTGCGGACTTGTACTCCAAATCTTTGAGATGAACAACCCTATTATTATTGGGGATAACTTACGACAATAAGCGTTAAATGTTTGTGCATAATACATGGTACGAAGGGATGATCCCCCTAAGTACGAGGAGTCCTTATAGTCTTATGATAGTTAAAGTTGGAGTTGAAAGATTACTCGCAACTGTGGACATAGCTCATGGTCTTATGACCCTCAGTTATATTTATTCCACATTTTGGATTTCAGTTCCTGATTATTGTTGATAGAGTACTATTCATTGTTGATGAGCCTATTATTGGAAATTAATATTGCTATACTCCTGTTGATTCTATATTATATTCAGTGAGCAATTGTTTTGCTCACTCTTGCATATTTAAAAACTCATTGCAGCTAAAGAGGAGAAGGTAGATGAACCTTCGACTAGCAAAGGAAAGGGAAAAATGTGCAAGTGATTAAGACTTGTAATTTTACTTTGATTGAGATGTTAGAATTTTATTATGATGATCTTAGACTTGGTTTTAATGATGTTTATTTAATTTCCGCATTTGAACGATTGTATTTAAAGGTTAGATAACCTGGGAGATTTTATTATGTAACCCTTTAATGGGAAAGGTTTTATTTATCCAGTTTCATTGTGATTGGGTAGTTAGATATGAATGTTTGATTAAGTGAACACCAGATCCTGTGGGAATGAAGTACCTGGATTTGGGGGTGTCACAAGTATGACATTTTTGAATGATTAAATGCATTATTTGGTGAAGTGTAAACAATTGAAATAAATTGTTTATAAGTTTAAGAAGTGATTAAAATATTGTTATGATATTAACAATATTAGATTATGAATTTATTATGTGATTGATAATATTTTGATAAATTTAAAGTCTTTAATATTTATCCTTGTTTTCATTTGATTAATGTTTATATCATTGACATCATTCTCATGCTTATAGTGTGATGAAAGTCATCTTTGGCTTACGTGCATAGATGAACTTGGTATAATTATGACCAGGAATTATTCAGTATAGTCATGACCGTAATGTGACGAATGATGTGGTAAAAATCTTTAGTGGCCTGTAGTGCATTGATGGACAGTTGTTGGTATGATTATGACCAGGTATTATTCGGTATAGTCATGACCATTGATGATTACAGGAATATCCTTGGCCATGATGCCGGGATGATTCGATTTTATTTATTAAGCTGAGTCTCAGCGATTAAGTTGATGAAAAACTTTTTAAATCATAGAAGATAGTAGATTTTATTCTCTACTTGATTTTTCTAATTGATTGCTTGTTCCGCTGCAGTTAAACTTGACGTTTATTGTATTTTATCAGTTTAACATTGTTAAAGGCTAATGATAATTTATCCTGCATTATCTTGGTCATAATATTTCTTACTGGGCTAGTTGAGCTCACCCTTTCTTTCACTGTTCTCTTCAGGAAATAAGAATATAGCTGGGACGAGTCGGGGAACGGAGTGACGGTCCAGATGATAACATTAATAGTCTTCATTATTCTATTAAATAGTGTGATAATAAATGTAATGAGGACTTCATTGAGTTTCTATACTGTCTAGATGACAATATACGTATTAAAACTCTTAGATTATGTTTTGTTGTATTTTACACGACTGATGTATAATTAAGTTGTATTTGAATTTTGTACCATGTATTTGGCAACTCAAGATGGGTGATGTATACCTGTTTTGGGGGCGTCACATTGATGCTCTTCCTTAACTCATTGACAAGTTAAACACCTTGAGATAAACAATGCTATCTCTCTCTTCATATTGCCCCACCAAAATGTATGTCGAAGATCATGATACATTTTGGTACTCACATGATGGATTGCAAACGGTGTATTGTGTGCCTCCATCATGATTTTATACTTTAACTCAGGGTCGTTAGGAACACAAAGTCTGGAGTTGACTCGAAGTATTCCTTCTTCATCGATTCTTGCTTCCGGCATAGCACCTTCTTGTACTTTCTTCCTCATATGCATCAGCTCCAGGTCTGTAGCTTGAGCAGCTTTAACTTTATCAATTAAAGTCGGTTCTACTCGTATATTCGCCATCATCACGTGGGTCCCTAGAGTCTTTATCTCTATCTCCAATGCAAGTCATACAAAATGGGCCTTTGCGTTGACAATATTGCACTCGTACCCGCATATGATCTTCTACTCAATGCGTCAGCTACTACGTTCGTTTTTCCAGGATGGTATTGGATGGTATGATAATAATCTTTCAACATTTCAAGCCAACGTCGCTATAGCATGTTGAGTTCCTTTTGAGTGAAGAAATATTTGAGGCTTTTATTATCCGTAAAGATCTCCACTTTCTCCCCATACAAGTAATGCCTCCAAATCTTTAGTGCAAAAATGACTGCTGCCAACTGTAGATCATGAGTAGGATAATTCCACTCATATTCTTTGAGTTGTCGAGAGGCATAGGCTATGACTTTCCCATGTTGCATAAGAACATATCCTAATCCTTTGCTTGAAGCATCACTGTAGATGACAAATCCCTCTGAGCCAGATGGTATTGTCAGAACATGTGCTGAAATGAGTCTCCTCTTGAGTTCTTGAAAACTCTTCTCGCATTCCTCACTCCAACCAAATTTTGTGTCTTTCCGAGTCAGCTGAGTTAATGGAGTAGCGATTCGAGAAAACCCTTCTACGAATCTCCGATAATAACCAGCTAAGCCGAGAAAGCTACGTATTTCGTTCACTGATTTAGGTTGTTCCCAGCTTTGAATAGCTTCAATCTTTGTCGGATCAACAGATATTCCATGACTTGATACCACGTGCCCAAGGAATGCTACTTCCTCAAGCCAGAACTCGCATTTCTTCAACTTGGCATAAAGCTTGTTTTCACAAAGCTTTTGAAGTATCAGCCTCAAGTGTTGCTCATGATCTTCACGGCTTTTGGAATATATGAGGATGTCATCAATAAAGACGACCACAAAGTGATCCAAATATTCCTTGAATACTTGGTTCATCATATCCATAAAGGCAATAGGAGCATTAGTCAATCCAAAAGACATGACTAGGAATTCATAATGTAAAATCAGTTCAAGTTAAGCCGTCTTTGGAATGTCATCGGTTCTAATCTTCAATTGGTGATATCGTAAGCGAAGATCAATCTTTGAAAAGAATTTGGCGCCTTTGAATCGGGTCAAACAGGTCATCAATATGTGGCAATGGGTACCTATTTTTGATGGTGACATGATTCAACTCCCGATAATCAATACAAAGTCGCATACTTCCATCTTTCTTTTTCACTAATAGAACAGGAGCACCCCAAGGAGAAATACTAGGACGAATGAAACCGATGTCTAATAATTCCTGCAGTTGGGTCTTTAACTCCTAAAGTTCAATAGGAGCCATTCGATATGGGGCTTTGGAAATAGGTTTTGTACCAGGTTAAAGGTCGATACAAAATTCAATTTCACTCTCTGGGGGTAGGCCAGGAAGTTCTTTAGGGAATACGTCAGGAAATTCATTAACAATAGAAATATCATTCAAAACTAACATATTTTTGTTTAGACCTGTGACATGAGCTAAGAAAGTTGGATAGTCGTTTTTCAATAAACGAATAGCTTTATGGCTTGAGATGACACTGATTGATTTTAATGGTTTGGTTGCTTGAATTCACATAATAGGTTGGTTAGGAATATGAAAGCTAACAACCTTACGAAAATAATCAATTTTTGCATGATGAGTAGTTAACCAATCAATCCCTAGAAATACGTTAAATGCAAGTATTTTCAACGAAATAAGATTGACAGGTAATGTGATGGTACTGATTTGAACCAAACAAAACTTATAAACAGTGGATGTAATGAAGGTTTCTCCCAACGGAGTTTCAATAGATAAGTCAAAGTCCAATTTCTCCGGAGTCAAATCTAAACGTTGAGCGCACGTAGGAGAAATAAAAGAATGGGTCGAACCGGTATCAAATAAGGTATATACTTCGCTAGAGTTTATGATAAGCTTACCCGTGATGACCTCGTTCGGGTTCCTTACTTTTTTGGAGGTCATGACAAACGCTCTACCTTGAACTAACGATTTTGTCTTGTTTGGGACGGCCTTTGATGCCTCTATCCCAGCTGGACTTGTCTTCGGTGCATGATAAAATCGGGCCAAGTGACCTTCTCTTCCACAATTATACCATGCTTTGGATGGCATCGCGTAGTTTGGACTGATGTGTCCCTCCCCTCCACATTTGAAGTATATGATAGGTGGTCGTTCTCCTTTCTTAACGACGGGTGCTGATGCTGACGTCATTCCATCATTGTTGAAACTCCTCTTCTTGAAATGTTCACTCTTATTGTTTTGACCATGATTACCACCGAAATGGTTACCATTTCTGGCATGTTGATTCCCTCCACGCTTGTTGTCACCGTTTCGATGACTGCTATCACTGGTATTATCATTTTGTTGGTTGCTCTCTTTTGGTTGGGTTGACTCATTATCACGCTCCAATAACTGAGCCCTATTAACAACATCTGAATACAAGCAAAGTTTATGAGAAATGAGGTATTGACGTATCTCGGGTTTCAAACCTCTTAGAAACATCTGTGGCGTTCTCTCCTCATTATCAACCAAATGGGACGCAAACCGAGACAGCTCGGCAAACTTGGCTTCGTACTGCGACACGGTCATGTTGTTTTCTTCCAGTTTAATGAACACTACTTCTTTCATTGGATGAATACTTTCGGGAAAGTACTTGTCGTTGAACAGTACTTGGAACTTCTCCCAACACATCTTCAATGCGGCAGGTTGAGTACGCTTTACAGATTCCCACCAGTAATCTGCCTCTGCCCGCAACATTAAGGTGGCAAAGGGAACCTTTTGCTCCTCGGAGCATATGCCAAGGCATCAAATATCTTGTTGATCTGCTTTATCCACGTCTCCGCCTTAAGTGGTTTTGGCTCTCCAAAAAACTCTGGTGGTCCCAGCTCCTTGAGTTGCCAGTGTTTCGACCTGCATTTCGGACATGAGTCTATCTTACCTGATGCTATATGAATTGCAGAAAGCCTCTGAACATTCCATTGTTCATTATTTGGTCAGTGTTGTTGTTTACATGAGGATTGTCGCCTTCCTGATGCACATTGTCCTGATTATTGATCTGTGGAGACTCAACGGTCTCCTATGCTCCATTTCTAATCTCAACATTCTCGGATGCCATTTTCAAACACTGCCACAAAACAAAGGTTAATTAACATATCACATATTATCCTTATACTCTAACCGACCAATTAAATACCAAATAAACTTAGGTAGGTCATACTAGCGAAGGAATTCCCCGTCTCTCCCCTCCTAGTTCTTGTCTCATATCTCAGCCAGGGAGCATATCCCTAAGCTTTGATATCAACTGTGACACCCCCAAAATTGGTATACATCACCTACTATGAGTCGTCAAATACATGGTACAAAATTCAAATACAACTTAACAATACAGCTGTCGTGTAAAATACGACAAAACATAAACTGAGATATTTAATAAGAATATTGTTATCTAGACAATATCCATACTCAAAGGAGTACTCAATACATTTATGTCACACTATTTAACAGAATAATGAGGACTACTAATACTATCATCTGGACCGTCACTCCGTTCCCCGACTAGTCCCGGCTACGTTCTCATTTCCTGAAGAGAACATTGAAAGAAAGGGTGAGCTCAACTAGCCCAGTAAGAAATATTATGACTAAGATAATGCAGAATAAATTATCGTTAGCCTTCAACAGTGTTAAACTGATAAAATATAACAAACATCAAGTTTAACTGCAGCAGAACAAGAAATCCATTAAAAGAGTCAAGTAGAGAATAAAATCTACTATCTTTTATGATTTAAATGGTTTTTCATCACTTTTATCGCTGAGACTCATCTTAATAAATAATCCACATCATCCCTGCACTACGGCCAAGGATATTCATGCACTATGGCCAAGTATATTTATGTATTCATCAATGGTCATGATCATGCTAACAACTGTCCATCAATGCTCTACGGGCCAATGAGGACTTTTACCACATCATTTGTAACATTACGGTCATGATTATACCGAATAATCCCTGGTCATAATCATACCAAGTCCATCCATGCACTGCAGGCCACAGATGACTTTCAACATAATATAAACATGAGGATGATGACAATGATATAAGAATTCAATAAAACAAGTTCAAGAATTAATTTATCTAGGAACCAATAACGTCCAAATTGTCAACATGATATTTCTTTGTAGAGTAAAATTCAAGAATGATCAGAATAATATTTCCATGAAATGATACTGGATGAAGCGCAAATATCAAGGATATTCCACTAATTTCATGGAGTATAGAAGTCAAAACTTTAACCAACTGAGTATAGTAAAGAATAGAATAACAAAAGAAATCACCAGACATGCGATAGACCGCACAAATAGGTTATTCCAACAGAATAATAAATAACGGAACCACGTCATACGTAAACGCATAGACAGGATATTCCAACAGAATAATAAATAACGAGAACCGTGTCAGGTGAAATTGCACCAAGACGGGATATTCCAAATGTAATAATAAATAATGAATCCGGGACATGCGTAAACGCACAGATAGGATATTTCAACATAATAATAAAGAATGGAATAACAGAAGAATTTCACCATGTATGCAGTACTTCGCATAGACAGGTTAATCCAACATAATAAAATAGAATGGAATAACAGAAGTTCACTTCATGAATACAAAAGAAATAATACCCCTTACCGTAAAAGAAGAGTATTTCGACTGGTAGGGCGAGGATATTCTTTAAGAAAACTTGCACTACGCTCAAAGCTTCTTAAAACTCTAAAGAAATACGCTCAAGATTATAGAAGAGAATTCTCTGAATTTCTGGTGTAATTTCAATTCTAACTAAGCATCCTATTTATAGGAGAATGGAAGGGCACCTGTTCATGGACGAAATAATTTTGCAGATTCACGGATGCTCAATTTTAATCAACCATCCAATAAAAAAAATATATATATATATATATATATATAAAAATACATGCTTTCAATTTATATATATCAATATTATCTATATACCACTTGATTTTTATCCCCCGTAACCAACATCAATCCCCCACCCCCCCAAAATCACTTTCATCATATATATATATATATATAATATAAAACATATATATATATATATATATATATAATACTCCCACCAATTTTTCCTTCTTCCAACCCGTGACAAACATAACATTCCATCCAAGACTTTCTTCCACAAGTGGGACCCACCTGTGGCCCCCCCTTAAAATAAGTTCTACCGATTATTTTGAAAAATGGGTAAATGGGGGGTCCATAAAATAAGAAACATTTATGACAATACTTCATAAAAAATTTCTCAATATTTTTAACAACATTTATCATCATTATTATAATTCACAATATTAATCGACCGAGGTTGTTCCTGTGGAAGAGGGGCTTTCAATAAGGATTTATCCTTATGGTAGCCGCAATTAGTGACCAAACCTCTCCTCGATGAACTTCTAGACATCGTTAATATTGCAAATAATAATATTAATAACTTTGTTGTCTCAATTATTAATTTAATAATATATAAATTATCGACAATAATTGAATCAAATAACGTGAGATACTATCAAGACAATTCTTTGAAGTAATAATTGAACAAAACTGAGTGACTTCTCACGTAAGCATCAAAAATCAATACTGAATCTCGCTACTATGCAATCACGCGTATTCTCGCACTTTTTTAACAAGGGTGTTTCAACAGTTAACGGTAAAACTTTCGCCGTTATTTTCATAAAATATTTTTGTCGTTTTCTCAATCTGACAATAATTCCGTTTTGGGATCCACCAATGATTGTGTCGTCGTACGAATAATCCCTATTAAAACGAATATTCCCCGACCAATCGAATATTATATAACAACTTGCATATTTTGCAAAATTTATAAATATTACCCACAACTATAACATTATATCAAATTCATTCCATAATATTTAAAAATGATATTTATAGAAAAATCATCTTTATTTAAAAAAAATGGGGTCTTACATAGATCATGAGTAGGATAATCCCTCTCATATTCTTTGAGTTGTCGCGAGGCATAGGCTATGACTTTCCTATGTTGCATGAGAACACATCCTAACTCTTTGCCTGAAGCATCGCTGTAGATAACAAATCCATCCGAACCAGATGGTATTGTCAAAATAGGTGCCGAAATGAGTCTCCTGTTGAGCTCTTGGAAATTCTTTGCTTTCTTTTATCTTGTTTAAGTGATTAACAGATAATGAAATAGAGGAATCAATTCATGCACAACGGAATAGATTAAGATACCCTTCATAAATATAACATTAAACACAGTTCTAATGTAGAGTTAATTGCAAGTAGATATAACAGTTATAATACTAAATATAAATGACATTAAGTAAATGACACCAGTGGTTTTAAGTTATTTAGAGACTGAATGCTCCTAAGCCACTCTTCTGCTTCAACAAGCAGGGATCCACTAAGGATTTGATCAACTTCGAATCACTAAGATTCCTTTAAGGCCAGCAGCCTTGGAATATTAGTTCACTAAGAACTTTTTAAGACCAACAACCTTGGAAACTGTAGACTAAGCCCATCAGACTTAGAATCTCTTGTACCCTCTAGTACTCAGTAAGTTTAGCAGACTTGAATTTGATTTAGTCACGAAGACAAGGACCCTACAGGCCCTAGTTGCTTGGTTGTTTGTTGTTGTTGAGCTGCTAAGATGACATTTAGCTTATTCATCTTCTGGTACTTAGCATCTTCTTGTGATCATTGGGCATTCAAAATTGGTGTTTGATCACATCCTCGGGACTGCTAAGATGTACGTTCAGTTTGACATCTTGTTGGTACTTAGCAGTTTAACTCATCCTTTAGTTTGCGCCATCATCGTTAAGGTATTGCTATGTTTCTGCTTATCAGTTTAGCTTTTTGGGGTACTTATCAGTCCTTGAACATTGGTTGTCTTGTGCATAAATTTAGTTCTATATCTTCTTCTATTCAGCTCAATGTGTTCAAGATGAGACATAAAGTGGCTCAAGTATTCTGCTTTCTGATCTGCCACTTAGGTTGTAGCCTTCTTGGCCTTCCGGCTCTTAGTACAGATTCCATCTCATTGTCATACTCCTTTGTATGGAGTGAAGCTTTATCATTGTAGAACTCTCATCAGTTGTGCTTCACTCTACTGTAGTAGTCTCATTCTTATGAAGACATTTTCTCTGTTATGCTCTATATGACTTGCATCACTTTAAGTCAACAACCACTTCTTTTTTGAAGCTTTGGCTATTTGTAGATTCATCTGTTATCTTCCCGTTAGAGTATAGCCGTTGGAGGTCTTCTATTAACGAGCTTCGCTTTGAATCCCTGCTTGTGAAGTAGCCTTTGAAATGTCTTAGTCAAAGATATCCATTGTAGCAATTAATGCTCCAAACATTTTTGAGAACTAATGTAGACATGTCCGGTTGATGTGACAACTCCTTTTTAACTTTCCTAACACGTCAGTCTGCTTTATCACCTAACAGATAATAGACGTTACTTTCAGCAGGCTAGCAGGTAGTTACCTACTTCTCTTGTTTCCTTGATTCTCATCAAGGATGCTTGGAAAAGATATCGGGCTCCCCAATTCACAACGTTCAAATGTCAATCTTCTTTGCTTGGACATTCTCACTCCTCAGATAAAAGCCCTTTACGATTTTGACCTTTATGAACTCTACGAGTGCTTGTCTGTGGAAATCGTAAGGTGATTTGACCTTGACACCTATTATGAATCCAAGAGTTTTCAACATTGTGTCATCTTGTACCTTTCCTTTCACAGTCTATTCTATGAATGTTCTTGATTCAACTTGAACAGAGAGAACACTATAATTTTTCTTAAGTACTGGTAAACTACGATCTTTACTTACTTGTATTGCTAATTCTACGTTCCTAAGAACAGAATATGATTCTTGACTTGGCTCGGCAGGCGCTCGGACCAACTCTACGAGTCTGAGTGGCTTTCAAGACAGACTACGATTCAAACAACTTCTTTGATACTCTAAGATTCCGCCTTGGCTCATGTAGTTTCTTTTGGTTCGTCATACTCAACTTTCATAACGTTCTTCCTTGTGATCTCTTGATCATACTTTATGATAAGGCTAAGCATTGACGTCATCCTTTTTATCCTTTGCTTTATGTAAAGTCTACCATAATCTCTGTATTTCCTTTGATAGGCTCTTCTTCTCTTTGGTGAGCATTGCGATCGTAGTTTTCTATTTTAGCATTTTTGGAGATTCCTTATGATTGGATTTTTACTTCTCTATTAATCCTCTTGTTTGTGCTTCGATCTTCCACTTGCTTGCAGATCATTGAGAGGATACTTTCTGAAAATCTTCAAGTAGACTGCATTATTAAGCTTGACTGTTCTTACTAGAGAAAGTGATCTATGCATTATACTTCATGTATGCTTCTATAGAGAATCGTAGAGTGCTTATATGATTATGCCTTGACTATGCAAGCATCTCGCTGTCAGTGACTTTGGCTCTAGTTGTGAAAACTATGATCCTAATGGGTGACATGTAGACTTCACGATTGAGAGTCAAGTCTATGATTCTAGCATGACAGTCTCTCAACAGACATCTTTTCCGATTCCGAGTGCAGACTATGATTCTACTTTACTTTCTTGTCAGGCTAGCATGACTTGTGCAGAGCTCTACGATCAGTCATGCCTATCTATTACACTTTAAAATAGATCAACCTAACATCTTTGATCTTTTCTTCTATACATTCATTTACAGAATGATAAACATTAAGTATGGATCAATCTAACAATTTTGACCATATCAATCTAAGTCCTTGTCCATATTATCTATCATCTATTAAGGACTATAAAACTTTTATCAATGCGAACATATCTGCATATTCATTCATTTACTTTATCATCTTCATCATCAAATTATACGAATAAAGGAATAACATTCACATGCATATTCCTAACACATCAGATACAAAAGAACATGAAGCTCCTGAATTGAATAACACATAGGCATTTATATCGTTGATCAGAATAATACCTGACACCACCTCCCTGGATGCCATGACATCTTGAACTGTCTTGTTGAAGGTCCTCGTTATTGGCTTGTTTGGCTGGGTTGGTCCTCCACTGGTTGCCTTAGTGTTGTTGCCTCTATTGTCGCTTCCACTATTTGTGTTTTTCTTCCTTGGACAGTCCTTGATTCGATGTCCCGCTTCTCCACAATTAAAACAACCTCTTTTCTTCGCCATAGGACAATTAGGTGAAATATGCCCTTCCTGTCCACAGGTATAACATACCATTTTTTCCTTTCATGTACTCTCCCGAGTGACCATTTCCACAATTCCCACATACCTGCTTCTACTGTTGCGCGCTCCCTTGCTGATTCTTATAATTTCTACCAATACTGCTCCATTTACGCTTCTTGTTGTTGCTACCACCACTGCTAACATTCAAATTTCCTCCTTCTACCTTCTTCTTATTCTTTTCCCGATTATATTTCAAAATTGCTTCACTCCCACCTTTAGCAATGAGAGATTTCTCCAACAAAGTTGAGAGTGTATCGTTACCTTGCTATAGATCCATGACTTTAACCCATTTTTGAATCTTCTTGCCTTCCTCACCTCAGTGTCAACCTGATGTGGAGCGAATCTGGCGAATTCATTAAATTTTACAGCATACTCCGACACTGACATATTTTCCTGTTTCAACTCCAAAAACTTGATCTCCATTCTCTCCTACGTACTCTCAGGGAAGTAGTTCTCGAAAAACAACGTCTTGAATGCTTCCCATGTCATGATTCCAGTTTCAGTTTTGCTCTGGTTGGCCTCCCACCAAAAGTTATCCTCCCCTTTCATTAAGTAGGTAGAAAAAATTATCTTCTGCTCCTCAGCGACTCTAGCAATAACAAAGGCCTATTCAATCTCCTTTATCCATGTCTAGGCCTCTATCGAGTCTACTGTTCTCCTAAACTCCGGTGGTCTTACTACCTTGAAGTCTTTAAAATTGGCTATTTGGTTTCCCATCTGGTTTCCTACGGTTGGTGTTTGATTCCTTATAGCTTCTACAATTATGTTAATAAAGTCTTGCATTGGGTTTGGTTGAGCTCCCTCTACATTGTTAACCAACTATTCGATCTTTTGGTTTTGTAGTACTCGTCTGGGTGGCATTAGCTAGCTAAATAAGACTCTAACACGTTACTCGGGTTTTATTATCATATAAGTATTTAGAATGTAATATAATAATTTATTCAAACAATCACATGATCATCGTGTGAGAGTTTTAGATTACCAAACTTTGGAATTCTGCTTCCTCGATTAGTGGGTTAAGTCTGTTAAAAATACCGATTCAGTTTACTGAATTATCATAACATTAAATAGACAATTTACTATGTAAATTCTCAAACACATATCATAATAATGCATTTGTATTCATATACCAATGT
Organism: Panax ginseng; assembly: GCA_020205605.1. Classification (NCBI taxonomy): domain Eukaryota; kingdom Viridiplantae; phylum Streptophyta; class Magnoliopsida; order Apiales; family Araliaceae; genus Panax; species Panax ginseng. The sequence continues at coordinate 90,297,689 of CM035133.1, read as the reverse complement.
TTTAAAACAGACTGACTCAACGTTTAGCATGCTTCTATAACGCTCAAGGCATAAACTGCCCACCACCAATTATCCTCTAATAGACAAAAAGTGAGGATTCATTACCACCTACCCCTCTATCAAAACAAAAGTTGGGGTCTAACTGCCATCCTATGCATATAGCAAAGCATAAAGATTTACAACAACTAAACTATCCCTATTAGAATCAAAAAGTGGGACTATATCGAACATGAATACAAATCAACACATGCTCTCCCTACTAGCAGCTCCATCCACTTGGCGTCGAACTGCATAAATGCGATGTCTAAAGCTCGCTCCAAAGTATATATCTTCACATCTTCAACTCCCACATCATCCCTCAACTGTCCTAGCTGTAGCTCTCTCTGCTCCAGTCTCCCTCATAACTCAGCTAACTCTGCCTATGCTAGGTAAGCAGCGTCCTTGTATTGGTGTTCAAAAATCTAGAGGGTGTGGTTATACGACTCCACTCGCTCAGCCCTAACCTCTAGCTCGACGTTCCTTGCAAACAAACTTCTATCACCTCATGCTCCATGGGTTCCTCTCTAGAGCCCCTCGACTCCTGGTTCACTGAATAGCTATCTTGACTCTCGTCCGACATCCTACAAACACCACAAATAAAACCAACATCAGTACCACAATAAAATATATTCATTGAATAAATAAAATAATATTTTATTCAGTACAACTAAAACTCGATGGAACTCCTCAACCCATCACCAACATACTCTATATGAGTTTCCTACTAAGGTTATAACTTAGGTTTCACATTCCTAATGTTTATAACTTATACCTTTGATACCAACTTGTGACACTCCCAAATCCAGGTTTCCTAACCTCGAATTCAGTGTTCACGATACTCGACAACAAACATACTTACTAACTAATGCGGAAGAATAAACATACATTGTTTATCATAATAGTAATAAAGTCTTACAATCATAGTCCCAAGGTTCTTTAACCTTAACTTAAAATGTGCTCTTAATACTATAAAGAGTTTACATAACCAAATATCATTTAAAATAAGCTAGTACATAAGCCTTCTCAAACATCTACTCTTGAAGCTTCCCTTTTCCTTTGTCCCCTTTGGACGTTTCTTCCTTAGCTAAAATAAATGTCATGATATAGCAAGGGTAAGCAACTAATTTTCTTAGCAAGTTTATACACAAGAGAGATATATCATGATTAGAAAGAAGTTTCACTTTTAATGTTCAACAACAATATAAAATTGTGAAGGAACATAAATTAATAGTCAACAGCTGCATATTCGAATAATTGAATAACAGGTACTAAGTGGTTTGAAATAACCATGAACATTTTACCAAGGTGCTCAACATTTAAATTGGACCTTTTAATATGTTTTGGTAATCAAGGGTATCAGCCTTTCATACCCCGTGATTTATGCATAAACACTTAATAATCCATCATTGATATCATGCTTTAATCAAATTCGTCCTTTTCTCAGCTAAGAGTTCTTACCATATCAATTTAATAAGATTAGCTTTTAAAACACATTTGATTTAACAAATTTAGACATGCTTGATCTAGCTGATACAATTAGCATAGATCGATCTCATAAATAGTTCATGAATGAAAAACTTTAATTTAATTCGCAGTTCAATAATAATAGAACAGGGATTCAAATGCATAATGTGCGAATCTCAATAATCAGTATAAGTGTGAATAATCAACAATAATTATTCACTAACATGCTTCAAAAATAATAACTCGAGTTTGAGTTAGGGAACCTACCTCGTTTGTATGCTACTGCTACACAATTAAATTCTATCAGCTAGGTAGTTTAATTATCTTCCTTTGAGAGACCTATAATTAAACTTTCAATTAGCCATAACATAACATTACATTATGTAATCACATAGATATTACATATTACATTTAGTTCTTAAAAATATTATCATGCCTCGATGATATTAATATTAAATAACAACTACCTTTAATTCACTTAATATTATTAATCTTGATAATATTTAATTCACCTCTTAATATTATTAGTCCACTAATAACACTTTTATTCGTTTATTAATATTATTAACATCTTAATAATATTTTAATACTTCCTAATATTATTAATCCTCTTAATAATATTTTAATCATGCATTAATATTATTACTTTAATAATACCTTACTTATTATTTAGTATTATTAATCAATTAATAATACTTTATTCATTTACTAATATTATTAACCTTTTAATAATATTTTATTCATTACTAATATTATTAACCGATTAATAATATTTTCTTCCTTTACTAATGTTATTACATTTTTAATAATATTTTATTTAATTTTGAATATTATTATTTACTTAATAATATTTTAATCATCCAATAATACTTTAATCTAATATTATTAATCTTTTAATAATATTTTAATCTAATATTATTAGAAATTTAATAATATTTTAATCATTTATTAATGCTTAAATCAAATATTATTAATGTGACACCCTCAAATTCGGGTACTTCATTCCCCACAAGATTTAGTGCTCACTTTCCAAAATATTTACATCTAACTACCCATAAAAAAGGATAAAGACATAACTTAAATAAATATCTTCCCCATTAAAGGGTTACATCAACTTAAAACATTCCCAAATAATCTAACATTTAATTATTAAATAAGTCTACGGAATACATCACATAATAACATAAGTCTCATAACATAATTCTACTAAATAAAAATCAAACAGTTCTTCATCATTTGGCCATCTTTCCCTTGCCTTTGCTAGAAGACGACTCATCAAATTTCTCAACTTTAGCTGCAATGTTAAATGCAAGAGTGAGCAAATAATTGCTTACTAATATAAAGAGTGATAATAGCAATAATTTAAGAGTAAGCAATGAATACTGAATAATTAAGAACTTGTTCTTCGATACAAAATTAGTAACAAGTTCAAGATTTATATATGAGGGTCTTTAAGACCATGAATTATGTCCCAAGGTTATTAAGTATTTTTACTTCAACCTTTAACAGTCATTAGACTATACAGACTCTTACTTTCGTACTTAGGGAGATCAGCCCTTCGTACCATGTATTGTGTACAAACATCTAAACGATAACGTGTACATAACCCCCCTATGTTAGGGTTGTTCATCTCAGTTTGACTTTAGGATTTCTGGACTAAAGAAAGTTTAGTTTAGAACTAGCTTATGATTGGTTCTAGAATTTTAGAACATTCATCAATTACAAATTTGACCAATCAATACGAGCTTGCTCTCTATTCGAAGGTTAAACACAATAATATAGAATTGAACAATGATACTTAAGTCAAAGATCGAATAATGACAATATACAATTGAATAAACTTGGTATATATGCAAAGTGTTACATCCAAAAGAGTTAGGAAATGTCATTTGGAACAATAATGTTAAACAGTTTATGCTTTGAATGGCAAGAACAAATATGAGGAACTTGCTGAATGTAAATACAAGGTTTAGGAAACATGTATTACAATATTACATTAGAAATATGATACTTGCTCGATGTAAAAGAATTAGAACACAAGAGCTTGCATAATCATAAACAAGATGGAACCATGAAATTTGCTCAAATAAGATTAGAGTTTAAGAAAGGTAAAAATACGAATTAGTACCCTAAATTATAGGTCATATTCCACTTTGGTGATCCACTTTTCAATTTTGTCAATTAGATGATTGAACTATTAATTTTTCCAATTGCAACAAATTGAACACGCCGTCGTCGAAATTACAGGGCGTGGCTACTTTTCAATAAAGAGCCATAGGAAATTTGGTGTGGCAAAAAAAATAGTTTTTTAATCATGAATTAAACAAACCTGATTTAATAGAGGGTAAAATGGTCCAACAACAATTAACATAAAACAAATATTAACTTAAAATATATCTTAATAACAGAGGGAGTTTCCCAAATCAAATAATCAGAAAACCCATAATTCTCAACCCCTCAAACCCACCATCACCATCACAATCAAACAGACCCTTTTTCTTCTTCTTTTTCCCAATTAATCAAACCCAAAATTAGCCAAAAACTCAGCCACGGAAGGACACCCATTAAACCCTTCAAGAGGCCTTCAACGTGAATGAATGGAGAGAGAAAGGTTGTGATTTTCGATCTGGCGATTACAGCAAAGGACGAGGCGGTGAGTGGAAGCAGAAAATGGAGGAAGGGAGGAATCACATGCATCGCAGAAGCGAGGAGCAGGTGTGCTTGGTGAAGAGTTGATTGGTGGAGTGAACTTGGAGGTCACAATTGAGGCAGAGCTTAGCTGAATCAGCTCTGCAATACAAAAGAGCTACTAATTCTCCACATAAATCACAAAGGGGTTTTTGTTCTTGGGTCTTCTTCCTACCATTTTCTTGGAGTTCCCCATTTGAAAGTACTGGAGAGTCATTTTCTGTGTGTACAAATGGGTATAGAAAGAAAAATATGAACAAGAAAATATTTCAAGCAAATGGGACTACCATGTTGTTCTTGCTCCCAAATCGATTGTAAGGTTACTGATATGAAGATATATTTTAAGTTAATATTTGTTTTATGTTAATTATTGTTGGACCATTTTACCATCTCTTAAATAAATTTTTTTAATTCATAATTAAAAAACTATTTTTTTGCCACACCAGCTTTCTATGGCCCTACACAAGTAGCCAGGTCAGTAATTTCTGACGTGGTAGGTTCAATTTGTTGCAGTTGGAAAAAATTAATAGTTCAATCATCTAACTGACAAAATTGAAAGGTGGATCACTGAAGTGGAATATTGTCTATAGTTTAGGGTACTAATTCATAGTTTTGCCTTTAAGAAACTCGCATTCATTATAAAGAAAATGAAGTTAAGAAACTTGCCTCGTGCGTAAGCTATACAATTACTACAAACGTTCGTCAAATACCCTACATATACCATTAAGATCACAATACCAATTAGTTATATTAAAACTAACTTCATGGGCTTACTTCTCATTTTAGTCAAGTCTATAGTCTTTAAATTAAGACCTAATTATTTTAATCATTCATGTACCATAAATCCGCACTCCTAATTATATAACAGTACCCAACATGGTGATTGCATATCAACACAAATTCTCATGATATCACGTTACAAACTCTCACAACTTATTAGTTCATAATCTTTAGTTTCAACATTGTGATTACTATATGTTATAAATTCTTATAACATGCATTAGGCCCTTTTACAATCACTAAAATATGTTAAGTTAACATTCTCCAAGCTATGCTATTAATAGTTATTCACTGAGTGCGATAGGACCCTTTGGCGTGATCGGCGCCATGGTTACCTTTAAATCATGCGCGCCGCTTCTAAGCACTGAATTAATTTTGCGTAATACAATTTACACTCTGTTCTAAGCTAAAAATTCCAATTTTTCGGTAATATGAATAAACCCACACACTACAAACTTTAGTAAAACCTTATATCATCTACAATCAAGCATTCTAACACCTGAAACAATTTACATAACCAAATTTAAAGGATCAAAATCATGTTTTCACCAATTTCTTCATATTTCAATACTTTTAGCGAATTCAATCACCAAACCTTTGTTTCTTAACCAAATTACACCATTTCAATTGCGTTGTTTTCGTTTCATGACACACTCACACAATTTATAATCAATTTCCAGATTTTATCAAGGATTGAACACCAAATTTTAGATCTCAATTAAGCCATTTTACATATACATAACACTTTTAGTCTAACTTTCCTTCTTCAAACTGAATTTCATGAATTTGATTACTTCAACATCACTTTTGTATAACAATTATCATATTACATGTATATATAATCAACACCTCATCCCTATTACAGCAAAAATTCTAATTCACATAGATATTACAAAGCAAAATTTGGAATTTAGAATAGGTTATACCTAAATCCTTTGCTTGCAAGATGATGATAACAAGGTTTAGCAACCCTTCTCCTTCTTCTTAACAAAATTACAGAGAATTTCTCTCTCAATTTCACTGTGTTTTCTCTCTTCCTCACCAAACTCTCTGTGTTTTTCTTAGTTAGCCTTAGGAGAAATACACATAGTTATAAACTAATATGGCCTTCCCCCCACGTACACTTCAGATAAAGAAAACAAGCACCTATCGATTATGTTATGCCAAAGGCCATAAGGCCATGTTTGGCTACACAAAATTCCCTCTTTTAAATTTATTTTGATAACACTTATATTATACAGTTCCATTTGTCATATACTTATTTAATTAATTTTTATAACTTATAATTACAATACTTATAATTATTATAATCTTCATTATAGTTATACTTATACTTAATAAACTATTACATATCTAATTTAATTATTAGATTAAACTAGAACATCATTTTATTTAATTTAACTATTTTCTTAAATATTAAAAATTCATTTAATTTAATTATTTCATTAAATTAAATCTTCAAATAATAAAGTTACCATTAATCAATTTAGTTAACATATACACTCAACTAAATTATCACACCATAATTTCATCAATTATTTATTTATCTCAATAAATATATCAACTAAAATATTTATTTAATTTAATAAATATCTAACATAAATTATAAAAATTCTCGATTATTATATCCTTCCCTCGTTAAAAGAATTCTATCTCAAGAATCACGACTCGATAAATTTATTCGTTACATTCTTCCTTTCTTAACAGGATTCTGTCCGTAGAATCACTATATAAAATTAAGCAAATAACTGAGGATAACTTTTCATCATAACATCTTCAAGTTCCTACGTAGCTTCTTGAGCATTGTGGTTTCTCCAGATTACCTTAACAGAATGAATTATTTTATTCCTTACTACTTACTTTTTCCTATCAATAATCTGAACATGGACTTCTTCATAAGAAAAATCTTTGTCAAATTGTAATGGTTCATATTCTATAACATGTTTATAATCAGGCTTATATAGCCTTAATACCGAAACATGGAAAATGTTATGAATATATCTTAATTCCGGAGGTAGAGCTACCTCATACGCCACTTCTCCAACTCGTCATAGGACTTCAAAATGTCTTATAAACCTAGGGCTCTGTTTTCCCTTTTTACCAAACCTGATTTTCCCTTTCCAGGGAGACACTTTCAAGAAAACAAAACTACCGACATCAAATTCCTTATTTTGTCAGTGTTGATCAACATATATCTTCTGTCTGTCCTGTGTAGCTATCAATGTGACACCCCCAAATTTGGGTACTTCATTCCCACAAGACTTGGTGTTCACTTTCCATACATTCATACTAACTACCCAAATATAATAGAATTTAAACTGTAAGTCCTCCCATTAAAAAGGGTTACATCATTAAGTTCAATAAAAATCTCTTAGGTTATCTAACCTTTAACATAAATCAAGTGCGGAAATAAAATAACTACATCACATCCTTTAAATAAAGTCTATCAACATAAAAGCCAATAAATTACAATTCTTCATCACTTGTACATTTTTCCTTTTCCTTTGTTTGTAGTAGGTTCATCGACCTTCTCAACTTTAGCTGCAATAATTAAATTTATGCAAGAGTGAGCAAAACAAATGCTCACTAGATATAGCAATGAACAACGATAGCATAATAATCGTAAATGAATAAGCTCATTAGAAATGAATAATACTATGTCAATGATAACCAAAAACTGGAATCAAAATATGAAATATCTGAGGGTCATAAGACCCCAAACTATGTCCATGGTTACAAGTAATAATTCAACTTTAACCTAAATAGTTATACTGTAGGGACTTCACGTACTTAGGGGGATCAACCCTTTGTACCATGTTTTGTGCACAAACATCTAAATGCTTACGCGTAAGTAATTCTCTATAATAGGGTTGTTCATCTCAGTTTTAATATACGAGTTCGCACCAAAGGAAGTTTGGTTTGGATAAGCTTCAAGGTAATTTAGAGTTCAATGAACATCAACTAAGGATTAGTTGAATCAATATAGTTTAATATCACTTCAAGTGCTCGATAATAATATGATATGAAATAGTCATGAATTATAAGTGAATCAACATTATACATCGCAAAACATGATTTAGAAATGGACTAGAAAGCATAGGCATTGAATATTATACAAAACCTTTCTTGAACAATAATAAGCTAAGGCTATTAATTTTACTCAATAAAAGAAGTGATTTAATGAACGTGCATGATTAATAACAAGTTAAGGAATAAAACTTGCTCAACATAAGAATAACAGAATTTAGGAACTTGCGTAATTAGAACAACATTAAAGATAGGAACCCTTCTCAAACAAAGATTTAGGTTGAAGAGTTTACATGAACATAATCAAGTTAGAATAGATATATAAGTAGGTTTAGTAACTTGCTCAATGCATCAATAAGGTTTAAGCACTTACACAATCGTAAAAGTAGAGTTAGAGAACTTACCTCGTGCGTAGGTTAAACAATCACTACTCATGTTCACCACAAGTCCTACACATACCATATGTATTGACAATACACATTAGTTACACTAATATTAGCTTCATGAGTTTCTTTCCCACTTTTAGTATAGCTCACTAACTAAGTTTAAGTTTAAACAACATCACATCTTTTCATGAGCATCACATTTTAGCTTTATTACAACTACTTAAGTGATCATGTCATTGCACCATATACACATTAACAACTTGATTTAACATCTTATTACATGTCCAACATGTTATCATTCTCTTTAGATTAGGTTATACTAACACATAAAGTACTGCATTTGCATTCGTGCATCCCGACACACTCTGATGGCCTCCAAATGCACAACAGTTCTACAGATAGCCATTTTGACCACCTAATAACGACATCAAATTGAAAACCTTAAAGAATAAACATTATAGGTCTACTCGTCCTCATTCCGGATCATCTTGATTTGCATCAATCGAAGTTCATATGAAAACGTTAGGCTCATTTTAGTAAGACATGTCCGGTTAGTTTTTGTTTTTTTCCAAAATTTGGCTAGACAGATGGGAGGGGATTTTTGTTTCAGATAGCTCTTTAAGGGGTCCCTTCTGCATTTTCGCGACTTATCATCTAGAACACTACAGAAAGCCAAATTAGGCATACAAACTCCTTTCTAACAACCATACCAACCTACCCAAGGTGTAATATGTTTACAGAAACATAAACTAATGTTTCTAACACGTTTCTAACACGTTTCTAACCACTTAAACAACATAAACATAAAGATTACAACCTTTAATTTTTACTATTTCTCTTATTTCCTCTTCTTTTGACATTCATAGTGAAATTCTTCACTGTAAATTCGGTTTAGAACCAAAACAGTTAGTTTCAATTACTTTGCTTTCGTTTCTTCATATATTTTCATAAACAATAAACAATTTACACTTATAATATTATTTGAGTACCAATTTTAATTCTAATTTAAGCCATATTCAACATATGTCAATGTGAACTTACTGTAATATGATTTCCTCTGTAATAAAATATATTACATGAATTAATTTACTCTAAATCATCTATAAACCACATGAAAACAATTTATATCAACAATTATCATACAAAATCACATAATAAACAATTAATCCTTCACACCAATTTTACAGAGAACTTTTGAATAGGATAAAACTAAAACTTTAAAAAGTAGAAAGGTAGGGTTATACCTTTGCTAGAAGATGATTACAACAACTTCTTCTAAATTCTCAATTCACAGAGAACTTTCCCTTCTCCCTTCTCTCTTTTCTTTCTTTCTTTTCTCTTCTTTTTCTTCTTCTCTATTCTTTCCCCCTTCTCTAACTTACGTACTTAGAAACATATAACGTATAATATAATAGATACTAATTATATAATATAAATATATATGTAACTGATATCAGTTACATCTTTTTTTTTTGAAAATCAAAAGCCCTAAGGCTTGTTTGGCTAAACTATTTTAAAACTTAATAACTTAAAATCCTTATGCCTTGTTTGGTAAAACCTATTTAAATTAAAGACTTAACATTCACTAAGCCTTTTTTGGCAAAACTGAATTAAATTCCTTTAATTTATTTTAATAACTCATTTATAACATAATTTATTATCACACTTTTATTACCAAATTAAATTAAAAACATTATATTAATCCATTTAATCCATATCAACTCTCTAACTTAATTATTAAATTAAATTGGAATATTATCTAATAATAATTAATTTTCTTAACTCATTAATTATTTATTTAACAAATAAATAATCAAATCAAATCAAATTAAACAAATATTTATTCTACAATAAACACATCAATTAAAATATTTATATAATTCAATAAATATTTGAAATTATAATTTAAAATTCTGGATTGTGACAATCAATCTTGCCCGAATCACTTTGATGATCTCGACAGTCTGATGTACCAATTCTGGACCTAGCAGCTGACGTTCACCTACCTCGTCGCAACATAACAGAGTTTTGCATTTCCTGCAGTACAACGCTTCGTAAGGCGGCATGCCAATACTCGCATGATAACTATTATTATAGGCTAATTCAACTAATGTTAGATGGTCATCCCAATTTCCTTTGAAATCCATAATACATGCTCTGAGCATATCCTCTAATGTCTGGATGGTTCTTTCACTTTGTCCGTCGGTTTGAGGATGGTATGTTGTGCTCATTCTCAACTGCATTCCCAAACATTCTTGTAGTCGTTTCTAGAAAAAATTTGATGTGAAACATGGATCTCTGTTTGATACAATGGACATCGGGACATCGTGTCTTGAAAAAATTTCTTTCACATACATTTTTGCGAACCGATCTAGGTTAAACCTAATTTTAATTGGCAAAAAGTGTGCCGACTTCGTCAATCGATCAATAATTACCCAGATTACATCGTAACCTTGCTGAGTCGTTGAAAGACCTACCACAAAATCCATTGTGATATGCTTCCATTTCCATTCTGGTATCTCTAACGGTTGCAAGAATCCGCTTGGCCTTTGATGTTTAGCTTTAACTTTCTGACACGTTAAGCATTTTTCCACACATTCAGCAACATCCTTCTTCATATTCGATCACCAGAAATGATGTCTGAGATCCTGGTACATTTTTGTGCTTCCAGGGTGAATCAAATATCGTGAGTTATGGGCTTCACTCAAAAATTCCTCTTTAATTTTCGGTATTGACAGAACCCAAATTCTCCCTTCGAATCTAAGTAACCCTTCCGAATCAACTTTAAATCTGTCTTCCTCACCTTTAGACACTTTTTGTCTTATCTTTTCACAATTTTCATCCTGAAGTTGTGCGTTCTTCACTTTATCTACTAACATTGAACTGCTTCCCATCTGGAATAATTTTTCATCTAATTTTGTCAGATATTTAATTTCCAACTCCATCTTTGCAATTTTTGAGAGTAGCTTCTCTTCAGTAGTCAACACCATTAACTTTTCCCGTCCCTTTCTAGTTAAGGCATCGGCCACAACATTCGCCTTTCCGGGATGATAGAAAATCTCGGAGTCGTAGTCTTTAATCAACTCTAATAATCTTCTCTGTCGCATATTCAAATCTTTTTGTGTAAAGATATACTTCAGACTTTTATGGTCGGTATATATCTCACACCTCTCTCCATAAAGATGACGTCTCTAAATTTTCAGGGCAAACACCATCGTAACAAACTTTAAGTCATGAGTCGGATACCCTTTCTCATAATCTTTCAATTGACGTGATACATACACAATAACTCTGCCATTATGCATAAGCACACAGCCTAGTCCTTTATGCGATGCATCACTATACACCATAAAATTCCCTGTATCATCAGGCAATGATAACACAAGTGCTGAACTCAATCTCTTCTTTAATTCTTGAAAACTTTACTCACACTTCTCCGTCCAAACAAACTTAACTGCCTTCCTAGTTAAAATTCGTCAACGGAGTTGCGATCTTGGAAAAGTCTTGAATAAAATGCCTATAGTAACATGCCAATCCCAAGAAACTTCTTACTTCTGACGGTGTCTTCGGCTGATGTCAATTTATTACAACTTCAACCTTTGATGGATCCACCGAGATTTCATCCTTATCAATAACGTGCCCAAGAAACTATACACGTTCCAACTAAAACTCATATTTTGAGAATTTAGCGTACAACTTCTCTCTCCTCAATGTTTCAAACGTCATTCTTAAGTGTTCAACATGTTCCTCTTTGGTCTTTGAATACACCAATATATCATCAATAAACACCACCACAAATTTATCTAAGAATGGTTTAAACACCATGTTCATCAAATCCATGAACGTTGCAGGTGCATTGGTTAAACCAAATGACATAACCAGAAACTCGTAATGACCATACCGAATTCATGAACGCTATTTTCAATACATCCTCTGGCCTCACCTTCGATTGATGATAAGCACTCCTCAAGTCTATCTTTGAGAAATATCTTGCACCCTTCAGTTGATCGATCAAGTCATCGATTCTTGGTAACGGATACTTATTTTTAATCATGAACATATTCAATTCTCGGTAATCAATGCAGAGCCGCATCGTTCCATTTTTCTTCTTAACAAATAATACCGGTACTCCCCACGGCGATACACTCGTCTAGATATACTTCTTATCGAGTAATTCTTGCAACTGCACCATCAACTCTTCATTTCACCTGGGGCCATTCTGTATGGGGCTTTTGATATTGGGGTCGTTCCTGACACCAAATCAATCACGAACTCAATCTCTCTATCCGGCTTTAATTTAGGAAAATTATTTGGAAATACGTCTGTAAAGTCTCTAATGATCGGTATCTCTTCTAACTTTGCACTCTTCTTCTGTGTATCGACTATGTAGGCTAAATATCCTACACATCCTTGTCTTAGTAACTTCTTAGCTTGCATCACCGTCAGACAACTTGCTTGTCGAGGCGACTTGCTGCCATAAAACTCCACCTTTGACGGAGTCACAAGGTTAACACATTTCTTTTGGCAATCAATTATTGCCCCGTAATTGAATAACAAATTCATTTCCAGCATAACATCAAATTCCCCAAGTTTAATTGGTATTAAATCTACCATCATCTCGTGACCCTTTATAGCCACTTTATAATTCTTATATATAAATGTAACAGGAATCACTTCCCTATTCGCAATTTCTATGCTTAAAGGGAAATCTAATTCTTCCTGAGGTAAATCTAAGTTCTGAGAAAAATCATCGGATATAAATGAACAAGTAGCACCTGAATCAAGTAGCACATAAGCATTAATACCATTAATCAGAATGATACCTGACACCACATCCTTTGACTGCACAACATCTTACATGGTCATATTAAAAGTCCTCGCAATAGGTCGGCTTGATTACACTGATCCAGTGATAGTTAATGTACCACCCCCGTTGTTTCCCTTTCCTCCACTTGCACTTCCAGCTGTCTTTTTAGGGAAATTATGAGCCATGTGATCCTTCGACCCGCAAGTGAAACATGCTCCATTCTTTGGGCTAAAACAGTTTGGTGCAATGTGACCCACCTGACCACAATTTAAACACACCCTCTTACCCTTCAAACATACCCTAGTGTGGTTCTTCCCGCAGGTAGCACAAGCTTCAAACTTCTTCTTTTGTGGACTTCCTTGCTGTCCTGCCGCACTCGAATTCTCACTCCACTTCCTTTTCTGGCTGTTACTTCCACCATTGCTTCCACGAGCCTTGTTTTCATTCTCATTCTTTCTCATCTTCTGTTCTTGGTTATACTTGCTTAAGACATCGTTTCCCCCTTCTGCGATAATTTCCTTTTTTAGTACTGCCACAAACGTGTTTAACTGAAACATCGAAACCTTGCTATACATCAAAGGCTTCAATCCTTGTTCAAACCTTCTCGCCTTACGCTCATCGGTATTGACTTGGTATGGAGCAAACCTTGCCAGCTCATTAAATTTTGCAGCATACTCCGGCACAGTTATGGTTCTTTACTTCAATTCTAAGAATTGAACTTCCATCTGATTCCGAGAACTCGTCGGGAAATACATCTCAAAAAAGATTTTTTTAAACCTATCCCATGCTATTATTCCTTGTCCCCCACAAACCTTATTCTCATGCCACCAATAGTTAGCTTCAGACTTCAACATGAACGTTGCGAATTCGGTTTTCTATCCTCGTTGACTCTAGCAACGCCGAACACCTTCTCCATTTCCATGATCCATGTTTCGGCTTCAACAAGAGTCATAGACCCTTGACACTCCAGCGGTCCAACCACTTTGAAGTCTTTGAAAGTCGTGGCTTGAGCTTGCGGCTGATTCGTAAGTGCTCTCGCTAATAAAGTTACCAACTGTTGAACCGGGTTAGTGTTGGCCTCATTATTATTGTTAGTAGACCCCTCAGTAGGTGGTTGTTGGCGTGGTTGTCTTCTTCTAGGAAGCATTTTCTATTAAAATATACACTTATTAGTTCATTAATCAACTTCTTGAATATTTAAAGTCTAAGACCCCAACTTTCATAAATAAAGATTATTTTTCTCTAAATATCATTTTGAATATTATGTTGTGGATTTGATATAATGTTATAGTTATGGGTAATATTTATAAATTTTGCAAAGTAAGCAAGTTGTTATAAAATATTCGTTTGGTCGGGGAATATTCTTTTTGTCGGAGAATATTCGTACGATGGCACAATCATTAGTGGACCCCACAATAGAATTATTGTCGGAGTTAGAAAATGACAGAAATATCTTTTTATAAAAATAACGACGAAAGTTTTACCGTTAATTGTTGAAATATCCGGTGGTAAAAGTACAATAATACGCGTGGTTGCATAGTAGCACACAGTATTGATTATTGATACTTACGTAAGAAGCCACTCAGTTATACTCAATTATTATTATAAAGAATTGTTGTGATAATATCTCATATTATTGATTCAATTATTATCACAATATCATCGCATAATATTTGATATTATTAAATCAATAAGCGAGGCAACAAAGTTATTCATATTATTATTTGCAATATTGACGATGTTCAGAAAGTTCGTCGAGGAGAGGTTTGGTCACCTAATTGCGCGCCAATAAGGAGAAATCCTTATCGGAAAGCCCCCTCTTTCTTGGGAATGATCTGGTTGTTAAATATTGTGAGTTATAATATTAATGATGAATAATTGTTGAAAGATTAAATATGTGTTGATTGAAGATAAAATGATTTGTGGTAATATTTATTCAATCTTTGATATAAATAAGAAGTTTGTTATGAGACGTTTGTGGTAAGTTTGGTTTTATTCTATGGGGCCCATATGTCATCATCTAAGAGTCACTTTCGCCAATAGTAATTGCCTTTACCAGACGTCAAACCACTTACCATTTCATATTACAGGCGTTGAACCAATTGTCATTTCACATTACAGGCGTCCAACCAATTGTCGTTTCATATTACAGGCATCGAACCAATTGTAGTTTCACATTACAGGCGTCGAACCAATTGACATTTCACATTACAGGCGTCAAACCAATTGTCGTTTCACATTACAGGCGTCAAACCAATTTTTGTTTCACATTACAGGCATCAAACCACTTTTCTTTTCACATCACCAGTCGTCAAGCCACTTGCCTTTTCACATTGCAAGGGCTGAGCTAGAAATCTTCTATAAATAGAAGCTTATTTTTTATTTCATTCTCACCAATTCACTACGACTCACAAGAGAATTCTATAGACAGAATTACAGAGAAAGAAGAAGAGTAGTGATACATTATTACACTATTTTAGTATCCAAACTCCTACTAAGGTAAGGGGTATTATTTCTTTCGTATTCATATATGGATATTATTTTTGTTCAATATTCTTATGAAATAATATTTTCTTCCATACTCTGTAGTATGTAAGTAATATTATTTCGTTTCAGATTCTAAATTAGACACTCATGTTGTTAAGTATTGCTTCTATACTCCTTGAAATTAGTAGAATATCCTTAAAATTTGCGCTTCATCTAGTGTCGTTTCACAAGGATATTTTTCTGCACATTCTTGTTAAAGTTTAATCTTTTCATGCCGGAGTACTATTCACGGGGTACTATTCATGAAGTACTATTCACGGGGTACTATTAATGACAAAAATTAAATTTTTTTCTGTCCAAATTATTTTTCATACAATATTATTCTTGAATTTTACTCCACAAAGCAGTATCATGTTGACAATTTTGACATTATTGAATTCTGGATAAAGTGAATTATAAATCCAAACTTATAAATGAATTCTTATATAATTGTCATCATCCTCATGCTTATATTATGATAAAAGTCATCTTTGGCCGCAGTGCATAGATAGACTGTTGATTGGTATGATTATGAGCAGGGATCATTCGGTATAATCATGAGCCGAAATGTTATAAATGATGTGGTAAAAGTCATCATTGGCCCGTAGTGTATTTATGGATAGTTATTGGTATGATCATGACCATTGGTGATAAAAATGAATATCCTTGGCCCGTAGTGCATGGATAATTCAGTGATGTGGATTATTTATTTAGTTGAGTCCTAGTAATAAAATTGATGATAAACTTTTAAATCATAGAAGATAGTAGATATCATGCTCTACTTGACTCTTCTAATGGATTGCTTGTTCCGCTATAGTTAAACTTGGTGTTTATTGTATTTTATCAGTTTAACACTGTTGAAGGCTAATGATAATTTATTTTGTATTGTCTCAGTCATAATATTTCTTACTGGGCTAGTTGAGCTCACCCTTTTGCTTTCATTGTTCTCTTCAGGAAATGAGAATATAGCTAGGACGAGTCGGAAAATGGAGTGACGGTCCAGATAGGTGGCTATAGTAGTCCTCACTATTATGTGAAATAGTGTGATAATAATTGTAATGTGGACTTTATTTGAGTTTGGATACTCTGTACGAGACATTATTCATGTCGAAACTCTCAGCTACGTATTGTCGTACTGTATAAAAGAAGTTTGTATTTAAATTTTGTACCATGTATTTGGCAACTCAAGATGGGTGATGTATACCTATTTTGGGGGCATCACATAAAGTTTAACTTAAACATTCTAAGATTAAATCTATAACACATAACATTTCAATAAACTTTGATATTTTTATTCATTCATAATTTCCCAAAACATAATAAGGATAGCATCTCTGCCATCAACATCCACTTTCCTGAACTAAATAAGTTCCAGGATTACATACTCATACTACCCCTTTATTTATCTCAATATAAGGGATTTAGAATTTATTTATTCACATACTTAATCACATATTATTGTTATTATTCTTCCTATCTTGGCATATTAAGACGTCGAGAGGCTTCCCTACGTTCTACCTCCATAATACGATACGTCGTCATGTGGTCCATCATAAACCATGGCAAGCCTTAAAATTGAGGTGGGTAATAAAAGACTCGATCCTGGGCCATATCAATCGCAGAATGAAAGGCATGATCCATTTCATTCATCTTAGCCTTCTTCGTTTGAACCTTAGCTTCAGCACGATCTGCACGCTGAGTAGCCTTCACCCAAGCGTCCTCTGCTCTAGCACGCTTATCTGACTCTTCCTTTAAGTCATGTTTTAGCTTCTCCACTTCAATCTTCATCTTCTCATTCTCAGCCAACAACTCCTTTTGATGTCCCTATGTGTGAACTAGGTTCCACTCTGTGTTTCCAAGACATGAGTCGAGTTCCTGAATCTCCTCATCCTTCTGCTCTATAGTAGCCTAACGCATCTCAGCTAACTCCTTCAGCTCCTCAACCTTATCCTGTAATTCTATATTACGGTCGTATAGCTCATCATACATCTCAGCTAATATGGAGTTTGGTGGAAACTCCACAGGATCCTCTTCCTCATCATCCGCCTCTATCTCCTTAGAGTTCTCCTCCTCAAGATCAGACACAGGCTCATCCTCATGTTCTTCCTTAGCAACAAAAAGAGAAGGCTCCCTCTGAATCAACTGTTCCCAAACCACATGAACGTCTTGGGGTTCCTCCTCCCTAGACACCTCAGGTTTCACTTCCCTAACTTGATCTGATCCTTCAACGTTAGACATCATGAAAACAAAATACTTTTAAATTTTATTTATTATGAAACACTCTTCGATACTCGCGAGTACATAAGTTATTAACACATATCACATAAAGTCTTTTATTGCTTCTTTAATGAATTTCCTCAATTCATTCCTTAGAACTCGATAAGAGTTTGACACCACTACGTTTTTTGTCTACTTAAAGGTTACTTCCTAAGGTTTTTTGCCACCTAAGGTTCATAACCTAAGGCTTTGATACCAACCTGTGACACCCCCAAATCCGGGTACTTCATTCCCCACAGGATTTGGTGCTCACTTTCCAAAATATTTACATCTAACTACCCATAAACAAGGATAAAGACATAACTTAAATAAATATCTTCCCCATTAAAAGGTTACATCAACTTAAAACATTCCCAGGAAATCTAACCTTTAATTATTACATAGATCTACAGAATACATCACATAATAACATAAGTCTTATAACAAAATTCTACTAAATAAAAATCAAACAGGTCTTCATCATTTGGACATCTTGCCCTTGCCTTTTCTAGAAGACGGCTCATCAAATTTCTCAACTTTAAGTGTAGTGTTAAATGCAAGAGTGAGTAAACGATTGCTCACTGATATATAAAGAGTGATAATAGTAATAATTTAAGAGTAAACAATGAATACTGAATAATTAAGAACTTGTTCTTCAAAACAAAATTAGTAAACAAGTTCAAGATTTATATCTGAGGGTCTTTAAGACCATGAACTATGTCCCAAGGTTATTAAGTATTTCTACTTCAACCTTTAATAGTCATTAGACTATACAGACTCTTACTTTCGTACTTAGGGGGATCAACCCTTCGTACCATGTATTGTGCACAAACATCTAAACGCTAACGCGTATATAACCCCTCTATGTTAGTGTTGTTCATCTCAGTTTGACTTTAGGATTTTCGCACTAAAGAAAGTTTAGTTTGGAACTAACTTATCATTGGTTCTAGAATTTTAGAACACTCATCAATTACAGATTTTACCAGTCAATAAGAGCTTGCTTGTTATTCGAAGGTTCAACACAATAATATAGAATTGAACAATGATACTTAAGTTAAAGATCGAATAATGACAATATACAATTGAATAAACTTGGTATATATGCAAAGTGTTACATCCAAAAGAGTTAGGAAATCTCATTTGGAATAATGAAGTTAAATAGTTTATGCTTTGAATGTCAAGAACAAATATGAGGAACTTGCTCAACGTAAATACAAGGTTTAGGAAACTCATATTATATTATTACATATCTAATTTAATTATTAGATTAAACTAGAACATCATTTTATTTAATTTAACTATTTTCTTATATATTAAACAATTCATTTAATTTAATTATTTTATTATATTAAATCTTCAAATAGTAAAATTACCATTAATCAATTTAGTTAACATATACACTCAACTAAATTATCACACCATGATTTCATCAATTATTATTTATCTCAATAAATAAATCAATTAAAATATTTATTTAATTCAATAAATATCTAACATAAATTACAAAATTTCTCGATCGTTGCAATTAACCATTCAATAATATTTTAATAAAGTTTTAATCTTAATATTTTATTTACTTAAAAATATTAGATTCTTATATTACAAATATCATAGTAACATTATAATAAGTTATTAGGCAAATAAATAATTTATTTTAATTATTTTACCCTTTATTAAACAACTTATTTAATACCCATAAATGGTCATAAATATTATTTATCATAATAGATTACCAAAATACCTCAAATATGTCATATTACATTATAATAGGAGTACCTAACCTTTAATGTCCTATTTTTCTCATTTATGAGATCATTTAACCAAAATTATAACATTATTATGAAAAATAGCAAACATGTTCTGAAAATTATTATCTTCTGGATATGGACAGTATATGGTATAACAAGAATTTGTATCGCAACAATATAGTTTGGATTTAAAGAAATACTATGATTTGAACATCTAATATCTATCTTAATCTAGCCGAAATAGTTGGCATTGATCTTTCAATAACAATTGAGTTAAAACATATCAAGTTTCAACAGATATTCGTCTCGCCAAAACAATTAGCTAAGACATAGCTCAAAAACTGTTCTATAATAGACAAAAATCAACTGCACTATTTACAATCAATAATTATACATATAGATGTGAATAACCAACAATGGTTATTCACCAGTCACGCTTTTGAAATTTAAAACTCAGTTTAAATTAATGAACTTGCACTAACTGCGAATAAACAATAATAAATCTCAGATGTGGAATAATCAGCAATAATTACGCACTACTATATTTAAAAAGTCATAACTCGAGATTGAGTTAAGGAAACTTGCCTTAGCTGTTTACTAATGCTACACAATATAATATAGCCGCGTTTGAAAGACCTATAATCAATAATATCGGTCTCGCAATTAGCATAACACATCAAAACACATAACATTATCATTTAATCACATATTGATGTAGTAACAACAGTGTTTATAACCTCTACAAACACTTATCGGGTCTA
The DNA here is from genome assembly GCA_020205605.1 of Panax ginseng. Lineage (NCBI taxonomy): Eukaryota > Viridiplantae > Streptophyta > Magnoliopsida > Apiales > Araliaceae > Panax > Panax ginseng. The sequence continues at coordinate 90,277,207 of CM035133.1, read as the reverse complement.
ACTAGTTCAGTCTGTTTGGACTTTGGTATTAATACTAGGTCTTGATTACCCTATCAGATAATAAACGACTTTATTTTTAATAAAACTTTGTCTCAAAGCTTAAATATTAATTTAGATAATTAAAATATCATTCATAATATTTTTCGGAAGCTTATAACAATTTTCAAATAATTATTATCTTTTATAATAATTTGTCAAACACTGAAATCATTTTTAAATAATTTAAATATTGAATAATCCCATTATCATTAATATTTAATAATATTAAAATATTAATGAAATACTTGTCAAAATATTAAAGTTATTTATAATAACTCAAAATATTTTTAAATCATAAATATTATCCTTAAATGATTTTTAAAACATTTAAAATTATTGTTAAATAATTACCATTAATATTTAAATATTAATGTATTTTTTATAAAAATATTAAAAGTTATTTATTATAACTTAAAATATTTTTAAATCATAAAACCATTTTTAAACCATTTATTTAATATAATTATTAAATAAATCTAATATCATTAATATTAAATTATTAATAAAATTTACCTCAAAATAACTTAAAATATTTTTAAATATTTATTATCATTTAAAATGATTTTATTATATTAAAATCATTTTAACTAATTTATTTAATATATTTATTAAATAAATTTAATTTCATTAATATTCAAATAAATAAAAATATTAATGAGAAATATGTCAAATTATTAAAAGTTAATTTTAATAACTTAAATTAATTTTTAAAACTCATTTTGGAATTTTTAGAAATTAATTTCTATTTTTAATAATTTTTAGAAATTTATATAATTAATTTTAATAAAACCGTCGCTAAATCCTTTAGCGACATAAACTATCACCATAAGTGTTCTTGAGCCTCAAGAACACTCAAAGTCAGTCTTAAGGTGTTAACTTTGACCGGCTACAATTTTTGGTTCATGATATTTCTAGGCATGTTAAGGTACTTATCATGTAGTATTGATGTAATACTACATGTAACAACAACAATCAAGGTCAAACAACGATACAAATGCAAGATCTAAAGCTTCAAAAAGGCTGTCAGACCTGTTTTGGGTTTTCTGGGTTACCTAGAAACCCAAACAGTTCTTAGTTGGTACTTTGTAGCTCGATTAATCTTTGGTTCTGGTCATTGTTAAGGTGCTTAAATGGTCCAATCTTATAGTCCTAATGTCAAAGAACAACACTACTACACTTGAGTAGCTTAACTATATCACAATCACAATATCTGAGCCGGTCAAACCTTGTCAGAAACTGTGTTCTTCAACTTATGGAATTTCCAGAAAACCAACATCATGCTCGGTCAACCTAGTTTGACTGCTCACTACTTTGAATTTGTTGTTTGTTTAAGTGATCTAAAGCCATGAATCTATAGTCCATATACCAGAGTATAACATTGATACACTAACATAATCAAATCACATAATATCTGACAGATCCGGGCTTAGCAAAAGACTGTCAGACCCATGTGGGGATTTTCTAGGTTACCCAGAAATTCAAAGTCATGGCCGGTCAACCCACTTTGACCATCAATATCTTGGAATCTGGACATGATATGAACATGATTCCACTTCCGGATTACTCCCCGCATAGCATACTACAACTCTATTACATCAAACAAGATAAATCATAAACAGATCTAGATCTATGGCCTCTGAAATTCGGTTGTCAGGCCATAGAACTAGGGTTCTTGACATTTTTGAAAACTTGATTTTTTGAGCACTTTGATGTTATGGATCTATGATATAACATCATGGATCACTAAATAACATCTTATAACACATATTAAAACACACAAATAACAAATCTATCTTAGCATACAAGATTAAACTCAAGTTAGGATTTATACCTCTCTTGAACAAGCTTTGATCTTGGCTTTCCTAAACTGATCTTGAGGTGTTAGGGACTTGGTTAGGGACTGAATCATTTGTCAAATTCATGGTTTAGGCGTGAGAGAATTTTGGCTGAGTGTTGGTTTTCGAATGAGGCTTTCTTTTGATTTTCTCTCTCTTTAATCACTCATCTTTGATTCATTGAATCTAAGTTAATAAAGGTGTCATATAATATCTGATTTGGTGTAGATTTGAGCACATGTTGTAATCCAAAAGATGGTGAGTCACAAGATTTGTAAAAATCTCTTAACTTAAAACTTAAGTAAAGGGTATTTTGGTCATTTAGCCTCTAAAAGGGTATTTTAGTAATTTCCCTAATGATTTTAAGGGTATATTTGTCAATTGTCATGCTTCCCTTCAATCCTAACCCTTAGGGTTTGATAATCACAATTAGGGTTTGCTAATAAGGGTTTAGGGTTCCTGAATAAGAAATTAGGGTTCTCAAAAATACGATTAGGGTTCCTAACTGATTGTTAGAGTTTTCTAACTGTAGATTAGGTTATACCATATCTTATCAACCTTTGATCATCAATTCTATTCTGTACAAACACATACTCACTGATACAATTACAATAATTGTATTATTTATCGAATCCCCTGTAACTAGGGTTAGGGTTTTCATCAACTGTTTAACATATCTCCGCTTATATTACTTAGTCAATAAATAGTTTGACCATCTTGTTAAGCTCGTATTACAAATACTCAACACAATATTGATAATCAATATCAATATTAAATATAAAAAAAAAATATTCGTAAAAAATGAATTGTTTAAAATTCTGGGTCCTCACAGTAAAATCCATTTCATATAAACCACACATCGAAACGTGTCCATTATTTTTCCTACATGTAGAAGTTACCTCTTTGATTTTTCCAAAATTTTTAAAATTTCAGAACTAGCCGAAACAACCTTAGGAAAAACGAGATCAGTAGCTTTTTAGGGTTTTAAAGATTTAAGTTCTATACATGGACTATTTTGGGGAAAACAGCCCCCAAGGCTTCAAAAATTGTTGGATTTGTGTTCTACAACTTGGGTTTACTAGCTAACTCATGTATATAGCACGCCCCTTCGATGGATCACAAATTCAAGTTGTAAAACTTGAGCTACACAAGATTTAGTTGAAGGAAAACTAGGGTTTCACCCCTAGGAGAACATATGCTCATTTTCTTCCTCTAAACCTTTGATCTAACACTCAAGATATTTAGTCCCATACATGATGATATTTATAACTAAGGTATCTTGGGTATTATTTCATAACCCCATCAAATCTTGCAATAACATCAAATAGAGGAAGAAGATGAAGATCAGGTTAAACCTTGTTCTAGTCGCAACCTTCCTTGATCTACAAAAGTAAGATATGAACTTAGGGTGCATTAATGAAGCTAGCACATTCCTCTTGTAAGACCCCAACTTTTATGAATAAAGATTAATTTTTCTCAAAATATATTTTTGAATATTATGGTGTAGATTTGATATAATGTTATAGTTGTGGGTAATATTTATAAATTTTGCAAAATATTCATTTTAATAGGGAATATTCGTTATAAAATATTTGATTGGTCGGGGAATATTTATTTTAACAGGGAATATTCATACGACGACACAATCATTGGTGGACCCCACAATGGGAGAATTGTCGGAGTTAGAAAACGACAGAAATATCTTTTTAAAAAAATAACGGCGAAAATTTTACTGTTAAACTGTTGAAATACCCGGTGCTAAAAGTATAGTAATACACGTGGTTGCATAGTAGCACACAGTATTGTACAGTATCTTTGATTATTTTAGCTTACGTGAGAAGTCACTCAGTTTTATTTAATTATTACCACAATAATTGTTGCATAATATCTCTCATATTATTGATTCAATTATTGTCATAGTATCATCTGCACAATATTTTATATTATTAAATCAATAATTGAGATGACAAAGTTATTCATATTATTAATTGCATTATTGACAATGTCTAGAAAGTTCTGTATAAGAAAGGGGTTTGGTCACCTAATTGTGTGCCAATAGGGAGAAATCCTTATCGGAAAGCCCCCTCTTTCCTGGGAATGATCTGGTTGTTAATATTGTAAGTTATAATATTAATGATGAATAAGTTCGTGTTGATTAAAGATAAGAATAATATTGATGAGTGAAAGATGTTGTTCATTTAGTTTTCTTTAATTCTTCCATGACCCAATTACCCTCAGATGAGGTAATTTTGTGATTGGCTGGTTTTGTTATAATTGACCAAACATGCAATTAATCGGATAAATGAGCAATTAATTGTTATTGATTCACATACAAATTACTGTTGGTTCACATGTATGGAACTATTGATTCACATGCATGTACTATTAGGGGAGGTGGTGCAAGATTGATAATACTTCAATGACTAAATTAAAAATGGATGTAAAGATGAAGGTACTATATTGTAATAATTTGATCCCTTAAACGTGCAATTATCGAAACTATGTTTTCCTATAAATAGAAGCTCATTTCTTTTTTCATTCTCACCAATTCACTAAGACTTACAAGAGCAATTATAGAGAGAAAAACTATAGACAGAAAGAAGAAGAGTATTTTGCTACTTCACTATTGCAGTATCCAGTCTTCTACTAAGGTAAGAGGTATTATTTATTTCATATTCGTTTACGATATTATTTTTTGTATTCATAAGAAATTTTATTTTTGTTCAATATTCGTATGAAATAATATTTTCTTCCATACTCTGTAGTATGTAAATAATATTATTTTATTTTGTTTTCCTAATTCTACACTCATTTTGTTAAAGTATTGTTTCTATACTCCGTGAAATTATTAGAATATCCTTGAAATTTTTGCTTCATCTAGTATCGTTTCACAAGGATAATTTTCTGAACATTCTTGTTAAATTTTAAGCTTTTCATGTCGGAGTACTATTCACGGGTACTATTCATTTATATAACACTATTCATACGTACGATACTATTCACAGAGTACTATTCATAGGAAATATTCATAAATATGGTACTATTCATAAATACGGTACTATTCATAAATATAGTACTATTCATAAATACGATACTATATACAAAGTACTATTCACAGGGTACTATTCACAAAGTACTATTCACAAAGTACTATTCATGAAGTACTATTCTCAAAATACTATTCACTCGGGTACTATTCACCCGGAGTACTATTTATGACAAAAATTGATTTTTTTCGGTCCAAATCATTTTTGATACAATATTATTCTTGAATTTTAATCCACAAAGCAATATCATGTTGACAATTTAGATATTCTTAAATTCTGGATAAATTAAATTACAAAATCTTTAAAATTTATTCTTGCTCTCATTTAATTGAATTCTTATATCATTGTCATCATCCTCGTGCTTATATTGTGATAAAAGTCTTCTTTGGTCCGTAGTGCATAGATGGACTATTGATTGGTATGATTATGACCAGGGATTATTCTGTGTAATCATGACCTGTAATAAATGATATGGTAAAAGTCCTCATTAGCCCGTAGTGCATTGATGGACAGATGTTGGTATGATCATAACCATACGTTCTCTTCGGCCAAGGGTGCAAAGATGAATTGGTGTTTGGCATGATCATGACCATTGGTGAAAACGTGAATATCTTTGGCCTGTAGTGCATGGATAATTCATGGTTGTGATATTAATGAATATCCTTGGCCCGTAGTGCATGGATAATTCAGTGATGTGGATTATTTATTAAGCCGAGTCTTAACGATAAAATTGATGTTAAACTTTTAAATCATAGAAGATACCTAATATTATGCTCTACTTGACTCTTCTAATGGATAATTATTTTTGCTGCAGTTGTTGATCTAAAACTTGTTGTGTATTGTATTCTATCAGTTGTTAAACTGTTCAAGACTAACGATAATTTATTCTGCATTATCTTAGTCATAATATTTCTTACTGGGCTAGTTGAGCTCACCCTTTTCTTTCACTGTTCTCTTCAGGAAATGAGAATATAGTTGGGACTAGTCGGGGAATAGAGTGATGGTCCGAGATGGTTGCCATAGTAGTCCTCACTATTCTATAAAATAGTGTGATAATAATTGTAATGAGGATTGAATTTGAGTTTGGATATTGTCTAGGAGACAATATTCGTGTTAAAACTCAACTATTGTGTTGTCGTATTTGGCAAGATAGTTGTATGAATTGAGTTTATATTTACGTTATGTACCAAATATATGGCGACTCAGAATGGGTGATGTATACCTATTTTGGGGGCGTCACACCTCTCTTTCTCCTCAAGAAAACTGAACCCCTCTCTCTGTTTTCTCTATTTGTATTTTGCTAGCTTGAGAGAAAAATAGAAGAAGAAGAATATGAGAAATGAAATGAAGAGAAAATGAAATGTGGTGTTATCTTGCAATATAGTTAAATACAACTAGGATCATAACTAATATCCCCCATATCTTTGTTATCCCTTGGATAAAAGGCTTTTTCTTATCTCTTTCAATTAAGCTTAATCATGTCATCAAAGGAGCTAAGTAGATTTCCTACCAATAGGAGATGGACACATTTGTACTTGATGTAAGAGTTACTAATAAAGGAACTTGATTAGCATAATTTTGTTGCCTTAAAAGACCTAAAAGGGGCGGTCACCTTTGCCCTATTATCCCCTCCATTTTCCTTTTATTTTAATGCACAGATTTGATTAATCAAAAGTCTAAAATATCCTTAATCAAGTGGGCTAAGTATTGGTTTGCATTTTATTTCTTTTGGGCTTCTCATTTAATTGTTTTGGGCTATGTAAAAAACATAATTTAGCAATTTTAATATGTATTACCCTAATTGTTTATTTAGGGTTTCTATTTCCAATCTTATGGAATTTAATTACTTACACATATCTCTTTAACTTGTAACCTAATTAGGTTTACTATAATTAGGTTTAAAATTATTAATCACTTGCAATAATAAAATTATCCACTTAATTTAGTATAAATATTAAATATTAACTATTTATTATTACCGTAACACTTATGTTATTTAATTACCTCACCTAATGTATAATTAGGTTATGAAACTTTCCCTTTTAATGAAATCTATATATATATATATATATCCATAACTATAGTATATATATTTATTTAGCCATACACCACTTCACATATGTTATTACATATTAAATCACTATATAGCACAAAGTTTTAAATATCAATAATGTATATACATATAAAGTGACTTGAAATTCCTAGTTATTACATCCTCCCCCACTATAAGAATTTCGTCACCGGAATTACACATAAGGTTACTCAAAAAGATGTGGATAATATTTCCTCATCTTTTCCTCGAGTTCCCACTTAGCTTCTTCAGCATTATGGTTCCTCCAAAGAACTTTTACATAATGTATAACCTTATTTCGTAACTTCTGCTCTTTTCTATCTAAAATTTCTACAAGAATTTCCTCGTACGACAAATCTTTTTTGACCTGAATTGGTTCGTACGATATCACATGCTTGTAGTAAGTCTTATATGGTCGTAACACTAACACATGAAACACATTATGAATATGTTCCAGTTCAGGAGGTAGAGCTACCTCGTACGCCACTTCGCCTATCTTCCGCAAGATCTCAAATGGCCCAATAAATATCAGACTCAACTTACCTTTCTTTCCAAATCTTATATTCCCTTTCCAGGGAGATACTTTCAAAAACACATAGCTTCCCACTTCAAAATCTCTCTTCTTGCGATGTAAGTCTGCATACTTCTTTTGGCGATCTTGAGCTGTTACAAGTTGGGCTCTTATCACCTTGATGATCTTTTCTGTCTGATGCACTAATTCTGGTCCCAACAGCCTGTGTTCACCAACTTCATCCCAACATAAGGGCGTTCTGCATTTCCTCCCATATAGTGCTTCGTACGGTGGCATTCTAATGCTGGTGTTATAACTATTGTTGTATGAGAACTCCACTAATGGAAGATGATCCTCCCAGGTACCCTTGATGTCCATCTGTGACACCCCAAAAATAGATCCACACAATTCTGAGTCGCCAAATACATGGTACAAAAATAACTACAAGTTCATTATTACAATTGTCGTGCAAAATACAACAACACATGTGTTGTGAGTTTAAATACAAATATTATCTTCTAGACAATATCAATACTCAAATAAGTCCTCATTACAATTATTGATACACTATTTACAAAATAGTGAGGACTGCTAAAACAACTATCTGGACCCATCACTACACACTCCGACTAGTTCCCACTATATTCTCGCCTATTGAGAAGAAAAATGGAACATTACCACCGATTTTGACTTGTTTGGGACAACCTTTGGTGTCATCATTACCACTAGAATTGACTTTCGCTATAGGGCATATTCCACCCTCAACTTATTCGTCGTACTTTTGTTCCATGATCTAAATCATTAATCTTCGATCCATATCGAATTGGGTTTGACCGCAATGTACAGGGTAATTCAAAACTCGATGTTGGGTTCTCCCAATTTTTTTTCCAAAAAGAGAAATACATATCATCTATTTTACCCTTTTTGGATCGGACTTCTCTTTCCACAATATCAACATGTCATGCGGCTTTTACCCATGCATCCTTCATTCTCACTCGTTCAGTTGTTTCTTCTTTCAGTTGATCCTTGACATTTGAATTCTCAGATTTCAGCTTTATCATCTTATACTCTGCCAAAGAGTGCTTCTATTCAAGCATCACATATCGGGTAACACAAGCTTGAATTGTTGCATCCTTTTGCTCCACGACCGCCTGCTGTTCTTCAGCCTGCTCTTATAACTCATGAATACGATTTTGTAATTCTACATTTCTATCATATAGTTCTCCTAATAAATCCTCCTCGGGTTCCTCTTCTTCCTCACTCTCAGCTGCTACCTCTGCGACTAACTCGGGTGCAACTATTAATTCTTCACTCACCACATGGATATCTCTAATTTCTTCTTCGCCTGACATCACATTATCCTGGTTGGTGATTAGAGGTGTCTCAACGGTATCATTCACTCCATTATTAACATTTTCAGCTACCATTCTCAAATACTGCCATAAAATAAGGGTTAATTAATAGAAATTGACATACCACATATTATCCCTATATTCTGACCAACCAATTAAACATAAATAAGCTTAGGTAGGACACACTAGCGAATGATTTACTCGTCTCTCCCTTCCTAGTTCTAACCCCAGATCTCCATCAGAGATCATATCCCTAAGCTTTGATACAAACTGTGACACCCCCAAAATAGGTGCACACAACCCATTTCGAGTCGCCAAATATATGGTACAGAAACAACTACAACTTCATTATTACAATTGTCGTGCAAAATACGATAACATATATGCTGTGAGTTTAAATACAAATATTGTCTTCTTTACAATATTCAAACTCAAATAAGTCCTCATTACAGTTATTGATACACTATTTTACAAAATAGTGAGGACCACTAAAACAACTGTTTGGACCCATCACTACATACCCCGACTAGTTCCCGTTATATTCTCGCCTCCTGAGAAGAAAAATAGAACAAAAAATAAAAGGGTGAGCTCAACTAGCCCAGTAAACAATATTATGACTAAGATAATGTAGAAAAATTATCGTTAGCCTTCAATACATCAAATAAAATATAATGGACAACAAGTTTTAGATCAATATTCGTAGCAGAAATAACAATTCATTAGAAGAGTTAAGTAGAGAATGAAGTCTACTATCTTCTATGATTTACAAGTCCATCAATATTTTATCACTGTAACATCAATCAATATACATCTTGAACCAAATATTCATCTTTGCAGTACGGGCCAAAGATATTCATTTGTATCACCTGTTGGTCATGTTCATCTCAACACCTGTTCATCTTTCCACTACAGGTCAACGATATTCATCATGTAATCATTCATCTTTTGCACTACATGCCAAAGATATTCATCAAGTATCACCATTTAAGACTGAGGATGATGAAAATGTTTTAAAAAAATGAATCCAGTGAGATAAAAAGGATAAAGATTAGGGATTTGTACTTTAGATAATCCAAGTTCAAAAATACTCCATAATAAACCATAGTGGAGTAAAATTCAAGAATGAAGATCAAAACATGGATACAATCCAATATAGTAACCATAACAGACATCTTGGACAAAAAAGAGAATATTTTATTTTTCTGTGAATAATGTCATATTTGTGAATAGTGCCGTATACATGAATAGTAAACCCGACACGAAAAGGTAGATTTCATAATAAAATTCATACCAATATTTCGGTATAATGATATTGAAAGAAATAACATCATTTATGAAAAAAAATAACATTCCTTACCTAAAAGAACAGTACTTCTGACTAGAATATTGGATATAATGTTGAAGGAAACTTGCACTAAATAGCAACTCTCAAAGTATCTAAATACTCACAAAAATACGTTCGATATTATAGAGAGAGAAAACTTTAGTTTCTGGTGTGATTTTCAATTCTAACCTAAGCACCCTATTTATAGAAAAATGCTAAAACATCAAAGCAGACTTAACCTGCTACCTGATGGCTTTACCTGCTGTTATTCACGCACACCACCATTGAAAAAAAATCTTAGCACATCAACAAGGACAAGAGTGGGGCCCACCCATTCTAGAAAATTTCAACAAATTTTTAAATTTTAACAATATTCAGAAACTTCAATAATTCATAATAAATAGCCATTTTATCAGAAAAATATGAATTTTATGTCCATTTCATGGAATATTTAATTCTCTAAAACTTTGTAGGAGAAATTTTTTCCAAATTCCAAACAGAAAATGAACGAAATCCACATACGGATGATTTTTAATACCTTCATTCCGACAAAATACTGATAAAACACCTCAACATTAATTCATTCATTTATATCGACATAAAATAAATATTTCTTTATAATACAAATTAATAATTAATTATTCATAAATAATATTATAGAATCATAATAACGATAACCAGGTCTTTCCCAGGAAAGAGAGGGCTTTCTGATAAGGATTTCTCCTTACTGGCGCGCAATTAGGTGACCAAACCTCTTTCCTAGACCAAACTTCCTTAGACATTGCCAATAATGCTATCTAATAATATTATTCAAATAATATGAATTATTTATCTGATAATGGGAAATACTGTGCAGTGACAATTATTGAATCAATAATAATATAAAATATCAATGTAGCAATTATTGAACCAATAAAATAAAATATTGAACAATAATTACTGTAACAATTATTGAGTAGTGCCTTCTTATGTAAGAATCAATAATTCAAAAATCTCGTGCAATCTTGTGCTATATGTACAAACCACGCAGAGATATACTATACTTTAACCATCGGGTATTCCAACAGTGTTATCGGTAACAACTACGCTATTATTTATAAAAAAAACTCATATTTGTCATTTTCTTCATTCGATAGTTTTCTGTTATGGGGCCCATAAATGGCTGCGCCATCGTACGAATATTTCTCGACACCAATAATATTCCATGACCAAACGAATATTCCCTGACAACAATTAATATTTTATAACCACTTGCTTATTTTGTAAAATTTGAACATTTCACCCATAACCCAAGCATTATATCAAATTAACACCTTATTATTCAAAATAATAATTAGAGGAAATTAAATTTTATTTATAAAAAGTTGGGGTCTTACACCATGACACAAGCTCTGAGCATGTTTTCATGTGTGTGAATTGTTCTCTCACTTTTCCCATCGGTCAACGGATGATACACGGTGCTCATCCGTAGCTGCGTCCCCATTCTTTCTTGAAGACTCTTCTAGAAGTTTGACATGAATCACGGATCTCTATCCGATATAATAGATACTGGTACTCCATGTCTCGAGATAATTTTTTTGATATATAATTTGGCTAGCTGTTCCAAACTATACCTGATCTTGATCGACAAAAAAGTGAGCTGACTTCGTAAGATAATCTACAATCACCGATATGGCGTCATGCCCTTTTTGCATTGCTGGAAGTCCTACCATAAAATCCATCGTGATGTGCTCTCATTTCCATTCTGGAATTTCTGACGGCTTTAGTAATCCACTCGGTTGTTGATGCTCTGCCTTGACTCTATGACAAGTTAGACATCTGTTGATGCATTCCGAAACCTCTCTTTTCATGTTTGGCCACCAAATTAAAGAGTTGACACAAATCTTGGTACATCTTTGTGCTTTATGGGTGTATCGAGTACCTCGTACTGTGTGCTTCTTACAAAATATCCTCTCTTAGTTCTGGTATTGACGATACCCAAATTCATCCTTCAAATTTTAGCAGGCTGGTGCCATCAATCTTGTATTTCAATTCGTCGCCTTCAGTTAACCTCTTCTTGATGTTGTCGCAATCTTCTTCATTTTCTTGTGCCTCTTTAACCTTATCTAATAAGGTCTGGCTTGCTGCTACTATAAATAATTTTTCGTCGGTCTCCATCAGATACTTGATTTCCAATTCAAGTCGTTTGAAATCTTTCACTAACTCCTCTCGAATGGTCAATTTCAGTAACTTCTTCATCCCTTTTTTGCTCAGGGCATCAGCCACTACATTTTCCTTGCCTGGTTGGTACAGAATCTCATAATCATATTCTTTGATCAATTATAGCCATCGGCGCTGTCTCATGTTTAGCTCCTTTTGTGTGAAGATATACTTCAGAATTTTGTGATCCGTATATATCTCACACTTCTCGCCATACAAATAATGTCTCCTCTTCAAGGCAAAAACTACTGCTGCTGCTAACTCTAGGTCATGAGTCAGATAAACCTTCTCATAGTCCTTCAGCTGACGTGAAGCGTACACAATGACCTTACCATACTGCATCAGTACACAGCCAAGACCCTTGTGTGACGCATCACTGTACACTACAAATCCTCCCGTGTCATCTGGTAAAGCCAACACATGTGCTTGACTGAGCCTCTTCTTTAACTCCATGAAACTCTCATCACGTTTCTCCATCCAAATGAACTTCATTATCTTTCTAGTAAGGTTGGTCAATGGCGATGCTATCTTTCAAAAATCCTTGATGAATCTTTGATAGTATCCTGCTAATCCCAAGAAACTCCTGATCTCTGTCGGCGTCTTCGGCTATTCCCAGTTCATAATCGCTTTTACTTTTGCCGGATCCACCAAAACTCCTTCCTTGTCGATAACGTGACCCAAAAACTGCACTCTCTGTAACCAAAATTCACACTTGGAGAATTTTTCATACAACTTCTCCCTCCTCAACATCTCTAACATTATTCTTAGATGTTCAACGTGCTCTTCCTCTATCTCTGAATACACCAGAATGTCACAGATGAATACGGCAATAAACCTATCCAAATATTGCTTGAACACTCTATTTATCAAATCTATGAATGCTGCTGGCGCATTTGTCAACCCAAATAACATTACCAAAAACTCAAAGTGTCCATATCAAGTTCTAAATGTCGTCTTCAAAATGTCCTCCTGTCTCACTTCAATTGGTGATAACCGGTCCTCAAATCGATCTTCGAAAATTACTTCACCCCCTTTAGCTGATCAAATAAATTGTCGATCTTGGGCAACGAGTACTTGTTTTTAATTGTGACTTTGTTAAACTCTCAGTAGTTGATCCAAAACCTTAATGACCCATCTTTCTTCTTTACGAATAAAACTGGCACTCCCTAGGTAATACGCTCGGTCAAATGTATCCCTTATCTAACAACTCTTGTAGTTGAATAATAAGTTCTTTCATTTCTACCAGAGCCATACGATACAACGCTTTGGATACCGGTGATGTCCCTGGTGCCAAATCAATAACAAACTCTACCTCTTTATCCGGTGGCAATCCCGGAATCTCATCTGCGAAGACATCAATGAATTCCCTTACAATAGGTATCTAACCTAGTTCACCCTTGACTCTGCGAGTATCCACAATGTGAGCAAAATAACCTATGCAACCCTTCCTAAGCAACCTGTTTGCTTGCATCACCGTCAAACAACAAGATTGTCTCGGTGATTTACTACTATAAAATACCACCTTCGACTTATTTGGAGTCTTCAGGTGTACGCACTTTTTCTTACTGTCAATAACCGCTCTGTGACTCGATAACAAATACATCCTGAGAATTACATCAAACTCCCCAAGATGAATCGGTATCAAATCCACGTTAAGCTTAAACCCTCTCAAATGAGCACAACAATTCCTATGAATGTAGTCTATAGGGATAATTTCTTTGTTTGCTACTTCTACATTCATTGGGTGTTCTAATAGTTGACGAGGTAAATTTAATCTTTGGGAAAATTCATCAGATATAACAAAACATGAAGCTCCCGAATTAAATAACACATAGGCATTTATATCGTAGATCGAAATAATACCTGACACCACCTCCCTGGATGCCACGACATCTTGCACTGTCATGTTGAAGGTCCTCATTGTTGGCTTGCTTGGCTGGGATGGTCCTCCACATGTTGCCCTAATGTTTTTACCGTTATTTTCGCTTCTGCCATCTGTGATTTTCTTCCTTGGACAGTCCTTGATCCGATGTCCCTCTTCTCCACAATTAAAACAACCTCCTTTCTTCGCTATAGGACAATTGTGTGAAATATGCACTTCTTGTCCACAAGTATAACATACCATTTTTCTTTTCATGCACTTTCCCGAGTGACCCTTTCCACAATTCCCACATACCTACTTCATCTTCTCTCCCCTCATCGAATTTGAATGGCTACCCCCACTGCTCCATTTACGCTTCTTGTTGTTGCTGCCACCATTGTTAACATTCAATTTCCTCCTACTACCTTCTTCTTGTTCTTTTCCTGATTATATTTTGAAACTGCTTCACTCCCACCTTCATCAATGAGAGCTTTCTCCAACAAAATTAAGAACGACGTAATTTGTAAAATCACTACTTTGAGATAGCTCCACGACTTTAACCTATTTTCAAATTATCTTACCTTCCTCACCTCATATCCACCTGATGTGGAACGAATCTTGCCAATTCATTGAATTTTGCAGCGTACTCCAACACTAACATTTTTTCCTATTTCAGCTCAAAAATCATATTATCCATTCTCGCCTGCGTACTCTCAAGGAAGTAGTTCTCAAAAAACAACGTCTTGAATGCTTCCCACGTCACGATTCCAGTTCGGCTTTGCTCTGGTTGGCTTTATAACGCCTCAAATTTGGTCTATCTTTACACGGATTACAGACGTCATCAAGTACATCTTCTTCCAAACATAAATCATTATATAGTGAAATATAACAACATACATTCTCAAATCCCAAGTTCTATTACCTTATAACTTCGTTCATTGCAAATAATGATAATTACATTATTCTTTACATCTTACAAGAGTGACTTTTATCCGCCACCAAGGATACATAACAGTTCATTAAACTAGTCTGTAGTTTAATTAAACTATTCTACATTACAAGTCTTTGCTTGATCTTCACGCACATTCACACACTGAATGTCACTTCTTCGGGATACCGATCAACGTGATCTTTACGAGATCCTTAAGTTCTTTTAACATTATACGCTGAAAATGTTTTTCATTTAAAGTAAGTGTGAGTATTCAATTGCCTAGCAAGTCATAGCCGTTAAATAAACAACTTCAAGAATTTAAACATTCTTTTAAGACTTCAATAATCGAACAAAGGTTATGAAGCAACTTGAATAATAGGAATAAACTTGGATTCCTATCATTTTAAAACATTAGTCCCATTCACTTCGAAATACTTTCATTTTACGCCTTTTTCATACACATTCCATTTGGCTAGAATCATTAGCACAAATTTATCAATAATTGGTTAAACTATCTTTCATAGTGAGTTAACTTATGCGAACCATTAAACTATAATGTTTGTTAAGTCAATTTCTTATTCCTTATGACTTTTTGGCAACTAAATGCCACACCTCACAATTCATTCTTTATCGCCTAAGTCATACAGGTCTTTTTGTATACTTTAGACGATCATTCAATATTAAATCTACGCATTCATAGCGATAAGCATTTTACGTTATCTTATTAAAGTATCTTACAACATCGGTGCATTTGACTTTAACGTCGTCCAAGTTATTATTACTAACTCGGCTTCTTAACGTTATACATTATTATCTTTAATTCAGTTTCTTCATTCTTCATTACCTTACGGTCAAACAATACATGGAGTGTAGATTCTGCCCGTTTAATATTCGCGTACACTCAATCCTCACGTCGGCTAAAGTGTTTAACGCTTACTTTATTCTAACATTCTCTATCCGACTCACATTCAAACTTTCATTACCCTTATTATTGTTTGCTACGGCTTTTTTGATAATTCATCTCTTACTTACTACATTCGTCAACGTCTAAGGAATTACAGTCATAGCAATCCCACACATTCATTTTATTGTGACAACGGTCCTCGGATATTGGTTACGTAATCATCGTTTACATTCGTTGTCTTTTAATCTCGTTCAACCCTTACTAAAGGTTTAATTCACTTGATTAAGTGTTAAATTACGTGAACTACATGTTCATTATCTATCCGTACACTTCCCCCAGGAATTGAGCAATTAAAAATTTTGGGCCTTGCCCTACACTTTAAGGTCACATGCCGCTGCTTCTTCTTCTTTCTTTTTGACCAAGGCCACTCGATAGAATGGTGATGGCACTGGTTGGCGGCCAGGCACCGCCTCCCAAGGCTCAACTAAGCCACTATGCATTTGAAGCTTAAAATTTTTAAATAAAGTTTGAGACGCTTACTTCAAAATCTCATAACTTATTCACTATAGCTCGGAACGAGGTCATTCCCAAGCAATTCTCTTCCTTATCTTATGTACTTCAACTCCCCTTGGACAGAGATTTATTTTGAATCTGATAACACACCATTCAATTGGCTTAAATTTCATTACTCGTTCGTTTTACATTATTAACGTTCATTATTCGTCCGTCCGTAATTCGGTCATCTGAACTCGGAACTCATCCGTTCTTGAGTCCACAACTCATGTTTTCTACGTTCTATTACATTCTTATAAAACCCTACTCCCTCGGGTTCATTTACATACTTTCTATTTCTCGTTCGTCTTTTATGGATTTTTTGCCATAACTTCGTTATAGCTAAGTATAATCCGTTCTTGATGAACATTTCTACCGTTCCTAACCAAGCAATAAGCAAATAACTTATACGTGATGGTTTTAAACTTGTCCATCAACACCAACTTATATTACGATGGTTTTAAATTCAACAACGTTCTTCGTGTTCTTCGCTCGTTCTTCATTTTTAATTCATAATTTGATTACGATTTCACTTCTTAGAATTTGATGTTGTAAAACATCATTCCTTACTAATATCAACGAATCGTTCATATGATTTATTCAGATCGTTCAAATTCATTATGAATCTTATACTTCCTTAAGAAATTTATAAACTAAATTTCTAATTCTTATTTCATTGTTTCTTCATGATTTCAACCATATGAAATCATTCGTAACATTTTTTACTTCTTATTCTCATTAAGCTATGTTTTAACATAAAAAACTTAAAGAAAATTTATTTAGAATTTAGGTTTTTGCATTACCTCTCTTCTTTAATCTTCCTCCGTTGGACAAAGCGTGGACTCGGGCTAGTTTTTCCTCTTCCTTTCTCATCTCATCCGACTTCTCTCTCTCTCTCTCTCTCAAGTGTTGGAGAATTTTTCATTAACTAACAAATGAGCTTAAGCTCTCCTTTTATAGATTTTTAAGGCTAGGAGAAAAATAGTCATTTCACCCCAAACCTCCTTACTATTCACACCTCCTTACTCCACCTCCTTACTATTCACGAAGCTTTTGTCTTGCAGAATTTGTCCGACAGTTTAAAAAACTGCGATTCTCGGAATCCAAATATTTTTGTATATTTCGTCTTTCCTTTACAATCTAACTTTTACGCATTCTTCGGAACTCCAAAAAACTGAAAAACACTTTTTGAGGTTAAGCATTTTCCTTCACATTTTTCCCTAACGTACCTAAACGAATGAAAAGCACATAAAAGTACTTTTAAATGTTTTTATTTCATCCGATTTCTACACATTTTTTGAGAAAAACTTTTATCGACTTACTTAACTTTTCAAAATATATTATCGTCAAATCATTCGACGAAATGTCATTTCGACATACCGAACTCTCGAAAAGGCTTAGGTTATTCAAACCCTAACCCTTAGGGTTTTGTCGGGTGAATAGAGCATATTTCGTCTTTTTTCCCAAAAATATTGTTGTTCCTAGAAAATTTCTATTTGTGTCTTGAAAATTCTTATTTGTTTAGTCTAGCTCGTAGCCATAATCCTCCCGTATTATAATCATCATATGTTATAGAACGATTAATAAACACATAACATAAAATATTATTAATAAAAATTTATTTTATTAATAACTAATTCTTTAAACTTAAATTCTGGACAATCTGATTCTTCAGGTTGTCACACTTCCCCCTTATAAAAATTTCGTCCTCATAATTTCTCAAAACCACACCCATACCTGGGTCATCACATTCACCCCTTCTTCATAGAATTTCATCCTCGAATTATTTTTATTTTATTTTAGCTTACTTTTCTTCTCAACTTCTCTTCAAAGGAGTTCTAATCTTTCAAACCTTCCTTAATCTTCATAACTTATCAAGAATTATGAAGTAGAATGACTGACGAGGAATATAAGAATCCCTTTAAAACATTTCATACTTTTGTTGAGGGGTCAAATTGACCATGAACTCTTACTAGGTTTAACAACATCTCACCAGTAAACCCTTCTATCACGATTCGGTTTACAATCACCAAGAAGGTAAACTACCTCTTGCATCGTAGGTGATCAAACCATCGTATAACCCTTTTTCGGGGTATGTTCACCTCGAGACTTAATTATTAGATTTAGTACCAAAATAATTTGGCTTGGCATAACTTCTTCAAAGAAAGCACGATTTTCTTTTAAACATGACATACCATTTATCTTAGCCAAATCAAATATCTCAGACCGTACCAATAATTTGAACATCACTTTGAAACATTCGTTTAGTCAAATCAATTGGCATCGACTACTTCTTTAAATTCTTTTACAATACATCAAAACGTTTTATGACGTCATGATACCGTAGTTTTCACATTCCTTTGAGGACTTCGTTAGTTTATGACTTCATCATTATACATCATACCATAGCTGGTTATTGATCATTAGATCACATCCAACACCTGGTTCAATTGCATTAATAACTCCATCCTTTTACCATCTTTGCATCAAATGCACTGAATATATAAAATTCATTTTGATATTTCAAATCAATTTCTGTCTAGCCGAAACAATTAGCATAGACATATAAAGAATAACTCTTTTAAAATCTGTTGGTTCCAAAAGTTGAACCAATTCTTTTCTTTTCAAAATGCACATATAAGCATGAGTTCAATAAACTTTGAAATCTAGCATAGCTAGATGACTTGGAATATCTTATTTCTCTATCTTCCTTCATTGTCTTACTTGCGACAATATTTAATCTTCTCTAGCACCCTCAATGCTAAGTCTACTCAAAATAACTCGTTTCTAGTCTAAACTTTCCTATACCTTAGTATAGTCCATCAACTTACCACACTTTATGTGTTTAGGAACTTTCCACAACCATATGTGTTTAAGAACTCATCTTCGAAATATGTAATCCGAGAACAAATCAAGGACTACCCATACGCTTAGGGCTCATAAACATAGCATATAACTACGAGTCACAAACTTTTCATAGGTATGAGTTTCAAGAACTCGCACCTAACTCATCATTCTCTACCTATCAAGTATATACATGAGAAAAGATTCACCTTCTCGCTATATAAATATTGATAGCGCGACATATTCTAATGATTATCACTATAATAAGCTAAGTAGTTGTTACACCAAAGTACAAACCTCTGGCCATAACAAAGGTTCATACAACTCAGCTATCACATGAGTCCTCAATTAAAATTTTTCAACTTCTAACTTTCTCTTTACTTAATACGAATCTTCTTTAATTCGTATGCTATCCATTACAACTCAATATGAGTTCTTCTTCCCGTACTACTTTGTAGTACCATTCATTTATAGCATTAGCTATAAATCATTCATCGTTTAACATAACAACTGTTATTACGATTCAATATGATCACGCGGTGATCTTCTTCCTTAAGCGTTTAACTCAACGATCTCCTTATCATACTCTCTACGATTATAGTTTTAGATACTCATACCTAAGGTTTATAACCTATCGACTCGATACCAACTTGTAAGACCCCCAAAATCGATTACATCTTCACACCCGAATTCCGTACATCACGAGTACATCTTCTTCCAAACATACATCATTATATAGTGAAACATAACAATATACATTCTTAAATCCCAGTTTCTATTACCTTATAACTTCGTTCATTACAAATAATGATAATTACATTATTCTTTACATCTTACAATAGTGACTTTTATCCGCCACCAAGGATACATAACAGTTCATTAAACTAGTTTATAGTTTAATTAAACTATTCTACATTACAATTCTTCGTTTGTTCTTTATGCACATTCACACACTGAATGTCACTTCTTCTAGATACCGATCAGCTTGATCTTTATGGGATCTTTAAGTTCTTCTAACATTGTACGCTGAAAATGTTTTTCATTTAAAGCAAGTGTGAGTATTCAACTGCTCAACAAGTCATAGCAGTTGAATAAACAACTTCAAGATTTTAAACATTCTTTTAAGACTTTAATAACCGAACAAAGGTTATGAAGCAGCTTTAATAATAAAAATAATTCTGATTCCTGTCATTTTAAAAGAATACTCACATTCACTTCGAAATACTTTCATTTTTTACCTTTTTCATACACATTCTGTCTGGCTAGAATCATTAGCACAAACTTATCAATAACGGTTCATGTATAAACAGAAATGCTCATATTGAACAGTTATATCACAAAACATTTCATCTCATAGAAACATCGAAGTGTTCAAGTTGTGGCACAAGGCCTCATACGTTCTACCACCTTGTACAAATATCACACAGTTTCACATAGATAAACTTTTCATGTTCAACATCTGAGAAAGTTTAACAAACTAACATTCATTTAAAATATGAATGAAGTTAGGAAACTTTCCTTACGCACAACTACAACTTACAGTTTACGTTAAACTACTCATTCCAATCCCTATATAGCACATAGGGAAATAACACATACACCAATTAGTCGTATACTTGATTTACTCATTGGCTTACTTAACTTTACTTCTTAGGGTTCGCGTTCTTGAAATTTAAGTTTACGTGACTAACTTTCTTTATCGGTTTATAGCTTCACGACATACGGAGATGTCTTACTCATACGATCATCATCTTTCATGATTTACATTCTTATCTTCTTCTTATAACTCTTATATGACTCAGTACACATCGCGTTTCTGCTAGTAGTCCATATGGTACTCTGAGTGGTTTCCTACAAACAACCAACAAACAAGTTCCCGTCTCGTCTACACAGTCTTTCACAGTGAGTTAGATCGGTCGCCAATTTCATATATACCTTTTCTCTCTGAAGGAATTATTTAGCCCAGCTCCCATATGTCAACCATCAAAGATTACAATTGTACCACAACCTAATTTATCTTAACTTATTCGAACCATTAAACTATAATGTTCGTTAAGCTAATTTCTTATTCCTTATGGCTTTCTGGCAACTAAATGCCATACCTCAGGATTCATTCTTTATCGTCTAAGTCATACAGACTTTTGTATACTTAGCACGATCATTCAATATTAAATCTACGCATTCATAGCGTTAAGCATTTTACGTTATCTTATTCGTATCTTACAACATCCGGTGCATTCAACTCGAAAGATCGTCCAAGTTATTATTACTAACTCGACTTCTTAACGTTATACGTTATTATCTTTAATCAGTTTCTTCATTCTTCATTACCTTATGGTCAAACCATACACGGAGTATAGATTTTACCCGTTTAATATTCGCGTACACTCAACCCTCACGTCGACTAAAGTGTTTAACACTTACTTTATTCTAACATTCTCTATCCGACTCACATTCAGACTTTTATTACCCTTATTACCATTCCCTACGGCTTTCTTGATAATTCATCTCTTACTTACTACATTCCTCAACGTCTAAGGAATTACAATCATAGCAATTCCACAAGTTCGTTTTTTCGCGACCACAGTCCCTGGATATTGGTTATGTAATCAATGTTTACATTCGTTGTCTTTTAATCCCGTTCAACCCTTACTAAAGGTTTAATTCACTTGATTAAGTGTTAAATTACATGAACTACATATTTATTATCTATCCGTACACTTCCCTAGGAATTGCGAAATAAAAAGCTCATTTATGGGCATTGCACCTTGACCGCATCATGGTATTTGGGTCCCTTCTTTTTTTCTCGCATTTCTGGCACCACCTAGCGATGGTCGATGGTTCAGGTGGGTATATATGGTGGCGCCTCCCAAGCTTAATCTGTATGGCTGAACTTAAAATTTCTAAAATTTTTCTAAGTCTTGAATCAAGTTTGAGACGCTTACTTCAAAATCTCATAACTTATTCACTATAGCTTGGAATGAGGTCATTCCTAAGCCATTCTCTTCTTTATCTTACATACTTTAACTCCCCTCTAACAAAAATTTATTCTAAATCCGATAACACGCCATTCAACTGGCTTAAATTTCATTACTCGTTTGTTTTACGTTATTAACGTTCATCGTTCGTTCGTCCGTAATTCGGTCATCCGAACTCGGAACTCGTTCGTTCTTGAGTCCACGACTCATGTTTTCTGTTTTATTACATTCTTATGAAACCCTACTCCCTCGGGTTCATTTATATACTTTCTATTTCTCGTTTGTCTTTAATAAAATTTTCGCCATAACTTCGTTATAACTAAGTTTAATCCATTCTTCATGAACGTTTCTACCATTCCTAACCAAGAAATAAGTAACTGGTGGACATCACATACTCGACACCAGTCGGGAAACCACCCTCAAAGCTAACTGTTAAATGCTCCTCAGAGTAGGGAACCCATGTAATGACATCGGCTATCAACAACTCCAACTGTAGGCGAGAATGGGTGAAACCCTCAGCTATAAGAACCTCCACCAACATGGAATGATGGCATCGTTATACGCGATGGTTTTAAACTTGTCCATCAACAACAACTTATACTATAATGGTTTTAAATTTGTCCATCAATAACGTTTTTCGTGTTCTTTGCGTTCTTCGCTCGTTCTTCATTTTTAATCCATATTTTGATTACGATTTCACTTTTTCTTGGAATTTGATGTTATAAAACACCATTCCTTACTAAATATCACCGAATCAGTCATATGATTGATTCAGATCGTTCAAATTCATTACGAATCTTATACTTGCTTAAGAAATTTATAAACTAAATTTTTAATTCTTATTTCATCATTTCTTCTTGATTTCAACAATATGAAATTATTCTTAACATCTTTTACTTCTTATTCTCATTAAGCTATGTTTTAACATATAAAACTTAAAGAAAACTTATTTAGAATTTAGATTTTCAGATTTCCTCTCCTCTTTAATCTTCCTCCGTTGGACAAAGCGTGCACTCGGGCTAGCTTTTCCTCTTCCTTTCTCATCTCATCCGACTTGTCTCTCTCTCTCAAGTGTTGGAGAATTTTTTATTAACCAACAAATGAGCTTAAGCTATCCTTTTATAGATTTTCAAGGTTAGGAGAAAAATAGTCATTTCACCCCAAACCTCCTTACTATTCACACCTCCTTACTCCACCTCCTTACTATTCATGAAGCTTCTGTCTTGCGGAATTCATTCCACAATTTGAAAAACAACAATTCTCAAAATCCAAATATTTTTGGATATTTCGTCTTTCCTTTACAATCTAACTTTTATGCATTCTTCGGAACTCTGAAAAACTGAAAAACACTTTTTGAGGTTAAGATTTTTCCTTCACGTTTTCCCTAACGTAGCTAAACAAATGAAAAACACATAATAGTACTTTTCGTCGTTTTTATTTTGTTCGATTTCTGCACGTTTTTTGAGAAAAACTTTTATCGGTTTACTTAACTTTTCACGATATATTATCGTCAAATCTTTCGATGGAATGTCATTTCGACATACCGAACGCTCGAAAAGGCTTAGGTTATTCAAACCCTAACCCTTAGGGTTTCATCGGGTGAATAGTGCCTATTTCGTCTTTTTCTCCAAAAATATTTTTGTTCCTGAAATTTTTTTATTTTTGTCTTGAAAATTTTGATTCGTTCACTCTAGCTCGTAGCCAGAATCCTCCCGTATTATAATCATCCTAGGTTATAGAACGATTAATAAACACATAACACATAATACTATTAATAAAAATTCATTTTATTAATAAATAATTCTTTAAACTTAAATTCTGGACAATCCGATTCTCTGGGTTGTCACAGGCTTCCCACTAAAAGTTAGCCTCAGCATTCATTAATTTGGTAGCAAAAATTGTCTTCTGCTCCTTAGTGACTCTAGCAATAACAAAGGCCTTTTCAATCTCTTTTATCCACGTCACAGGCCTCTATCGGTCTCTGTCCCTAAACTCTGGCGGTTCTCTCGCCTTGAATTCTTTAAAATTGGCCAATTGGTTTCCCATCTGGTTTCCTGCGGTTGGTGTTTGATTCTGCATAGCTTCTGCCATCATGTTAATAAAGTCTTGCATTGGGTTTGGTTGAGCTCACTCTACATTGTTAACCGAATCTTCGATCTCTTGGTTTCGTAGCACTCGTCTGGGCGACATTATCTAGCTAAACAAGGCTCTAACACGTTACTTGGGTTTTATTATCATATAAGTATTTACCATGTAATACATATATATATTGAATAATCACATGATCATCATGTGAGAGTTTTAGATTACCAAACTTTGGAATTTCGCTTCCCCAGATTAGTGTGTTAAGTTTGCTAAAAATACCGATTAGATTTACTTAATTTTCATAACATTAAATAGGAAATTTACTATGTAAATTCTTAAACACATATCATAACAATGCATTTATATTCATATACCAATGTTTTAAGATAGGTGACTCAACGTTTGGCATGCTTCTATAAATGCTCAAGGCATAAACTGCCCACCACCAACTATCCTCTAATGGACAAAAAGTGAGGATTCACTACCATCTACCCCTCTATCAAAACAAAAGTTGGGGTATAACTGTCATCCTATGCATATAGCAATGCATAAGGATTTACAACAACTAAATTGTCCCTATTAGAAACAAAAAGTGGGACTATATCAAACATGAATACAAATCAACCCCTACTCTCCCTGCTGGAGGGCAGGTCCATCCACTTGGAGTCGAACAGCATAAAGGCGATGTCTAAAGCTCACTCTAAAGTATATATCCTCACATCTTTATCTCCCACCTCATCCCTCAACTATTCTAGCTGTAGCTCTCTCTGCTCCAGCCTCCCTCACAACTTGGCTAACTCTGTCTGTGCCTAGTAAACAACGTCCTTGTACTGCTGCTCAGAAATATGGAGGGTGTGGTTATGCGCCTCCACTCGTTCAGTCGTAACCTCTAGCTCGACGTTCCTCGCCAACAAATCTCCTATCACCTCATGCTTCATGGGCTCCTCTGTAAGGTCCCTCGACTCTTGGTTCACTGAATAACTATCTTGATTCTCGTCCGACATCCTACAAACACCACAAATAAAAACAACATCAGTACCACAATAAAATATATTGATTGATAAAATGAAATGATATTTTATTCAGTACAACTAAAACTCGATGGATCTCCTCAACCCATCACTTACATACTCTATATAAGTTTCCTACTAAGGTTATAACCTAGGTTTCACATTCCTAATGTTTATAACCTACAACTTTGATACGAAAATGTGACACCCCAAATCCGAGTTTCATAACCTCAAATTCGGTGTTCACGATACTCAACAACAAACATACTTTCTAACTAATGTGGAAGAATAAACAATCATTATTTATCATAATAGTAATAAAGTGTTACAATCATAGTCCCAAGGTTCTTTAACCTTAACTTAAAACATACTCTTAATACTATAAAGAGTTTACATAACCAAATAACATTTAAAATAAACTAGTACATAAGCCTTCTCAAACATCTACTCTTGAACCTTCCCTTTTCCTTTGTCTCCTTTGGACTTTTCTGCCTTAATTAAAATAAATGTCATGATATAGCAACGGTAAGACTCTAATTTGCTTAGAAAGTTTATACACAAGGGAGATATATCATGATTAGAAAGAAGTTTCACTTTCAATGTTTAACAACAGTATAAAATTATGAAGGAACATGAATTAATAGTTAACAGCTAAATATTCAAATAATTGAATAATAGGTAGTGAGTGGTTTGAAATAACCATGAACATTTGCCAGAAAGTGCTTTCAACATTTAAAGCTGGACCTTTTAATAAGTTTTGGTAATCAAGGGATCGATCTTTCATACCCCATAATTTATGCATAAATACTTAATAATCCAACATTGATATAATGCTTTAATCAAATTCGTCCTTTTCTCAGCCAAGAGTTTTTACCATATCAATTTAATAAGAATAACTTTTAAAACACATTTGATTTAACAAATTTAGACATGTTTGATCTAGCTGATACAATTAGCATAGTTCTATCTCATAAATAGTTCATGAATGAATGAACTTTAATTTAATTCATAGTTCAATAATAATAAAACAAGGATTCAGTTGCACAAGGTGCGAATCTCAATAATCAGTATATGTGTGAATAATCAACAATAATTATTCACTAACATGCTTTGAAAATAATAACTTGAGTTTAAGTTAGGGAACTTGCCTCGTTTGTAGGCTACTGCTACACAATTAAATTATATCCGCTAGGCATTTTAATTATCTTCCTTTAAGAGACCTATAGCTAATCTTTCAATTAGCCGTATCATAACATTACATTATGTAATCACATAGATATTACATATTACATTTAGTTCTTAAAAATATTATCATGCCTCGATAATATTACTATTAAATAACAACTACCTTTTATTCACTTAATATTATTAATCTTGATAATATTTAATTCACGTCTTATTATTAGTGGACACACTTTTATTAACATCTTACTAATATTATTAATCATCTTAATAATATTTTAATCATGCATTAATATTATTATTTTAATAATACCTTACTTATTGTTTAGTATTATTAATCAATTAATAATACTTTATTCATTTACTAATATTATTAACCTTTTAATAGTATTTTATTCATTTACTAATATTATTAATCATTTAATAATATTTTATTCTTTTACTAATGTTATTATATTTTTAATAATATTTTATTTAATTTTGAATATTATTATTTACTTAATAATATTTTAAGCATCTAATAATACTTTAATCTAATATTATTAATCTTTTAATAATATTTTAATCTAATATTATTAATAATATTTTAATCTATTATTAATAGCTATTTAATAATATTTTAATCATTTATTAATGCTTAAATCAAATATTATTAACCATTCAATAATATTTCAATAAATTTTTAATCTTAATATTTTTATTTAATTAAAAATATCAGATTCTTATATTACAAATATCATAGTAACATTTTAATAAGTTATTAGGCAAATAAACAATTTATTTTAATTGTTTTACCCTTTATTAAATAACTTATTTAATACCCATAAAAGGTTATAAATATTATTTATCAAAATACCTCACATAGGTCAGATTACATTATAATAGGAGTACCTAAGCTTTAACATCCTATTTTCTTCATTTATAACATCATTTAACCATTTATTTCCTTTTAACCATAACTATAACATTATTATGAAAAATAGTAAACATGTTCTAAAAATTATTATCTTCTGGATCGGGAAAGTATATGGTCCAACAATGATTCATAAATTTTCCTGCAAATTTAGAAAGTGATTTACTATATTTAAAGTACTCAAAACTTTCGAATCTTGTTACATTTTGTATAAATTGATTTTTACTCAGAAAATTCTGAAACTTTCAGGGTACACTATCATAACATATATAAACATACTGTAACAAGTTCAGAGTTTTCCAAGATATACACATTGAGGAATCCGGGTAAGAATATTTAGGAGTCCTTCACGGTAAAAGTCATTACACACAAACCACACATCGAAATGTGTCTGTTCTTTTTCCTACATTTAGATAAATTCTTAAGGTACCTCTGTGATTTTTTCCAAATTTTAAAAAGGTTCAGAACTGGCCGAAACAGCCTTAGGAAAAATTGGATCATTAGCTTTTTAGGGTTTTAAAGCTTTAAGTTCTATACATGGACTATTTTTGGGGAAAACAACCCCCAAGGCTTCAAAAATTGTTGGATTTGTGTTTTACCACTCGGGTTTACTAGATAAATCATGTATCTAGCACCCTTCCTTCAACGGATCACAAATCCAAGTTGTAAAACTTGAGTTACACAATATATAATGGAAGAAAAACTAGGGTTTTACCCCTAGGAGAACATATGCTAATTTTCTTCCTCTAAACCTTTGATCTAACACTCAAGATACTTAGTTCGATACATGATGATATGTAGAACTAACGTATCTTGGGTATTAGTTCATAACCCCATCAAATCTTGCTATAAGATCAAATAGAGGAAGAAGATGAAGATTAGGTTATACCTTGTTCTAGTAGCAACCTTCCTTGATCTACCAAAGTAAGATATGAACTTAGGGTGAATTAATCAAGATAGCACACTCCTCTCTTTCTCCTTAAGAAAACTGAACCCCTCTCTCTCTTTTTTCTCTTTGTATTTTGCTAGCTTGAGAGAAAAATAGAAGAAGAAGAAGAATAGGAGAAATTAAATGAAGAGAAAATGAAATGTGATGTTATCTTGCAATATAGTTAGATACAAATAGGATCATAACTAATATCCCCCATATCTTTGTTGTCCGTTGGATAAAAGGCTTTGCCTTATCTCTTCCAATTAAGCATAATCATGTCATTAAAGGTGCTAAGTAGATTTTCTAGCAATGGGAGATGGACACACTTGTACTTGATATAAGAGTTACTAATAAATGAACTTTATTAGCATATTTTTGTTGCCTTAAAAGGCCTAAAAGGGGTGGTCACATTTTCCCTATTATCCCCTCCATTTTGCTTTTATTTTAATGCATAAATTTGATTAATCAAAAGTCAAATATACCCTTAATCAAGTCGGATAAGTATTGGTTTGCGTTTTATTTCTTTTGGGCTTCTCATTTAATTGTTTTGGGCTATGTAATAAACATAGTTTAAAAATTTTAATATGTATTACCCTAATTGTTTATTTAGGGTTTTTATTTCTAATCTTATGGAACTTAATTACTTACACATATCTCTTTAGCTTGTAACCTAATTAGGTTTACTATAATTAGGTTTAAAATTATTAATCACTTGCAAACTTAAGTTAGTATAAATATTAAATACTAACTATTCATTATTCATGATTACCAACTCCTTCTTATACATCATGCAATCCCTCAACCCATGAGTTTGATTTCTTGGACAATGGCTTGGCATTGTCAAAGAATTCTCTATAAATTTGACACTTCTCTTCATTATCTATATTGCTTGAATTGTCTGATAATTTGTTAAGTGTGAGATTGAGAACATACAAGTGTGCTAGAGCTTAGAAGTTCATTTGAAGCAAGTTTTCATCACATTGCAGAGGTATAAACTCTTTTCCTTGTTACCATTTTTATTCTCTGTAAAAAAATGGAGTTTTGGTCTTGAAGTTCAAATTCTTGAATTCATGGAATTATATGTTAAGGAGGTTGAGTAATGTTTGATTAGTTGTTATATGATCATATAAGCATGTTGAAATTGATATATGAGTGTTTAGGAATGATTTCATAGGTAAATTATGAGTTTTGGATGGACGATTCTTCAAGCGGTGATCGTTCTTGGCTGAACCGAGACATGGCATAGGCTAGCGCCACATTTGTATTGAGTAGCGCAGTAGCAATTCTTGCCGATTCTTGATTTTAGTTGAGTAGTCTGTTTTCAAGTCTGATCCTTATGAGCTAGTAGTTCTGACTTAAACTAACATCTGAACATGTGTATGATGGATATGTTGACATAATGGTAGCATGTTTTCATAGACTTGCATGACTAATGGAGACATATGGTTTAAATGGAGATTTGAACCTTAAGTTTTGAAACCAACTATGTTAAAGAATATGTTCTACAAATTATGAACCTAGTGAGCTATACATGACTGATTTTGCATATAGATGAGCATGTTGTAGTGTATTTAGACCTTTGAGCATGGTCGAACTTATTACGCCTTGTGTTAGAAATATTTTCAAGAAGAGACTTAGCATAGTATGTTAACTTACATGATTGCTACATGTTGTAAATTCTGACTTCGCAAAGCATGTTAGTGTGACTTAGACATGCATGAATAAACCTTTAACTTGTGTTTATGTGATTAGCAAAGAAATATGATCATGTTGAACCTATTAGCAAACTTTGAATGTGAATATTGTTAAGATACCATGAGGACTAAAATCTGACAATTGTGAACATGGTTGATAACACTCTTAGACTTGATCATGTAGTATAAATGTATACATACCATACATGTGTGGCATATTTCAAGAAAAGCATGAATGAATCCTATTCTCAACTAAAGCAGTGTTGGTTTCACATATGCATTATGAATATATGCAAGCACGCCTAATATGAGTTTTATAACTATCTTGTATGTTTAGAAAGCAAGCATGCTAGACTTTGTGGTTTCATGACCTCGAATGACTTTAAATTTGTTGAAATGATCGAACTTAGAACCATGATATACAAGAAAGGGCCTAGATTGATCTAAGAAGCATGTAAAAGCCTTTAACATGTCAAAATACATTAAGTTTGAGTGTGCATTCGAGACCGAACAGAACCCACAAGGCGTGAAGAATATTTGAGTCTTAGTAGGGTCGAGGGGGATAAGCCAGCATTTCTTGCTAGTCTAAGCCTAACATAATGGCCAGCAATTGCCTTGATCTAGAATCGAGAAAATGAATTCTGATCTTTTGGACAGTAACTTACATGATACTTATGATACTAAATGTGATCTAAAACCTACTGATGTACATATATATGTGTGATGCTTAGTTGATAAGTCGGTGTTGCATTGAAACGAAAAGTCCATGGGTAGAGGAGGTCCTAACCTTGAGCATTCTTGATGTTTATAAAATGGCTAAGTGTTTGGTTCATGATTACTTATAAACTAATTTTGGTACCATATGTACATATTTGTATCGTGTCAAGCTTGATTAAAGATTGTGTTAGTTAATTAACATCTTGAACATATAATGCGTTATAAATAGGATTCGAAAGTGTTGATTTATTAAAGTGGATAAACTACGCTTAAGGCAAGTTCCCTAAACTTATTCTAATTATTATTGAGCAAGTTTCCTTGAACCTTACTTTTATTGAGCAAGTGCTCGAGAACCTATTATTATTATGGTGCAATATCATTGCATTAATTATTAAGCAAATACCATAAGCTTATCCTTTTGAATACAAGTTAGATTACTTTGTTAAACCCTTGTGAAAGCTATTATTCATATTGAAATTGGTATTGCCCCTGAATATTGTGAAAGAGTCGATGCCATCTGATTCGGCTAGACTATATGCATGTTTATAAAAAGCTGTCCAAACCAATTTATCAAAATGCGAAATCATAAAAGCGAGTTGGACAACCCTTTTGGTAAGGGAGTGTATGTTGTTGGAAACCCCAACAGATGAATAAATATTATAGTGGTGTTATGCATAACGTAAAGTATTGTGGTGATCATCTATAGTACTTGATATTTTGGTTATTAGTTTAATATTGGTAACTCTAGTGGAAGTTCCATGGTCCTTAGTATTTGCTTAGTATAAATTGCTTATCAATTGGATACATTGTTAGTAGTTGAATTCATATATATATTTGTTGATTTATATTGAATTGTTATATCCCTTATTCATGATGTTATTCGACACTTTGAACTATCCTAGAAATAACCCTTGATATTTCAAACCTTGTGATATTATATCCTACACCCTTGTTATATATTACTTATTTGGGCAATTTGTGTTCATCCTTGCTTATTAAAACCTTTCAGTTAAGGAGGAACAAGGAGGTGTCTTGGAGCGGAGACAAGGGCAAGGGCAAGGCAAGACTCTGAAACTAGCTTGTTGTTTTTTATGTTTAAAATCTATTATATTATACTAAGACTATGTTGAAGCTTAAGTAGAATTATGTTATATGTCTTTATTTGATACTATTATGTAATCTATTAAGTACTGTAGGTTGCGAGACTTGGGGGAATAATTAGAATAAATCATTGTATATTATTCTAAAGTAGATTTTCCGTTGTGAATGTATTATTTAGTTATTATGGTTTTACCATTAGAACGTGATGAACCGAATTCGAGTGACCAAGTGGAGGTCCGAATTTGGGGCGTCATGAGTTTAGTATCAAAGCCTTAGTTATAAACCTTAGGGGCGAGTGTCCTTAGATTATAACTTAAGGGAACTTAGAAGTTAGGAAGGAGATAAAACTCATGTAGAGTTTTCCTTGAGAGGCTTAGTGTGTTATGAAATGTAACTTCATTCTATACAATGAACTTATGTTTATTTAACATTTTAATGGAGTTGTTGTTTGTGTTGTTTTATGTTGGTGATTAGGAGGATGGTGACATGGGAGGACCTAAGCAAAGAGTAGTAGAGGAAGAGCCGCGTGATATCCACGTAGTATTTGAGACACCCTTGATAACAGAACCTATTTCAATAGTAGCCCCTTTTGATGATGACGATGAAGAAGAGGTGGAGTCTGACCCTGAGGAGGAACCTTTAGAGGAGGAGCCTGAGCCTGTGGAGGACTCTGACGAGGCTACCTTTGAGGATCAGGTGTTAGGAGAGTATGAGGAGCAAATATTGGAGTTGGGATGTCGAGTAGAAGAGCTTGAGGATGAAGCTAGGGAGAGGGAGTCTACATTCCAGAAGTTGAGGGACGAGGACCATCAGAGGCAGTTAGGGATGCGGGAGATGGAGGTGGAGATTGCTCACCGTAAGGAAGTAGGGATCCAGATGGGAACTTTGTTTCACCGAGCGGTGGCGAGGAATGTTGAAGTGGCAGGAAAACTAGAGGAATTAGAACATAAGGTGTTGAGTGAGAGGGCGGAGAAGGAGGCTCTTCGAACTCAGTTAGAAATGGAGGTGATGGATAGGATTCACTTCTAGGAGAAGTGGGAGGAGACCAATGATAGGGCAGATGACCTAGAGGATGAGGTCCGGTGCAAGAGGAGGAAGATGAACAAGATGGGCTATGCTCTTCGCACGGCCATGGAGAGATTGATAGATGGGGTACATCATTACCCAACTGAGCAAGGACAGACCCGACATACCATAAGCCGAGACATGGTGGTGCACATCACACATAAGGAATATCAGAGCGCCGTTGAGCGTGGGATGTTAGATTGAGTATAGAGGATGAAGACCAGTAGTGTAGTAATTTTATTTATGTGTTATTAATATGTTGTGTAATCTCAATCTTTTGTGTAAGATGTGAGATAGTGGTAAACCCCTAACTTTCCGAAAAGTATTAGAGGGATAGTAAGATAGTTTGTCCCTGTCTTTTGTGATATTAAGGGATATGTGTTATCGTTTATAGCAGTATGCTAGAAAAGAACATGTAATGTAGCCCTTTGGCATATGAATATATATGATCCTATTTCAGAAACGTGTTATGAACTTGTAGTTCTTTTCTATTGAGAAATGTCTAGTATTATAATTAGATTGTAAAATCCCAAATTTTACGAATAAAGATTTAAATTTCTTGAATTTTTTTTTTGAAAATTATTGTGTGGATTTAATATAATGTTATAGTTGTGGGTATTATTTATAAATTTTGCAATGTATGCAAGTTGTTATATCATATTCGTACGACGACACAATCATTGGTGGACCCCACAACGGAATTATTGTCGGATTTAGAAAACGACAAAAATATTTTTATGAAAATAACGACAGAAGTTTTACCGTTAATACTGTTGAACTACTAAGTAGTAAAAGTACAATAATACATGTGGTTGCATAGTAGCAAACATTATTGATTATTGATGCTTACGTGAGAAGTCACTCAGTTTTGTTCAATTATTACTACAGTAGTTGCTGCATAGTATCTCACGTTATTTGATTCATTTATTGTTGATTGTTATATATATATATATATATATATATTAGTTTCATTTTATTAGTATTATTAATTTAATAAAACATAAAAGCTTTTTATATAAAACAAAATACTTTTATAAAGTTATTCGTTTTATTAGATTATAAATAGAATATACTATATTTTATTTAAAAGATTTTGCTTTAAATCTGGATCGTCAGATTAAAAGTAAATCAATTTAATTTATTCATGAATTAGTTACTATGCAATCCATTTTCTATAAATAGAAGCTCATTCTTCATTATTTCTTAAAATTCTTTGAAACTCTAGAGAGAGAACTATAGAGAGAAAGAAGAAAAGTATTCTGCTACTTCACTACTTCTATATCCAGTTTCTTCTATAAGGTAAGGGGTATTATTTCTTTCGTATTCATGAAGAGAACTTCTGTTATTCCATTATTTATTATTCATTGGAATAACTTTGTATCTGTGATCTACCCTATACTTGGTGACATTCTTCTGTTATTCCATTCTTTATTATTATGTTGGAACATCCTGTCGGTGCAAATTTCGCCTGACCTGGTTTCGTTATTTATTATTCTGTTGGAATAACATGTCTACGCGAAGTACCGCATGTATGGTGATTTTTGTTGTTGTTCCATTCTTTATTATTCTGTTGGAATATCATGTCGGTGCGTATTATGCCTGACTTGGTTCCATTATTTATTATTCTATTGGAATAACCTGTCTATGCGAAGTATCGCATGCATGGTGATTTCTTTTGTTCTTCCATTCTTTATTATACTCAGTTGATTAAAGTTTTGACTTCTATACTCCATGAAATTAGTGAAATATGCTTGATATTTGCGATTCATCCAGTATCTTTTCATGGAAATATTCTTCTGAGAATTCTTGAATTTTACTCTACAAAGAAGTATCATGTTGACAATTTGGACGTTATTAGTTCCTGAATAATTTAATTCTTGAACTTGTTTTATTGAATTCTTATATCATTGTCATCATCCTCATGTTTATATTTTTTTGAAAGTCATCTGTGGCCTATAGTTCATAGATGGACTTGGTATGATTATGACCAGAGATTATTCGGTATAATCATGACCGTAATGTTACAAATGATGTGGAAAAAGTCCTCATTAGCACGTAGTGCATTGATGGACAATTTTTGGTATGATTATGGCTATGGATTTTCTTCGGCCAAGGGAGCAAAGATGAATTATTTTATGGCATGATCAGGACCGTTGATGAAAACACGATTATCTTTGGCCCATAGTGCATGGATAATTCATGGTCGTGATACTAAATAATATCCTTGGCCTGTAGTGCAGGGATGATTTGATGATGTGGATTATTTATTAAGCTGAGTCTTACCGATAAAAGTGATGAAAAACTTTTTAAATCATAAACGATAGTAGATTTTATTCTCTACTTGACTCTTTTAATGGATTTCTTGTTCCGCTGCAGTTAAACTTGATGTCTATTGTATTTTATCAGTTTAACATTGTTGAGGACTAATGATAATATATTCTGCATTATCTTAGTCATAATATTTCTTATTGGGCTAGTTGAGCTCACCCTTTTCTTCATTGTTCTCTTCAGGAAATGAGAATATTGCTGGGATGAGTCGGGGAACGGATTGATAGTCCAGATGATAGCATTAGTAGTCTTCAATATTCTGTTAAATAGTGTGACAATAAATGTAATGAGGACTCCTTGGAGTGTGGATATTGTCTAGATGACAATATTCTTATTAAAACTCTCAATTTATA
This sequence comes from Panax ginseng, assembly GCA_020205605.1. Classification (NCBI taxonomy): domain Eukaryota; kingdom Viridiplantae; phylum Streptophyta; class Magnoliopsida; order Apiales; family Araliaceae; genus Panax; species Panax ginseng. The sequence continues at coordinate 90,241,380 of CM035133.1, read as the reverse complement.
TTTTGTCGTATTGTTTACACGACAGTTGTATTATTAAGTTGTATTTGTATTCAGTACCATGTATCTGGCGACCCAAGATGGGTAATGTATACCCAATTTTGGGGGCGTCACAGTTGGTATCAAAGCTTAGGGATATGATCCATGGTTGAGATGTGAGACAAGAACTAGGAGGGGAGAGACGGGGAATTCCTTCGCTAGTATGACCTACCTAAGTTTATTTGGTATTTAATTGGTTGGTCAGAGTATAGGGATAATATGTGATATGTTAATTAACCCTTGTTTTGTGGCAATATTTGAAAATGACATCCGAGAATGTTGAGAATAGCAATGGAGCACAGGAGACCGTTGAGTCTCCACATATCAATAATCAGGATAATGTGAACCAGGAAGGCGATAATCCTCCTATAAACAACAACACTGACCAAATGATGAACGATGGAATGTTCAGAGGCTTTATGCAATTCATGAAACAACAAGTAAGAGAGACTCATATTCAAAATATAGGTGAAAATAATGGCAACCCACGGTCGGTCACCACTAAGCAGTTCAAGGAGCTGGGACCACCAGAGTTTTTGGGAAAGCCAGAACCACTTAAGGCAGAGATATGGTTAAAGCAGATCAACAAGATATTTGATGTCTTGGGATGCTCACAGGAGCAAAAGGTTCCATTTGCCACCTTTATGTTGCGTGAAGAGGCAGATTACTGCTAAGAATATGTAAAACGTACCTAGACTGACTCACTCAAAATGTCTTGGGAGAAGTTCTAAGAGCTGTTTAATGACAAGTACTTTCCCAAAAGTATTCGTCACATGAAGGAGGTGGAGTTCATCAAGCTGGAGCAAAACAATATGACCATGTCACAGTACGAGGCTAAGTTTACCGAGTTGTCTCGGTTTGCATCCCATTTGGTCGATAATGAGGAGCGAATGACGCGGATGTTTCTAAGAGGTTTGAAACCCAATATACGTCAATACCTCATTTCTCACAAACTTTGTTTATATTCAGATGTTGTGAATAGGGCTCAGTTATTGGAGCGCGATAATTAGTCAGCACAACCAAAAGGCAACGACCAACAACACGATAATAATCGTACCGATGGCAACTATCATCGGAACAATGATAACCATCGTGGGGGAAATTATCATGCCATGAATGGTAACCACTTCAGTGGTAATCATGGCCAAGATAATAGAAGTGGAAATTTCAAGAAGAGAAGGTTCAATAATGATAGAAAGACAGTAACACTAGCACCCGTTTCAAAGGAAGAAGAAGCGAACACCGGTCAGTATGTTTTCAAAAATGCGGACGGAGGGGGACACATCCGTCCAAACTATACTATAAAAATCCAAAGAGTGTTTTAATTACGAAGAGAAGGTCACCTAGCTTGATTTTTGTCGTATGGTGAAGTCAAGTCCGGTTTTGGGATGGTGATGCCAAAGGATGTCCCGAGACAAGCCAAAAGCCGAGTAGTTTAAGAGAGAGCATTTTATTTTCGTGACGAGGAACCTGAATAAAATTATCATGGGTAAGTTAATCATAAACTCTTGTGAAGTCTATACCGTGTTAAATATCGGTTCTACTCACTCTTTCATTCCACTTAGTTGTGTTCAATGTTTGAATTTAACTCTGGAGAAGTTAGACTTTGATTTATCTGTTGAAACTCAGTTGGGAGAAACCTTCGTTACCTCCATTATTTATAATTCTTGTTTGATTCAAATCAACACTTTGACATTACCTGTCGATCTTATCTCTTTAAAAATACTTTCCTTTGATGTGATTTTAGGAATTGATTTGTTAACTACTCATCATGCTTTTAATAAGGGTGTTAGCTTTCATATTCCTAACCAACCTGTTATGCGAATTCAAGCAACCAAACCACTAAAGTCAATCATTGTCATATCAAGCCATAAGTAAAGAGCTCCGATCCTTTCATTGTTGACTTCCTCGTGTGGAATGTACCGAAGCCAGACTTTCTGTAGGGGACGTTGTGAATAACGATGGCAAGTTGATAGGTATCAATGTGATGTGTTATCAATGTCTTGGATGAGAGTCACAGTTGTGAATGATATTTCTATTGTCAATAAGTTTCTTGACATATTTCTGAAAACTTCTTGGCCTACCCCAGAGCGTGAAATCGAATTTTGTACTGACCCCAGTACAAAACCCCATTTCTAAAACCCTTAAATATTTCTTCAACTAAAACGAACGTAACATGCGCTAAAGACGTTGACTCGAGCTGTTGAAGATTACGATCGTACTATTCAATACCATCATGGGAAAACCGAACGTGGTAGCTGACGCGTTGAGTAGAAGATCGATCGTATGCGTTTATGAGTGTGAATATACGAACCTACGTGAAGATAACGAATATACGAGTAGAATCGACTTTAATCGATAAAGTTAAAGCCGCTAAAGCTAAATACTCAGAGCTGATGAATGTTAAAAAGAAGGTTCAAGAGGGTGTTATTCTAGAAGCAAGAATCGATGAAGAGAGGAAATCTCAACCCTCGATTTTATTGACTCATTTGAAATCCTTAATCGAGTAGGAACTGTGGCCTATAGACTCGTTTTACCACCAAGTATGTCGCGTGTTCATAACGTTTTTCACATATCGATGTTACGTAAATATGTGGACGACCCGAACCATATTATTGATTTAGAACCGGACGAGATAGCGGATAATTTAACGTATGAAGATGTACCTGTTAAAATCCTGGAATGTATTCAACACTCAAAGGTTATACCTTAAGAGTTAGAATCGGACGAAGTGTCCTCATCTGTTCAACATACCACGTACGTACGTAAATTTCGAAGGCGAAATTTCATATGGAGGAGAGATTGTAAAAAACCAAATTTTACGAATAAAGATTTAAATTTCTTGAATTTTTGTTTTTGAATATTATAGTGTGGATTTAATATAATGTTATAGTTGTGGGTAATATTTATAAATTTTGCAATGTATGCAAGTTGTTATATTATATTCAATTGGTCGGGGAATATTCTTTGTGTCGAGGAATATTCGTACGACGAAACAATCATTGGTGGACCCCACAATGGAATTATTGTCGGATTGAGAAAATGACAAAAATATTTTTATGAAAATAACGACGGAAGTTTACCGTTAATACTGTTGAACTACTCGGTAGTAAAAGTACAGTAATACGTGTGATTGCATAGTAGCATACAGTATTGATTATTGATGCTTACGTGAGAAGTCACTCGATTTTTGTTCAATTATTGCTACGATGAGGTTTGCATAGTATCTAATGTTATTTAATTCAATTATTATTGATTGTTATATATATTATATATATATATATATAAGTTTTGTTTTATTAGTATTATTAATATAATAAAACATAAACGCTTTTTATATAAAACAAAATACTTTTATAAAGTTATTCGTTTTATTAGATTATAAATAAAATATATTATATTTTATTTAAAAGATTTTGCTTTAAATCTGGACCGTCCGATTAAAAGTAAATCAATCTGGTCCGTTCATGAATTAGTTACTATGCAGTCCATTTTTCTATAAATAGAAGCTCATTCCTTCATTATTTCTTATGAATTTACTGAAACTCTAGAGAGATAAACTATAGAGAGAAAGAAGAAAAGTATTCTGCTACTTCACTATTTCTATATCCAGTTTCTTCTATAAAGTAAGGGGTATTATTTCTTTCGTATTCATGAAGAGAACTTCTGTTATTCCATTATTTATTATTCCAACCTGTATACGCGGTCTACCCTATACTTGGTGACATTCTTCTGTTATTCCATTCTTTATTATTATGTTGGAACATCACGTGCGTGCAAATTTACTTTGACTTGTTTCGTTATATAAATTTTGCATGTTACGCCGACCTAGTTTTGTTATTTATTATGGAATATTCGTGGTTGTTATTTAACGTTGAATAACTTTGTTTACGCGAAGTACCGCATGCATGGTGATTTCTTTTGTTCTTCCATTCTTTATTATACTCAGTTGATTAAAGTTTTAACTTCTATACTCCATGAAATTAGTGAAATATGCTTGATATTTGCGCTTCATCCAGTATCTTTTCATGGAAATATTCTTCTGAGCATTCTTGAATTTTACTTTACAAAGAAGTATCATGTTGACAATTTGGATGTTATTAGTTCCTGAATAATTTAATTCTTGAACTTGTTTTATTGAATTCTTATATCATTGACATCATCCTCATGTTTATATTTTGTTGAAAGTCATTTGTGGCCTGTAGTGCATAGATGGACTTGGTATGATTATGACCAGGGATTATTCGGTATAATCATGATCGTAATGTTACAAATGATGTGGAAAAAGTCCTCATTGGCACGTAGTACATTGATGGACAATTTTTGGTATGATTATGGCTATGGATTCTCTTCGGCCAAGGGAGCAAAGATGAATTATTTTATGTCATGATCAGGACCGTTGATGAAAACACGATTATCTTTGACACGTAGTGCATGGATAATTCGTGGTCGTGATACTAAATAATATCATTGGCCTGTAGTGTAGGGATGATTTGATGATGTGGATTATTTATTAAGCTGAGTCTCAGCGATAAAAGTGATGAAAAACTTTTTAAATCATAAAAGATAGTAGATTTTATTCTCTACTTGACTCTTTTAATGGATTGCTTATTCTGCTGCAGTTAAACTTAATGTTTATTGTATTTTATTAGTTTAACATTATTGAGGACTAATGATAATTTATTCTGCATTATCTTAGTCATAATATTTCTTACTGGGCTAGTTGAGCTCACCCTTTCCTCCACTGTTCTCTTCAGGAAATGAGAATATATCTAGGATGAGTCGGGGAACGGATTGACAGTCCAGATGATAGCATTAGTAGTCTTCACTATCCTGTTAAATAGTGTGACAATAAATGTAATGAGGACTCCTTTGAGTGTGGATATTGTCTAGATGACAATATTCTTATTAAAACTCTCAATTTATATTTTGTCGTATTGTTTACACGACATTTGTATTTGTATTCAGTACCATGTATCTGGCGACCTAAGATGGGTGATGTATACCCAATTTTGGGGGCGTCATATAGATAATAAAGTGAAAAATTTTGTAATGCAGAGAATGCCGCCCAGACGTAGAATAACTGTCCCAAAAGAGTCAGTTAATGATGAGAGAGGTCCTGTAGATCCAATACAGAGGCTGATAGATTTATTGGGAAAAGCTTTGAGGGGAAGAAACGCACATATACCACCCATTCTCCAAGCTGTCCGAGTAACGACCTTTAAAGATTTTAAGGGTGTAGGACCCCCAAAGTTCGCGGGAACCACTGACCCGATAGTTGCGCAAACCTGGATCAAGGAGATCGAGAAGGCCTTCACTATGGCTCGTGTGGGTGAAAACCAGAAGACAGTATTTGCCACATATATGATGAGGGGCAAAGCGAACTATTGGTAGGAAACTAATCAGCAGAGAGCGGGGGAAGGAACAATAACATGGGAGCGATTTATGAAACTATTCTTTGAGAACTATATTTCGAAAAGTATGAAGAGTAGGATGGAAGTAAAATTCCTAGAATTAAAATAAGGTGATATAACGGTGGCGCAGTACGTAGCTAAGTTCAATGGACTAGCGCGGTTTGTAGAACACCAAGTGTGGACGAGGAGAGGAAGACAAGACATTTTGAACAAGGGTTAAAACTGTGGTTGTACAATAAGGTATCGGTCTTCCAGATTGATTCCTTTACGACATTGTTGGAGAAGGCAATCATTGCGGAAGGTGGCAGTGAGGCCTTAAGTATGTATTATACGGAGAAAAGAATAAGAACGCTGGTAGTGAGCATCGTGGAGGAAGCAGCAGTGGAGGGAGTAACTCCAGCAAGAGGAAATAGGAAAACAACAACAACAGAAGTAACAATCTAGGTGGGAATCGCAAAGGAAACTTCAAGAAGAGGACCGATGATTGTAACAAATGTGGAAGAAGTCATCAGGGAGAATGCTGCAAGAGGAAGAACACCTGCTATAATTGCGGCCAAGAAGGGCACATATCACCAAACTTCCCGAAGCCGAAGAAAATCAGAGGATGTTTTGCTTGTGGATCAACAGAGCACCAGATAAAGGAATGCCCGAAGAAAGGAAGCGGTGGAACTAGCGGAAGCTAAGGAGGAGGAAGTAAGTTGATGATTGGTGGACCTGCGCAACCCAACCGATCTATCGCTCGAACCTTTAACATGACCGTCCAAGACGTCGTGGTTGCAAAGGACGTGGTGTCAGGTATAATCCCAATCAATAATATAAATGCTTATGTATTATTTGATTCGGGTGCCACCTATTTGTTTGTATCTGAAGAATTTGCTAATAAACTTAGTACACCCCGAGAACGTTTAGAAGATCCTTTGAACATAGAAGTTGCAAATAAGGAAATAATCCCTGTAGAATACATTTATCAAAATTGTCGTGCAAACATTAGAGGACATGATCTGAGCGTAGACTTGATTCCTATTAGACTGGGAAAATTTGACGTGATATTGGGGATGGATTGGTTATATAACCATGCAGCAATAATTGACTGTTAGAACAAATGTGTGAACCTTTAGACTCCGGGTAAGTCTAAGGTAGTGTTTTATGGTAGCTCATCGCTTAAGCAATCGTGTTACATTACGATGATGCAGGCTAAGAAATTGTTAAAGAAAGGATGTGTAGGTTATTTAGCTTACATTGTGGACACTCGAAAAAAGGGAGTAGAGCTTAATGATTTACTCGTAGTGAGTGAATTTTAGGATGTGTTTTCGGACGATCTACCTGGCCTCCCGCCAGATAGAGAAATCGAATTTGTAATAGATTTAGCACAAGGAACGACACCGATTTCGAAAGCTCCATATCGGATGGCGCCAGTAGAAATGAAGGAATTGATGATACAACTTCAAGAGTTATTAGATAAAGGTTACATTCGACCGAGTGTGTCTCCTTGGGGAGTACCAGTGTTATTTGTGAAGAAAAAGGACAGATCGATGAGGCTCTGTATCGATTATCGTGAATTAAATAGAGTAACGATCAATAACAGATATCCGCTACCGAGGATAGACGACTTATTTGATCAACTGAAAGGAGAGAAATGTTTCTTGAAGATCGACCTGCGGATGGTGTATCACCAACTGAAAGTGCGGGATGAGGACATACCAAAGACTGTCGTTTAGAACCCATTATGGACATTACGAGTTTTTGGTAATGCCATTCGGATTAACTAATGCTCCTGCAACATTCATGGACTTGATGAATCAAGTTTTCAAGTTATATTTGGATAAATTCGTAGTAGTTTTCATCGACGATATTTTGATCTACTCAAAGATAGAGGAAGAACACGTCGAACACCTGAAGATTGTTTTGGAAGCACTACGAAAGGAGAAGATGTATGCGAAGTTTTCTAAGTACGAATTTTGGATGAAGAAAGTTCAATTCTTAGGCCACGTGGTGGATGAGAATGGAATCTCAGTAGACCCCGAGAAGGTTGAAGCAGTGAGTAATTGGGAACAACCAAGAACTCCGACGGAGGTGATAAGTTTCTTAGGGTTAGCTGGATACTATTGAAGATTCATCCAAGATTTTTCTAAGATAGCAACCCCGTTGACTAATTTGACGAGGAAGACGGTGAAATTTGTATGGACCGACAAATGTGAAGAGTGTTTTCAAGAGTTGAAGAAGAGATTGAGCGAGGCGCCCGTATTATCATTACCACATGATACGAGAGGATTTGTGGTGTACAGTGATGCGTCGCATAGAGGACTTGGTTGTGTGCTTATGCAACACGGAAAGGTTATTGCGTATGCATCACGACAATTAAAGGATTATGAAAAATGATACCCTACTCATGACCTAGAGTTAGCAGTCGTAGTTTTTGCGTTAAAAATATGGAGACATTATTTGTACGGAGAAAATTGTGAGATATTCACGGACCACAAAAGTCTAAAATATATCTTCACACAGAAGGAGTTGAACATGCGTCAGAAGAGGTGGTTAGAATTAATCAAAGATTATGACTGTGAAATTCTTTATCATCCGGGGAAGGCAAACATAGTTCTTGACGCGCCGAAAGCGAGAAAGGAAGGGAGAAATTGTTTTAACTGACAACTCAGGAGGAGTTAATAAGGGATATGGAGAAATTAGAAATAGAAGTGAGGGGATCCGAGAGGTCTGCAGAAAAGGTATTTGTAATAGAAGCTTGTCCGACATTGTTGGATAGAGTAAAGGAAGCCCAGGAGAAAGATGGAGAGTGTGAGAAAATTAGAAGAAGGATCGTGGAAAAAGAGGAAGAAAAATTTCGAATAGATAAAGATGGTATCTTGAGATTCGAAGGGAGGGTATGGGTACCGGTAGTGGTCGAGATAAGAGAGGAGATTTTACACGAGGCTCGTAATACGACGTATTCCATTCATCCGGGAGGCACGAAGATGTACCGGGACTTGAAGCAACATTTTTGGTGGCCAAATTTAAAACGGGAAATTGTAGAGTACGTTAACAGATGTCTTACGTGTCAACGTGTAAAAGTAGAGCATCAGCGACCGAGTGGTTTACTACAACCGTTGGAAATACCAAAGTGGAAATGGGAGCATATTATGATGGATTTCGTGGTAGGACTTCCAGTCACACATAAAGGTTTGGATGCCATTTGGGTCATCGTGGATCGACTTACGAAGACTGTACATTTTCTACCTATCAAGATCTGTTACAGTTTAAATCAATTAGCGAGTCTATACGTAAAGGAAATTGTTTCACGACATGGAGTGTCGGTGTCGATTGTTTCTGACTGAGACACGCATTTCACGTCAAAATTCTGGAAAAGCTTGCAAGAGAGGATGGGAACACAGTTGGGATTGAGTACTGCTTATCATCCTCAGACAGACGGACAAAGTGAGCGAACAATACAAATGCTAGAGGACATGCTTAGGACCTGCGTGATGGACTTTAAAGGAAATTGGGACAACCACTTACCTTTAGTCGATTTTGCGTATAATAATAGTTACCATGCGAGTATCGGCATGCCACCGTATAAAGCTCTTTATGGAAGGAAGTGCAGAACGCCGTTATGTTGGGATGAAGTCAGAGAACGACGAGTACTCAGGCCAGAGTTAGTACAGCAGACTGCAGATGTGGTGAAAGTGATAAGGCCAGACTTGTAGCAGCTCAAGATCGCCAGAAGAAGTACGCAGACTTGCATCGGCAAGACCGAGACTTTGAAGTCGGCAGTTTTGTATTCTTGAAGGTATCTCCATGGAAAGGAAAAATCCATTTCGGCAAGAAAGGAAAACTGAGTCCAAGATTAATAGGACCATTCGAGAGACTACAACGAGTGGGTGAAGTAGCGTACAAAGTTGTACTACCACCTGAGTTGGAGCACATCAATAACGTGTTTCACATATCTGTGTTGCGTCCGTACAAGCCTTACTACAAGCACGTGATTTCTTATGAACCCATTCATGTGGAGAAGAATTTAGCTTACGAAGAAATTCTTGTCCAAATTCTATATAAGAAAGAGCAAACCTTAAGGAATAAAGTTATTTCTTCTGTAAAAGTACTTTGGCGTAACCACAATGTCGAGGAGGCAACGTGGGAGTTAGAAGATAGAATGATGAGGGATTATCCCCATCTGTTTGTGTAACCTTGTAGCAATTCCGGGATAGAATTTTTATAAGGGGAGGATGATGTAATACCCGAGAATTTCCACGTGTTATTAAATAAATATATTAATGAAAATAAATATTTATTTGAATATGAACAATTTCATGTTATGAAATGAGATAACTCAATTATATTAAATAAATGAATTATTGAGAATACGTGGAGTTTGTGGTAAACTCGTTGAAAGCCTTGTGTGGCATGGTGATGGAAATTCAAATAGTAATGATAAGCAGCGGAGAAATTATGAGATGAGCAATTAAGTAATATTAATTGTTAAGTGTTGTTGTAGTATATTTATGGATTTTTAATTGATATTAATAAGGTCGGTTAATATGTGATTATTAATTGTTATTTAATTGATATTGGTTGTGGTGGAATATTGATTCTTGGCAATTATTAATAATATGTGATTATAGATAAGTAATGATTTTGGAAAACCCATGAATGGTTGGATTAATTAATATTAGTGTTAATTAATTAAGGAAGTACATGATTTATTTATTTAACATAAGTGAGTAAGTTAGTAATATAATAATATTATATTGACAGATATGTGAATTTGTGTAATAATACAACTATATCATATAGTGTAGTGTATCACTGTGTGACTATATATTAAGTCTTATAAAACTATATTGCTTGGGCATTGTGACTAAATATATTTGAACTATATGTTATAAATATATTATCTGTGTGACAATATGTATATGGGCATATATGGAAATTATATACCATGAACTATTAAAATATACCAGTGTGATAAAATGTACATGGATTATATGTCTATTACATTTCCATATTCTATCTACTACATTGAAACCATAATTATTAAGTATGATATTTAATTATAATATGTGGTTGAGATGTGTATTAAAAATATAACATAAGAGTGTGGATGTGTAGGAGTATACAAGAATGCTAGTTAATTTGTTTGTCCCAAATTGATAGTCCCATTTTACTCTCATTTCCCATTCACGTGCATTTCATAAAGGCTAAGGCCTATGTTTTTCATATTTTCTTCCAAGCTTGCTAGGCATGATTGTTGATCGATTTCGCAATCAATTAATACGTGCAAGTATACACGGTTCAACAAGTAATAAAGTGAAAGTAGAGTATCGTTCCTACGAGAAATTATTTAATAAAAATTACCAAATACTAACTCTTAATCAAATCAATTTTATTTAAACAACCAATAATTATGATTTTTCGGATTAAGAAAACTAAATTAAACAATTGGAAGAGATTAGTCTAAAAGAAAGCAAATAAATAGAACTAAGATTTGATTGAATTCAGATAAATGAGGATTAAGACTCCAATATCCCCAATTATAAACTATAAATCAATTATCCAATTATTCCAATTATTATGCCTACTGAATTGTTAACAGGAATTCTCAAATGCCAAAAGTCATTTTCCAAGTGATCAATTGCCTTCTATTTAATCCAGATTAATTTTGCTATATTACTATGCAAAACAATTGAATTAAACTCTTTTCAATCTCAACTCCTTATGTGTTACATGCGGTGAACAGATATTTCCATTCTATTCACAAACCTAATTATTTATTGTGAAAATAACTAAGTCACATGATATCATGCCCAGTTCTAACCCTAGAATTCCTCTTTCAATTCCTTCTAAAGTAACAAGGTAATTACTGATCAGATAATTAATCAATAAGCTCAAGACAAGATAAACAATTCACTTTGACATAAATAATTGGAATAAATCGAATAACTAATTTATAGACATAAAAGGTTCAATTGAAATCTTAATAAAAGAGTTAGTTCATAATTAATGAATTAAAACCAAGAATCCAAAACTGAATAGACATTAAAAGATAAACGTATGATAAGAGAAGAGAATAGAATTTGTTGTCAGCAAATCTGATGCTCCCCTCTTGCTCTTGCTCTTGATCTCCAGTGTTCTTCAATTTGCTTTAATCTTCAATGGCTAATTAAGAACTAGGGTTTATATTCTAATCTAATGGAGTGTTTTATCTAGTCTAATCTATGTAATCTCCCTTTATTTTATGCCTTATGTCATGTATTTATAGGTTACGAGTCCAATTTTTAGCTTAGGAACAAACCCAATCCAATTTGGAGTCAAAAAGGTGTCAAAATTTGCCCCAAAATGCGTCCAAGCCTTTCCAGGACCTTCCCAAAGGTGCCCCAGTACTGGGCATGATCGAGAAACATCCCCTAGCACCCGGCGCTCCAATTAGCCTTGGTTTGGGCGCCCCGGCGCTAGCCCCATTCTTTGACATTTTCTACTCCGACGTCCTTTGGGAAAATTGCCATAACGTCTTTTTCCGAACTCCGATTTCAATGATTTAAGATGTTCTGGAAAGAGGAGAAGTAGATCTACAACTGTTATTCTTTAAATTTTTCGAAATAAGGTCCAGAGAAATACTCAAATTGGCTCTGAAGTGACTGTTATGTAAATGGCAAGCCGAAAATGCAAATCTAGCCACCTCGAACGTCGATCCAAGTAACTTTTGTCCCAATTCCGATAAAACAACATAAAACATGCATGAATAGACACAAACACTTAAAAAATATTCTAAAAGACTTGAGAACAACAATAAATTAAGCCCGAATGTATCCAATTCATGGGTATAAAACTCACTCATCAAATACCCCAAACTTAAACATTTGTTTGTCCTCAAGCAAAAACACAAAAGAACTAAAAATAAACAAACTAATCAACTACATGAATGCATATGCATGATCTACTTTCTAATATACCTACGAACCCAGTAATAAATCAGTATGATATATAGCAACATGCCTCAAAGATACCAATGATACTCAAACAATATATCCAATCAAGTCAAAGTCCATAACTCTAACCAATTAGTCAATTCAAACCTATCATCACCCATGTTGTGCGTGTGTGCTTGTTAACCATTATAACCAACCACAATTCAAGATAATCACATAACAAACTTCTGAAAAAGAAAATTTCAGTTCCAATTCAATTATTTTTGTGAACATGACAACTCCGATTAAAACTAAGCAATTACCAAGTCTCAGGGCAAATACAAGATTTATTTATACTTTTATTCAACCACGAGGGCATTTTTACTCTTTCTCGTGTTTTATTCATTTTTTTTTATCATGGTTGTGCAATGTCCTATTCCCTTAGGCTTTTCAGTGCTACCTTAACTAGCTTTCGACCAACGATTCCCAAGCCATTAAGACCTGAGGGCGTTAGGTGTAAAGACAATCCCCTCGGGCTTACTTACTCAAGTAACAAAGGCCACAAAACTAGACAAGCATGCCACGTTGTTTATTCTTTTTTTTCTGGATTTTCTATATTTTTCTTTTCTTTTCTTTTCATTATTTCTTCATTTTTTTTTATTTTCATTTTGTATATATATATATCCCATAGATTCCCCCAAACTCAAGCTTTTACGTCATTCCAACCTTTACTGCCAGTTCACTACTTTCTTTATATTTTAAACAAGATTTTCCTCATAAACAAATTATGAAACCCTTGAAGCAAGTGGATTATAATAGTTAAATTTTGCTAACTCATAAGTTTAAAGGGCTCAGATTATCATCATGATTAAAATTAGAACTCATCATCAATTATCAACTTTGTTCAAGTTAATATTTAATACGTGAATAGTAACCCCAAAATACTTAAAAGGTAGAAATTTCATAATAAAATTCATACCAATATTTTGGTATAATGATATTGAAAGAAATAACATCATTTATGAAGAAAATAACATCCCTTACCTCAAAAGAACAGTACTTTTGACTAGAATACTAGATATAATATTGAAGGAAACTTGCACTAAATAACAACTCTCAAAGAATCTAAATACTCACAAAAAAACGCTCAGTATTATAGAGAGAGAAAATACCAGTTTCTGGTGTGATCTTCAATTCTAACCAAAGCAGCCTATTTATAGGAATATACTATAATGCCAAAGCAGACTTAACCTGCTACCTGATGGCTTTATTGCTGCTATACACACCACCATTGAAAAAAAATCTCAAAGACAAAGGACAAGAGTGGGGCCCACCCATTCTAGAAAATTTCCAAAAATATTTTAAATTTAAACAATATTCAGAAACGTCAATAATTTATAATAAATAGCCATTTTATCAGAAAAATACAAATTTTATGTCCATTCCATAGGAAATTTAATTCTCTACAACTTTGTAGAAGAAAGTTTTTCTAGATTCCAAACAGAAAATGACCGAAATCCATATACGGATGATTTTTAATACCTTCATTCTGACAAAATACTGATAAAACACCTCAACATTAATTCATTCATTTATATCCGCATAAATAAATATTTTCTTATCATATAAATTAATAATTAATTATTCACAAATAATATTACAGAGTCACAATAATGATAACCAGGTCATTCTTAGGAAAGAAGTGGCTTTCCGATAAGAATTTCTCCTTACTGGCACGTAATTAGATGACCAAACCCCTTTCCTAGATCGAACTTCCTTAGACATTGCCAATAATTCTATCTAATAATATTATTCAAATAATATGAATTATTGATCTGATAATGGAAAATATTGTGCAGTGACAATTATTAAATCAACAATAATATAAAATATCAACGTAGCAATTATTGAATCAACAAAATAAAATATTGAACAGTAATTACTGTAACAATTATTGAGTAGTGACTTCTTACGTAAGAATCAATAATTCAAAAATACTGTGCAATATCATGTGCTACTGTGAAACCACGCATATTATTGTACTTTAACCACCGGGTATTCCAACAATGTTAATGGTAACAACTACATCGTTATTTATAAAAAAACTCATACTTGTCGTTTTCTTCATCCGACAGTTTTTTGTTATGGGGCCCAGAAATGGTTGTGCCATCGTACGAATATTCCCCGACAGCAAGAATATTCCACGACCAAACGAATATTCCCCGACAACAATGAATATTTTATAACCACTTGCTTATTTTGCAAAATTTGCACATTTCACCCATAACCAAAGCATTATATCAAATTAGCACCTTATTATTAAAAATAATAATTAGAGGAAATTTAATTTTATTTATAAAAAGTTGGGGTCTTACAACCTATATAACTTGTTGGTTAGGAATATGAAAACTAACAACCTTACGAAAATAATCAATTTTAGCATGAGTGATTAACCAATCAATCCCTAAAATCACATCAAATGCAAGTATTTTCAAAGAAATAAGATCGGCATGTAATGTGATGGTACCAACTTGAATCAAGTAAGATTTATAAATCATGGATGTAATGAAAGTTTATCCTAATGAAGTTTCAATAGATAAGTCAAAGTCTAATTTCTCTAAAGTAAAATTCAAACGTTGAGCACAAGAAGGAGAGATAAAAGAATGGGTAGAACCGGTATCTAGTAAGTTATAGACTTCACAATAATTTATGATTAACTAACTCGTGATCACCTCGTTCGGGTTCCTCGTATTTTAGGCAGTCACGAAAAGCGCTCACACTTGAACCACCGATTTTGACTTGTCTGGGACAACCTTTGGTGTCATCATTACCACTATAATTGACTTTCGCTATAGGGCATATTCCACCCTCAACTTATTTCGTCGTATACATTCCATGATCTAAATCATTAATCTTCGATCCATATAGAATTGGGTTTGACCGCAATGTACAGGGTAATTCAAAACTCGATGTTGGGTTCTCCCAACCGTTGTCCAAAAAGAGAAATACATATCATCTATTTTAGCCTTTTTGGATCGGACTTCTCTTTCCACAATATCAACATGTCGTGCGGCTTTTACCCATGCATCCTTCATTCTCACTCGTTCAGTTGTTTCTTCTTTCAGCTGATCCTTGACATTTGAATTCTCGGATTCCAGCTTTATCATCTTATACTCTGTCAAAGAGTGCTTTTATTCAAGCATCACATATCGGGTAACACAAGCTTGAATTGTTACATCCTTTTGCTCCACGACCGCCTGCTGTTCTTCAGCCTGCTCTTCTAACTCATGAATACGATTTTGTAATTCTACATTTCTATCATACAATTCTCCTAATAAATCCTCCTCGGGTTCCTCTTCTTCCTCACTCTCAGCTGCTACCTCTGCGACTAACTCGAGTGCAACTATTAATTCTTCACTCACCACATGGATATCTCTAATTTCTTCTTCGCCTGACATCACATTATCTTGGTTGGTGATTAGAGGTGTCTCAATGGTATCATTCACTCCATTATTAACATTTTCAGCTACCATTCTCAAATACTGCCATAAAATAAGGGTTAATTAACAGAAATTGACATACCACATATTATCCCTATATTCTGACCGACCAATTAAACATAAATAAGCTTAGGTAGGACACACTAGCGAAGGATTTACTCGTTTCTCCCTTTCTAGTTCTAACCCCAGATCTCCATCAGAGATCATATCCCTAAGCTCTGATACAAACTGTGATGCCCCCAAAATAGGTGCACACAACCCATTTCGAGTCGCCAAATATATGGTACAGAAACAACTATAACTTCATTATTACAATTGTCGTGCAAAATACGACAACATATATGGTGTGAGTTTAAATACAAATATTGTCTTCTATACAATATCCAAACTCAAATAAGTCCTGCTATATTCTGCTAGTTCCTGCTATATTCTCGCCTCCTGAGAAGAAAAATGGAACAAAAAGGAAAAGGGTGAGCTCAAGTAGCCCAGTAAACAATATTATGACTAAGATAATTTAGAACAAATTATCGTTAGCCTTCAATACATCAAATAAAATATAATGGGCAACAACTTTTAGATCAATATTCGCAGCAAAAATAACAATTCATTAGAAGAGTTAAGTAGAGAATGAAGTCTACTATCTTCTATGATTTACAAGTCCATCAATATTTTATCACTGTAACATCAATCAATATACATCTTGAACCAAATATTCATCTTTGCAGTACGGGCCAAAAATATTCATTTGTATCACCTGTTGGTCATGTTCATCTCAACACATGTTCATCTTTGCACTACAGGCCAACGATATTCATCATGTAATCATTCATCTTTGCACTACATGCCAAAGATATTCATCAAGTATCACCATTTAAGACCGAGGATGATGAAAATATTTTAAAAAAACAAATCCAGTGAGATAAAAGGACAAAGATTAGGGATTTGTACTTTAGATAATCCAAGTTCAAAAATACTCCATAATAAACCATAGTGGAGTAAAATTCAAGAATGAAGATCAAAACATGGATACAATCCAATATAGTAACCATAACAGACATCTTGGACAAAAAAGAGAATATTTTATTTTTCTGTGAATAATGTCATATTTGTGAATAGTGTCGTATACGTGAATAGTAAACCCGACACGAAAAGGTAGATTTCATAATAAAATTCATACCAATATTTCGGTATAATGATATTGAAAGAAATAACATCATTTATGAAAAAAATAACATCCCTTACCTAAAAAGAACAATACTTTTGACTAGAATATTGGATATAATGTTGAAGGAAACTTGCACTAAATAGCAACTCTCAAAGTATCTAAATACTCACAAAAATACGCTCGATATTATAGAGAGAGAAAACTTTAGTTTCTGGTGTGATTTTCAATTCTAACCTAAGCACCCTATTTATAGAAAAATGCTAAAACGCCAAAGCAGACTTAACCTGCTACCTGATGGCTTTACCTGCTGCTATTCACGCACACCACCATTGAAAAAAAATCTCAGCACATTAACAAGGACAAGAGTGGGGCCCACCCATTCTAGAAAATTTTTACAAATTTTTAAATTTTAACAATATTCAGAAACTTCAATAATTCATAATAAATAGCCCTTTTATCAAAAAAATACGAATTTATGTCCATTTCATGGAATATTTAATTCTCTACAACTTTGTAGGAGAAATTTTTTCCAAATTCCAAACAGAAAATGAACGAAATCCACATACGGATGATTTTTAATATCTTCATTCCGACAAAATACTGATAAAACACCTCAACATTAATTCATTCATTTATATCCACATAAAATAAATATTTCTTTATAATACAAATTAATAATTAATTATTCATAAAGAATATTACAGAATCATAATAACGATTTCTCCTTACTGGCGTGCAATTAGGTGACCAAACCCCTTTCCTAGACCAAACTTCCTTAGACATTGCCAATAATTCTATCTAATAATATTATTCAAATAATATGAATTATTTATCTGATAATGGGAAATACTGTGCAGTGACAATTATTGAATCAATAATAATATAAAATATCAATGTAGCAATTATTGAACCAATAAAATAAAATATTGAACAATAATTACTGTAACAATTATTGAGTAGTGCCTTCTTATGTAAGAATCAATAATTCAAAAATATTGTGCAATACTGTGTGCTACTGTGCAACCATGCGTATTACTATACTTTAACCATCGGGTATTCCAACAGTGTTAACGGTAACAACTATGCCATTATTTATAAAAAAACTCATATTTGTCATTTTCTTCATCCGATAGTTTTCCGTTATGGGGCCCACAAATGGCTGCGCCATCGTATGAATATTTCCCAACACCAAGAATATTCCATGACCAAACGGATATTCCCTGACAACAATGAATATTTTATAACCACTTGCTTATTTTGCAAATTTTGCACATTTCACCCATAACCCAAGCATTATATCAAATTAACACCTTATTATTCAAAATAATAATTAGAGAAAATTCAATTTTATTTATAAAAAGTTGGGGTCCTACACCATGACACAAGCTCTGAGCATGTTTTCATGTGTGTGAATTGTTCTCTCACTTTTCCCATCGATCAGCGGATGATACGCGGTGCTCATCCGTAGTTGCGTCCCCATTCTTTCTTGAAGACTCTTCTAAAAGTTTGACATGAATCACGGATCTCTATCCGATATAATAGATACTGGTACTCCATGTCTCGAGATAATTTCTTTGATATATAATTTGGCTAGCTGTTCCAAACTATACCTGATCTTGATCGACAAAAAAGTGAGCTGACTTCGTAAGATATTCTACAATCACCCATATGGCGTCGTGCCCTTTTTGCGTTGTTGGAAGTCCTACCATAAAATCCATCGTGATGTGCTCTCATTTCCATTCTGGAATTTCTGACGGCTTTAGTAATCCACTCAGTTGTTGATGCTCTGCCTTGACTCTATGACAAGTTAGAAATCTGTTGATGCATTCCGCAACCTCTCTTTTCATGTTTGGCCACCAAATTAAAGTGTTGACACAAATCTTGATACATCTTTGTGCTTCCTGGGTGTATCGAGTACCTCGTACTGTGTGCTTCTTACAAAATATCCTCTCTTAGTTCTGGTATTGACGATACCCAAATTCATCCTTCAAATTTTAGCAGGCTGGTGCCATCAATCTTGTATTTCAATTCGTCGCCTTCAGTTAACCTCTTCTTGATGTTGTCGCAATCTTCTTCCTTCTCTTGTGCCTCTTTAACCTTATCTAATAAGGTCGGGCTTGCTGCTACTATAAATAATTTTTTATCGGTCTCCATCAGATACTTGATTTCCAATTCAAGTCATTTGAAATCTTTCACTAACTCCTCTTGAATGGTCAATTTCAGTAACTTCTTCATGTCTTTTTTGCTCAGGGCATCAACCACTACATTTTCCTTGCCTGGTTGGTATAGAATCTCACAATCATATTCTTTGATCAATTATAGCCATCGGCGCTGTCTCATGTTTAGCTCCTTTTGTGTGAAGATATACTTCAGAATTTTGTGATCCGTATATATCTCACACTTCTCTCCATATAAATAATATCTCCAAATCTTCAAGGCAAAAACTACTACTACTAACTCTAGGTCATGAGTCAAATAAACCTTCTCATAGTCCTTCAAATTGACGTGGAAAGCGTACATTAATGACCTTCACAGATCAAGATCAAGAGATTACGTACCAAGACCCTTGTGTGACGCATCACTATACACTACAAATCCTCCCGTGTCATCTGGTAAAGCCAACACATGTTCTTGACTGAGCCTCTTCTTTAACTCCATGAAACTCTCATCACGTTTCTCCATCCAAACGAACTTCATTATCTTTCTAGTAAGGTTGGTCAATGGCGATGCTATCTTTGAAAAATCCTTGATGAATCTTTGATAGTATCCTGCTAATCCCAAGAAACTCCTGATCTCTGTCGGCGTCTTCGGCTATTCCCAGTTCATAACCGCTTTTACTTTTGCCGGATCCACCAAAACTCCATCCTTGTCGATAACGTGACCCAAAAACTGCACTCTCTGTAACCAAATAACATTACCATAAATTCAAAGTGTCCATATCGAGTTCTAAATGCCGTCTTCAGAATGTCCTCCTGTCTCACTTCAATTGGTGATAACCGGTCCTCAAATCGATCTTCGAAAATTACTTCACCCCCTTTAGCTGATCAAATAAATTGTCGATCTTGGGCAACGAGTACTTGTTTTTAATTGTGACTTTGTTAAACTCTCGGTAGTTGATCCAAAGCCTTAATGACCCATCTTTCTTCTTTACGAATAAAACTGGCACTCCCTAGGTGATACGCTCGGTCAAATGTATCCCTTATCTAACAACTCTTGTAGTTGAATAATAAGTTCTTTCATTTCTACCAGAGCCATACGATACAGCACTTTGGATATCGGTGATGTCCCTGGTGCCAAATCAATAACAAACTCTACCTCTTTATCCGGTGGCAATCCTGGAATCTCATCTGCGAAGACATCAATGAATTCCCTTACAATAGGTATCTAACCTAGTTCATCCTTGACTCTGCGAGTATCCACAACGTGAGCCAAATAACCTATGCAACCCTTCCTAAACAACCTATTTGCTTGCATCACCGTCAAACAACAAGATTGTCTCGGTGATTTACTATCATAAAATACCACCTTCGACTTATTTGGATTCTTCAAGTGTACGCACTTTTTCTTACTGTCAATAACCGCTTCGTGACTCGATAACCAATACATCCTGAGAATTACATCAAACTCCCCAAGATGAATCGATATCAAATCCACGTTAAGCTTAGACCCTCTCAAATAAGCACAACAATTCCTATGAATGTAGTCTATAGGGATAATTTCTTTGTTTGCTACTTCTACATTCATTGGGTGTTCTAATAGTTGACGAGGTAAATTTAATCTTTGAGCAAATTCATCAGATATAACAAAATATGAAGCTCCCGAATTAAATAACACATAGGCATTTATATCGTTGATCGAAATAATACCTGACACCACCTCCCTGGATGCCACGACATCTTGCACTGTCATGTTGAAGGTCCTCATTGTTGGCTTGTTTAGCTGGGATGGTCCTCCACCTGTTGCCCTAATGTTGTTGCCGTTATTTCCGCTTCTGCCATCTGTGATTTTCTTCCTTGGACAGTCCTTGATCCGATGTCCCGCTTCTCCACAATTAAAACAACCTCCTTTCTTCGCTATAGGACAATTGTGTGAAATATGCACTTCTTGTCCACAAGTATAACATACCATTTTTCCTTTCATGCACTCTCCCGAGTGACCCTTTGCATAATTCCCACATACCTACTTCATCTTCTGTGCGCTCCCTTACTGAATTTCAGAATGGCTACCCCCACTGCTCCATTACGCTTCTTGTTGTTGCTGCCACCATTGTTAACATTCAATTTCCTCCTTCTACCTTCTTCTTGTTCTTTTCCTGATTATATTTCGAAACCGCTTCACTCCCACCTTCATCAATGAGAGCTTTCTCCAACAAAGTTAAGAATGTCGTAATTTGTAAAATCACTACTTTGAGATAGCTCCACGACTTTAACCTATTTTCAAATTGTCTTGCCTTCCTCACCTCATATCCACCTGTTGTGGAACGAATCTTGCCAATTCAATGAATTTTGCAGCGTACTCCGACACTGATATTTTTTCCTATTTCAGCTCAAAAATCATAATCTCCATTCTCGCCTGCGTACTCTCAAGGAAGTAGTTCTCAAAAAACAACGTCTTGAATGCTTCCCACGTCACGATTCCAGTTCGGCTTTGCTCTGGTTGGCTTTGTAACCCCCCGAAATTCGGTCTATCTTCACACCTGGATTCCGTACGTCACGAGTACATCTTCTTCCAAACATACATCATTATATAGTGAAATATAACAACATACATTCTCAAATCCCAGGTTCTATTACCTTATAACTTCGTTCATTGCAAATAATGATAATTACATTATTCTTTACATCTTACAAGAGTGACTTTTATCCGCCACCAAGGATACATAACAGTTCATAAACTAGTCTGTAGTTTAATTAAACTATTCTACACTACAAGTCTTTGCTTAATCTTCACGCACATTCACACACTTAATGTCACTTCTTCGGGATACCGATCAACGTGATCTTTAAGAGATCCTTAAGTTCTTTTAACATCATACGCTGAAAATGTTTTTCATTTAAAGCAAGTGTGAGTATTCAATTGCCTAGCAAGTCATAGCCGTTGAATAAACAACTTCAAGAATTTAAACATTCTTTTAAGACTTCAATAATCGAACAAAGGTTATGAAGCAACTTGAATAATAAGAATAAACTTGGATTCCTATCATTCTAAAACATTAGTCCCATTCACTTCGAAATACTTTCATTTTCTGCCTTTTTCATACACATTCCGTTTGGCTAGAATCATTAGCACAAACTTATCAATAACGGTTAAACTATCTTTCACAGTGAGTTAACTTATGCGAACCATTAAACTATAATGTTTGTTAAGTTAATTTCTTATTCCTTATGACTTTTTGGCAACTAAATGCCACACCTCACGATTCATTCTTTATCGTCTAAGTCATACAGTCTTTTGTATACTTAGCACGATCATTCAATATTAAATCTACGCATTCATAGCGATAAGCATTTTACGTTATCTTATTCGTATCTTACAACATCTGGTGCATTTGACTCGGAACGTCGTCCAAGTTATTATTACTAACTCGGCTTCTTAACGTTATACATTATTATCTTTAATTCAGTTTCTTCATTCTTCATTACCTTACAGTCAAACCATACATGGAGTGTAGATTCTGCCCGTTTAATATTCACGTACACTCAATCCTCACGTCGGCTAAAGTGTTTAACGCTTACTTTATTCTAACATTCTCTATCCGACTCACATTCAAACTTTCATTACCCTTATTATTGTTTGCTACGGCTTTCTTGATAATTCATCTCTTACTTACTACATTCGTCAATGTCTAAGGAATTACAGTCATAGCAATCCCACACATTCATTTTATCGCGACCACGGTCCCCGGATATTGGTTACGTAATCATCGTTTACATTCGTTGTCTTTTAATCTCGTTCAATCCTTACTAAAGGTTTAATTCACTTGATTAAGTGTTAAATTACGTGAACTACATGTTCATTATCTATCCGTACACTTTCCCCAGGAATTGAGCAATTAAAAATTATGGGCCTTGCCCTACACTAGCGCTGCGGCGCCGCGTACCCTTGCCCTACACTAGCGCTGATGGCCTGGGTTGGCGTTGTGGCGCCGCCTCCCAAGGCTCAACTAGCACTGCGGCGCCAGGCTTAAAATTTTTAAATAAAGTTTGAGACGCTTACTTCAAAATCTCATAACTTATTCGTTATAGCTCGGAACGAGGTCATTCCCAAGAAATTCTCTTCCTTATATTATGTACTTCAACTCCCCTCAGACATAAATTTATTTTGAATCTGATAACACACCATTCAATTGGCTTAAATTTTATTAATCGTTCGTTTTACATTATTAACGTTAATTGTTCGTACGTCCGTAATTCGGTCATCTGAACTCGGAACTCATCCGTTCTTGAGTCCACGACTCACGTTTTCTACGTTCTATTACATTCTTATGAAACCCTACTACCTCGGGTTCATTTACATACTTTCTATTTCTCGTTCGTCTTTTATGGAATTTTTGTCATAACTTCATTATAGCTAAGTTTAATCCGTTCTTGATGAACATTTCTACCGTTCCTAACCAAGCAATAAGCAAATAACTTATACGTGATGGTTTTAAACTTGTCCATCAATAACAACTTATACTATGATCGTTTTAAATTCAACAACGTTCTTCGTGTTCTTCGCTCGTTCTTCATTTTTAATTCATAATTTGATTACGATTTCACTTCTTAGAATTTGATGTTGTAAAACCTCATTCCTTACTAATATCAACGAATCATTTATATGATTTATTCAGATCATTCAAATTCATTATGAATCTTATACTTCCTTAAGAAATTTATAAACTAAATTTCTAATTCTTATTTCATTGTTTCTTCATGATTTCAACCATATGAAATCATTCGTAACATTTTTTACTTCTTATTCTCATTAAGCTATGTTTTAACATAGAAAACTTAAAGAAAATTTATTTAGAATTTAGGTTTTTGGATTACCTCTCTTCTTTAATCTTCCTCCGTTGGACAAAACGTGGACTCGGGCTAGTTTTTCCTCTTCCTTTCTCATCTCATCCGACTTCTCTCTCTCTCTCTCTCTTAAGTGTTAGAGAATTTTTCTTTAACTAACAAATGAGCTTAATCTCTCCTTTTATAGATTTTCAAGACTAGGAGAAAAATAGTCATTTCACCCCAAACCTCCTTATTATTCACACCTCCTTACTCTACCTCCTTACTATTCACGAAGCTTTTGTCTTGCAGAATTTGTCCGACAGTTTAAAAAATTGTGATTCTCAGAATCCAAATATTTTTGGATATTTCGTCTTTCCTTTACAATCTAACTTTTACGCATTCTTCGGAACTCCAAAAAACTGAAAAACACTTTTTGAGGTTAAGCATTTTCCTTCACATTTTTCCCTAACGTACCTAAACGAATGAAAAGCACATAAAAGTACTTTTCGTCGTTTTTATTTCATCCGATTTCTACACATTTTTTGAGAAAAACTTTTATCGACTTACTTAACTTTTCAAAATATATTATCGTCAAATCATTCGACGAAATGTCATTTCGACATACCGAACTCTCGAAAAGGCTTAGGTTATTCAAACCCTAACCCTTAGGATTTTGTCGGGTGAATAGAGCATATTTCGTCTTTTTCCCCAAAAATATTGTTGTTCGCTAAAAATTTCTATTTGTGTCTTGAAAATTCTGATTCGTTTAGTCTAGCTCGTAGCCAAAATCCTCCCATATTATAATCATCATATGTTATAGAACGATTAATAAACACATATCATAAAATATTATTAATAAAAATTCATTTTATTAATAACTAATTCTTTAAACTTAAATTCTGGACAATCTGATTCTTCGGGTTGTCACACTTCCCCCTTATAAAAATTTTGTCCTCATAATTTCTCAAAACCACATCCATACCTGGGTCATCACATTCACCCCTTCTTCATAGAATTTCATCCTCGAATTATTTTTTATTTTATTTTAGCTTACTTTTCTTCTCAACTTCTCTTCAAAGGAGTTCTAATCTTTCAAACCTTCCTTAATCTTCATAACTTATCAAGAATTATGAAGTAGAATGACTGACGAGGAATATAAGAATCCCTTTAAAACATTTCATACTTTTGTTGAGGGGTCAAATTGACCATGAACTCTTACTAGGTTTAACAACATCTCACCGTAAACCCTTCTATCACAGTCAGTTTACAATCACCAAGAAGGTAAACTACCTCTTGCATACGTAGGTGATCAAACCATCGTAGAACCCCTTTTCGGGGTATGTTCACCTCAGACTTAATTATTAGATTCCGCACCAAAATAATTTGGCTTGGCATAACTTCCTCAAAGAAAGCATGATTTTCTTTTAAACATGACATACCATTTATCTTAGCCAAATCAAATATCTTAGACCATACCAATAATTTGAACATCACTTTGAAACATTCGTTTAGTCAAATCAATTGGCATCGACTACTTCTTTAAATTCTTTTACAATACATCAAAACGCGTTTTATATGACGCCATGATACATCGTAGTTTTCACATTCCTTTCAGGACTTCGTTAGTTTATGACTTCGTCATTATACATAATACCATAGCTGGTTGTTGATCATTAGATCACATCCAACACCTGGTTCACTTTTATTAATAACTCCATCCTTTTACCATCTTTGCATCAAATGCACTAAATATATAAAATTCATTTTGATATTTCAAATTAATTTCTATCTAGCCGAAACAATTAGCATAGACATATAAAGAATAGTTCTTTTAAAATCTGTTGGTTCCAAAAGTTGAACTAATTCTTTTCTTTTCAAAATGCACATATAAGCATGAGTTCAATAAACTTTGAAATCTAGCATAGCTAGATGACTTGGAATATCTTATTTCTCCATCTTCCTTCATTATCTTACTTGCGACAATATTTAATCTTCTCTAGCACCCTCAATGCTAAGTCTACTCAAAATAACTCGGTTCTAGTCTAAACTTTCCTATACCTTAGTATAGTCCATCAACTTACCACACTTTATATGTTTAGGAACTTTTCACAACCATATGTATTTAAGAACTCATCTTCAAAATATGTAATCCAAGAACAAATCAAGGACTACCCATACGCTTAGGGCTTAGAAACATAGCATATAACTACGAGTCACAAACTTTTCATAGGTATGAGTTTCAAGAACTCGCACCTAACTCATCATTCTCTACCTATCAAGTATATACATGAGAAAAGATTCACCTTCTCGCTATATAAATATTGATAGCGCGACATATTCCAATGATTATCACTGTAATAAGCTAAGTAGTTGTTACACCAAAGCACAAACCTCTGGCCATAACAAAGGTTCATACAACTCAGCTATCACATGAGTCCTCAATTAAAATTTTACAACTTCTAACTTTCTCTTTACTTAATACGAATCTTCTTTAATTTGTATGCTATCCATTACAACTCAATATGAGTTCTTCTTCCCGTACTACTTTGTAGTACCATTCATTTATAGCATTAGCTATAAATCATTCATTGTTTAACATAACAACTGTTATTACGATTCAATATGATCACGCGGTGATCTTCTTCCTTAAGCGTTCAACTCAATGATCTCCTTATCATAGTCTCTATGATTATAGTTTTAGGTACTCATACCTAAGGTTTATAACCTATCAGCTCTGATACCAACTTGTAACACCCCAAAATCCGGTCTATCTTCACACCCGAATTCCATACATCACGAGTACATCTTCTTCCAAACATACATCATTATATAGTGAAACATAACAACATACATTCTTAAATCCCAATTTCTATTACCTTATAACTTTGTTCATTACAAATAATGATAATTACATTATTCTTTACATCTTACAATAGTGACTTTTATCCGCCACCAAGGATACATAACAGTTCATTAAACTAGTTTATAGTTTAATTAAACTATTCTACATTACAAGTCTTCGTTTGATCTTTACGCACTTTCACACACTAAATGTCACTTCTTCTGGATATCGATCAGCTTGATCTTTGTGGGATCTTTAAGTTCTTCTAACATTGTACGCTGAAAATGTTTTTCATTTAAAGCAAGTGTGAGTATTCAACTGCTCAACAAGTCATAGCAGTTGAATAAACAACTTCAAGATTTTAAACATTCTTTTAAGATTTCAATAACCGAACAAAGGTTATGAAGCAGCTTTAATAATAAAAATAATTCTGATTCTTGTCATTTTAAAACATTAGTCATATTCACTTCGAAATACATTCATTTTTTACCTTTTTCATACACATTCCGTCTGGCTAGAATCATTAACACAAACTTATCAATAACAGTTCATGTATAAACAGAAATGCTCATATTGAACAGTTCTATCACAAAACATTTCATTTCATAGAAACACCAAAGTGTTCAAGTTGTGGCACAAGGCCTCATACGTTCTACCACCTTGTACAAATATCGCACATTTTCACATAGATAAACTTTTCATGTTCAACATCTGAGAAAGTTTAAGAAACTAACATTCATTTAAAATATGAATGAAGTTAGGAAACTTACTTTACATACATACTACAACTTATAGTTTACGTTAAACTACTCATTCCAATCCCCTATATAGCACATAGGAAATAACACATACACCAATTAGTCGTATACTTGATTTACTCATCGCTTACTTAACTTTACTTCTTAGGGTTCGCGTTCTTGAAATTTAAGTTTACGTGACTAACTTTCTTTATCGGTTTATAGCTTCACGACATACGGAGATGTCTTACTCATACGATCATCATCTTTCATGATTTACATTCTTATCTTCTTCTTATAACTCTTATATGACTCAAGACACATCGCGCGTTTCGCTTAGTAGTCCATATGGTACTTGAGTGGTTTCCTACAAACAACCAACAAACAAGTTCCGCCTCGCCTCACACGGTCTTTTCACGTTGAGTTAGATCGATTACGCCAATTTCGTATATACCTTTGTTCTCTGAAGGAATTTTTTAGCCCAGCTCCCATATGTCAACCATCAAATATTACAATTGTACCACAACCTAACTTATCTTAACTTATGCGAACCATTAAACTATAATGTTCGTTAAGCTAATTTCTTATTCCTTATGGCTTTCTGGCAACTAAATGCCATACCTCAAGATTCATTCTTTATCGTCTAAGTTATATAGACTTTTATATACTTAGCACGATCATTTAATATTAAATCTACGCATTCATAGCGTTAAGCATTTTACGTTATCTTATTCGTATCTTACAACATCCGGTGCATTCGACTCGGAACGTCGTCCAAGTTATTATTACTAACTTGGCTTCTTAACGTTATACATTATTATCTTTAATTCACTTTCTTCATTCTTCATTACGTTATGGTCAAACCATAAACGGAGTATAGATTCTGCCCGTTTAATATTCGCGTACACTCAACCGTCACGTCGACTAAAGTGTTTAATGCTTACTTTATTCTAACATTCTCTATCCGACTCACATTCAGACTTTCATTACCCTTATTACCATTTCCTACGGCTTTCTTGATAATTCATCTCTTACTTACTACATTCCTCAACGTCTAAGGAATTACAATCATAGCAATTCCACACGTTCGTTTTATCGCGACCACGGTCCCTGGATATTGGTTATGTAATCAATGTTTACATTCGTTGTCTTTTAATCCCATTCAACCCTTACTAAAGGTTTAATTCACTTGATTAAGTGTTAAATTACATGAACTACATATTCATTATCTATCCATACACTTCCCTAGGAATTGCGAAATAAAAAGCTCATTTATGGGCATTGCCTGCAGACCCAGCATCATGCAAGTGTCGGGTCCCTTCTTCTTTCTCGTGCTACGGCACCACTAAGCAGTAGCTGATGGTTCAGGTTGGCGCTATGGCGCCGCCTCCCAAGGCTTAACTGGCGCTGTGGCGCCATGCTTAAAATTTCTAAAATTTTTCTAAGTCTTGAATCAAGTTTGAGACGCTTACTTCAAAATCTCATAACTTATTCGCTATAGCTCGGAATGAGGTCGTTCCCAAGCCATTCTCTTCTTTATCTTACATACTTTAACTCCCCTCTAAAAAAATTTATTCTGAATCGATAACACGCCATTCAACTGGCTTAAATTTCATTACTCGTTTGTTTTACGTTATTAACGTTCATCGTTCGTTCGTCCGTAATTCGGACATCCGAACTCGGAACTCATTCGTTCTTGAGTCCATGACTCATGTTTTCTACATTTTATTACATTCTTATGAAACCCTACTCCCTCGGGTTCATTTACATACTTTCTATTTCTCATTCGTCTTTAATAAAAATTTTGCCATAACTTCGTTATAGCTAAGTTTAATCCGTTCTTCATGAACGTTTCTACCATTCCTAACCAAGCAATAAGTAATTAACTTATACGCGATGGTTTTAAACTTGTCCATCAACAACAACTTATACTATGATGGTTTTAAATTAGTCCATCAACAACGTTTTTCGTGTTCTTTGCGTTCTTCGCTCGTTCTTCATTTTTAATCCATATTTTGATTACGATTTCACTTTTTCTTGGAATTTGATGTTATAAAACACCATTCCTTACTAAATATCACCAAATCAGTCATATGATTTATTCGGATCGTTCAAATTCATTACGAATCTTATACTTCCTTAAGAAATTTATAAACTAAGTTTTTAATTCTTATTTCATCATTTCTTCATGATTTCAACCATATGAAATTATTCTTAACATCTTTTACTTCTTATTCTCATTAAGCTATGTTTTAACATATAAAACTTAAAGAAAACTTATTTAGAATTTAGATTTTCAGATTTCCTCTCCTCTTTAATCTTCCTCCGTTGGACAAAGCGTGCACTCGGGCTAGCTTTTCCTCTTCCTTTCTCATTTCATCCGACTTCTCTCTCTCTCTCAAGTGTTGGAGAATTTTTTATTAACCAACAAATGAGCTTAAGCTCTCCTTTTATAGATTTTCAAGGTTAGGAGAAAAATAGTCATTTCACCCCAAACCTCCTTACTATTCACACCTCCTTACTCCACCTCCTTACTATTCACTTAAGCTTCATCTTCGAATTCATTCGACAATTTGAAAAACTACAATTCTCGAAATTCAAATATTTTTGGATATTTCGTCTTTCCTTTACAGTCTAACTTTTATGCATTCTTTGGAACTCTGAAAAACTGAAAAACACTTTTTGAGGTTAAGATTTTTCCTTCACATTTTCCCTAACGTAGCTAAACAAATGAAAAACACATCATAGTACTTTTCGTCATTTTTATTTTGTCCGATTTTTGCACGTTTTTTGAGAAAAACTTTTATCGGCTTACTTAACTTTTCACGATATATTATCGTCAAATCTTTCGACGGAATGTCATTTCGACATACCGAACGCTCGGAAAGGCTTAGGTTATTCAAACCCTAACCCTTAGGGTTTCATCGAGGTGAATAGTGCCTATTTCATCTTTTTCTCCAAAAATATTTTTGTTCCCAAATTTTTTTTATTTTTGTCTTGAAAATTCTAATTTGTTCAGTCTAGCTCGTAGCCAAAATCCTCCCGTATTATAATCATCCTAGGTTATAGAACGATTAATAAACACATAACACATAATACTATTAATAAAAATTTATTTTATTAATAACTAATTCTTTAAACTTAAATTCTGGACAATCCGATTCTCCGGGTTGTCACAGGCTTCCCACTAAAAGTTAGCCTCACCATTCATTAAGTTGGTAGCAAAAATTGTCTTCTGCTCCTCAGCGACTCTAGCAATAACAAAGGCCTTTTCAATCTCTTTTATCCACGTCTGGGCCTCTATCGGGTCTACTGTTCCCCTAAACTCTGGCGGTTCTACTGCCTTGAATTCTTTAAAATTGGCTAATTGGTTTCCCATCTGGTTTCCTGCGGTTGGTGTTTGATTCTGCATAGCTTCTGCCATCATGTTAATAAAGTCTTGCATTGGGTTTGGTTGAGCTCCCTCTACATTGTTAACCGAATCTTCGATCTCTTGGTTTCGTAGCACTCGTCTGGGCGACATTATCTAGGTAAACAAGGCTCTAACACGTTACTTGGGTTTTATTATCATATAAGTATTTACCATGTAATACAATACTATATTCGAATAATCACATGATCATCATGTGAGAGTTTTAGATTACCAAACTTTGGAATTCTGCTTCCCCGATTAGTGTGTTAAGTTTGCTAAAAATACCGATTCAGTTTACTTAATTTTCATAACATTAAATAGGAAATTTACTATGTAAATTCTTAAACACATATCATAATAATGCATTTATATTCATATACCAATGTTTTAAGATAGACTGACTCAACGTTTGGCATGCTTCTATAAATGCTCAAGGCATAAACTGCCCACCACCAACTATCCTCTAATGGACAAAAAGTGAGGATTCACTACCATCTACCCCTCTATCAAAACAAAAGTTGGGGTATAACTGTCATCCTATGCATACAACAATGCATAAGGATTTACAACAACTAAATTGTCCCTATTAGAAACAAAAAGTGGGACTATATCAAACATGAATACAAATCAACCCCTACTCTCCCTGCTGGAGGGCAGGTCCATCCACTTGGTGTCGAACTGTATAAAGGTGATGTCTAAAGCTCACTCCAAAGTATATATCCTCACATCTTTATCTCCTACCTCATCCCTCAACTGTTCTAGCTATAGCTCTCTCTGCTCCAGCCTCCCTCGCAACATGGCTAACACTGTCTGTACCTAGTAAACAACGTCCTTGTACTGCTGCTCAGAAATATGGAGGGTGTGGTTATGCGCCTCTACTCGTTCAGTCATAACCTCTAGCTCGACGTTCCTCGCCAACAAATCTCCTATCACCTCATGCTCCATGGGTTCCTCTCTAAGGTCCCTCGACTCTTGGTTCACTGAATAACTATCTTGATTCTCGTCCGACATCCTACAAACACCACAAATAAAAGCAACATCAGTACCACAATAAAATATATTCATTGATAAAATGAAATGATATTTTATTCAGTACAACTAAAACTCGATGGATCTCCTCAACCCATCACCTACATACTCTATATAAGTTTCCTACTAAGGTTATAACCTAGGTTTCACATTCCTAATGTTTATAACCTCACAACTTTGATATTTAATGTGACACCCCAAATCCGAGTTTCATAACCTCAAATTCGGTGTTCACGATACTCAACAACAAACATACTTTCTAACTAATGTGGAAGAATAAACAATCATTATTTATCATAATAGTAATAAAGTGTTACAATCATAGTTCCAAGGTTCTTTAACCTTAACTTAAAACGTACTCTTAATACTATAAAGAGTTTACATAACCAAATAACATTTAAAATAAACTAGTACATAAGCCTTCTCAAACATCTACTCTTGAACCTTCCCTTTTCCTTTGTCCCCTTTGGACGTTTCTGCCTTAATTAAAATAAATGTCATGATAGAGCAACGGTAAGACTCTAATTTGCTTAGAAAGTTTATACACAAGGGAGATATATCATGATTAGAAAGAAGTTTCACTTTCAATGTTTAACAACAGTATAAAATTATGAAGGAACATGAATTAATAGTTAACAGCTGAATATTCAAATAATTGAATAATAGGTAGTGAGTGGTTTGAAATAACCATGAACATTTGCCAAGGTGCTCAACATTTAAACTGGACCTTTTAATAAGTTTTGGTAATCAAGGGGATCAGTCTTTCATACCCCATGATTTATGCATAAACACTTAATAATCCAACATTGATATAATGCTTTAATCAAATTCGTCCTTTTCTCAGCCAAGAGTTTTTACCATATCAATTTAATAAGAATAACTTTTAAAACACATTTGATTTAACAAATTTAGACATGCTTGATCTAGCTGATACAATTAGCATAGTTCTATCTCATAAATAGTTCATGAATGAAAGAACTTTAATTTAATTCATAGTTCAATAATAATAGAACAAGGATTGGTTGCCACAAGGTGCGAATCTCAATAATCAGTATATGTGTGAATAATCAACAATAATTATTCACTAACATGCTTTGAAAATAATAACTTGAGTTTAAGTTAGGGAACCTGCCTCGTTTGTAGGCTACTGCTACACAATTATATTATATCCGCTAGGCATTTTAATTATCTTCCTTTAAGAGACCTATAGTTAATATTTCAATTAGCCGTATCATAACATTACATTATGTAATCACATAGATATTACATATTACATTTAGTTCTTAAAAATATTATCATGCCTCGATAATATTACTATTAAATAACAACTACCTTTAATTCACTTAATATTATTAATCTTGATAATATTTAATTCACGTCTTAGTATTAGTGGACACATTTTTATTCGCTTACTAATATTATTAACATCTTAATAATATTTTAATACTTTACTAATATTATTAATCATCTTAATAATATTTTAATCATGCATTAATATTATTATTTTAATAATACCTTACTTATTCTTTAGTATTATTAATCAATTAATAATACTTTATTTATTTACTAATATTATTAACCTTTTAATAGTATTTTATTCATTTACTAATATTATTAATCATTTAATAATATTTTATTCTTTAACTAATGTTATTACATTTTTAATAATATTTTATTTAATTTTGAATATTATTATTTACTTAATAATATTTTAATCATCTAATAATACTTTAATCTAATATTATTAATCTTTTAATAATATTTTAATCTAATATTATTAATAATATTTTAATCTATTATTAATAGCCATTTAATAATATTTTAATCATTTATTAATGCTTAAATCAAATATTATTAACCATTCAATAATATTTCAATAAATTTTAATCTTAATATTTTTATTTAATTAAAAATATGATTCTTATATTACAAATATCATAGTAACATTTTAATAAGTTATTAGGCAAATAAACAATTTATTTTAATTGTTTTACCCTTTATTAAACAACTTATTTAATACCCATAAAAGGTTATAAATATTATTTATCAAAATACCTCACATAGGTCAGATTACATTATAATAGGAGTACCTAAGCTTTAACATCCTATTTTCTTCATTTATAACATCATTTAACCATTTATTTCCTTTTAACCATAACTATAACATTATTATGAAAAATAGTAAACATGTTCTAAAAATTATTATCTTCTGGATTGGGAAAGTATATGGTCCAACAATGATTCACAAATTTTCCTGTAATTTTAGAAAGTGATTTACTATATTTAAAGTACTCAAAACTTTCGAATATTGTTACATTTTGTATAAATTGATTTTTACTCAGAAAATTCTGAAATTTTCAGGGTACACTATCATAACATATATAAACATACTGTAACAAGTTCAGAGTTTTCCAAGGTATACACAGTGAGGAATCCGGGTAAGAATATTTAGGAGTCCTTCACGGTAAAAGTCATTACACACAAACCACACATCGAAATGTGTCTGTTCTTTTTCCTACATTTAGATAAATTCTTAAGGTTCCTCTGTGATTTTTTCCAAATTTTAAAAAGGTTCAGAACTGGCCGAAATAGCCTTAGGAAAAATTGGATCATTAGCTTTTTAGGGTTTTAAAGCTTTAAGTTCTATACATGGACTATTTTTGGGGAAAACAGCCCCCAAGGCTTCAAAAATTGTTGGATTTGTGTTTTACCACTTGGGTTTACTAGATAAATCATGTATCTAGCACCCTTCCTTCAACGGATCACAAATCCAAGTTGTAAAACTTGAGTTACACAAGATATAATGGAAGAAAAACTAGGGTTTTACTCCTAGGAGAACATATGCTAATTTTTTTCCTCTAAACCTTTGATCTAACACTCAAGATACTTAGTTCCATACATGATGATATGTAGAACTAACGTATCTTGGGTATTAGTTCATAACCCCATCAAATCTTGCTATAAGATCAAATAGAGGAAGAAGATGAAGATTAGGTTAAACCTTGTTCTAGTAGCAACCTTCCTTGATCTACCAAAGTAAGATATGAACTTAGGGTGAATTAATCAAGATAGCACACTCCTCTCTTTCTCCTTAAGAAAACCGAACCCCTCTCTCTCTTTTCTCTCTTTGTATTTTGCTAGGTTGAGCGAAAAATATAAGAAGAAGAAGAATAGGAGAAATTAAATGAAGAGAAAATGAAATGTGATGTTATCTTGCAATATAGTTAGATACAAATAGGATCATAACTAATATCCCCCATATCTTTGTTGTCCCCTGGATAAAAGGCTTTGCCTTATCTCTTCCAATTAAGCATAATCATGTCATTAAAGGTGCTAAGTAGATTTTCTAGCAATGGGAGATGGACACACTTGTACTTGATATAAGAGTTACTAATAAATGAACTTTATTAACATATTTTTGTTGCCTTAAAAGGCCTAAAAGGGGTGGTCACCTTTTCCCTATTATCCCCTCCATTTTGCTTTTATTTTAATGCATAAATTTGATTAATCAAAAGTCAAATATACCCTTAATCAAGTCGGATAAGTATTGGTTTGCGTTTTATTTCTTTTGGGCTTCTCATTTAATTGTTTTGGGCTATGTAATAAACATAGTTTAACAATTTTAATATGTATTACCCTAATTGTTTATTTAGGGTTTTTATTTCTAATCTTATGGAATTTAATTACTTACACATATCTCTTTAGCTTGTAACCTAATTAGGTTTACTATAATTAGGTTTAAAATTATTAATCACTTGCAAACTTAAGTTAGTATAAATATTAAATACTAACTATTCATTATTCATGATTACCAACTCCTTCTTATACATCATGCAATCCCTCAACCCAGGAGTTTGATTTCTTGGACAATGGCTTGGTATTGTCAAGGAATTCTCTATAAATTGGACACTTCTCTTCATTATCTATGTTGCTTGAATTGTCTGATAATTTTTTAAGTGTGAGATTGAGAACATACAAGTGTGCTAGAGCTTAGAAGTTCATTTGGAGCAAGTTTTCATCACATTGCAGAGGTATAAACTCTTTTCCTTGTTACCATTTTCATTCTCTGTAAAAAAATGGAGTTTTGGTCTTGAAGTTCAAATTCTTGAATTCATGGAATTATATGTTCAGGAGGTTCAGTAATGTTTGATTAGTTGTTATATGATCATATAAGCATGTTGCAATTGATATATGAGTGTTTC
This sequence comes from Panax ginseng, assembly GCA_020205605.1. NCBI lineage: Eukaryota > Viridiplantae > Streptophyta > Magnoliopsida > Apiales > Araliaceae > Panax > Panax ginseng. The sequence goes on along the minus strand of CM035133.1, from coordinate 90,205,164 downwards.
GAAATGATTTCATGGGTAAATTATGAGTTTTGGATGGACGATTCTGTCAAGCGATTGTTCTTGGCTTGAACTGTGCATGGTAGTCATGTGCCACATTTGTATTGAGGGCGCTTGCCATAACAGCAACTGGGGCTTGATTCTTGATTTCAGTTGAGTAGTCTGTTTTCAAGTCTGATCCTTATGAGCTAGTAGTTTTGACTTAAACTAACATCTGAACATGCGTATGATGGATATGTTGACATAATGGGAACATGTTTTCATAGACTTGTATGACTAATGGAGACATATGGTTTAAATGGAGATTTGAACCTTAAGTTTTGAAAATCAACTATGTTAAAGAATATGTTCTACAAATTATGAACCTAGTGAGCTATACATGACTGATTTTGCATATAGATGAGCATGTTGTAGTGTATTTAGTCCTTTGAGCATGGTCGAACTTATTATGCCTTGTGTTAGAAATATTTTCAAGAAGAGACTTAGCATAGTATGTTAACTTACATGATTGCTACATGTTGTAAATTTTGACTTTGCAAAGCATGTTAGTGTGACTTAGACATGCATGAATAAACCTTTAACTTGTGTTTATGTGATTAACAAAGAAATATGATCATGTTGAACCTATTAGCAAACTTTGAATGTGAATATTGTCAAGATACCATGAGGACTAAAATCTGATAATTGTGAATATGGTTGATAACACTCTTAGACTTGATCATGTAGTATAAATGTATACATACCATGCATGTGTGGCATATTTCAAGAAAAGCATGAATGAAGCCTATTCTCAACTAAAATAGTGTTGGTTTCACATATGCGTTATGAATATATGCAAGCACGCCTAATATGAGTTTTATAACTATCTTGTATGTTTAGAAAGCAAGCATGCTAGACTTTGTGGTTTCATGACCTCGAATGACTTTAAATTTGTTAAAATGATCGAACTTAGAACCATGATATACAAGAAAGGGCCTAGATTGATCTAAGAAGCATGTAAAAGCCTTTAACATGTCAAAATACATTAAGTTTGAGTGTGCATTCGAGACAGGACAGAACCCACAAGGCAGCAACTGAGTCTTGGTAGGGTCAGGGGGGATAAGTAGCAATTGTTTACTGAGTCCTAGGCCTAGCAAGCATGCAATTGCTGCTTGATCTAGAATCCCAGAAAATGAATTCTGATCTTTTGGACAGTAACTTACATGATACTTATGATGCTAAATGTGATCTAAAACCTACTGATGTACATATATATGTGTGATGCTTAGTTGATAAGTCGGTGTTGCATTGAAACGAAAAGTCCATGAGTAGAGGAGGTCCTAACCTTGAGCATTCTTGATTTGTTTATAAAATGGCTAAGTGTTTGGTTCATGATTACTTATAAACTGATTTTGGTACCATATGTGCATATAATGCGTTATAAATAGGATTCGAAAGTGTTGATTTATTAAAGTGGATAAACTACGCTTAAGGCAAGTTCCCTAAACTTACTCTAATTATTATTGAGCAAGTTTCCTTGAACCTTACTTTTATTGAGCAAGTATCTGAACCCTATTATTATTATGGTGCAATATCATTGCATTAATTATTCGGCAAATACCATAAGCTTATCCTTTTGAATACAAGTTAGATTACTTTGTTAAGCCCTTGTGAAAGCTATTATTCATGTTGAAATTGGTATTGCCCTTGAATATTGTGAAAGAGTCAATGCCATCTGATTCGGCTAGACTATATGCATGTTTATAAAAACTGTCCAAACCAATTGATTGGCGCGAAAATCATGAAAATTGAGTTGGACAACCCTTTTGGTAAGGGGAGTGTATGTTGTTGGAAATCCCAACAGATGAATAAATATTATTGTGGTGTTATGCATAACGTAAAGTATTGTAGACTGATCATCTATAGTACTTGATATTTTTGGTTATTAGTTTAATATTGGTAACTCTAGTGGAAGTTCCATGGTCCTTAGTGACTGCTCAGTATAAATTGCTTATCCAGTTGGATACATTGTTAGCCGTTGAATTCATATATATAAATATATATATATATATATATATATTTATATATATATCTATTGATTTATATTGAATTGTTATATCCCTTATTCATGATGTTATTCTGACACTTTGAACTATCCTAGAAATAACCCTTCGATATTTCAAACCTTATGATATTATATCCTACACCCTTGTTGTATATTACTTGCTGGGCAATTTGTGCTAATCCTTGTTTATTAAAACCTTTCAATTAAGGAGGAACAAGGAGGTGTCTCTGGAGCAGACAAGGGCAAGGGCAAGGCTACCGACTAGCTTGTTCTTTTTATGTTTAAAATCTATTATATTGTACTAAGACTATGTTGAAGGTTAAGTAGAATTATGTTATAGGTCTTTATTTGATACTATTATATAATCTATTAAGTACTGTAGGTTACAAGACTTGGCGGAATAATTATAATAAATCATTGTATATTATTCTAAAGTAGATTTTCCGTTGTGAATGTATTATTTAGTTATTATGGTTTTACCATTAGAACGTGATGAACCGAATTCGAGTGACCAAGTGGAGGTCCGAATTTGGGGGCGTCACAGGTTGGTATCAAAGCCTTAGTTATAAACCTTAGGAACGAGTGTCCTTAGATTATAACTTAAGGGAACTTAGAAGTTAGGAAGGAGATAAAACTCATGTAGAGTTTTCCTTGAGAGGCTTAGTGTGTTATGAAATGTAACTTCATTCTATACAATGAACTTATATTTATTTAACATTCTAATTGAGTTGTTGTTTATGTTGTTTTATGTTGGTGATTGTAGGATGACTGACATGGGAGGACCTAGCCGAGTAGTAGAGGAAGAGCCGCGTGGTATCCATGTAGTATTTGAGACACCCTTGATAACAGAACCTATTTCAGTAGTAGCCTTTTGATGATTACGATGAGGAAGAGGTGGAGTCTGACCCTGAGGAGGAACCTTTAGAGGAGGAGCCTGAGCCTGTGGAGGACTCCGACGAGGCTACCTTTGAGGATCTGGTGTTAGGAGAGTATGAGGAGCAGATATTGGAGTTGGGATATAGAGTAGAAGAGCTTGATGCTGAGGCTAGGGGGAGAGAGTCTGCATTCCAGAAGTTGAGGGACGAGGACCATCAGAGGCAGTTAGTGATGCAGGAGATGGAGGTGGAGATTGCTCACCGTAAGGAAGAAGGGATCTAGATGGGCACTTTGTTTCACCGAGCGGTGGCGATGAATGTTCAAGTGGCAGGAAAACTAGAGGAATTAGAACAGAAGGTGTTGAGTGAGAGGGCGGAGAAGGAGGCTCTTCGAACTCAGTTAGAAATGGAGGTGATGGATAGGATTCACTTCTAGGAGAAGTGGGAGGAGACCAATGATAGGGCAGATGACCTAGAGGATGAGGTGCGGTGCAAGAGGAGGAAGATGAACAAGATGGGCTATGCTCTTCGCACGGCCATGGAGAGATTGATAGATGGGGTACATCATTACCCAGCTGAGGAAGGACAGACCCGACATACCATAAGCCGAGACATGGTGGTGCACATCACACAGAAAGAATATCAGAGCGCCGTTGAGCGTGGAATGTTAGATTGAGTATAGAGGATGAAGACCAGTAGTGTAGTAATTTTATTTATGTGTTATTAATATGTTGTGTAATCTCAGTCTTTTGTGTAAGATGTGAGATAGTGGTAAACCCCCAAATTTCTGAAAAGTATTAGAGGGATAGTAAGATAGTTTGTCCCTGTATTTTGTGATATTAAGGGATATGTGTTATTGTTTATAGCAGTATGCTAGAAAAGAACATGTAATGTAGCCCTTTGGCATATGAATATATATGATCCTATTTCAGAAACGTGTTATGAACTTGTAGTTCTTTTCTATTGAGAAATGTCTAGTATTATAATTAGATTGTAAAAACCCAAATTTTACGAATAAAGATTTAAATTTCTCGAATTTGTTTTTGAATATTATTGTGTGGATTTAATATACTGTTATAGTTGTGGGTAATATTTATAAATTTTTCAATGTATGCAAGTTGTTGTATTATATTCGTACGACGACACAATCATTGGTGGACCCTACAACGGAATTATTGTCGGATTGAGAAAACGACAAAAATATTTTTATGAAAATAACGACGTAAGTTTTATCGTTAATCTTTGTTGAACTACTCATTCAAGAGTAAAAGTACAATAATACGTGTGGTTGCATAGTAGCATTACGGTGATTGATTATTGATGCTTACGTGAGAAGTCACTCGAGTTTTGTTCAATTATTACTACATGAGTTCACGCATAGTATCTCACATTATTTGATTCAATTATTGTTGATTGTTATATATATATATATATATATATATATTAGTTTTATTTTATTAGTATTATTAATTTAATAAAACAGAAAAGCTTTTTATATAAAACAAAATACTTTTATAAATTTATTCATTTTATTAGATTATAAATAGAATATACTATATTTTATTTAAAAGATTTTGCTTTAAATCTGGATCGTCCGATTAAAAGTAAATCAATTTGGACCGTTCATAAATTAGTTACTATGCAATCCATTTTTCTATAAATAGAAGCTCATTCCTTCATTATTTCTTACGAATTCACTGAAACTATAGAGAGAGAAACTATAGAGAGAAAGAAGAAAAGTATTCTGCTACTTCACTATTTCTATATCTAGATTCTTCTATAAAGTAAGGGGTATTATTTCTTTCGTATTCATGAAGAGAACTTCTGTTATTCCATTATTTATTATTCTGTTGGAATAACCTGTATACGCGGTCTACCCTATACTTGGTGACATTCTTCTGTTATTCCATTCTTTATTATTATGTTGGAACATCCTGTCGGAGCAAATTTCGCCTGACTTGGTTTCGTTATTTATTATTCTGTTGGAATAACATGTCTACGCGAAGTACCGCATGCATGGTGATTTCTGTTGTTGTTCCATTCTTTATTATTCTGTTGGAATATCATGTCGGTGCGTATTACGCCTGACCTGGTTCCGTTATTTATTATTTTCTTGGAATAACCTGTTTATGCGAAGTTCCGCATGCATGGTGATTTCTTTTGTTCTTCCATTCTTTATTATACTCAGTTGATTAAAGTTTTGACTTCTATACTCCATGAAATTAGTGAAATATGCCTGATATTTGCGCTTCATCTAGTATCTTTTCATGAAAATATTCTTCTAAGAATTCTTGAATTTTACTCTACAAAGAAGTATCATGTTGACAATTTGGATGTTATTAGTTCCTTAATAATTTAATTCTTGAACTTGTTTTATTAAATTCTTATATCATTGTCATCATCCTCATGTTTATATTTTGTTGAAAGTCATCTGTGGCCTATAGTGCATAGATGGACTTGGTATGATTATGACCAGAGATTATTCGATATAATCATGACCGTAATGTTACAAATGATGTGGAAAAAGTCCTCATTGGCACGTAGTGCATTGATGGACAATTTTTGGTATGATTATGGCTATGGATTCTCTTCGGCCAAGGGAGCAAAGATGAATTGTTTTATGGCATGATCAGGATCGTTGATGAAAACACGATTATCTTTGGCCCGTAGTGCATGGATAATTCGTGGTCGTGATACTAAATAATATCCTTGGCCTGTAGTGCAGGGATGATTTGATGATGTGGATTATTTATTAAGCTGAGTCTTAGCGATAAAAGTGATGAAAAACTTTTTAAATCATAAAAGATAGTAGATTTTATTCTCTACTTGACTCTTTTAATGGATTGCTTGTTCCGCTGCAGTTAAACTTGATGTCTATTGTATTTTATCAATTTAACATTGTTGAGGACTAATGATAATATATTCTGCATTATCTTAGTCATAATATTTCTTACTGGGCTAGTTGAGCTCACCCTTTCCTTCATTGTTCTCTTCAGGAAATGAGAATATAGCTGGGACGAGTCGAGGAACGGATTGACAGTCCAGATGATAGAATTAGTAGTCTTCACTATTCTGTAAAATAGTGTGACAATAAATGTAATGAGGACTCCTTGGAGTGTGGATATTGTCTAGATGACAATATTCTTATTAAAACTCTCAATTTATATTTTGTCGTATTGTTTACACGACAGTTGTATTATAAGTTGTATTTGTATTCAAGATTATGTATCTGGCGCACCCAAAATGGTTGATGTATACCCAATTTTGGGGGGCCACAGATTGGTATCAAAGCTTAGGATATGATCCTGGCCGAGATGTGAGACAAGAACTAGAGAGGAGAGGCGGGAATTCCTTCGCTAGTAGTATGACCTACCTAAGTTTATTTGGTATTTAATTGGTTGGTCGTAGTATAGGGATAATATGTGATATGTTAATTAACCCTTGTTTTGTGGCAATATTTGAAAATGACATTCGAGAATGTTGAGAATAGCAATGGAGCACAGGAGACCGTTGAGTCTCCACATATCAATAATCAGGATAATGTGAATCAGGAAGGCGATAATCCTCCTGTAAACAACAACACTGACCAAATGATGAACGATGGAATGTTCAGAGGCTTTATGCAATTCATGCAACAACAAGTAAGAGAGACTCATATTCAAAATATAGGTGGAAATAATGGCAACCCACGGTCGGTCATCGCTAAGTAGTTCAAGGAGCTGGGACCTCCAGAGTTTTTGGGAAAGCCAGAACCACTTAAGGCGGAGACATGGTTAAAGCAGATCAACAAGATATTTGATGTCTTGGGATGCTCAGAGGAGCAAAAGGTTCCATTTGCCACCTTTATGTTGTGACGCCCCAAACCAAGTTACCGACTTTAGTTTGGTGTTCACGATCCACAATATAAATAACATTTAACTACCCATAATATATATAGATAGTATCTTACATAAGTTTTTATCAGAGTTTACTAATAATACATCACCCAGGTTCACTAACCTTAACATTACAAACATACCCTTTAGATATACACAAAAAAAGGTTTACAAATACAACATAATAAATATGTTAATCATAACTAGTTTATTACAACGCCTTTGCTTTTATTCTTTCGCACCTCTCCTCGCCACTTCGTCCCTAAATGAAATGTTTTATTTAGCAAGGGTGAGCAACAAATTGCCCCTGCAAGTTAATACATACAATAAATGTATAAGTATTCAAATCACCGGACTATCTATTTTGATAGAATGAAACCAAAGTTCGGGAACTTTGAAATAAATTGAACAAATCGTTATTCAATAACAAGTTTTCTCGTATTTTATCTTCGCATAATAATGTAATGATGAAAGGGTACAACGCTTTCAAGGTTCTACGATATATTCAATTGAATAATCAAGAATTAATTCTACTGAATTTGCAAAGTGGATTGTTTTCAGATTTATAATTGAGCGATCCATTGGATCTTGAACTTCTTCTCGAGTAACTATCAAAGTTATACTTTGATATACCAGTGTGTATCGAGATAACCGTGTAAAGATTAAATCATACCCTCTCGCAAGTATAACAAGTGATCGAATTTTATTATACCCTATATTATGCATAATACTTAAGTCGCGGGCAATGATCGAATATACGATTTAATGATATTCCCTTTTTATAAAAGGTTGTTCTTCTCAGTCTCAGAATCAAGATTTTGATTTAACAACGAAATACTGTGATTTCAAATTCTATTTACTTCTCGATCTTAGCCAAATAATTGGCATCGATCTCTCAATAATAATTGAATTCTCTTCTCGAACTTATCAAGTTCTAACTAATATTCGTCTAGCCAGAATAATTAGCTAAGACATTTCTCAGTATAATTTGACAATAAACAAGAATTATCTGTACTGTCAATTCTAACTTCTACATATATGAATATCCAACAACAAGAATTCAAACGAATATATATATATATTCTAATTCAATCATTTAATTTCAACAATAAATCCTCGGACGTGGCATAATTAGCAATAATTATCCACCAATAGTAATTTGAATGAAATAACTCAAGGTTGAGTTAGGAACTTGCCTCTTCCTACCGATTACAATTACACAAAATACTTATTCGCTTTGAAAGACCTATAATCAATAATATCGGTCTTACAATTAGCACAATTATTCATAACACGTAATAATCGTAGTTCACGGTCAAACTTCTCCCAGGCACATTACCACATAGTCACACGGTGTTTATAACCTATATAAACACATAACAAGTCTAACTATATTAGTCCGGTTGACTTCTGGTCCATTCTCTGTTCGATCACCCTATCCGACAATTAACACATTGATTGTCCATTAAACTTGGTCTCTAAGCTTCAATATTAATTTAGATAACTCAATTATCAATTATAATATTTTTGAAAGCTTTTAATATTTATCAAGCAATTATTATAATTTATAATAATTTTTAAACATCTAATCATTTTAAATGATTTAATTCTCAATTAATCTTATCATTATTAATATCTAAAAATATTTAAATATCAATAATATACTTGTCAAAATATTAAAGTTATTATCAATAACTTAAAATATTTTTAAATCAACAATATTCCACTTAAATGATTTTTAAAGTAATTAAAATCATTTTTAAATCACCACCATTAATATATAAATATTAATGAAATTATTATCTAAATATTAAAAGTCATAATTTATAACTTAAAATATTTTTAAACTATTTTTCTCATTGTTAAATGATTTTTAAATCAATAAAATCATTTTTAATTCATTTATTTAATATCATAATTAAATAAATCAAATATCATTAATATTAATTTATTAATGAAAATTCTCCAAAATATTGAAAATTATATTTTATAATTTAAAATATTTTCTAACACTTTATTCTCAATTAAAATGATTTTAAATCATTTAAATTATTTTTATCTTATTTATTTAATTAATAATCAAATAAATCTAATATCATTAATATTAAATTATTAATGAAAATTCACCAAAAATATTAAAAGTTACATTTTATAACTCAAAATATTTTTAAATATATTTTTCTTATTTAAAATAATTTTTCATAATATTAAATCACTTTTTCTAATTTATTTAATACACTAATTAAATAAATTAAATACCTTTAATATTTAAATAATTATAAATATTAAAGAAAAATATTCCAATTGGTCAGAAATTATTTTTCATAATTTAAAATAATTTTTAAAACCATTTTTGGTAATTTTTAGAATTTATTTCTATTTTTTATTAATTTCCGTAATATTCAGAAAATAAAATAAATTAAACTGTCATTAAAAGCCTCGCGACACTTTCTCGTCGCTATAGGTGTTCTTGAGCTTCAAGCCCAGAGAAATCACCAGCAATGAAATGCATTTGTTTCAACCGCATGATTTAATCTGTGTTCCTCTTACTTTCTGATCTCGTAATTGCTTTCATGTTGTAGTATAAATGTAATACTACAACTACATAACAAGTTTCATCACTAAACAACAACAGATCATAGAGATCTAAGTCTCCAAAAAGTCCCGACAAACGTGTTCTTCATTTTTCGGGTTTACTGTAACCCAAGGTACCCACTTTGGGTCCTTATAACTTTCATTCTCGTGGTTCGATTTATGTGATATATCAACTCCGGTTTGTAGAAAACATGTAGTACTACAACTATCAAGAATAATAACACAAAACCATCAAAGCATGAACAAGATATGGCCGGTCAAAAGTAGGAGTCGAATCGTTTTGGGACGAATTATGGGTTTTCCAGAATTCTTCAAAATGATATCAACGCTAGTTCGACCGTGTATAACTTTTGATCTACAAATGATCTCGCTTTCATTCTTTTTGCAACTTAAAGTACACATATAAGGATACAATTTACAAGTTTTAAACATCAAAACACTTACTAAACACGGAGTTATAAGATCGACATTTGATGAAAATCACAGATTTCCAGCATTTCCAGATTTTGAAAAACTTTAAATTCATGCACTTTGATGTTATGGGTTCATGATTTATCAACCCGTAACTTCAATTGACACCTTATTACATATCTTTGAACAATCAATTACAACATTTAACGAGGAATTGAAGGATTTCAAAATTTAGGGTTTTATACCTTTTATGCTTGATTTTCAATTCGACTTTTGATTCCTGCTTGGGTGATCTAAGGTCGTATAAATGAGTGATCTACTATAATATTTTGAGAGCTTTGAGATAGAGAGAGAGTTGGTAAGAGTAAGTTAGCAATATGGCTAATTTTTATGAAATTTCTCTCTAAATCTTATATATATTGCTTGATGTTGCTTGGATTTGATGTATTTCTATTTGGGAGCCGAATTTGCATTTGAGTTTTAGAGTCACAAAGTCAAGAGAGTTGGTGACCTAATAAAGTGATAGCCATTTTTGCAAGCAATCTTATAAAAATCCCATAAAGGGCATTTTGGTCATTTCCTTAAATTTCTAGATTTTCTCATTTGATGAAACCCTTAGGGTTTAGGGTTTGAGCATACTAAAATTTAGGGTTTGGACAACTTTAGGGTTTAGGTTTTTAACCTCACATATTTATAACTTGAATTTCAAAAATTTTCTAATTAAATTTTAAAATAGAAAATTTTGATTTCTAAATTATAATTAGGGCTTCCTAATTATTTTGTATTTTTCAACCATGAATCATTATTTGCTAATTAGGACTATTTTATCCTAATTAAAATTGCTAATTTAGCACTTAGGGTCAAATTTGTACATTATAATTTATAACCCAAAAATTAGGTTTTAAATAGAAAAATAATATTTCAATTTTAGAAATTAGATTTCCCAATTAGATTAGGGTTTCTACTAACTTGATAATTAGGATTTATATTTCCGATTAACATTGCAATTATAGCAATTAAATCCACCATTTGCATACAATTAGGGTTCAAATGGTCATTAGGGTTTTCAACCCACAAATTAGGGGTTTCTAAAATAGAAAGTTACCATATAAAAATATAATTAGAGATTTCTAACCATATTTAAGTTTAATGAATACTTTAGGCATGCTATTAAAAATTAGGGTTGCCTAATTAGGGGTTTAAAATTCTGGTTTTGAAATTAGGGTTTCCTACGCATAATTAGGGTTTTAATTGTACAATTTATTTTCTAAATTTGATTAGGGTTTTAAATCCCTTATTAAGGTTTATTAATATTAAACCTTATCCAATCAACCATTGATCAACATTTCTATACAAATCCAAACACATAGTCAATAATACAATTATTTTAATTGTATTTTCATAGAATCCCTATCCCAAAAATTAGGTTAGGGTTTTCTAAAGTTGTTAAGCACAACTCTACTCTAATTTCTCACCAAAACATATATTGACTAATTTCTAGAGACTTGTCTCACTAATTCTCAGTACACTATTAACAGTTAATATTAAATAAAATAAAATAAAATAAAATTTATTCGTAAAATTTTGATTATTCGAAATCCCGGGTTATCACATTCACCCCTCCTTAAAAGGATTCCGTCCTCGGAATCACCGCTTTCTTATTCTCTACAATCTTTTAAAGTTGTATCATCAATTCATTTTTATCAACACAATATTAAATTGTGTCTTAATTTCTAACCTGAGACTTGAATCTATAAAAGAAAACAATTCTCAGCTATATTAAACTAATATTACTCGCGTAATTAAATATTAAGCAAAATCATTTACCGCCGCTACCTCCAGAGTAGCCATCGCCCAAATACCATCATGTTAAATGTACGGCAAGGTTGATCTTCCGGTTTGTGCAGAGTCCTCGGATTGCCAATGTTCCACCACGGGTCCCTTATGGCACTTTCCTTCTCAAAGATTTCTCTTTGGACAGTTTCTCACTCGATGGTCACCGATCCACAGCAAAACAACCTTGTATCTTCTTTTGGGTTGGGACAATTGGGTGACATGTGGCTCTCTTGTCCGCAGATTATAACAAAACCCCTTCCTCTTCGAGACAAACACCGGCGTGGTTCTTTCCACAATTCGAGCATGGTTCGCTTCCTTTCCTATTCCCTTCGGTTTACTACCCGATTGGGTATTCTCGCTCCACTTCCTCTTGTTTGGCTACATCGCCACCACCGCTTCCACCCTCATTGGTCTTCTTCTTCTTTCCCGATATAAAACGAGATGCGACCTCGCTTCCCTTCAAAGAATTAACGCTTTCTCCAAAGAGAGCCGCAAACGTGTTGATCTCGCAATACCGCTACCTTGTTGAATATTCCGGTTTCAAATTTCTCTCGAATCTTCTTGCCTTTCTCGCTTCAGATCCACCGATGAGGTGCAAATCGTGCCAATTCGTTGAATTTAGCAAAGATACTCAAATGTATATATTCTCCCGCTTAAGTTCCAAGAACTTAACTTCCATCCGAAGCTTGCATACTCGTGAAGTAATTCTCAAAGAACAACTCCTTAAATCTGGTCCATGCTACTATCACTGCATCACCTCGCTGATTCTGCTCTCCCACCAATAATTGGCTTCTCCCTTCATTAGATAAGTCGCAAAAGTCGTCTTTTGCTCTTCTGCCACACGCGCAATCACAAACGCTTTCTCCATTTCTTTCACCCAAGTTTGGGCTTCGATTGGATCTGTAGTCCCCTTGAATTCTAGCGGTCCCACCGCTTTAAAATCCTTGAAATTAGCCAACTGTTTCATGGTGGCCGATTCTTTACTCTTCCCTAAGCGGAGCCCTATTTTCCATAGCTTGGGGCAAAGATATCCAATAAAATTCTCGCATCAGTCCGCTTGACCTCCTTCATTATTTCTGATTGCTCTTCTCTTTGGTTCCGATTTGCCGCTTAAAGCGGCATGATCCGATTTAAATAAAATCTTATATTAATACACTTTCTATACACAAATTCTTAACACAATAAGAATTCAACACATAGTTCTCATTTAATCGCATATTTATTCAAATAGACATAGTACTTATAGTTTCTAACACATTTTAATATCCTGTTAAAATATTTTAGGATTAACGCTCACAACTTTACAAAAGTTGCAATTCTCCAACTTTACACAAAAGTTGGCATTCTCCATTTTCAAATTACCATTTCGAGTTCATCAAACTTACCACACTTATGAAGTTCATTAACTTGCCACAATTATATTAGTGTATGAACTTATCCTAGTCGAACCTTTGGCGTCCATTCACGAGGGGTTCAAAATATTTCATATAATTATGAGTCATTAATTTATCATAAGTATGAGTTTTAAGAACTCACAAATTTATCTTAATCTTATATTCATATAGAAAATAAAGATTTTATTCATAAAACATATATTTACATATGTTCACACATTGTTCTCGATATTACAACGCTTAATATCAAAAGTTTTACTAAAAGATATTATAACTTATATCTAAGTTATCTAAAGTCCAACGCCTTCTCCGCCTCTTCTTCTTGCTGGGACACTTGTTAAATCCGTGCCCCGTTTGCCCACATGAAAAACATTTCCTCAAATTTGGCTTAGGACAATGCAGAGAAATATGTCCTTCCTGCTTCCAGTTGAAGCATACATTCTTCCACATCATGCATTCTCCAGCGTGAGTCTTTCCACACTTGATACAAGCTTGCTTCTTCTTCGGGTTTGAATTTCCAGAGTTGTCGCTGTCTTTGTTTCTCTTCCTTTTCTTCTTGTCTTTCTTGCTGGTTCCTTCAGACGATCCTCCACCTTCAGTCTTCATCCTTTCAACCCGCGCCCTGAGCTCATTCCGTTCTTCTGTCATTTCACGTAACGCCCGCTCCGTCTTCCACAACTCCCCCAAAAGAAATACCTTGCTTTTGAGTTCCCGGACTTCCACAGATAGCCGATCTTGTTCACCAACCTTGATCTTATTCTTCGCCCACCTTAAACTGCTCTGACTCTGCCTCCTCGTCTCCACTTAGATACATCTCAGGATAATCGTCATGATCACTCCCAAGATTAACCATTGGTTCATCTTCTCCCAACTTCTCAACCGATTCGTTTTAAGGTTGGCACACCTGGCCATCGCCTTTGGTGCAATGACCACTAGCATCTCGCACTCATTTCGTCTTTTCCAGACATCCTACAATCCGGGCTTAAACCACTTGATTAGTACTTCACCAAGACAAACTTCTCACACTATGTGCCCACTTTTTCTCACTATCGTTGCACTATGGCAATCTCTCACTTAGTACTCTATTTGAGTATTCTCTATCTCGCTTTTGGTTATAATCCTAGGGTTTTTCCCCACCCCACTTAAGGTTTATAACCTACAGCTCTGATACCAACCTGTGACGCCCCCAAATCCGGGTTACACTGACTCCTAGTTTGGTGTTCACGATCCACAATATAAATAACATTTAACTACCCATAATATATATAGATAGTATCTTACATAAGTTTTTATCGAGTTTACTAATAATACATCACCCAAAGTTCACTAACCTTAACATTACAAACATACCCTTTAGATATAAAAAAAAAAGGTTTACAAATACAACATAATAAATATGTTAATCATAACTAGTTTATTACAACGCCTTTGCCTTTATTCTTCAAGAAGACCTCCTCGCCACTTTCGTCCCCTAAATTTGAAATGTTTTATTTAGCAAGGGTGAGCAACAAATTTGCCCTGCAAGTTAATACATACAATAAATGTATAAGTATTCAAATCACCGGACTATCTATTTTGATAGAATGAAACCAAAGTTCGGGAACTTTGAAATAGTGAACAAATCGTTATTCAATAACAAGTTTTTCGTATTTTATCTTCGCCTAATAATGTAATGATGAAAGGGTACAACGCTTTCAAGGTTCTACGATATATTCAATTGAATAATCAAGAATTAATTCTACGAATTTGCAAAGTGGATTGTTTTCGATTTATATCGAAGCGATCCATTGGATCTTGAACTTCTCTTCTCGAGTAACTATCAAAGTTATACTTTGATATACCAGTGTATCGAGATAACCGTAAAGATTAAATCATACCCTCTCGCAAGTATAACAAGTGATCGACTTTATTATACCCTATATTATGCATATATACTTAAGTCGTATGCAATGATCGAATATACGATTTAATGATATTCCCTTTTTATAAAAGGTTGTTCTTCTCAGTCTCAGAATCAAGATTTTGATTTAGCAACGAAATACTGTGATTTCAAATTCTATTTACTTCTCGATCTTAGCCGAAATAATTGGCATCGATCTCTCAATAATAATTGAATTCTCTTCTCGAACTTATCAAGTTCTAACTAATATTCGTCTAGCCAGAATAATTAGCTAAGACATTTCTCAGTATAATTTGACAATAAAGGCTAAGGCCTATGTTTTTCATATTTTCTTCCAAGCTTGCTAGGCATGATTGTTGATCGATTTCGCAATCAATTAATATGTGCAAGTATACACGGTCAACAAGTAATAAAGTGAAAGTAGAGTATCGTTCCTACGAGGAATTATTTAATAAAAATTACCAAATACTAACTCTTAACCAAATCAATTTTATTTAAACAACCAATAATTGTTATTTTTCGGATTAAGAAAACTAAATTAAACAATTGGAAGAGATTAGTCTAAAAGAAAGCAAATAAACAGAACTAAGATTTGATTGAATTCAGATAAATGAGGATTAAGACTCCAATATCCCCAATTATAAACTATAAATCAATTATCCAATTATCTCAATTATTATGCCTACTGAATTGTTAACAGGAATTCTCAAATGCCAAAAGTCCTTTTCCAAGTGATCAATTGCCTTCTATTTAATCCAGATTAATTTTGCTATATTCCTATGCAAAACAATTGAAATAAACTCGTTACAATCTCAACTCCTTATGTGTTACATGCATGTAATGAGATATTTCCATTCTATTCACAAACCTAATTATTCACTGTGCAAATAACTAAGTCACATGATATCATGCCCAGTTCTAACCCTAGAATTCCTCTTTCAATTCCTTCTAAAGTAACAAGGTAATTACTGATCAGATAATTAATCAATAAGCTCAAGACAAGATAAACAATTCACTTTGACATAAATAATTGGAATAAATCGAATAACTAATTTATAGACATAAAAGGTTCAATTGAAATCTTAATAAAAGAGTTAGTTCATAATTAATGAATTAAAACCAAGAATCCACAACTGAATAGACATTAAAAGATAAACGTATGATAAGAGAAGAGAATAGAATCTGTTGTCAGCAAATCTAATGCTTCCCTCTTGCTCTTGCTCTTGATCTCCAGTGTTCTTCAATTTTCTTTAATCTCCAATGGCTAATTAAGAACTAGGGTTTATATTCTAATCTAATGGAGTGTTTTATCTAGTCTAATCTATGTAATCTCCCTTTATTTTATGCCTTACATCATGTATTTATAGGTTACAAGTCCAATTTTTAGCTTAGGAACAAACCCAATCCAATTTGGAGTCAAAAAGGTGTCAAAATTTGCCCCAAAATGCGTCCAACCCATTCCAGGACCTTCCCCAGTGCCCCAGCTCTGGGCACGGCGCTGAGAAACTATCCCCTAGCGCCCCGACGCTCCAATTAGCTTTGGTTTGGGCGCCCCGGCGCTGGCCCCATTCTTTGACATTTTCTACTCCGACGTCCTTTTGGGAAAATGGCCATAACGTCTTCGTCCGAACTCCGATTTTAATGATTCAAAATGTTCTGGAAAGAGGAGAAGTAGATCTACAACTAGTTTTCTTTAAGTATTTTGAAATAAGGTCTAGAGAAATACTCAAATTGGCTCTGAAGTGACTGCTGTGTAAATGGCAAGCCGAAAATGCAAATCTAGCCACCCCGAATGTCGATCCAAGTAACTTTTGTCCCAATTCCTACAAAACAACATTAAACATGCATGAATAGACATAAACACTTAAAAAATATTCTAAAAGACTTGAGAGCAACAATAAATTAAGCCCGAATGTATCCAATTCATGAGTATAAAACTCACTCATCAAATACCCCCAAACTTAAACATTTGCTTGTCCTCAAGCAAAAACACAAAAGAACTAAAAATAAACAAACTAACTCAACTACATGAATGCATATGCATGATCTACTTTCTAATATACCTACGAACCTAGTAATAAATCAGTATGATATATAGCAACATGCCTCAAAGATACCAATGATACTCAAACAATATATCCAATCAAGTCAAATTCCATAACTCTAACCAATTAGTCAATCCAAACCTATCATCACCCATGTTGTGCGTGTGTGCTTGTTTACCATTATAACCAACCACAATTCAAGATAATCACATAACAAACTTCTGAAAAGGAAAATTTCAGTTCCAATTCAATTATTTTTGTGAACATGACAACTCCAGTTAAAACTAAGCAATTACCAAGTCTCAGGGCAAATACAAGATTTATTTATACTTTTATTCAACCACGAAGGCATTTTTGTTTTATTCATTTTTTTTTCTCATGGTTGTGCAATGTCCTATTCCCTTAGGCTTTTCAGTGCTACCTTAACTAGCTTTCGACCAACGACTCCCAAGCCATTAAGACCTTAGGGCGTTAAGTGTAAAGACAATCCCCTCGGGCTTACTTACTCAAGTAACAAAGGCCACAAAACTAGACAAGCATGCCACGGTGTTTATTCTTTTTTTTTTCTTCTGGATTTTCTATATTTTTCTTTTCTTTTCATCATTACTTCATTTTTTTTTCATTTTCATTTTGTATATATATATCCCATAGATTCCCCCAAACTCAAGCTTTTACGTCATTCCAACCTTTACTGCCAGTTCACTACTTTCCTTAAATTTTAACTAAGATTTTCCCTCAGAAACAAATTATGAAACCCTTGAAGCAAGTGGATTATAATAGTTATACTTTAAGTTCTAACCGGTTACATAAGTTTAAGACAGGCTCAGATTATCATCGTGATTAAAATTAGAACTCATCATCAATTATCAACACTGTTCAAGTTAATATTTAATACGTGAATAGTAACCCCAACACGAAAAGGTAGAAATTTCATAATAAAATTCTTACCAATATTTTGGTATAATGATATTGAAAGAAATAACATCATTTAAGAAGAAAATAACATCTCTTACCTCAAAAGAATAGTACTTTTGACTGGAATATTAGATATAATGTTGAAGAACTTGTACTAAATAACAACTCTCAAAGAATCTAAATACTCACAAAAATACGCTCGATATTATAGAGAGAGAAAACATCAGTTTCTGGTGTGATCTTCAATTCTAACCTAAGCAACCTATTTATAGGAAAATACTAGAATGCCAAAGCAGACTTAACCTACTACCTGATGGCTTTACCTGCTGCTATTCAAACACACCACCATTGAAAAAAAATTCTCAGCACATCAACAAGGACAAGAGTGGGGCCCACCCATTCTAGAAAATTTCCAAAAATATTTTAAATTTAAACAATATTCAGAAACTTCAATAATTCATAATAAATAGCCATTTTATCAGAAAAATACAAATTTTATGTCCATTCCATAGGAAATTTAATTCTCTACAACATTGTAGAAGAAAGTTTTTCCAAATTCCAAACAGAAAATGACCGAAATCCATATACGGATGATTTTTAATACCTTCATTCTGACAAAATACTGATAAAACACCTCAACATTAATTCATTCATTTATATCCGTATAAATAAATATTTCCTTATCATATAAATTAATAATTAATTATTCACAAATAATATTACAGAGTCACAATAATGATAACCAGGTCATTCCTAGGAAAGAAGGGGCTTTCCGATAAGAATTTCTCCTTACTAGCACGTAATTAGATGACCAAACCTCTTTCCTAGACCGAACTTTCTTATACATTGCCAATAATTCTATCTAATAATATTATTCAAATAATATGAATTATTGATCTGATAATGGGAAATATTGTGCAGTGACAATTATTGAATCAACAATAATATAAAATATCAACGTAGCAATTATTGAATCAACAAAATAAAATATTGAACAGTAATTACTGTAACAATTATTGAGTAGTGACTTTCACGTAAGAATCAATAATTGAAAAATATCGCAATATCATGTGCCATCTTGTGCAACCACGCATATTACTGTACTTTAACCACCGGGTATTCCAACAATGTTAATGGTAACAACTACGCCGTTATTTATAAAAAAACCCATACTTATCGTTTTCTTCATCCGACAATTTTTTTACATTATGGGGCGTTTTAAATGGTCATACAACGTAAGAATATTCCCCACGCAAGAAGAATATTCCACGACCAAACAAATATTCCCCAACAACAATGAATATTTTATAACCACTTGCTTATTTTGCAAAATTTGCACATTTCACCCATAACCAAAGCATTATATCAAATTAACACCTTATTATTCAAAATAATAATTAGAGGAAATTCAATTTTATTTATAAAAAGTTGGGGTCTTATAAACCCATATAACAAAGTTGGTTAGAAATATGAAAACTAACAACCTTATTTAAAATAATCAATTTTAGCATGAGTGATTAACCAATCAATCCCTAAAATCACATGAAATGCAAGTATTTTCAAAGAAATAAGATCAGCATGTAATGTGATGGTACCAACTTGAATCAAGTAAGATTTATAAATCGTGGATGTAATGAAAGTTTCTCCTAATGAAGTTTCAACAGATAAGTCAAAGTCTAATTTCTCTAGAGTAAAATTCAAACGTTGAGCACAAGAAGGAGAGATAAAAGAATGGGTAGAACCGGTATCTAGTAAGTTATAGACTTCGCAAGAATTTATGATTAACTAACCCGTGATCACCTCGTTCGGGTTCCTCGTATTTTGGGCAGTCGCGAAAAGCGCTCACACTTGAACCACCGATTTTGACTTGTTTGGGACAACCTTTGGTGTCATCATTACCACTAGAATTGACTTTCGCTATAGGGCATATTCCACCCTTAACTTATTCATCGTACTTCTATTCTATGATCTAAATCATTAATCTTCGATCCATATCGAATTGGGTTTGACCTCAATGTACAGGGTAATTCAAAACTCGATGTTGGGTTCTCCCAATTGTTGTCCAAAAAGAGAAATACATATCATCTATTTTAGCCTTTTTGG
This sequence comes from Panax ginseng, assembly GCA_020205605.1. NCBI lineage: Eukaryota > Viridiplantae > Streptophyta > Magnoliopsida > Apiales > Araliaceae > Panax > Panax ginseng. Next base: position 90,185,174 of record CM035133.1, on the reverse strand, counting down.
ATCGGACTTCTCTTTCCACAATATCAACATGTCGTGCGGCTTTTACCCATGCATCCTTCATTCTCACTGCTCGTTGTTTTTCTTTCAAATTGATCCTTGACATTTGAATTCTCGATTCCAAACTTTATCATCTTATACTCGCCAAAGAGTGCTTCTATTCAAGCATCACATATCGGGTAACACAAGCTTGAATTGTTTCATCCTTTTGCTCCACGACCACTCACCGTTTCTTTCATTTCGCTTCTTCTAACTCATGAATACGATTTTGTAATTCTACATTTCGATTATACAGTTCTCCTAATAAATCCTCCTCGGGTTCCTCTTCTTCCTCACTCTCAAATTTTGCCACTCTGCGACTAACTCGGGTGCAACTATTAATTCTTCACTCACCACATGGATATCTCTAATTTCTTCTTCGCCTAACATCATATTATCCTGGTTGGTGATTAGAGGTGTCTCAACTGTATCATTCACTCCATTATTAATATTTTCAGCTACCATTCTCAAATACTGCCATAAAATAAGGGTTAATTAACAGAAATTGACATATCACATATTATCCCTATATTCTGACCGACCAATTAAACATAAATAACCTTAGGTAGGACACACTAGCGAAGGATTTACTCATCTCTCCCTTCCTAGTTCTAACCTCAGATCTCCATCAGAGATCATATCCCTAAGCTCTGATACAAACTGTGACGCCCCCAAAATAGGTGCACACAACCCATTCTGAGTCACCAAATATATGGTACAGAAATAACTACAACTTCATTATTACAATTGTCGTGCAAAATACGACAACATATATGCTATGAGTTTAAATACAAATATTGTCTTCTATACAATATCCAAACTCAAATAAGTCCTCATTACAGTTATTGATACACTATTTTACAAAATAGTGAGGACCACTAAAATAACTGTTTGGACCCATCACTACACACCCCAACTAGTTCCCGCTTATATTCTCGCCTCCTGAGAAGAAAAATGGAACAAAAAGGAAAAGGGTGAGCTCAACTAGCCCAGTAAACAATATTATGACTAAGATAATGTAGAACAAATTATCGTTAGCCTTCAATACATCAAATAAAATATAATGGGCAACAAGTTTTAGATCAATATTCGCAGCGAAAATAATAATTCATTAGAAGAGTTAAGTAGAGAATGAAGTCTACTATCTTCAATGATTTATAAGTCCATCATCAATATTTTATCCCTGTAACATCAATCAATATACATCTTGAACCAAATATTCATCTTTGCAGTACGGGCCAAAGATATTCATTTGTATCACCTGTTGGTCATGTTCATCTAAACACCTGTTCATCTTTGAACTACAGGCCAACGATATTCATCATGTAATCATTCATCTTTGTACTACATGCCAAAGATATTCATCAAGTATCACCATTTAAGACTGAGGATGATGAAAATATTTAAAAAAAACAAATCCAGTGAGATAAAAGGACAAAGATTAGGGATTTGTACTTTAGATAATCCAAGTTCAAAAATACTCTATAATAAACCATAGTGGAGTAAAATTCAAGAATGAAGATCAAAACATGGATACAATCCAATATAGTAACCATAACAGACATCTTGGACAAAAAAGAGAATATTTTATTTTACTGTGAATAATGTCATATTTGTGAATAATGCCGTATACGTGAATAGTAAACCCGACACAAAAAGGTAGATTTCATAATAAAATTCATACCAATATTTCGGTATAATGATATTGAAAGAAATAACATCATTTACGAAAAAAATAACATCCCTTACCTAAAAAGAACAATACTTCTGACTAGAATGTTGGATATAATGTTAAAGGAAACTTGCACTAAATAGCAACTCTCAAAGTATCTAAATACTCACAAAAATACGCTCGATATTATAGAGAGAGAGAAAACTTTAGTTTCTGGTGTGATTTTCAATTCTAACCTAAGCACCCTATTTATAGAAAAATGCTAAAACGCAAAAGTAGACTTAACCTGCTACCTGATGGCTTTACCTACTGCTATTCACGCACACCACCATTGAAAAAAAATCTCAGCACATCAACAAGGACAAGAGTGGGGCCCACCCATTCTAGAAAATTTTAACAAATTTTTAAATTTTAACAATATTCAGAAACTTCAATAATTCATAATAAATAGCCCTTTTATCAGAAAAATATGAATTTTATGTCCATTTCATGGAATATTTAATTCTCTACAACTTTGTAGGAGAAATGTTTTCCAAATTCCAAACAGAAAATGAACGAAATCCACATACGGATGATTTTTAATACATTCATTCCGACAAAATACTGATAAAATACCTCAACATTAATTCATTCATTTATATCCACATAAAATAAAAATTTCTTTATAATACAAATTAATAATTAATTATTCATAAATAATATTACAGAATCATAATAACGACAACCAACTGTCGTGTCATTCCAGTGAAAGAGAGGGCTTTCTGATAAGGATTTCTCCTTACTGGCGCGCAACTAGGTGACCAAACCCATTTCCTAGACCAAACTTCCTTAGACATTGCCAATAATGCTATCTAATAATATTATTCAAATAATATGAATTATTTATCGATAATGGAAAAATCATGCAAGTGATGATAATTATTGAATCAATAATAATATAAAATATCAATGTAGCAATTATTGAACCAATAAAATAAAATATTGAATAATAATTATCGTAATAATTATTGAGTAGTGCTTTCTTATGTAAGAATCAATAATTCAAAATATTGCAATATCTGGTAATGCATCGCGGTAACCACGCCAGATATTATTATACTTTTAACCATCGTATTCCAACAAATAAGTTAATGGTAATAACTATGCCATTATTTATTAAAAAACTCATATTTGTCATTTTCTTCATCCGATAGTTTTCCGTTATGGGGCCCACAAATGGCTGTGCCATAATACGAATATTTCCCGACAACAAGAATATTCCATAACCAAACGAATATTCACGGACAACAATGAATATTTTATAACCACTTGCTTATTTTGCAAAATTTGCACATTTCATCCATAACCCAAGCATTATATCAAATTAACACCTTATTATTCAAAATAATAATTAGAGGAAATTCAATTTTATTTATAAAAAGTTGGGGTCTTACACCATGACACAAGCTCTGAGCATGTTTTCATGTGTGTGAATTGTTCTCTCACTTTTCCCATCGATCAGTGGATGATACGCGGTGCTCATCCGTAGCTGCGTCCCCATTCTTTCTTGAAGACTCTTCTAGAAGTTTGACATGAATCACGGATCTCTATCCGATATAATAGATATTGGTACTCCATGTCTCGAGATAATTTCTCTGATATATAATTTGGCTAGCTGTTCCAAACTATACCTGATCTTGATCGACAAAAAAGTGAACTGACTTCGTAAGATAATCTACAATCACCCATATGGCGTCGTGCCCTTTTTGCGTTGTTGGAAGTCCCACCATAAAATCCATCGTGATGTGCTCTCATACGGCTTTAGTAATCCACTCGGTTGTTGATGCTCTGCCTTGACTCTATGACAAGTTAGACATCTGTTGATGCATTCTGCAACCTCTCTTTTCATGTTTGGCCACCAAATTAAAGTGTTGACACAAATCTTGATACATCTTTGTGCTTCCTGGGTGTATCGAGTACCTCGTACTGTGTGCTTCTTACAAAATATCCTCTCTTAGTTCTGGTATTGACAATACCCAAATTCATCCTTCAAATTTTAGCAGGCTGGTGCCATCAATCTTGTATTTCAATTCGTCGCCTTCAGTTAACCTCTTCTTGATGTTGTCACAATCTTCTTCCTTCTCTTGTGCCTCTTTAACCTTATCTAATAAGGTCGGGCTTGCTGCTACTATAAATAATTTTTCGTAGGTCTCTATCAGATACTTGATTTCCAATTCAAGTCATTTGAAATCTTTCACTAACTCCTCTTGAATGGTCAATTTTAGTAACTTCCTCATGCCTTTTTTGCTCAGGGCATCAACCACTACATTTTCCTTCCTGGTTGGTACAGAATCTCACAATCATATCCTTTGGTCAATTATAGCCATCGGCGCTGTCTCATGTTTAGCTCCTTTTGTGTGAAGATATACTTCAGAATTTTGTGATCCGTATACATCTCACACTTCTCGCCATACAAATAATGTCTCCAAATCTTCAAGGCAAAAACTACTGCTACTAACTCTAGGTCATGAGTCAGATAAACCTTCTCATAGTCCTTCAGCTGACATGAAGCGTGCATATAATGACCTTTGTTAGATCAAGATCAAGACACTGTACCAAGACCTTTGTGTGACGATCATCATCAGACACTACAAATCCTCCCGTGTCATCTGGTAAAGCCAACACATGTGCTTGACTGAGCCTCTTCTTTAACTCCATGAAACTCTCATCACGTTTCTCCATCCAAACGAACTTCATTGTCTTTCTAGTAAGGTTGGTCAATGGCGATGCTATCTTTGAAAAATCCTTGATAAATCTTTGATAGTATCCTACTAATCCCAAGAAACTCCTGATCTCTGTCGGCGTCTTCGGCTATTCCCAGTTCGTAACCGCTTTTACTTTTGTCGGATCCACCAAAACTCCATCCTTGTCGATAACGTGACCCAAAAACTGCACTCTCTGTAGCCAAAATTCACACTTGGAGAATTTTGCATACAACTTCTCCCTCCTCAACATCTCTAACATTATTCTTAGATGTTCAACGTGCTCTTCCTCTATCTCTGAATACACCAGAATGTCACAGATGAATACGGCAATAAACCTATCCAAATACTGCTTGAACACTCTATTTATCAAATCTATGAATGCTGCTGGCGCATTTGTCAACCCAAATAACATTACCAAAAACTCAAAGTGTCCATATCAAGTTCTAAATGTCGTCTTCAAAATGTCCTCCTGTCTCACTTCAATTGGTGATAACCGGTCCTCAAATCGATCTTCGAAAATTACTTCACCCCCTTTAGCTGATCAAATAAATTGTCGATCTTGGGCAACGAGTACTTGTTTTTAATTGTGACTTTGTTAAACTCTCGGTAGTTGATCCAAAGCCTTAATGACCCATCTTTCTTCTTTATGAATAAAACTGGCACTCCCTAGGTGATACGCTCGGTCAAATGTATCCCTTATCTAACAACTCTTGTAGTTGAATAATAAGTTCTTTCATTTCTACCAGAGCCATACGATACAGCGCTTTGGATACCGGTGATGTCCCTGGTGCCAAATTAATAACAAACTCTACCTCTTTATCCTAAGTGGCAATCCCTTAATCTCATCTCATGAAGACATCAATGAATTCCCTTACAATAGGTATCTAACCTAGTTCACCCTTGACTCTGCGAGTATCCACAACATTAGCCAAATAACCTATGCAACCCTTCCTAAGCAACCTGTTTTCTTGCATCACCATCAAACAACAAGATTGTCTCGGTGATTTACTACCATAAAATACCACCTTTGACTTATTTGGAGTCTTCAGTGTAACGACTTTTCTTCATCATCAATAACTACTCCGTGACTCGATAACCAATACATCCGGAGAATTACATCAAACTCCCCAAGATGAATCGGTATCAAATCCACGTTAAGCTTAAACCCTCTCAAATGAGCACAACAATTCCTATGAATGTAGTCTATAGGGATAATTTCTGTGTTTTCTACTTCTACATTCATTGGGTGTTCTAATAGTTGACGAGGTAAATTTAATCTTTGAGCAAATTCATCAGATATAACAAAACCTGAAGCTCCCGAATTAAATAACACATAGGCATTTATATCGTTGATCGAAATAATACCTGACACCACCTCCCTGGATGCCACAAAATCTTGCACTGTCATGTTGAAGGTCCTCATTGTTGGCTTGTTTGGCTGGGATGGTCCTCCACTTGTTGCCCTAATGTTGTTGCCATTATTTTCGCTTCTGCCATCTGTGATTTTCTTCCTTGGATAGTCCTTGATCCGATGTCTTGCTTCTCCATAATTAAAACAACCTCCTTTCTTCGCTATAGGACAATTGTGTGAAATATTCACTTCTTGTCCACAAGTATAACATACCATTTTTCCTTTCATGCACTCTCCCGAGTGACCCTTTCCACAATTCCCACATACCTACTTCATCTTCTGTGCGCTCCCTTACTGAATTTCGGAATGGCTACCCCCACTGCTCCATTTACGCTTCTTGTTGTTGCTGCCACCATTGTTAACATTCAATTTCCTCCTTCTACCTTCTTCTTGTTCTTTTCCCGATTATATTTCGAAACCGCTTCACTCCCACCTTCATCAATGAGAGCTTTCTCCAACAAAGTTAAGAACGACGTAATTTGTAAAATCACTACTTTGAGATAGCTCCATGACTTTAACCTATTTTCAAATTGTCTTGCCTTCCTCACCTCATATCCACCTGATGTGGAACGAATCTTGCCAATTCATTGAATTTTGCAGCGTACTCCGACACTGACATTTTTTCCCATTTCAGCTCAAAAATCATAATCTCCATTCTCGCCTGCGTACTCTCAAGGAAGTAGTTATCAAAAAACAACGTCTTGAATGCTTCCCACGTCACGATTCCAGTTCGGCTTTGCTCTTGTTGGCTTTGTAACGCCTCAAATTTGGCCTATCTTCACACCCTGATTCCAGACGTCACTTAGTACTTCTTCTTCCAAACATACATCATTATATAGTGAAATATAACAACATACATTCTCAAATCCCAGGTTCTATTACCTTATAACTTCGTTCATTGCAAATAATGATAATTACATTATTCTTTACATCTTACAAGAGTGACTTTTATCCGCCACCAAGGATACATAACATTTCATTAAACTAGTCTGTAGTTTAATTAAACTATTCTACACTATAAGTCTTTGCTTGATCTTCACGCACATTCACACACTAAATGTCACTTCTTCGGGATACCGATCAACGTGATCTTTACGAGATCCTTAAGTTCTTTTAACATCATACGCTGAAAATGTTTTTCATTTAAAGCAAGTGTGAGTATTCAATTGCCTAGCAAGTCATAGCCGTTGAATAAACAACTTCAAGAATTTAAACATTCTTTTAAGACTTCAATAATCAAACAAAGGTTATGAAGCAACTTGAATAATAGGAATAAACTTGGATTCCTATCATTTTAAAACATTAGTCCCATTCACTTCGAAATACTTTCATTTTTTTCCTTTTTTCATACACATTCTGTTTGGCTAGAATCATTAGCACAAACTTATCAATAACGGTTAAACTATCTTTCACAGTGAGTTAACTTATGCGAACCATTAAACTATAATGTTTGTTAAGTCAATTTCTTATTCCTTATGACTTTTTGGCAACTAAATGCCACACCTCACGATTCATTCTTTATCGTCTAAGTCATACAGTCTTTTGTATACTTAGCACGATCATTCAATATTAAATCTACGCATTCATAGCGATAAGCATTTTACGTTATCTTATTCGTATCTTACAACATCTGGTGTATTTGACTGGGAACGTCGTCCAAGTTATTATTACTAACTCAGCTTCTTAACGTTATACATTATTATCTTTAATTCAGTTTCTTCATTCTTCATTACCTTACGGTCAAACCATGCATGGAGTGTAGATTCTGCCCGTTTAATATTCGTGTGCACTCAATCCTCACGTCGGCTAAAGTGTTTAGCGCTTACTTTATTCTAACATTCTCTATTCGACTCACATTCAAACTTTCATTACCCTTATTATTGTTTGCTACGGCTTTCTTGATAATTCATCTATTACTTACTACATTCGTCAACGTCTAAGGAATTACAGTCATAGCAATCCCACACATTCATTTTATTGCGACCACAGTCCCCGGATATTGGTTACGTAATAATCGTTTACATTCGTTGTCTTTTAATCTGGTTTAACCCTTACTAAAGGTTTAATTCACTTGATTAAGTGTTAAATTACGTGAACTACATGTTCATTATCTATCCGTACACTTCCCCCAGGAATTGAGCAATTAAAAATTCTAGGCCTTGCCCTACACTAGTGTTCATGCACATGGCGTGCATTCTTCTTCTTTCTTTGTACTGTATTTCGCCACTCAAGAGTAATGATGGTGATGGCACAGGTTGGCGTTGTGGGGCGCCTCCCCATAGCTTAATCAAGTATTTGTGGCGCCTGAGCTTAAAATTTTTAAATAAAGTTTGAGACGCTTACTTCAAAATCTCATAACTTATTTGCTATAAGACCTTAACGAGGTCATTCCCAAGAAATTCTCTTCCTTATCTTATGTACTTCAACTCTCCTCTTTATGTAAATTTATTTTGAATCGATAACACACCATTCAATTGGCTTAAATTTCATTACTCGCTCGCTTTTACATTATTAACGTTCATTGTTCATAAAATCAGTAATTCCGGTCATCCGAACTCTGAACTCAACCGTTCTTGAGTCCACGACTCACGTTTTCTACATTCTATTACATTCTTATGAAACCCTACTCCCTCGGGTTCATTTTCATTTACATTCTTAAGCTATGTTTTAACATAGAAAACTTAAAGAAAATTTATTTAGAATTTAGGTTTTTGGATTACCTCTCTTCTTTAATCTTCCTCCGTTGGACAAAGCGTGGACTCGGGCTAGTTTTTCCTCTTCCTTTCTCATCTCATCCGACTTCTCTCTCTCTCTCTCTCTCAAGTGTTGGAGAATTTTTCATTAACTAACAAATGAGCTTAAGCTCTCCTTTTATAGATTTTCAAGACTAGGAGAAAAATAGTCATTTCACCCCAAACCTCCTTACTATTCGCACCTCCTTACTCCACCTCCTTACTATTCATGAAGCTTTTGTCTTGCAGAATTTGTCCGACAGTTTAAAAAATTGCGATTCTCGGAATCCAAATATTTTTGGATATTTCGTCTTTCCTTTACAATCTAACTTTTACACATTCTTCGGAACTCCAAAAAACAGAAAAACACTTTTTGAGGTTAAGCATTTTCCTTCACATTTTTCCCTAACGTACCTAAACGAATGAAAAGCACATAAAAGTACTTTTCATCATTTTTATTTCATCCGATTTCTACACATTTTTTGAGAAAAACTTTTATCGACTTACTTAACTTTTCAAAATATATTATCGTCAAATCATTCGGATTTAAATGTCATTTCGACATACCGAACTCTCGAAAAAAGCTTTAGGTTATTCAAACCCCAACCCTTAGGGTTTTGTCAAAGTGAATAGAGCATATTTCGTCTTTTTTCCCAAAAAATATTGTTGTTCTCAAAAATTTCTATTTGTGTCTTTGAAAATTTCGATTCGCTTAGTCTAGCTCAGAGCCGTAATCCTCCCGTATTATAATCATCCTATGTTATAGAAGCGATTAATAAACACATAAGCATAAAATATTATTAATAAAATTTATTTTATTAATAACTAATTTTTAAACTTAAATTCGGATAACTGATTCTTGGGTTGTCATAGTTCCCCTTATAAAAATTCCGTCCTCATAATTTCTCAAAACCACACCCATACCTGGGTCATCACACTCACCCCTTCTTCATAGAATTTCATCCTCGAATTATTTTTATTTTATTTTAGCTTACTTTTCTTCTCAACTTCTCTTCAAAGGAGTTCTAATCTTTCAAACCTTCCTTAATCTTCATAACTTATCAAGAATTATGAAGTAGAATGAATGACGAGGAATATAAGAATCCCTTTAAAACATTTCATACTTTTGTTGAGGGGTCAAATTGACCATGAACTCTTACTAGGTTTAACAACATCTCACCGTAAACCCTTCTATCACGATTCGGTTTACAATCACCAAGAAGGTAAACTACCTCTTGCATAATGAGGTGATCAAACCATCGTATAACCCCTTTTTTGGGTATGTTCACCTCGGACTTAATTATTAGATTCTGCACCAAAATAATTTGGCTTGGCATAACTTCTTCAAAGAAAGCACGATTTTCTTTTAAACATGACATACCATTTATCTTAGCCAAATCAAATATCTTAGACCATACCAATAATTTGAACATCACTTTGAAACATTCGTTTAGTCAAATCAATTGGCATCGACTACTTCTTTAAATTCTTTTACAATACATCAAAACATTTTATGACGTCATGATACCGTAGTTTTCACATCCCTTTCAGGACTTCGTTAGTTTATGACTTCGTCATTATATATCATACCATAGCTGGTTGTTGATCATTAGATCACATCCAACACCTGGTTCAATTGCATTAATAACTCCATCCTATTACCATCTTTGCATCAAATGCACTAAATATATAAAATTCATTTTGATATTTCAAATCAATTTCTGTCTAGCCAAAACAATTAGCATAGACATATAAAGAATAGCTCTTTTAAAATCTGTTGGTTCCAAAAGTTGAACCAATTCTTTTCTTTTCAAAATGCACATATAAGCATGAGTTCAATAAACTTTGAAATCTAGTATAGCTAGATGACTTGGAATATCTTTTTTCTCCATCTTCCTTCATTGTCTTACTTGCGACAATATTTAATCTTCTCTAGCATCCTCAATGCTAAGTCTAGTACAAATAACTCGTTTCTAGTCTAAACTTTCCTATACCTTAGTATAGTCCATCAACTTACCACACTTTATGTGTTTAGGAACTTTCCACAACCATATGTGTTTAAGAACTCATCTTCGAAATATGTAATTCGAGAACAAATCAAGGACTACCCATACGCTTAGGGCTCAGAAATATAGCATATAACTATGAGTCACAAACTTTTCATAGGTATGAGTTTCAAGAACTCGCACCTAACTCATCATTCTCTACCTATCAAGTATATACATGAGAAAAGATTCACCTTATCGCTATATAAATATTGATAGCGCGATATATTCCAATGATTATCACTTTAATAAGCTAAGTAGTTGTTACACCAAAACACAAACCTCTGGCCATAACAAAGGTTCATACAACTCAGCTATCACATGAGTCCTCAATTAAAATTTTACAACTTCTAACTTTCTCTTTACTTAATACGAATCTTCTTTAATTCGTATGTTATCCATTACAACTCAATATGAGTTCTTCTTTCCGTACTACTTTGTAGTACCATTCATTTATAGCATTAGCTATAAATCATTCATCGTTTAACATAACAACTGTTATTACAATTCAATATGATCACGCGGTGATCTTCTTCCTTAAGCGTTTAACTAAACGATCTCCTTATCATACTCTCTACGATTATAGTTTTAGGTACTCATACCTAAGGTTTATAACCTATCAGCTCTGATACCAACTTGTAACACCCCAAAATCTGGTCTATCTTCACACCCGAATTCCGTACATCACGAGTACATCTTCTTCCAAACATACATCATTATATAGTGAAACATATCAACATACATTCTTAAATCCCAGTTTCTATTACCTTATAACTTCGTTCATTACAAATAATGATAATTACATTATTCTTTACATCCTACAATAGTGACTTTTATCCGCCACCAAGGATACATAACAGTTCATTAAACTAGTTTATAGTTTAATTAAACTATTCTACATTACAAGTCTTCGTTTGATCTTTACGCACATTCACACACTGAATGTCACTTCTTCTGGATATCGATCAGCTTGATCTTTATGGGATCTTTAAGTTCTTCTAACATTGTACGCTGAAAATGTTTTTCATTTAAAGCAAGTGTGAGTATTTATGAGGTTCCCAAATCCGGATACTTGAAACCCGAACTCAGTACTTCACGATACCATTTCTATGAGCGGAATAATACTAATAATAATAACAATAATATAAAACTTAACTTAAGTTTACATATACATCAGAGTCTTTCTCCCAAGTACGTAACCTTTAAACATTCATTACATGTCATAATAAATATATATATATATATATCATAGTCTTCATAGTCTTATAAAACTATTACAAATAATGCCACAATTCTTATTTGGTTAGCTTTCCTTTTTCTTTGCCCCTACCGAACTTTACGGTCCTTCACACTTAGGCGAAAACATTTAAATTAAGCAAGGATGAGCATTTGAGTGCCCAGTAAGTAGTATATATATATATATATATATATATATATATATATATATATATATATAGTGAAAGAATTTAAATGTTTTTTAATAATATTCTTCTACAACTAATCAAGTAGTTGTGAAGTAATCTGCACCAATAATAATTCATAACAACCCTCTTTCAAACTTTTTGAAACTACATTATTGATTTGTATATGGGGTTTTCGTGACATACCATGAACATTGTTTTTCATTTTGAAAAGGTTTAAACAGAAGTTCATCTGTAAACCGTCATGACTTACGGGCACGGAGGGTGATCGGCCCTGTTGTACCCTGTATTGATCAATACTACATTTACATGATCTGTCCGCCTTGGGCGCATAAAATTTTCCCATTTTCGGGATGTTCATATCTGTCGGGTTTTCATAACAAAGGTCTTATATAATTCAACATATATGTATATCAAATGTGTATCAACATGCGATGAAAGACAATGATTGTCCAAGTGGGGACACTTGTATAATCATTTATAGAAATTTAACGAACAAAATATATTTATCCGAATTATCATATACTAGCATGTTGATAATCAATGGGCTTATATAATATAAGTTTAACAATCTGTATAATAATATAACTTTGAAACATTCTTACACTTGTCCATTGCATAAAGAAAATGCAAAGTTAGGATACTTGCCTGATGGCTGCTTACACTTTGTAACTTAGTTTTATCTTTTATGAAACCACCTAACATTAATCAGATCATTCTACTGATTAGTACATCATAACGTAATACATAACACTGCCTATTATAAATAAAGACATAACCTAATCACCTTATCACACATGTTTAACAATCGTTGACTCATAATCAAACATCAACACCTTCCTAATCACATTGTCATACAACCTTAACAACCATTGAATCACAAATAAACAATTAACTAACTAAATTTCTAAGTCCAGATCAATTTCTGAAATATGTCGATCTACTAAAATGACTTTTTTTCGGGTAATTATCGAGTCTAAGACTCTAAACCGTAGTTCAATATCCATTTGGATAACTTAAACATTAGTCACATTATTTTTCATGGCCTTATAATAATTATTAAATAATTATTATCATTTATCATAATTTTTGAAATATCGAGAATCATTATTAAATGATTTAAGTATTATATAATTCTATTATCATTAACATTTAATCAATATTAAATTATTAATGAAACCATTGCCAAAATATTAAAGTTATGTATAATAACTCAAAGTATTAATTATTACCCTTAAATGATTTTTAAAACATTTAAAATCATTTTTAAATAATTACCATTAATATTTAAATATTAATGAACTATTTATCCAAATATTAAAAGTCAATAATTATAACTTAAAATATTTTTAAATCATTAATATCTTTTTTAAATGATTTTTAAATAAATAAAACCATTTTTAAACTATTTATTTAATATAATTATTAAATAAATTTAATATCATTAATCATTAAATAAATATCATTAATATTAAATTATTAATGAAATTATTCTTTAAATATTAAAAGTTATATTTTATAACTTAAAATATCTCTAAACACTTTATTTTTATTTAAAATGATTATTATAATAATAAAATCATTTTAAACTAAATTATTTAATATAATTATTAAATAACTTTATTATCATTAATCATAATTAATTAATGAAATTTACCTTTAAATATTAAAAGTTATATTTTATAACTTAAAATATTTTTAAATATCTTCTTATTATTTAAAATGATTTTTAATATAATAAAATCATTTTTAATTCATTTATTTAATTCATTTAACAAATAACTTATTTATCATTAATATTTATTTATTAATGAAAATTATCACATAATATTAAGAGTTATCAAAATATCTCAAAAATATTTTCTTATATCATAAGATAATTTTAAATGATTTTCATGAATTAAAATCATTTTAAATAATTTATTTAATATTATAATTAAATAAATTAATTACTTTTAATATTCTAAAATATTAAATATTTATGAAATATATTTAAAATAATTTAAAACTAATTTTCGAGAATTAAAAATAATTTTTTTATAATTTATTTTGTATTTTAATAATTAAAACTATTTTTTCTAATTTTTAATCATTTTTGGAAAATACGTAAATTAAAAAATAATACAAAACCGTCATTTATAGGATTTTAGCGGACGATGAATCGTCGCTATTAAGTGTTCTTGAGCTCAAGAACACCGACAAGGCCGATTTCATGGTGGCTCGCTTGATTTGTGTGTATAAATCTTAGCTCACCTTTGTTTCGGGTCAAGTGAAATATTGATTATGTAGTGTTTATGTAACACTACAATTAACAATCAAAATCCGAGGCTATAACATAACAATACATGAAGATCTCGGGCTTATTAAAACCTGTCGAGACCAAATCGGGTTTCTTGTAAACCCGTAAAATCATCCCGCCACTTTCAAGCTCAAATTACTTACGGTTACGGTCATGGTTTAAGTTGCTTGATGGTTCAAAGTTATAGTACTTATGTCATATAACATTTAAAACCAATAAATCGGTTTAAAAACAATGTAATCACAATATATGGTTCGGTCAAACTCGACAAAATTAGTGTTCATCTGGTTTTACGGGTTTACCCAGCCCGACTCATGATCAAATGGGTCACTTTGACCACTTCCTCCGATCGATCTATTAAGTTCTTATGTCATCAAAAAGCATAGATCTATAGTATACCTAATAGTGCTACAAGATGTGCTAAATATCAACACCAAAAACCAAAACGATTGTGCCGGATCCATGGGCTCAAACATATTGTGAGATATCGTTCGTGACTTTTCGGGATGCTGAGAAAAGTCCCGAATAATGCCGGTCAACGGCATTTAATCGTTAATAACTACAAATTTGTTCGTCAAATGACTTCAATTATTTTTGTATATTAAAGACAACATTACAGGCTACACATATCAACATTTAAACATCATAAATCATAAACGACCAAAGAGTTATAGGGCCTGACATTCACTGTCAGACCTCTAGAAAAAAAAATTTTCCAGATTTTCTAAAATCAATGATTTGAGCATTTTGAAGTTATGGATCTATGTAATACCAACCCAGATCATCACTAGAGACTAAATACAACATATTCTAACAACAAAAACTAACATCTAACACCGAATTTTTGGACAGAATTTAAACTAGGGTTTTGTACCTTTTATGCTCAATTCTTGATTTTTGGCTATTGATTTGTTGTTGGATTTCGTGGGGCTTGATAATGGGTCTGATATTATCAACAAATTTCGGGGGTTTGGGACTTGAGAGTGTTAGTAGAGTGTTTGTGCAATTTTTAGTAAACAACCCACTTTCTCTCTCCTTCAATCTATATATAGACAAATATGATGCATGTATGGACTGATCTAGGAGCTGATTTGATGGCAAATTCGTGCATATTGAGTTGTTGGGAGTTGTTGGTTTGGTGAACAACTTCACCAATTTGTCAAAACCTACAAGCTAGCCTCTTTAATGCTAAAAAGGGCATTTTGGTCCTTTGATAATTCATTTTATGGCAAAATTGTAACTTACCAAACCCTTAGGGTTAGGGTTTGATTTAGGGTTTAGGGTTTGAGCCAATTTGGGTAAACAAAAATCTAGGATTTCCAATTTAGAGTTTGCACACAAAAATTAAATAAATAAAATTAAATACTTTTAGTTTCTAAAATTTTGCAAAATTAATATTGTTAATTAAATTAAGTTTGTAATTACATGAACATTAGGGTTTATTACCCTTAATCATAATGAACTTTGCTAATAAAGCAATTAGGGTTTAAAATATTGATAATTACGGTTTTAGAAATACAATTAGGGTTTCTAGAAATTAAATTAGGGTTCTAGGTTTTAGGGTTTGAATTTACTAATTAAGTTTATTTTAATTAGCAATTAAAGTCTATCACACGTGTTATTAATCAACGTAACACAACTTTTGATGATCAAACCTCCGGTTTAGGTTTTACGGATTAGGGTTTCTAATATTGCAAATTAGGGTTTTCCAGAATTTTAATTAGGGTTTACCTAATTAATACCTTTAATACACGACATAATTAATATTACATACTTCTAAAACAATCTCATACTCTAATTTGGATCTCAAATTAGGGTTTAACATTATTATCGTGGTTTGAGTCAAAATACATCGTAATTGACCAACCATTATCAATCTGGACATACCGTACATATTCATAAAGATTTGAAAAAATCAAAATATAAGTAATATTATATTATTATTCTCATACCTTGACAATAATCCAAAATTAGGGTTTGGATTCCATATCGATTATTCTTTCATATTTAACCTTAATAATTAAGGTAAAATAATTAACTTAATAATGCATAAAAATTCATAAGATAAAATAATTATTATATTTATTCTAAAAATCACTTCATATATTATTTAAGTAATATATGATTATATATTCATGGAAAATAATTAATAAAATATTTCTATCTTAAAATTAATTATTATAAAATATACTTTATAATAATCAATAATTTAAAATAAATTTACTTGTAAATATTTATGTAATAAATATATTTTTATTTACCACATAAATACATATACACATAATCTTGTACAAATCCTCATCCTTAAAATAAATAAAAAATTATACGCAAAATTTAAGATTTATTTATATAGAAAATATCGAGGTTGTCACATTCACCTCCCTTATAAGGATTTCGTCCCCCGGAATCGCCACTTAAAAACCTACACATAAGCGGGTTCATAGCATACACAATCTTCATGAAATAGATCTCGATTAACTTTAATCGAACCGATCTTTAATTAATCACATTAAGCTTGTCTTTTCGATTAAACGAAAATTTGATTTCTAAAAGAACTCAAATTTCTCCTCAAAATTTCTTTATAAAATAATTTACTATAAATAGAAAAATTCTAATTACATAAATAAAAGTTATTCGAATATTACAGGCGCATTGCTATTTTGCCACCGTGTCTTGAACTGGGCTATGTTGAAGACCCTTGATGTTGACTTTGTTGGTTTGTTCGATGACGTCGGTCCTGCTATTGCTAATGTCCCACTATTCATACCATTATTCACACTACCTGCCTCTACCCTCCTGTTTGGACAATCCTTCACCCTGTGCTCCAATGATCCACAAATAAAACAACCACTGTTCATTCTAGGATTGGGGCAGTTGGGAGAGATATGGCCCTCCTGCCCGCACTTATAACACACAAATTTCCCCTTTAAACACTCCCCAGTGGTTCTTTCCACATGTCTTGCAGATTGAATCGCTCGCTTTTTACTCCCTCTTGCTTCACACCGCACGCTTCCAAAGTAGTTTCCTTTTTTTCCATCAACATTCCTACTTCCACTATTAATCCTCACCTTCTCGGCTCCCTCGACCTTGCCCTTGTTTTTCCTTTTCCTTATTGTCAGAGGCTCATAACCTCACTTCCTCTTTTCGCAATTATCGCCTTTCTCCATGAGTCTTTGCAAATGTTGGGATCTGCAACATCACGCCACCTTATTATAGAGCGTGGTTTTAATCCGACTCAAATCTCCTCGCCTTCCTAGCCTCAGACGACTTGATGCGGAGCAAACCTAGCTAACTCATTGAATTTCGCAGCATATTCTGCCATTGACATATCCCCTTGCTTTAACTCCAGAAATTTTACCTCCATTCTAGCCTGCGTACTAGCTGGAAAATAATTCTCGAAAAATAACGTCTTAAATCTATCCCATGTTACCACACGCCTCCCCGCCTCATCCGATTCGCTTTCCACCGTAAATTTGCCTCACCTTCATCATGTAGGTGGCAAAGAGGTCTTTGCCCCTCACCTACCCTAGCTATTATAAATGCCTTCTCGATTTCTTTAACCCAAGTTTGGGCTTCTACAGGGTCAGTTGTACCTTTGAATTCGTGGTCCTACTACTTTAAAATCTTTAAAATTCGCCAAGTGATTATCCTTTGGTCCCCTTGTTGCATGGCTTGAGCTACCATATTCGCGAATCGCCGTGATTGGTCCGCTTTGTTGTTGTCCTTCAACGTTGTTGATGAGACTCTTCGCCCCTCGATTTTGAGTTTGACGTCTTGGCGGCATTATCCGTTAAATAAAACCATAAATTAACTTACATTCTAAACCTTATCATATAAGTTTAAACTTATTAAACTTGTTTCATAACTCAAACTTTGATTCATATTCACTCATTGCTTTCAAAATATTTTTCATATCACAGCACAAAGTGCTTTAAACATCAGTCATCCCATTGTGACTACAAAAGTCGGGATTTACATCACCACTTACACAAAAGTTTTATAATAATGCATTACACTGACATACTAAACACACATATTATATTAAACATGCTTTCACGACATAACCTATACTACCTATTCGCTACGCCTTCTTCCTTGGACAGCTTTTCACCTGATGATCTTCTTTTCCACAAACAAAACATGCTCCCCGTTTATAGTCAGGACAATACAGAGTAGTATGTCCTTCATATCCACAAAGATAACATATTCTTTTCCATTTCTTCTTCCCAGGTTTTCCTAAATCATGGTCTTCTACCTTCCTTTTTCCCTTATCTCTCGAGTCGCACACGAAGTGTTGCTTGAGGCTCCCTCCGATTGATTTTGAGTTTAAGCTTATCCCGCTCTTCCATTGTCTCTATTAACGCTGACGCAATTGATGGTATTAGCGATCTTTTCATCTTCCACAATCCTTCTAGAGAAGATACCTTGTTCCTCAATTCTTGCATCTCCATTGATGCTTGATCAACTTCAGCTTTAGGGTCTGAATCACTATCTGTCAAATCCACTATTTCCGGATCTGGTAATATGTTTTCTATGATGACCACCTCATCCAAGCTGGTTTCATTGTGAGCTTCTATTTCCGCTATTGGCTTCTATATTAGCTCCTTCTTTACAATCCGTGGATATCCTAATCCTTTTTCACCTGACATCTACACACAGCAATTATCCTTATTAGCATATATTATATATATACATAGTCAAATAATAGTTTTGTATGAATTATCTTTTATTTTGTTTGACGATGAATTTATTCAATTCATCTCTTAGATCTATAGTATACCTAACAGGCTACAAGATGTGCTAAATATCAACACCAAAAACCAAAACGATTGTCAGATCCATGGGCTCAAACATATTGTCGACATCGTGTTCGTGACTTTTCTCGGGATGCCTGAGAAAAGTCGATCGATACTAATCACCAAGCGGCATTTGACCGTTAATAACTACTAAATTTGTTCGTCAAATGACTTCAATTATTTTGTATATTAAAGACAACATTACGGTGCTACACATATCAACATTTAAACATCATAAATCATAAGCGAATTAAAGAGTTATAGGGCTGACATTCCTTTATCGGACCTCTAGAATTTTTTTTTTTTTTCCGATTTTCTAAAATCAATGATTTGAGTATTTTGAAGTTATGGATCTATGTAATACCAACACAGATCATCACTAGAGACTAAATACAACATATTCTAACAACAAAAACTAACATCTAACACCGAATTTTTGGACTGAATTTAAACTAGGGTTTTGTACCTTTTATGCTCAATTCTTGATTTTTGGCTATTGATTTGTTGTTGGATTTCGTGGGGCTTGATAATGGGTCTGATATTATCAACAAATTTCGGGGGTTTGGGACTTGAGAGTGTTAGTAGAGTGTTTGTGCAATTTTAGTAAACAACCCACTTTCTCTCTCCTTCAATCTATATATGACAAATATGATGCATGTATGGATTGATCTAGGAGCCGATTTCTTTGGCAAATTAAATTGCATATTGAGTTGTTGGGAGTTGTTGGTTTGGTGAACAACTTCACCAATTTGTCAAAACCTACTGCTAGCCTCTTTAATGCTAAAAAGGGCATTTTGGTCCTTTGATAATTCATTTTATGGCAAAATTGTAACTTACCAAACCCTTAGGGTTAGGGTTTGATTTAGGGTTTAGGGTTTGAGCCAATTTGGGTAAACAAAAATCTAGGATTTCAAATTTAGAGTTTGCACACAAAAATTAAATAAATAAAATTAAATACTTTTAGTTTCTAAAATTTTGCAAAATTAATATTGTTAATTAAATTAAGTTTGTAATTACATGAACATTAGGGTTTATTACCCTTAATCATAATGAACTTTGCTAATAAAGCAATTAGGGTTTAAAATATTGATAATTACGGTTTCTAGAAATACAATTAGGGTTTCTAGAAATTAAATTAGGGTTCTAGGTTTTAGGGTTTGAATTTACTAATTAAGTTTATTTTAATTAGCAATTAAAGTCTATCACACGTGTTATTAATCACTGTAACACAACTTTTGACAGATCAAACCTCCAGTTTAGGTTTTCCGGATTAGGGTTTCTAATATTGGAAATTAGGGTTTTCCAGAATTTTAATTAGGGTTTACCTAATTAATACCTTTAATACACGACATAATTAATATTACATACTTCTAAAACAATCTCATACTCTAATTTGGATCTCAAATTAGGGTTTAACATTATTATCAGGGTTTGGGTCAAAATACACCGTAATTGACCAACCATTATCAATACGGACATACCGTACATATTCATAGCACTGAAAAATCAAAATATAAGTAATATTATATTATTATTCTCATACCTTGACAATAATCCAAAATTAGGGTTTGTATTCCATATCTGATTATTCTTTCATATTTAACCTTAATAATTAAGGTAAAATAATTAACTTAATAATTTGTACAAAAATTCATAAGATAAAATAATTATTATATTTATTCTAAAAATCACTTCATATATTATTTAAGTAATATATGATTATATATTCATGGAAAATAATTAATAAAAATATTTCTATCTTAAAATTAATTATTATAAAATATACTTTATAATAATCAATAATTCTAAAATAAATTTACTTGTAAATATTCATGTAATAAATATATTTTATTTACCACATAAATACATATACACATAATCTTGTACAAATCCTCATCCTTAAAATTAAAAAAAAAATTATACGCAAAATTTAAGATTTATTTATATAGAAAATATCAGGTTGTCACAGTATTCAACTGCTCAACAAGTCATAGCAGTTGAATAAACAACTTCAAGATTTTAAACATTCTTTTTAAGACTTCAATAACCGAACAAAGGTTATGAAGCAGCTTTAATAATAAAAATAATTCTGATTCCTGTCATTTTAAAACATTAGTCACATTCACTTCGAAATACTTTCATTTTTTACCTTTTTCATACACATTCTGTCTGGCTAGAATCATTAGCACAAACTTATCAATAACGGTTCATGTATAAACAGAAATGCTCATATTGAACAGTTATATCACAAAACATTTCATCTCATAGAAACATCGAAGTGTTCAAGTTGTGGCACAAGGCCTCATACGTTCTACCACCTTGTACAAATATCGCACATTTTCACATAGATAAACTTTTCATGTTCAACATCTGAGAAAGTTTAAGAAACTAACATTCATTTAAAATATGAATGAAGTTAGGAAACTTGCCTTACACACAGCTACAACTTACAGTTTACGTTAAACTACTCATTCCAATCCCTATATAGCACATAGGGAAATAACACATACACCAATTAGTCGTATACTTGATTTACTCATTGGCTTACTTAACTTTACTTCTTAGGGTTCGCGTTCTTGAAATTTAAGTTTACGTAACTAACTTTCTTTATCGGTTTATAGCTTCACGACATACGGAGATGTCTTACTCATACGATCATCATCTTTCATGATTTACATTCTTATCTTCTTCTTATAACTCTTATATGTCTCAGTACACATCGCGTTTCTGCTAGTAGTCCATATGGTACTCTGAGTGGTTTCCTACAAACAACCAACAAACAAGTTCCCGTTTTGCCTACACAGTCTTTCACAGTGAGTTAGATCGGTTGCCAATTTCGTATATACCTTTGCTCTCTGTAAGGAATTGTTTAGCCCAGCTCCCATATGTCAACCATCAAAGATTACAATTGTACCACAACCTAACTTATCTTAACTTATGCGAACCATTAAACTATAATGTTCGTTAAGCTAATTTCTTATTCCTTATGGCTTTCTGGCAACTAAATGCCATACCTCAGGATTCATTCTTTATCGTCTAAGTCATACAGACTTTTGTATACTTAGCACGATCATTCAATATTAAATCTACGCATTCATAGCGTTAAGCATTTTACGTTATCTTATTCGTATCTTACAACATCCGGTGCATTCGACTCGGAATGTCGTCCAAGTTATTATTACTAACTCGGCTTCTTAATGTTATACGTTATTATCTTTAATTCAGTTTCTTCATTCTTCATTACCTTACTGATTCCAAACCATACGGAGTATAGATTTACTTGGTTTAATATTCGCGTACACTCAACCCTCACGTCGACTAAAGTGTTTAACGCTTACTTTATTCTAACATTCTCTATCCGACTCACATTCAGACTTTCATTACCCTTATTACCATTTCCTACGGCTTTCTTGATAATTCATCTCTTACTTACTACATTCCTCAACGTCTAAGGAATTACAATCATAGCAATTCCACACGTTCGTTTTATCGCGACCACGGTCCCTGGATATTGGTTATGTAATCAATGTTTACATTCGTTGTCTTTTAATCCAGTTCAACCCTTACTAAAGGTTTAATTCACTTGATTAAGTGTTAAATTACATGAACTACATATTCATTATCTATCCTTACACTTCCCTAGGAATTTGTAAATAAAAGCTCATTTATGGGCATTGCCTACCTGACCGCTGCTGCGGTTGGGTCCCTTCTTCTTTCTCGTGCTACGGCGCCACTAAGCAGTAGCTAATGGTCCAGGTTGGCGCTATGGCGCCGCCTCCCAAGGCTCAACTGGCGCTGCGGCGCTAGGCTTAAAATTTTTAAAATTTTTCTAAGTCTTGAATCAAGTTTGAGACGCTTACTTCAAAATCTCATAACTTATTCGCTATAGCTCGGAACGAGGTCGTTCCTAAGCCATTCTCTTCTTTATCTTACATACTTTAACTCCCCTCTGACAAAAATTTATTCTGAATTCGATAACACGCCATTCAACTGGCTTAAATTTCATTACTCATTTGTTTTATGTTATTAACGTTCATCTTTAGTTCGTCCGTAATTCGGTCATCCGAACTCGGAACTCGTTCGTTCTTGAGTCCACGACTCATGTTTTCTACGTTTTATTACATTCTTATGAAACCCTACAAATGAGCTTGAGCTCTCCTTTTAAAGATTTTCAAGGTTAGGAGAAAAATAGTCATTTCACCCCAAACCTCCTTACTATTCACACCTCCTTACTCCACCTCCTTACTATTCACGAAGTTTCTGTCTTGCGGAATTCATTCGACAATTTGAAAAACTACAATTCTTGAAATCCAAATATTTTTGGATATTTCATCTTTCCTTTACAGTCTAACTTTTATGCATTCTTCGGAACTCTGAAAAACTGAAAAACACTTTTTGAGGTTAAGATTTTTCCTTCACGTTTTCTCTAACGTAGCTAAACAAATGAAAAACACATAATAGTACTTTTCGTCGTTTTTATTTTGTCCGATTTCTGAACGTTTTTTGAGAAAAACTTTTATCAGCTTACTTAACTTTTCACGATATATTATCGTCCAATCTTTCGACAGAATGTCATTTCGACATATCGAACGCTCGAAAAGGCTTAGGTTATTCAAACCCTAACCCTTAGGGTTTCGTTGGGTGAATAGTACCTATTTCGTCTTTTTCCCCGAAAATATTTTTGTTCCCGAAATTTTTTTATTTTTGTCTTGAAAATTCTGATTTGTTCAATCTAGCTCGTAGCCAGAATCCTCCCGTATTATAATCATCCTAGGTTATAGAATGATTAATAAACACATAACACATAATACTATTAATAAAAATTTATTATATTAATAACTAATTCTTTAAACTTAAATTCCGGACAATCCGATTCTCCGGGTTGTCACAGGCTTCCCACTAAAAGTCAGCCTCACCATTCATTAAGTTGGTAGCAAAAATTATCTTCTGCTCCTCAATGACTCTAGCAATAACAAAGGCTTTTTGCAATCTCTTTTATCCACGTCTGGGCCTCTATCGGATCTCATTGTTCCCCTAAACTCAAGCGGTTTCTCGCTTTGAATTCTTTAAAATTGGCTAATTGGTTTCCCATTTGGTTTCCTGCGATTGGTGTTTGATTCTGCATAGCTTCTGCCATCATGTTAATAAAGTCTTGCATTGGGTTTGGTTGAGCTTCCTCTACATTGTTAACTGAATCTTCGATCTCTTGGTTTCGTAGCACTTGTCTAGGCGACATTATCTAGATAAACAAGGCTCTAACACGTTACTCGGGTTTTATTATCATATAAGTATTTACCATGTAATACAATACTATATTCGAATAATCACATGATCATCATGTGAGAGTTTTAGATTACCAAACTTTAGAATTCTGCTTCCCCGATTAGTGTGTTAAGTTTGCTAAAAATACCGATTCAGTTTACTTAATTTTCATAACATTAAATAGGAAATTTACTATGTAAATTCTTAAACACATATCATAATAATGCATTTATATTCATATACCAATGTTTTAAGACAGACTGACTCAACGTTTGGCATGCTTCTATAAATGCTCAAGGCATAAACTGCCCACCACCAACTATCCTCTAATGGACAAAAAGTGAGGATTCACTACCATCTACCCCTCTATCAAAACAAAAGTTGGGGTATAACTGTCATCCTATGCATACAACAATGCATAAGGATTTACAACAACTAAATTGTCCCTATTAGAAACAAAAAGTGGGACTATATCAAACATGAATACAAATCAACCCCTACTCTCCCTGCTGGAGGTCAGGTCCATCCACTTGGCGTCGAACTGCATAAAGGCGATGTCTAAAGCTCACTCCAAAGTATATATCCTCACATCTTTATCTCCCACCTCATCCCTCAACTGTTATAGTTGTAGCTCTCTCTGCTCCAGCCTCCCTCGCAACTTGGCTAACTCTGTCTGTGCCTGGTAAACAACGTCCTTGTACTGCTGCTCAGAAATCTAGAGGGTGTGGTTATGCGCCTCCACTCGCTCAGTCGTAACCTCTAGCTCGACGTTCCTCGCCAACAAATCTCCTATCACCTCATGCTCCATGGGCTCCTCTCTAAGGTCCATCGACTCTTGGTTCACTGAATAACTATCTTGATTCTCGTCCGACATCCTACAAACACCACAAATAAAACCAACATCAGTACCACAATAAAATATATTCATTGATAAAATGAAATGATATTTTATTCAGTACAACTAAAACTCAATGGATCTCCTCAACCCATCACCTACATACTCTATATGAGTTTCCTACTAAGGTTATAACCTAGGTTTCACATTCCTAATGTTTATAACCTACAACTTTGATACCAACATGTGACACCCCCAAATTCGAGTTTCCTAACCTTGAATTCGGTGTTCACGATACTCAACAACAAACATACTTTCTAACTAATGTGGAAGAATAAACATACATTATTTATCATAATAGTAATAAAGTGCTACAATCATAGTCCCAAGGTTCTTTAACCTTAACTTAAAACGTACTCTTAATACTATAAAGAGTTTACATAACCAAATAACATTTAAAATAAACTAGTACATAAGCCTTCTCAAACATCTACTCTTGAACCTTCCCTTTTCCTTTGTCCCATTTGGACGTTTCTGCCTTAATTGAAATAAATGTCATGATATAGCAACGACAAGACTCTAATTTGCTTAGAAAGTTTATACACAAGGGAGATATATCATGATTAAAAAGAAGTTTCACTTTCAATGTTCAACAACAGTATAAAATTATGAAGGAACATGAATTAATAGTCAACATCTGAATATTCAAATAATTGAATAATAGGTAGTGAGTGGTTTGAAATAACCATGAACATTTGCCAAGGTGCTCAACATTTAATCTGGACCTTTTAATAAGTTTTGGTAATCAAGGGGATCAGTGTTTCATACCCCATGATTTATGCATAAACACTTAATAATCCAACATTGATATAATGCTTTAATCAAATTCGTCCTTTTCTCAGCCAAGAGTTTTTACCATATCAATTTAATAAGAATAACTTTTAAAACACATTTGATTTAACAAATTTAGACATTCTTGATCTAGCTGATACAATTAGCATAGTTCTATCTCATAAATAGTTCATGAATGAAAGAACTTTAATTTAATTCATAGTTCAATAATAATAGAACAAGGATTCAGTTGCACAAGGTGCGAATCTCAATAATCAGTATATGTGTGAATAATCAACAATAATTATTCACTAACATGCTTTGAAAATAATAACTTGAGTTTAAGTTAGGGAACCTGCCTCGTTTGTAGGCTACTGCTACACAATTAAATTATATCCGCTAGGCATTTTAATTATCTTCCTTTAAGAGACCTATAGTTAATCTGTCAATTAGTCGTATCATAACATTACATTATGTAATCACATAGATATTACATATTACATTTAGTTCTTAAAAATATTATCATGCCTCGATAATATTACTATTAAATAACAACTACCTTTAATTCATTTAATATTATTAATCTTGATAATATTTAATTCACGTCTTAGTATTAGTGGACACACTTTTATTCGCTTACTAATATTATTAACATCTTAATAATATTTTAGTACTTTACTAATATCATTAATCATCTTAATAATATTTTAATCATGCATTAATATTATTCTTTTAATAATACCTTACTTATTCTTTAGTATTATTAATCAATTAATAATACTTTATTCATTTACTAATATTATTAACCTTTTAATAGTATTTTATTCATTTACTAATATTATTAATCATTTAATAATATTTTATTCTTTTACTAATGTTATTACATTTTAATAATATTTTATTTAATTTTGAATATTATTATTTACTTAATAATATTTTAATCATCTAATAATACTTTAAAATAATATTATTAATCTTTTAATAATATTTTAATCTAATATTATTAATAATATTTTAATCTATTATTAATAGCCATTTAATAATATCTTAATCATTTATTAATGCTTAAATCAAATATTATTAACCATTCAATAATATTTCAATAAATTTTAATCTTAATATTTTTATTTAATTAAAATATCGATTCTTATATTACAAATATCATAGTAACATTTTAATAAGTTATTAGGCAAATAAACAATTTATTTTAATTGTTTTACCCTTTATTAAACAACTTATTTAATACCCATAAAAGGTTATAAATATTATTTATCAAAATACCTCACATAGGGTCGATTACATTATAATAGGAGTACTAAGCTTTAACATCCTATTTTCTTCATTTATAACATCATTTAACCATTTATTTCCTTTTAACCATAACTATAACATTATTATGAAAAATAGTCAACATGTTCTAAAAATTATTATCTTCTCGGATCGGGAAAGTATATGGTCCAACAATGATTCACAAATTTTCCGTAATTTTAGAAAGTGATTTACTATATTTAAAGTACTCAAAACTTTGAATCTTGTTACATTTTGTATAAATTGATTTTTACTCGTAAAATTCTGAAACTTTTGAGGTACACTATCATAACATATATAAACATCACCGTAACAAGTTCGAGTTTTCCAAGGTATACACAGTGAGGAATCCGGGTAAGAATATTTACGAGTCCTTCACGGTAAAAGTCATTACACACAAACCACACATCGAAATGTGTCTGTTCTTTTTCCTACATTTAGATAAATTCTTAAGGTACCTCTGTGATTGTTTCCAAATTTTAAAAGGTTGAGAATGGTCAAATAAAACGATTTTTAGGAAAATTGGATCATTAGCGTTTTAGGGTTTTAAAGCTTTAAGTTCTATACATGGACTATTTTTGGGGAAAACAGCCCCCAAGGCTTCAAAAATTGTTGGATTTGTGTTCTACCACTTGGGTTTACTAGATAAATCATGTATCTAGCACCCCTCCTTCAACGGATCACAAATCCAAGTTGTAAACTTGAGTTACAAGATATATAATGGAAGAAAAACTAGGGTTTTACCCCTAGGAGAACATATGCTAATTTTCTTCCTCTAAACCTTTGATCTAACACTCAAGATACTTAGTTCCATACATGATGATATGTAGAACTAAGGTATCTTGGGTATTAGTTCATAACCCCATCAAATCTTGCTATAAGATCAAATAGAGGAAGAAGATGAAGATTAGGTTAAACCTTGTTCTAGTAGCAACCTTCCTTGATCTACCAAAGTAAGATATGAACTTAGGGTGAATTAATCAAGATAGCACACTCCTCTCTTTCTCCTTAAGAAAACCGAACCCCTCTCTCTCTTTTCTCTTTTTGTATTTTGCTAGCTTGAGAGAAAAATAGAAGAAGAAGAATAGGAGAAATTAAATGAAGAGAAAATGAAATGTGGTGTTATCTTGCAATATAGTTAGATACAAATAGGATCATAACTAATATCTTTGTTGTCCCTTGGATAAAAGGCTTTGCCTTATCTCTTCCAATTAAGCATAATCATGTCATTAAAGGTGCTAAGTAGATTTTCTAGCAATGGGAGATGGACACACTTGTACTTGATATAAGAGTTACTAATAAAGGAACTTTATTAGCATATTTTTGTTGCCTTAAAAGGCCTAAAAGGGGTGGTCACCTTTGCCCTATTATCCCCTCCATTTTGCTTTTATTTTAATGCACAAATTTGATTAATCAAAAGTCAAATATACCCTTAATCAAGTGGGATAAGTATTGGTTTGCATTTTATTTCTTTTGGGCTTCTCATTTAATTGTTTTGGGCTATGTAATAAACATAGTTTAACAATTTTAATATGTATTACCCTAATTGTTTATTTAGGGTTTTTATTTCTAATCTTATGAAATTTAATTACTTACACATATCTCTTTAGCTTGTAACCTAATTAGGTTTACTATAATTAGGTTTAAAATTATTAATCACTTTCAATAATAAAATTATCCACTTAAGTTAGTATAAATATTAAATACCAACTCCTTCTTATACATCATGCAATCCCTCAACCCATGAGTTTGATTTCTTGGACAATGGCTTGGTATTGTCAAGGAATTCTCTATAAATTGGACACTTCTCTTCATTATCTATGTTGCTTGAATTGTCTGATAATTTGTTAAGTGTGAGATTCAGAACATACAAGTGTGCTAGAGCTTAGAAGTTCATTTGGAGCAAGTTTTCATCACATTGCAGAGGTATAAACTCTTTTCCTTGTTACCATTTTCATTCTCTGTAAAAAAATGGAGTTTTGGTCTTGAAGTTCAAATTCTTGAATTCATGGAATTATATGTTAAGGAGGTTGAGTAATGTTTGATTAGTTGTTATATGATCATATAAGCATGTTGCAATTGATATATGAGTGTTTAGGAATGATTTCATGGGTAAATTATGAGTTTTGGCTGGACAATTGCCGAAGCAGACTATTCTTGGCCTGAACCAGGCATGGCGTATCTAGGCTTATACATTTTGTATGAGTAGAAAGATTGCAATTTGCCGATTCTTGATTTTAGTTGAGTAGTCTATTTTCAAGTCTGATCCTTATGAGCTAGTAGTTCTAACTTAAACTAACATCTGAACATGTGTATGATGGATATGTTGACATAATGGGAGCATGTTTTCATAGACTTGCATGACTAATGGAGACATATGGTTTAAATGGAGATTTGAACCTTAAGTTTTAAAAACCAACTATGTTAAAGAATATGTACTACAAATTATGAACCTAGTGAGCTATACATGACTGATTTTGCATATAGATGAGCATGTTGTAGTGTATTTAGTCCTTTGAGCATGGTCGAACTTATTACGCCTTGTGTTAGAAATATTTTTAAGAAGAGACTTAGCATAATATGTTAACTTACATGATTGCTACATGCTGTAAATTCTGACTTTGCAAAGCATATTAGTGTGACTTAGACATGCATAAATAAACCTTTAACTTGTGTTTATGTGATTAGCAAAGAAATATGATCATGTTGAACCTATTAGCAAACTTTGAATGTGAATATTGTCAACATACCATGAGGACTAAAATCTGACAATTGTGAACATGGTTGATAACACTCTTAGACTTGATCATGTAGTATAAATGTATACATACCATGCATGTGTGGCATATTTCAAGAAAAGCATGAATGAAGCCTATTCTCAAATAAAGCAGTGTTGGTTTCACATATGCGTTATGAATATATGCAAGCACGCCTAATTTGAGTTTTATAACTATCTTGTATGTTTAGAAAGCAAGCATGCTAGACTTTGTGGTTTCATGACCTCGAATGACTTTAAATTTGTTGAAATGATTGAACTTAGAACAATGATATACAAGAAAGGGCCTAGATTGATCTAACAAGTATGTAAAAGCCTTTAACATGTCAAAATACATTAAGTTTGAGTGTGCATTCGAGACCGGACAGAACCCACAAAGCAGCTGTTGAGTCTTGGTAGGGTCAGGGGATAGCGCAGCTGCGCTGGTCCTAGGCCTAGCCATGGCGCAGCTGCGCCAGTCATGAATCCTAGAAAATCCATTTCGGCAAGAAAGGAAAACTGAGTCCAAGATTCATAGGACCGTTCGAGATACTACAACGAGTGGGCGAAGTAGCGTACAAAGTTGCACTACCACCTGAGTTGGAGCACATCCAAAACGTGTTTCACATATCCGTGTTGCGTCCGTACAAGCCTTACTACAAGCACGTGATTTCTTATGAACCCATTCAAGTGGAGAAGAATTTAGCGTACGAAGAAATTCTTGTCCAAATTCTAGATAAGAAAGAGCAAACCTTAAGGAATAAAGTTATTTTTTCTGTAAAAGTACTTTGGCGTAACCACAATGTCGAGGAGGCAACGTGGGAGTTAGAAGATAGAATGATGAGGGATTATCCCCATCTGTTTGTGTAACCTTGTAGCAAATCCGGGATGGAATTTTTATAAGGGGAGGATGATGTAATACCCGAGAATTTCCACGTGTTATTAAATAAATATATTAATGGAAATAAATATTTATTTGAATATGAACAATTTCATGTTATGAAATGAGATAACTCAATTATATTAAATAAATGAATAATTGAGAATACGTGGAGTTTGTGATAAACTCGTTGAAAGCCTTGTGTGGCATGGTGATGGAAATTCAAATAGTAATGATAAGCGGCGGAGAAATTATGAGATGAGCAATTAAGTAATATTAAGTATTAAGTATTGTTGTAGTATATTTATGGAATTTTAATTGATATTAATAAGGTCGGTTAATATGTGATTATTAATTGTTATTTAATTGATAATGGTTGTGGTGGAATATTGATTCTTGGCAATTATTAATAATATGTGATTATATATAAGTAATGATTTTGGAAAACCCATGAATGGTTGGATTAATTAATATTAGTGTTAATTAATTAAGGAAGTGCATGATTTATTTATTTAACATAAGTGAGTAAGTTAGTAATATAATAATATTATATTGCCAGTTATGCGCATTTGTGTAATAATACAACTATATCATATAGTGTAGTGTGACACTGTGTGACTATATATTAAGTCTTATAAAACTATATTGCTTGGGCATTGTGACTAAATATATTGGAACTATATGTTATAAATATATTATCTATGTGACAATATGTATATGGGCATGTATGGAAATTATATACCATGAACTATTAAAGTATACCAATGTGATAAAATGTACATGGATTATATGTATATTACATTTCCATATTCTATCTACTACATTGAAATCATAATTATTAAGTATGATATTTAATTATAATATATGGTTGAGATGTGTATTAAAAATATAACATAAGAGTGTGGATGTGTAGGAGTATACAAGAATGCTAGTTAATTTGTTTGTCCCAAATTGATAGTCCCATTTTACTATCATTTCCCATTCACGTGCATTTCATAAAGGCTAAGGCCTATGTTTTTCATATTTTCTTCCAAGCTTGCTAGGCAAGATTGTTGATCGATTTCGCAATCAATTAATACGTGCAAGTATACACGGTCAACAAGTAATAAAATGAAAGTAGAGTATCGTTCCTACGGGGAATTATTTAATAAAAATTACCAAATACTAACTCTTAACCAAATCAATTTTATTTAAACAACCAATAATTGTGATTTTTCGGATTAAGAAAACTAAATTAAACAATTGGAAGAGATTAGTCTAAAAGAAAGCAAATAAACAGAACTAAGATTTGATTGAATTAATATAAATGAGGATTAAGACTCCAATATCCCCAATTATAAACTATAAATCACTTATCCAATTATCCCAATTATTATGCCTACTGAATTGTTAACAGGAATTCTCAAATGCCAAAAGTCCTTTTCCAAGTGATCAATTGCCTTCTATTTAATCCAGATTAATTTTGCTATATTCCTATACAAAACAATTGAATTAAACTCGTTACAATCCCAACTCCTTATGTGTTACATGCGGCGAACAGATATTTCCATTCTATTCACAAACCTAATTATTCACTGTGCAAATAACTAAGTCACATGATATCATGCCCAGTTCTAACCCTAGAATTCCTCTTTCAATTCCTTCTAGAGTAACAAGGTAATTACTAATCAGATAATTAATCAATAAGCTCAAGACAAGATAAACAATTCACTTTGACATAAATAATTGAAATAAATCGAATAACTAATTTATAGACATAAAAGGTTCAATTGAAATCTTAATAAAAGAGTTAGTTCATAATTAATGAATTAAAACCAAGAATCCACAACTGAATAGACATTAAAAGATAAATGTATGATAAGAGAAGAGAATAGAATTTGTTATCAGCAAATCTGATGCTCCCTCTTGCTCTTGCTCTTGATCTCCAGTGTTCTTCAATTTGCTTTAATCTCCAATGGCTAATTAAGAACTAGGGTTTATATTCTAATCTAATGGAGTGTTTTATCTAGTCTAATCTATGTAATCTCCCTTTATTTTATGCCTTACATCATGTATTTATAGGTTACAAGTCCAATTTTTAGCTTAGGAACAAACCCAATCCAATTTGGAGTCAAAAAGGTGTCAAAATTTACCCCAAAATGCGTTCAAGCCTTTCTAGGACCTTCCCCGGTGCCCTAGCACTGGGCATGGCGCAGAGAAACTATCCCCTAGCGCCCCGGCGCTCCAATTAACCTTGGTTTGGGCGCTCCGGCGCTGGCCCCATTCTCTGACATTTTCTACTCCGACGTCCTTTGGGAAAATGGCCATAACGTCTTCGTCCGAACTCCGATTTCAATGATTCAAGATGTTCTGGAAAGACGAGAAGTAGATCTACAACGTTTATTCTTTAAGTGTTTCGAAATAAGGTCCACAGAAATAGTCAAATTGGCTCTGAAGTGACTGCTGTGTAAATGGCAAGCCGAAAATGCAAATCTAGCCACCCCGAACGTTGATCCAAGTAACTTTTGTCCCAATTCCTACAAAACAACATAAAACATGCATGGATAGACACAAACACTTAAAAAATATTCTAAAAGACTTGAGAACAACAATAAATTAAGCCCAAATGTATCCAATTCATGGGTATAAAACTCACTCATCAAATACCCCCAAACTTAAATATTTGCTTGTCCTCAAGCAAAAACACAAAAGAACTAAAAATAAACAAACTAACTTAACTACATGAATGCATATGCATGATCTACTTTCTAATATACCTACGAACCCAGTAATAAATCAGTATGATATATAGCAACATGCCTCAAAGATACCAATGATACTCAAACAATAAATCCAATCAAGTCAAAGTCCATAACTCTAACCAATTAGTCAATCCAAACCTGTCATCACCCATGTTGTGTGTGTGTGCTTGTTAACCATTATAACCAACCACAATTCAAGATAATCACATAACAAACTTCTGAAAAGGAAAATTTCAGTTCCAATTCAGTTATTTTTATGAACATGACAACTCCGGTTAAAACTAAGCAATTACCAAGTCTCAGGGCAAATACAAGATTTATTTATACTTTTATTCAACCACGAGGGCATTTTTGCTCTTTCTCGTGTTTTATTCATTTTTTTTTCTCATGGTTGTGCAATGTCCTATTCCCTTAGGCTTTTCAGTGCTACCTTAACTAGCTTTCGACCAACGACTCCCAAGCCATTAAGACCTTAGGGCGTTAAGTGTAAAGACAAACCCCTCGGGCTTACTTACTCAAGTAACAAAGGCCACAAAACTAGACAAGCATGCCACGGTGTTTATTCTTTTTTTTTTCTGGATTTTCTATATTTTTCTTTTCTTTTCATCATTTCTTCATTTTTTTTCATTTTCATTTTGTATATATATATCCCATAGATTCCCCCAAACTCAAACTTTTACGTCATTCCAACCTTTACTGCCAGTTCACTACTTTCCTTAAATTTTAACCAAGATTTTCCCTCAGAAACAAATTATGAAACCCTTGAAGCAAGTGGATTATAATAGTTAAACTTTAAGTGCTAACCGGTTACATAAGTTTAAGACAGGCTCAGATTATCATCATGATTAAAATTAGAACTCATCATCAATTATCAACACTGTTCAAGTTAACATTTAATACGTGAATAGTAACCCCAACACAAAAAGATAGAAATTTCATAATAAAATTCATACCAATATTTTGGTATAATGATATTGAAAGAAATAACATCATTTATGAAGAAAATAACATCCCTTACCTCAAAAGAATAGTACTTTTGACTGGAATATTAGATATCATGTTGAAGGAAACTTGCACTAAATAACAACTCTCAAAGAATCTAAATACTCACAAAAATACGCACGATATTATAGAGAGAGAAAACATCAGTTTCTGGTGTGATCTTCAATTCTAACCTAAGCAGCATATTTATAGGAAATTACTAGAATGCCCAAGCAGACTTAACTTACTACCTGATGGCTTTACTTGCTGCTATTCACACACACCACTATTGAAAAAAAAATCTCAGCACATCAACAAGGACAAGAGTGGGGCCCACCCATTCTAGAAAATTTCCAAAAATATTTTAAATTTAAACAATATTCAAAAACTTCAATAATTCATAATAAATAGCCATTTTATCAGAAAAATACAAATTTTATGTCCATTCCATAGGAAATTTAATTCTCTACAACTTTGTAGAAGAAAGTTTTTCCAAATTCCAAACAGAAAATGACCGAAATCCAATACGGATGATTTTTAATACCTTCATTCTGACAAAATACTGATAAAATACCTCAACATTAATTCATTCATTTATATCCGCATAAATAAATATTTCCTTATCATATAAATTAATAATTAATTATTCACAAATAATATTACAGAGTCACAATAATGATAATCAGGTCATTCCTAGGAAAGAAGGGGCTTTCCGATAAGAATTTCTCCTTACTGGCACGTAATTAGATGACCAAACCCCTTTCCTAGACCGAACTTCCTTAGACATTGCCAATAATTCTATCTAATAATATTATTCAAATAATATGAATTATTGATCTGATAATAGGAAATATTGTGCAGTGACAATTATTGAATCAACAATAATATAAAATATCAACGTAGCAATTATTGAATCAACAAAATAAAATATTGAACAGTAATTACTGTAACAATTATTGAGTAGTGACTTCTTACGTAAGAATTAATAATTCAAAAATACTTTGCAATATCATGTGCTACTGTGCAACCACGCATATTACTGTACTTTAACCACCGGGTATTTCAACAATGTTAATCGTAACAACTACTTTTGTTATAGGGCATATTCCACCCTCAACTTATTCGTCGTGCTTCTGTTCCATGATCTAAATCATTAATCTTTAATCCATATCGAATTGGGTTTGACCGCAATGTACAGGGTAATTCAAAACTCGATGTTGGGTTCTCCCAATTGTTGTCCAAAAAGAGAAATACATATCATCTATTTTAGCCTTTTTGGACCGGACTTCTCTTTCCACAATATCAACATAATAGATGCGGCTTTTACCCCGTGATCCTTCATTCTCACTCGTTCGATTGTTTCTTCTTTCTTTTTGATCCTTGACATTTGAATTCTCAGATTCCAGCTTTATCATCTTATACTCTGCCAAAGAGTGCTTCTATTCAAGCATCACATATCGGGTAACACAAGCTTGAATTGTTGCATCCTTTTGCTCCACGACTGCCTGCTGTTCTTCAGCCTGATCTTCTAACTCATGAATACGATTTTGTAATTCTATATTTCGATCATACAGTTCTCCTAATAAATCCTCCTCGGGTTCCTCTTCTTCCTCACTCTCAGCTGCTACCTCTGCGACTAACTCAGGTGCAACTACTAATTCTTCACTCACCACATGGATATCTCTAATTTCTTCTTTGCCTGACATCACATTATCCTGGTTGGTGATTAGAGGTGTCTCAACGGTATCATTCACTCCATTATTAACATTTTCAGCTGCCATTCTCAAATACTGCCATAAAATAAGGGTTAATTAACCGAAATTGACATACCACATATTATCCCTATATTCTAACCGACCAATTAAACATAAATAAGCTTAGGTAGGACACACTAGCGAAGGATTTACTCGTCTCTCCCTTCCTAGTTCTAACCCCAGATCTCCATCAGAGATCATATCCCTAAGCTCTGATACAAACTGTGACGCCCCCAAAATAGGTGCACACAACCCATTTTGAGTCGCCAAATATATGGTACAGAAACAACTACAACTTCATTATTACAATTGTCGTGCAAAATACGACAACATATATGTTGTGAGTTTAAATACAAATATTGTCTTCTATACAATATCCACACTCAAATAAGTCCTCATTACAGTTATTGATACACTATTTTACAAAATAGTGAGGACCACTAAAACAACTGTTTGGACCTATCACTACACACCCCGACTAGTTCCCGCTATATTCTCTCCTTCTGAGAAGAAAAATGGAACAAAAAGGAAAAGGGTGAGCTCAACTAGCCCAGTAAACAATATTATGACTAAGATAATGTAGAACAAATTATCGTTAGCCTTCAATACATCAAATAAAATATAATGGACAACAAGTTTTAGATGAATATTCGCAGCGGAAATAATAATTCATTAGAAGAGTTAAGTAGAAAATGAAGTCTACTATCTTCTATGATTTACAAGTCCATCATCAATATTTTATCCCTGTAATATCAATCAATATACATCTTGAACCAAATATTCATCTTTGCAGTACATGCCAAAGATATTCATTTGTATCACATGTTGGTCATGTTCATCTCAACACCTGTTCATCTTTGCACTACAGGCCAACGATATTCATCATGTAATCATTTATCTTTGCACTACATGCCAAAGATATTCATCAAGTATCACCATTTAAGACTGAGGATGATGAAAATATTTTAAAAAAACGAATCCAGTGAGATAAAAGGACAAAGATTAGGGATTTATACTTTAGATAATCCAAGTTCAAAAATACTCCATAATAAACCATAGTGGAGTAAAATTCAAGAATGAAGATCAAAAAATGGATACAATCCAATATAGTAACGATAACAGACATCTTGGACAAAAAAGAGAATATTTTATTTTTCTGTGAATAATGTCATATTTGTGAATAGTGTCGTATACGTGAATAGTAAACCCGACACGAAAAGGTAGATTTCATAATAAAATTCATACCAATATTTCAATATAATGATATTGAAAGAAATAACATCATTTACGAAAAAAATAACATCCCTTACCTAAAAAGAACAGTACTTCTGACTAGAATATTGGATATAATGTTGAAGAAAACTTGCACTAATAGCTACTCTCAAAGTATCTAAATACTCACAAAAATACGCTTGATATTATAGAGAGAGAAAACTTTAGTTTCTGGTGTGATTTTCAATTCTAACCTAAGCACCCTATTTATAAAAAAATGCTAAAATGCCAAAGCAGACTTAACCTGCTACCTGATGGCTTTACTTGCTGCTATTCACGCACACCACCATTGAAAAAAAATCTCAGCACATCAACAAAGACAAGAGTGGGGCCCACCCATTCTAGAAAATTTTAACAAATTTTTAAATTTTAACAATATTCAGAAACTTCAATAATTCATAATAAATAGCCCTTTTATCAGAAAAATACGAATTTTATGTCCATTTCATGGAATATTTAATTTCTACAACTTCAGTAGGAGAAATTTTTCCAAATTCCAAGCGGAAAATGAACGAAATCCACATACTGGATGATTTTAATACCTTCATTACGATAAAATATCGATAAAACACCTTAACATTAATTCATTCATTTATATCCACATAAAATAAATATTTCTTTATAATACAAATTAATAATTAATTATTCATAAATAATATTACAGAAACATAATAACGACAACCAGGTCATTCCCAGGAAAGAGAGGGCTTTCTGATAAGGATTTCTCCTTACTGGCGCGCAATTAGGTGACCAAACCCCTTTCCTAGACCAAACTTCCTTAGACATTGCCAATAATGTTATCTAATAATATTATTCAAATAATATGAATTATTTATTTGATAATGGAAAATACTGTGCAGTGACAATTATTGAATCAATAATAATATAAAATATCAATGTAGCAATTATTGAACCAATAAAATAAAATATTGAACAATAATTACTGTAACAATTATTGAGTAGTGCCTTCTTATGTAAGAATCAATAATTCAAAAATACTGTGCAATACCGTGTGCTACTGTGCAACCACGCATATTACTATACTTTAACCAGCGGGTATTCCAACAGTGTTAACGGTAACAACTACGCCATTATTGATAGAAAAAACTCATATTTGTCATTTTTTTCATCCGATAGTTTTTCGTTATGGGGCCCACAAATGGCTGCGCCATCGTACAAATATTTCCCGACACCAAGAATATTCCATGACCAAACAAATATTCCCTGACAACAATGAATATTTTATAACCACTTACTTATTTTGCAAAATTTGCACATTTCACCCATAACCCAAGCATTATATCAAATTAACACCTTATTATTCAAAATAATAATTAGAGGAAATTCAATTTTATTTATAAAAAGTTGGGGTCTTACACCATGACACAAGCTCTGAGCATGTTTTCATGTGTGTGAATTGTTCTCTCACTTTTCCCATTGGTCAGCGGATGATACGCGGTGCTCATCCGTAGCTGCATCCCCATTCTTTCTTGAAGACTTTTCCAGAAGTTTGACATGAATCACGGATCTCTATCCGATATAATAGATACTGGTACTCCATGTCTCGAGATAATTTCTTTGATATATAATTTGGCTAGCTGTTCCAAACTATACCTGATCTTGATCGACAAAAAAGTGAGCTGACTTCGTAAGATAATCTACAATCACCCATATGGCGTCGTGCCCTTTTTGCGTGGCTGGAAGTCCCACCATAAAATCTGTGACAACCCGAGAAATTAGAAAATTATTAAAATCTTAAATGATTGGTTTAAGGTCAAATAATAGACCTAGACAGAAAATAAGTGTATGTGTTTGATGTTTTCAGAAAGGAATTTTGAGGATTTAAAATTTCTTTTAGTGAATTATTCAGATTAAGGGTATGTGTGTATATATTACGTGATTACGGTATATGTATACGAGAATGTGGTTAAGGGTCAAGTGTTGACCGGATAAATTATATCCGTGTCAAACCCTAATATTATTAGAACGTCAACGTTCAGTTATTAAATTATTACGATTTATAAGAAACCCTAGAAATCGGTTATGGAAACCCTAATTTCAGTACCGAGAATCCGAAATCCTAATTCAGTATTTGAAACCCTAATTTGGGAAGTCAAAGGCTAAATATAATGGCTTAAGTATTTGTGATTATATATTAGGGACAACCCTAATTGTTAAATTAGAAATCCTAATGTTTTGTATAAAACCCTAAGGGATTAAAAGTTATGTGTGTAATGAATATGAATATTATGTGTTTGTTTGTTTATTATATAAACAAATAAAATAAACTAATGTAATCTTAATTATATATTAAGAATGAATGATTGAATAACTTACGAGTTATGAGTTGGGGGAAATAATAGTATTTAGATATATACTAACTCTAAGAGATTTATTTTATACATCTCAGTTAATTAATTTTATAACCTAATTTTAGCAAGTCTAATTGGGTTAAGGAAATAAATGTGCATGAGTAAGGATTTAAGTTATAATTGAGGAAAATGAAAACCCTAATTTAATGATTTGGGTTGGAAAAGAATTAATAGTATTGGACTATGTTAATTTACATGGCCCAAAGAATTAAATTTTAAGTCCAATATATTATTTATTGATAGCCAAAAGATGGAAATGGTGGCCCAAATTTAAGCCCAATTAAGGAGGGACATATTAGACATTTGGTATACTAAATAAGAAATAAAAAAAATCAATTATTGATATGGAAATGTCCATTTTACCCTTTTGTCCCATTTTGGTGAATTATGGCTAGAGAATCCTATGTAATCTTGCAAAATCTAGCAAATTATTGAAGGGGGAATAATTATAACCTAGCATGTGACTTATAGCTCAATTATCAATCATCTAGAATTTACTAGATTCCTTGAATTATAACTTATATAGATTAAAAGTGAGAAAAGCCTCACTTTAATTATCAAACTTGTCCAAGACTTAGAGAGGGAGAAAGAGAGAAAGAGAGAAGGGAGGAATGGCATTATGAGAGAGTGAGAAGAGATACCATTCGGCAGCTCCAAGAGGAGAAGGAGAAGAAAAGACTTTGATCTTCATACACCTCAAGATCCATCTCATATCTTTGAAGAAGAAAGAAAATCAAGCAAAGGTATAAACCCTTTTTGTTTATGTAATTTTGATGGTTGTAAATCAAACCTTGAATCCACAGTCCTACACTCAAAAACCTTAGATATATGTGTTTAGTAGTTAACCTAAGTGGTAGAACTCAAAAATCAAGTTTCTAAAAGTCGTGGTGTTGATTTATGTGAAAACAGTCCCGTTTCTAGGAACTGTTTTGGATCAGTCCGTAGCAGGGGCATTTTCGTCCCCTTTTGTGCTTTATAAATTCTGGAAAACTTTGGGGTGTTAATATCAGTAGATATGAAGGTTGTGTAAAAATTTGAGAATTTTTGGCCATACGGTTTGAGAGATATGGATTTTACGGTGAAGGACCCCAAAACTGTTTTTTGGCCAAAACGTTGCTGCCACAAAAAGGAAATTTCGGGGTTAGCTAGCCTGCTCTAAAAATTCTGGGCTTTTGGTATGTTATAGTACACTCAATAAGCTTTCCATAGACTCCAAAACGGACTAAATCCGACATCGGAGGAGAGAGTTATGAAATTTCTCCCAAACTACTCAAAGGTAAGAAAAACTGTTAGAGCAACAGTTTTTAGCAGCCACTTCGGGCTAAATTCCGAGAGCTTAACATGTCCAAATATGGATTGTGATAGATGAAAACTGTATTTCGGAAAGTTACGAATCCAACAAAATTGACGGATCGTTAATCGGAGTTACAGATCTCGTTTTATATAAGTTTTAGCAAAGGACTCTTAAACTGTTTTATGACAAAAAGTTGCTGTCCAAGAAATGGTAGGGCTGTTTTGGAAACTTAAATTGTGAAATAAATTCTGGCCTTTTGGGAAATGAAAATATATGGTATTAAGTACCTCGTGTCCAAAAATGAGCTAATTCCGGCTTAAAAGCGACCAAGTTATGACCATTTCAATTTTTGTGATTTTTCAAACGGAAATCGCTATAACCGAGTTCTACAACTCGATTGCCACGAAATTTAAAATGGAGCATCACGTTAACATATATAAGGTTATGTCAAAAGATGGGCATCTCTGGAGTTAAGCATGAGGTAGCTACTTTTCTTAAGTCACGCACTAATTCTGATTTTTGAAAAATAGAATTAATGCTTTAAAAATCATATAAAAATGATTTATGTGTTATAAAAATATTATAAGTTATAAACTATAACTTTTGATATTTTGTCATGAAAATATTAATATTTTATTATTAATATCAATTATCGGATAATGATTTTAAGTGTTTAAAATCATATAAATGTGATTTTAAGGTATTAAAATACCGTGATATATTATACATTATATTATAATATTATGTAATGATTTTCATTAATATTTGATATTAAATAGATATTAATGATTAAAGAATTATGTGGTATTTAATTCATTTAAATACGTTATTAATGATCGGAAAATTTAGATAAATGATATTAATTATCCGAAAAATATTTCGAGCTTATGAAAATCATTTAGATCGATAAGAAAATTATCGTGATATCGTCAAGTGTTTAAAGAGTTTAATTAAACTTAGACTCCTTAAATTTGTCCCGACTAGACCGTCGGGATGATAGAATTGTCTTGATTTCAACTCTCGATTTGAAATAGTTTGACTTGAAGCTATGTCTTATGTGTATAAGAGACCTGATAAGATTATGTGGTAATATGTTTAAGTTATTTTATAAGCGTGATGATATTATTCTATCTGGAGATCTATATTATTAATATTAGGTCTTCGGGAAAAGCTTATTATATATTGTGTTACGGTAATCAATCGGTTCGAGGCAAGTTTTTTTCAAGTTCTTTTTACTTAAACTCTTTTAAGAGTGGTTTCGCATGATATGCTTATGAATTGTACTACTGTACATATTGCATGTATTCATCAGTATGAAAGGTGATCACCTTCATTACCAAATCGATTCGAGATATAATTGTTATATTCATTTTCAATGTTCATTCGACTTTGAAATTTTGTTCATGCTAATTCACAACTACATTGTGAAGGATAGCCAAACTTATTATTCAAACTCTTTCAATCATGATATATCTTTACCTTGTTTTTTTAAACTTCTTTGGGCAACTTTCATGCTCACCTTTGCTATATCATGATAAAACATTGCGAGATAAGGCGAATACTACGATTACGGGAAAAGGAAAATGCCAAGTTCAAATTTTGGGATAGAATGTCTGCTACTAATTTGTAAAAGTATGGTTGAAGAATAGTATTGTTATGTGTTAGATAGTTTATGATTGTGTATTAGTTAAGGTTACTCGATTTTGGGGAAATAGTGTGTAAAGTTTAATGTATAAACAATTTATGTTTATATCTTCCATAATAGTGATAGAATTAGTATACCGGATCCATGACATGATTTTGGGACCCGGATTCGAGGGATGCTACTGATTAGTATCAAAGTCAGAGGTTATAAACCTTAGGTAGGTGTACCTTAGGCTATAACCACAAAGATGATAAGTAATAAACTTGAATAGAGTTTAAGCGATAAGAGATGAATTTATGGAAATTCATCATTAAGTAAAGAAGAAGATAAAGAAGATTCAAAGAAGAATCTTGAAGAGATATAAGGATAAGAATGCAGAGTTACCTAACTCCAAAGAATAGAGATGAAAAGTGAAAATAAATAGACTATGTCTATAAGATGAAAAGTGTAAATAAAATCATAATATAATATGATTAAAGAGAAGAATAAGAAGATCATAAAATAAAACGATCGTAAGCATAAGGAGAAATGATTACAGAAATAAGATCACCACGTGATCGATTAAATCATTGAATAATATATGATTTGTTAAGTGATTGGAATGATATAGCTTGATGCTATAAAGAGAAGGTACTATGAAATGGTACAATGTAAACTCGAGAAATGAGTGGAAAATGTTAAGATACTGGATTAAAGAAAATTCAGTATTAAGAAAAGAGAAAGTTAAGATTATATGGGTTTTCAATTGAGGACTCGTGTCAAGAAATTTGAGTTGTATGATTCCTTGTATGGGCGGGGAATTTGTACTTGGTTTTAGAATCACTTAGCTTCCTGGTTGATATAGTGGTTAGGTTGACAAATTCTTTGTATGGGCGTGGAATTGTCCGCTTAGCTTCCTATATTGATTAGTGGCCGAGTTTGGTTTGACAACCACTTAGTTTCTGGTAATGATAATCATTGGAACCTAATGTCGCGCTATTTGTTATATGCATGTTGAGAAGGTGATTCTTTTCTCATGTGTATAATGAATAGGTAGAGGATATAAGGTTAAGTTGTGAGTTCTTAAAACTCATACTTATGGTAAGTTCATGACTCATAATCATATGGTATGTTTTGAACCCCTCAGCGAATGGACGCCTATGGTCTGACTAGGATAAGTTCTTAAACTCATATGATTGTGGCAAGTTCCTGAACTCATAATGTGTGGTAAGTTTGATGAACTGGGGTATAGCAAAGTGGTGAATGGAGCATTGAGGATTATAAGAATAGATAGATTTATTAAGCAATGGATCAGTAGAAAAAAGTGAAGTTGATGATGGAAATATAGGTATTCCAAATCTTCTAGCTATGCTAGACTTCGAAGTTTTTGACATCAAGCTAAATACGCACTATGTGCTTTTGAAAAATGATTTTTATTCTCA
The DNA here is from genome assembly GCA_020205605.1 of Panax ginseng. Taxonomy (NCBI): domain Eukaryota; kingdom Viridiplantae; phylum Streptophyta; class Magnoliopsida; order Apiales; family Araliaceae; genus Panax; species Panax ginseng. The sequence goes on along the minus strand of CM035133.1, from coordinate 90,140,667 downwards.
ACTCGGGTGACCATTGTGTATCGTGGACTTTGCCTCTGACACCTCGTTAGCTGTTGAGATGATAAACCGATTTGCAAAGCTTTTTGAAACGATTTAAAGTACGATCTATGCTACTTATTTATTTGCTTAGACAACTAATATCAAAAGTGATTTTTATTTATCACTTATGTACCATGCAACCTGAGTGCGAGATGATAAAAAATGATGGAGTCATCAATGCAAGATTACTTAGTGTTGGATGTGATCTCGGGATCGTCAACCCACTATGGTATGATGTAGTATGATAAAATCACCAAATGACGGAATCCTCCTCGGCGAATTGAAAATGAGCATGCGGCATCATGACGTCATTCTCGAAAAAATGTTTTTAAAATTTTAATTTGCCAATGGGGTTTGGCTATACTTAAATAATTCTATTGAACTGAATTATCGATATGAGTCTATGCTATTCGATTCAAGCTAGACTAATGTTTATGAAAACTCTAAGTGTTCATTGAAAGAAATTTCCCGAACCAAATTGTTTTGGTGCGAAATCCTATACTAACTCTGAGGTGAACAACCCTGAAAATGGGGATATATTAATTGGATAGAATATTCCAATTTAAGGACGATATAGTCGTTTCGGATTACTAAGGTACAATAGATCGATCATCTAGTACTTAATCGGTAGTTTACCTTCTTCGTGATTGTAAACATACCTATTAAAGAAATGTTTAAGAGGTAGAGTACCTTTCTTTCTTAATTGAAAGAGGTAGCAGGTAGAAATACCCCTAAACCTCGGAGTTCAAAGTTCATAATTTTTATGATCCCTCAGACAAATATGAAAAGTTTTTTTAACTCTTCGTGAGAGTAATGTTGTGGTAGAATGTGATGATGGATATGAATAGTGTAAACTCGTTGCGTCTGAGTAGAATCGAGATGATTAAATAAAGGTTATTATGACAACCTAGTTTTGATGAATGTTTAGAAGATGTAAACTCCTAGTGAGTAGTTATGGTGAAATGTGATAATAGAATAGAAATCCTCGAATGAGGAAATTGTAAAGGTTAAATTGAAAACCTAGTTTTGATCAAGAAGAATGAGCGAGAGATTAGGATGCTTTAATTTCGAGGACGAAATTCTTAGAAGAAGGGTGAATGTGACAACCCGAGAAATTAGAAAATTATTAAAATCTTAAATGATTGGTTTAAGGTCAAATAATAGACCTTAGAGCATGTAAAATAAGTGTATGTGTTTGATGTTTTCGAGAAAGGAATTTTGAGGATTTAAAATTTCTTTTAGTGAATTATTCAGATTAAGGGTATGTGTGTATATATTCGTGATTACGGTATATATGTATACGAGAATGTGGTTAAGGGTCAAGTGTTGACCAGATAAATTATATCTGTGTCAAACCCTAATATTATTAGAACGTCAAAGTTCAGTTATTAAATTATTACGATTTATAAGAAACCCTAGAAATTGGGTTGCTCGAAACCCTAATTTTGAAGATCGAGAATCCGAAATCCTAATTCAGTATTTGAAACCCTAATTTGGGAAGTCAAAGGCTAAATATAATGGCTTAAGTATTTGTGATTATATATTAGGGACAACCCTAATTGTTAAATTAGAAATCCTAATGTTTTGTATAAAACCCTAAGGGATTAAAAGTTATGTGTGTAATGTATATGAATATTATGTGTTTGTTTGTTTATTATATAAACAAATAAAATAAACTAATGTAATCTTAATTATATATTAAGAATGAATGATTGAATAACTTACGAGTTATGAGTTGGGGGAAATAATAGTATTTAGATATATACTAACTCTAAGAGATTTATTTTATACATCTCAGTTAATTAATTTTATAACCTAATTTTAGCAAGTCTAATTGGGTTAAGGAAATAAATGTGCATGAGTAAAGATTTAAGTTATAATTGAGGAAAATGAAAACCCTAATTTAATGATTTGGGTTGGAAAAGAATTAATAGTATTGGACTATGTTAATTTACATGGCCCAAAGAATTAAATTTTAAGTCCAATATATTATTTATTGATAGCCAAAAGATGGAAATGGTGGCCCAAATTTAAGCCCAATTAAGGAGGGACATATTGGACATTTGGTATACTAAATAAGAATTAAAAAAAAATCAATTATTGATATGGAAATGTCCATTTTACCCTTTTGTCCCATTTTGGTGAATTATGGCTAGAGAATCCTATGTAATCTTGCAAAATCTAGCAAATTATTGAAGGGGGAATAATTATAACCTAGCATGTGACTTATAGCTCAATTATCAATCATCTAGAATTTACTAGATTCCTTGAATTATAACTTATATAGATTAAAAGTGAGAAAAGCCTCACTTTAATTATCAAACTTGTCCAAGACTTAGAGAGGGAGAAAGAGAGAAAGAGAGAAGGGAGGAATGGCATTATGAGAGAGTGAGAAGAGATACCATTCGGCAGCTCCAAGAGGAGAAGGAGAAGAAAAGACTTTGATCTTCATACACCTCAAGATCCATCTCATATCTTTGAAGAAGAAAGAAAATCAAGCAAAGGTATAAACCCTTTTTGTTTATGTAATTTTTGATGGTTGTAAATCAAACCTTGAATCCACAGTCCTACACTCAAAAACCTTAGATATATGTGTTTAGTAGTTAACCTAAGTGGTAGAACTCAAAAATCACGTTTCTAAAAGTCGTGGTGTTGATTTATGTGAAAACAGTCCCGTTTCTAGGAACTGTTTTGGATCAGTCCGTAGCAGGGGCATTTTCGTCCCCTTTTTGTGCTTTATAAATTCTGGAAATATTTGGGGTGTTAATATCAGTAGATATGCAGGTTGTGTAAAAATTTGAGAATTTTTGGCCATACGGTTTGAGAAATATGGATTTTACGGTGAAGGACCCCAAAACTGTTTTTTTGGCCAAAACGTTGCTGCCACAAAAAGGAAATTTCGGGGTTAGCTAGCCTGCTCTAAAACTTCCGGGCTTTTGGTATGTTATAGTACACTCAATAAGCTTTCCATAGACTCCAAAACGGACTAAATCCGACATCGGAGGAGAGAGTTATGAAATTTCTCCCAAACTACTCAAAGGTAAGAAAAACTGTTAGAGCAACAGTTTTTAGCAGCCACTTCCGGGCTAAATTCCGAGAGCTTAACATGTCCAAATATGGATTGTGATAGATGAAAACTGTATTTCGGAAAGTTACGAATCCAACAAAATTGACGGATCGTTAATCGGAGTTACAGATCTCGTTTTATATAAGTTTTAGCAAAGGACTCTTAAACTGTTTTATGACAAAAAGTTGCTGTCCAAGAAATGGTAGGGGCTGTTTTGGAAACTTAAATTGTGAAATAAATTCTGGCCTTTTGGGAAATGAAAATATATGGTATTAAGTACCTCGTGTCCAAAAATGAGCTAATTACGGCTTAAAACGACCAAGTTATGACCATTTCAATTTTTGTGATTTTCCAAATGAAATCGCTATAACTCGGAGTTCTACAACTCTGATTGCCACGAAATTTAAAATGGAGCATCACGTTAACATATATAAGGTTATGTCAAAAGATGGGCATCTCTGGAGTTAAGCATGAGGTAGCTAATTTTCTTAAGTCACGCACTAATTCTGATTTTTGAAAAATAGAATTAATGCTTTAAAAATCATATAAAATGATTTATGTGTTATAAAAATATTCTAAGTTATAAACTATAACTTTTGATATTTTGTCATGAAAATATTAATATTTTATTATTAATATCAATTATCGGATAATGATTTTAAGTGTTTAAAATCATATAAATGTGATTTTAAGGTATTAAAATACCGTGATATATTATACATTATATTATAATATTATGTAATGATTTTCATTAATATTTGATATTAAATAGATATTAATGATTAAAGAATTATGTGGTATTTAATTCATTTAAATCGTTATTAATGATCGGAAAATTTAGATAAATGATATTAATTATCCAAAAATATTTCGAAAGCTTATGAAAATCATTTAGATCGATAAGAAAATTATCGTGATATAAATCAAGTGTTTAAGCGAGTTTAATTAAACTTAGACTCCTTAAATTTGTCCGACTAGACCGTCGGGATGATAGAATTGTACCGATTTCAACTCGGACTGAAATAGTTTGACTTGAAGCTATGTCTTATGTGTATAAGAGACTGATAAGATTATGTGGTAATATGTTTAAGTTATTTTATAATTGTGATGATATTATTCTAATATTGGAGATCTATATTATTAATATTAGGTCTTCGGGAAAAGCTTATTATATTGTGTTACGGTAATCAACGGTTCAGGCAAGTTTTTTTCAAGTTCTTTTTACTTAAACTCTTTTAAGAGTGGTTTCAGACAGATATGCTTATGAATTGTACTCTGTACATATTGCATGTATTCATCGGTATGAAAGGTCGATCACCTTCATTACCGGTCGATTCGAGATATAATTGTTATGTTCATTTTCAATGTTCATTCAGCTTTGAAATTTTGTTCATGCTAATTCACAACTACATTGTGAAGGATAGCCAGCTTATTATTCAAACTCTTTCAATCATGATATATCTTTACCTTGTTTTTTTAAACTTGCTAGGCAACTTTCATGCTCACCCTTGCTATATCATGATAAAACATTGCAGATAAGGCGAATACGGCCAGTTACAGGAAAAGGAAAATGCCAAGTTCAGCTTGGGATAGAATGTGCAGCTAATTTGTAAAAGTATGGTTGAAGAATAGTATTGTCATGTGTTAGATAGTTTATGATTATGTATTAGTTAAGGTTACTCGCTTTTGGGGAAATAGTGTGTAAAGTTTAATGTATAAATAATTTATGTTTATATCTTCCGCAATAGTGATAGAATTAGTATACCGGATTCGCGGCGATTTAGGACCCGGATTCGGGGATGCTACAAAATCCATCGTGATGTGCTCTCATTTCCATTCTGGAATTTCTGACGGCTTTAGTAATCCACTCGGTTGTTGATGCTCTGCCTTGACTCTATGACAAGTTAGACATCTGTTGATGCATTCCGCAACCTCTCTTTTCATGTTTGACCACCAAATTAAAGTGTTGACACAAATCTTGATATAACTTTGTGCTTCCTGGGTGTATCGAGTACCTCGTACTGTGTGCTTTTTACAAAATATCCTCTCTAAGTTCTGGTATTGACGATACCCAAATTCATCCTTCAAATTTTAGCAGGCTGGTGCCATCAAACTTGTATTTCAATTCATCGCCTTCAGTTAACCTTTTCTTGATGTTGTCGCAATCTTCTTCCTTCTCTTGTGCCTATTTAACCTTATCTAATAAGGTCGGGCTTGCTGCTACTATAAATAATTTTTCGTCGGTCTCCATCAGATACTTGATTTCCAATTCAAGTCGTTTGAAATCTTTCACTAACTCCTCTTGAATGGTCAATTTCAAGAATAACACTCTATTTATCAAATCTATGAATGTTGCTGGCGCATTTGTCAACCCAAATAACATTACCAAAAACTCAAAGTGTCCATATCGAGTTCTAAATGACGTCTTCAGAATGTCCTCCTGTCTCACTTCAATTGGTGATAACCGGTCCTCAAATCGATCTTCGAAAATTACTTCACCCCCTTTAGCTGATCAAATAAATTGTCGATCTTGGGCAACGAGTACTTGTTTTTAATTGTGACTTTGTTAAACTCTCGGTAGTTGATCCAAAGCCTTAATGACCCATCTTTCTTCTTCTTTAATAAAAGCGGCACTCCCCTAGGTGATACGCTTCTATCAAATGTATCCCTTATCTAACAACTCTTGTAGTTGAATAATAAGTTCTTTCATTTCTACCAGAGCCATACGATACAGCGCTTTGGATACCGGTGATGTCCCTGGTGCCAAATCAATAACAAACTCTACCTCTCTATCCGGTGGCAATCCCAGAATCTCATCTGCGAAGACATCAATGAATTCCCTTACAATAGGTATCTAACCTAGTTCACCCTTGACTCTGCGAGTATCCACAACGTGAGCCAAATAACCTATGCAACCCTTCCTAAGCAACTTGTTTGCTTGCATCACCGTCAAACAACAAGATTGTCTCGGTGATTTACTACCATAAAATACCACATTTGACTTATTTGGAGTCTTCAGGTGTACGCACTTTTTCTTACTGTCAATAACTGCTCCGTGACTCGATAACCAATACATCCTGAGAATTACATCAAACTCCCCAAGATGAATCGGTATCAAATCCACGTTAAGCTTAAACCCTCTCAAATGAGCACAATAATTCCTATGAATGTAGTCTATAAGGATAATTTCTTTGTTTGCTACTTCTACATTCATTGGGTGTTCTAATAGTTGACGAGGTAAATTTAATCTTTGAGCAAATTCATCAGATATAACAAAACATGAAGCTCCCGAATTAAATAACACATAGGCATTTATATCGTTGATCGAAATAATACCTGACACCACCTCCCTGGATGCCACGACATCTTGCACTGTCATGTTGAAGGTCCTCATTGTTGGCTTGTTTGGCTGGGATGATCCTCCACCTGTTGCCCTAATGTTGTTGTCGTTATTTCCGCTTCTGCCATCTTTGATTTTCTTCCTTGGACAGTCCTTGATCCGATGTCCTGCTTCTCCACAATTAAAACAACCTCCTTTCTTCGCTATAAGACAATTGTGTGAAATATGCACTTCTTGTCCACAAGTATAACATACCATTTTTCCTTTCATGCACTCTCCTGAGTGACCCTTTCCACAATTCCCACATACCTACTTCATCTTCTGTGCGCTCCCTTACTTAATTTCGGAATGGCTACCCCCACTACTCCATTTACGCTTCTTGTTATTGCTGCCACCATTGTTAACATTCAATTTCCTCCTTCTACCTTCTTCTTATTCTTTTCCCAATTATATTTCGAAATCGCTTCACTCCCACCTTCATCAATGAGAGCTTTCTCCAACAAAGTTAAGAACGACGTAATTTGTAAAATCACTACTTTGAGATAGCTCCACGACTTTAACCTATTTTCAAATTTTCTTGCCTTCCTCACCTCATATCCACCTGATGTGGAACGAATCTTGCCAATTCATTGAATTTTGCAGCGTACTCCGACACTGACATTTTTCCCTATTTTAGCTAAAAAATCATAATCTCCATTCTCGCCTGCGTACTCTCAAGGACGTAGTTCTCAAAAAACAACGTCTTGAATGCTTCCCACGCCACGATTCGATTCGACTTTGCTCTAGTTGGCTTTAACGCTTGAAATTGATCTATCTTCACACACCGGATTCCGTGACGTCACGAGTACATCTTCTTCCAAACATACATCATTATATAGTGAAATATAACAACATACATTCTCAAATCCTGTGTTCTATTACCTTATAACTTCCCGTTCATTGCAAATAATGATAATTACATTATTCTTTACATCTTACAAGAGTGACTTTTATCCGCCACCAAGGATACATATGATTCATTAAACTAGTCGTAGTTTAATTAAACTATTCTACACTATAAGTCTTTGCTTGATCTTCACGCACATTCACACACTAAATGTCACTTCTTGGGATACCGATCAATGTGATCTTTACGAGATCCTTAAGTTCTTTTTTAACATCATCATCTGTTGAAAATGTTTTTCATTTAAAGCAAGTGTGAGTATTCAATTGCCTAGCAAGTCATAGCCGTTGAATAAACAACTTCAAGAATTTAAACATTCTTTTAAGACTTCAATAATCGAACAAAGGTTATGAAGCAACTTGAATAATAGGAATAAACTTGGATTCCTAACATTTTAAAACATTAGTCCCATTCACTTCGAAATACTTTCAATTTTTGCCTTTTTCATACACATTCCGTTTGGCTAGAATCATTAGCACAAACTTATCAATAACGGTTAAACTATCTTTCACAGTGAGTTAACTTATGCGAACCATTAAACTATAATGTTTGTTAAGTCAATTTCTTATTCCTTATGACTTTTTGGCAACTAAATGCCACACCTCACGATTCATTCTTTATCATCTAAGTCATACAATCTTTTGTATACTTAACACGATCATTCAATATTAAATCTACGCATTCATAGCGATAAGCATTTTACGTTATCTTATTCGTATATTACAACATCTGGTGCATTTGACTCGGAACGTCGTCCAAGTTATTATTACTAACTCGGCTTCTTAACGTTATACATTATTATCTTTAATTCAGTTTCTTCATTCTTCATTACCTTACGGTCAAACCATACATGGAGTGTAGATTCTGCCCGTTTAATATTCGCGTTCACTCAATCCTCACGTCGGCTAAAGTGTTTAACGCTTACTTTATTCTAACATTCTCTATCCGACTCACATTCAAACTTTCATTACCCTTATTATTATTTGCTACGGCTTTCTTGATAATTCATCTCTTACTTACTACATTCATCAACGTCTAAGGAATTACAGTCATAGCAATCCCACACATTCATTTTATCGCGACCATGGTCCCCGGATATTGGTTACGAAATCATCGTTTACATTCATTGTCTTTTAATCTCGTTCAACCCTTACTAAAGGTTTAATTCACTTGATTAAGTGTTAAATTACGTGAACTACATGTTCATTATCTATCCGTACACTTCCCCCAAGAATTGAGCAATTAAAAATTCAGGCCTTGCTTCTACACTAGTGGCCTGGGCATGTGTACCCTTCTTCTTTCTTGCATCTTTGACACGATGGTGATGGCCTGGGTTGGCGTTGTGGCGCTGCCTCCAAAGGCTCAACTGCCGCTGCGGCGCCAGGCTTAAAATTTTTAAATAAAGTTTGAGACGCTTACTTCAAAATCTCATAACTTATTCGCTATAGCTCAGAACGAGGTCATTCCCAAGCAATTCTCTTCCTTATCTTATGTACTTCAACTCCCCTCGGATAGAAATTTATTTTGAATCTGATAACACACCATTCAATTGGCTTAAATTTCATTACTCGTTCGTTTTACATTATTAACTTTCATTGTTCGTCCGTCCGTAATTCGATCATCTGAACTCGGAACTCATCCGTTCTTGAGTCCACGACTCACGTTTTCTACGTTCTATTACATTCTTATGAAACCCTATTCCCTCGGGTTCATTTACATACTTTCTATTTCTCGTTCGTCTTTTATGGAATTTTTGCCATAACTTCGTTATAGCTAAGTTTAATCCGTTCTTGATGAACACTTCTACCGTTCCTAACCAAGCAATAAGCAAATAACTTATACGCGATGGTTTTAAACTTGTCCATCAACAACAACTTATACTACGATGGTTTTAAATTCAACAACGTTCTTCGTGTTCTTCGCTCGTTCTTCATTTTTAATTCATAATTTGATTACGATTTCACTTCTTAGAATTTGATGTTGTAAAACATCATTCCTTACTAATATCAACGAATTGTTCATATGATTTATTCAGATCGTTCAAATTCATTATGAATCTTATACTTCCTTAAGAAATTTATAAACTAAATTTCTAATTCTTATTTCATTGTTTCTTCATGATTTCAACCATATGAAATCATTCGTAACATTTTTAACTTCTTATTCTCATTAAGCTATGTTTTAACATAGAAAACTTAAAGAAAATTTATTTAGAATTTAGGTTTTTGGATTACCTCTCTTCTTTAATCTTCCTCCGTTGGACAAAGCGTGGACTCGGGCTAGTTTTTCCTCTTCCTTTCTCATCTCATCTGACTTCTCTCTCTCTCTCTCTCAAGTGTTGGAGAATTTTTTATTAACCAACAAATGAGCTTAAGCTCTCCTTTTAAAGATTTTCAAGGTTAGGAGAAAAATAGTAATTTCACCCCAAACCTCCTTACTATTCACACCTCCTTACTCCACCTCCTTACTATTCACGAAGCTTCTGTCTTGCGGAATTCATTCGACAATTTGAAAAACTACAATTCTCAAAATCCAAATATTTTTGGATATTTAGTCTTTCCTTTACAATCTAACTTTTACGCATTCTTCGGAACTCCAAAAAACTGAAAAACACTTTTTGAGGTTAAGCATTTTCCTTCACATTTTTCCCTAACGTACCTAAACGAATGAAAAGCACATAAAAGTACTTTTCGTCGTTTTTATTTCATCTGATTTCTACACATTTTTTGAGAAAAACTTTTATCGACTTACTTAACTTTTCAAAATATATTATTGTCAAATCATTCGACGAAATGTCATTTCAACATACCGAACTCTCAAAAAGGCTTAGGTTATTCAAACCCTAACCCTTAGGGTTTTGTCGGGTGAATAGAGCATATTTCGTCTTTTTCCCCAAAAATATTGTTGTTCGCAGAAAATTTCTATTTGTGTCTTGAAAATTCTGATTCGTTTAGTCTAGCTCGTAGCCAGAATTCTCCCGTATTATAATCATCCTATGTTATAGAACGATTAATAAACACATAGCATCAAATATTATTAATAAAAATTCATTTTATTAATAACTAATTCTTTAAACTTAAATTCTGGACAATTTGATTCTCCGGGTTGTCACACTTCCCCCTTATAAAAATTCCGTCCTCATAATTTCTCAAAACCACACCCATACCTAGGTCATCACATTCACCCCTTCTTCATAGAATTTCATCCTCGAATTATTTTTATTTTATTTTAGCTTACTTTTCTTCTCAACTTCTCTTCAAAGGAGTTCTAATCTTTCAAACCTTCCTTAATCTTCATAACTTATCAAGAATTATGAAGTAGAATGAATGACGAGGAATATAAGAATCCCTTTAAAACATTTCATACTTTTGTTGAGGGGTCAAATTGACCATGAACTCTTACTAGGTTTAACAACATCTCACCGTAAACCCTTCTATCATAGTCAGTTTACAATCACCAAGAAGGTAAACTACCTCTTGCATACGTAGGTGATCAAACCATCGTATAACCCCTTTTCGGGGTATGTTCACCTCAGACTTAATTATTAGATTCCGCACCAAAATAATTTGGCTTGGCATAACTTCTTCAAAGAAAGCACGATTTTCTTTTAAACATGACATACCATTTATCTTAGCCAAATCAAATATCTTAGACCATACCAATAATTTAAACATCACTTTGAAACATTCGTTTAGTCAAATCAATTGGCATCGACTACTTCTTTAAATTCTTTTACAATACATCAAAACATTTTATGACGTCATGATACCGTAGCTTTCACATTCCTTTCAGGACTTCGTTAGTTTATGACTTCGTCATTATACATCATACCATAGTTGGTTGTTGATCATTAGATCACATCCAACACCTGGTTCAATTGCATTAATAACTCCATCATTTTACTATCTTTGCATCAAATGCACTGAATATATAAAATTCATTTTGATATTTCAAATCAATTTCTGTCTAGCCGAAACAATTAGCATAGACATATAAAGAATAGCTCTTTTAAAATCTGTTGGTTCCAAAAGTTGAACCAATTCTTTTCTTTTCAAAATGCACATATAAGCATGAGTTCAATAAACTTTGAAATATAGCATAGCTAGATGACTTGGAATATCTTATTTCTCCATCTTCCTTCATTGTCTTACTTGCGATAATATTTAATCTTCTCTAGCACCCTCAATGATAAGTCTACTCAAAATAACTCGTTTCTAGTCTAAACTTTCCTATACCTTAGTATAGTCCATAAACTTATCACACATTATGTGTTTAGGAACTTTCCACAACCGTATGTGTTTAAGAACTCATCTTCGAAACATGTAATCCGAGAACAAATCAAGGACTACCCATACGCTTAGGGCTCAGAAACATAGCACATAACTATGAGTTACAAACTTTTCATAGGTATGAGTTTCAAGAACTCGCACCTAACTCATCATTCTCTACCTATCAAGTATATACATGAGAAAAGATTCACCTTCTCGCTATATAAATATTGATAGCGCAACATATTCCAATGATTATCACTGTAATAAGCTAAGTAGTTGTTACACCAAAGCACAAACCTCTGTCCATAACAAAGGTTCATACAACTCAGCTCTCACATGAGTCCTCAATTAAAATTTTACAACTTCTAACTTTCTCTTTACTTAATACGAATCTTCTTTAATTCGTATGCTATCCATTACAACTCAATATGAGTTCTTCTTCCCGTACTACTTTGTAGTACCATTCATTTATAGCATTAGCTATAAATCATTCATCGTTTAACATAACAACTGTTATTACGATTCAATATGATCACGCGGTGATCTTCTTCCTTAAGCGTTTAACTCAACGATCTCCTTATCATACTCTCTACGATTATAGTTTTAGGTACTCATACCTAAGGTTTATAACCTATCAGCTCTGATACCAACTTGTAACACCCCAAAATTTGGTCTATCTTCACAACCGAATTCCGTACATCACGAGTACATCTTCTTCCAAACATACATCATTATATAGTGAAACATAACAACATACATTCTTAAATCCCAGTTTCTATTACCTTATAACTTCGTTCATTACAGATAATGATAATTACATTATTCTTTACATCTTACAATAGTGACTTTTATCCGCCACAAGGATACATACTTGATTCATTAAACTAGTTTATAGTTTAATTAAACTATTCTACATTACAAGTCTTCGTTTAATCTTTACGCACATTCACACACTGAATGTCACTTCTTCTGGATACCGATCAGCTTGATCTTTATGGGATCTTTAAGTTCTTCTAACATTGTACGCTAAAAATGTTTTTCATTTAAAGCAAGTGTGAGTATTCAACTGCTCAACAAGTCATAGCAGTTGAATAAACCACTTCAAGATTTTAAACATTCTTTTAAGACTTCAATAACCGAACAAAGGTTATGAAGCAGCTTTAATAATAAAAATAATTCTGATTCCTGTCATTTTAAAACATTAGTCACATTCACTTCGAAATACTTTCATTTTTTACCTTTTTCATACACATTCCATCTGGGTAGAATCATTAGCACAAACTTATCAATAACAGTTCATGTAAGAAATGCTCATATTGAACAGTTATATCACAAAACATTTCATCTCATAGAAACATCGAAGTGTTCAAGTTGTGGAACAAGGCCTCATACGTTCTACCACCTTGTACAAATATCGCACATTTTCACATAGATAAACTTTTCATGTTCAACATCTGAGAAAGTTTAAGGATCTAACATTCATTTAAAATATGAATAAAGTTAGGAAACTTGCCTTACGCACAGCTACAACTTACAGTTTACGTTAAACTACTCATTCCAATCCCTATATAGCACATAGGGAAATAACACATACACCAATTAGTCGTATACTTGATTTACTCTTTGGCTTACTTAACTTTACTTCTTAGGGTTCGCGTTCTTGAAATTTAAGTTTACGTGACAAACTTTCTTTATCGGTTTATAGCTTCACGACATACGGAGATGTCTTACTCATACGATCATCATCTTTCATGATTTACATTCTTATCTTCTTCTTATAACTCTTATATGACTCAGTACACATTGTGTTTCTGCTAGTAGTCCATATGGTACTCTGAGTGGTTTCCTACAAACAACCAACAAACAAGTTCCCGTCTCGTCTACACAGTCTTTCACAGTGAGTTAGATCGGTCGCCAATTTCGTATATACCTTTGCTTTCTGAAGGAATTGTTTAGCCCAGCTCCAATATGTCAACCATCAAAGATTACAATTGTACCACAACCTAACTTATCTTAACTTATATGAACCATTAAACTATAATGTTCGTTAAGCTAATTTCTTATTCCTTATGGCTTTCTGGCAACTAAATTCCATACCTCAGGATTCATTCTTTATCGTCTAAGTCATACAAACTTTTGTATACTTAGCACGATCATTCAATATTAAATCTACGCATTGATAGCGTTAAGCATTTTATGTTATCTTATTCGTATCTTACAACATCCGGTGCATTCGACTCGGAACGTCGTCCAAGTTATTATTACTAACTCGGCTTCTTAACGTTATACGTTATTATCTTTAATTTAGTTTCTTCATTCTTCATTACCTTACGGTCAAACCATACACGGAGTATAGATTCTGCCCGTTTAATATTCGCGTACACTCAACCCTCACGTCGACTAAAGTGTTTAACGCTTACTTTATTCTAAAATTCTCTATCCGACTCACATTCAGACTTTCATTACCCTTATTACCATTTCCTATGGCTCTCTTGATAATTCATCTCTTACTTACTACATTCCTCAACGTCTAAGGAAATACAATCATAGCAATTCCACACGTTCGTTTTATCGCGACCACGATCCCTGGATATTGGTTATGTAATCAATGTTTACATTTGTTGTCTTTAAATCCCATTCAACCCTTACTAAAGGTTTAATTCATTTGATTAAGTGTTAAATTACATGAACTACATATTCATTATCTATCTGTACACTTCCTTAGGAATTGCGAAATAAAAAGCTCATTTATGGGCATTGCCCTGCACTAGCACTGCGGCGCCGGGTCCCTTCTTCTTTCTCGCGCTATGGCACCACTAAGCAGTAGCTGATGGTCTAGGTTGGCGCTATGGCACCGCCTCCCAAGGCTCAACTGGCGTTGCAGCGCCAGGCTTAAAATTTCTAAAATTTTTCTAAGTCTTGAATCAAGTTTGAGACGCTTACTTCAAAATCTCATAACTTATTCGCTATAGCTCGGAACGAGGTCATTCCCAAGCCATTCTCTTCTTTATCTTACCTACTTTAACTCCCCTCTGACAAAAATTTATTCTGAATCCGATAACACGCCATTCAACTGGCTTAAATTTCATTACTCGTTTGTTTTATGTTATTAACGTTCATTGTTCGTTCGTCCGTAATTCGGTCATCCGAACTCGAAACTCGTTCGTTCTTGAGTCCGCGACTCATGTTTTCTATGTTTTATTACATTCTTATGAAACCCTACTCCCTCGGGTTCATTTACATACTTTCTATTTCTCGTTTGTCTTTAATAAAATTTTCGCCATAACTTCGTTATAGCTAAGTTTAATTCGTTCTTCATGAACGTTTCTACCATTCCTAACCAAGCAATAAGTAACTAACTTATACGCAATGGCTTTAAACTTGTCCATCAACAACAACTTATACTATGATGGTTTTAAATTTGTCCATCAACAACGTTTTTCGTGTTCTTTGCGTTCTTCGCTCGTTCTTCATTTTTAATCCATATTTTGATTACGATTTCACTTTTTCTTGGAATTTGATGTTATAAAACACCATTCCTTACTAAATATCACCGAATCAGTCATATGATTTATTCGGATCGTTCAAATTCATTACGAATCTTATACTTCCTTAAGAAATTTATAAACTAAATTTTTAATTCTTATTTCATCATTTCTTCATGATTTCAACCATATGAAATTATTCTTAACATATTTTACTTCTTATTCTCATTAAGCTATGTTTTAACATATAAAACTTAAAGAAAACTTATTTAGAATTTAGATTTTCAGATTTCCTCTCCTCTTTAATCTTCCTCCGTTGGACAAAGCGTGCACTCGGGCTAGCTTTTCCTCTTCCTTTCTCATCTCATCCGACTTCTCTCTCTCTCTCTCAAGTGTTGGAGAATTTTTTATTAACCAACAAATGAGCTTAAGCTCTCCTTTTAAAGATTTTCAAGGTTAGGAGAAAAATAGTAATTTCACCCCAAACCTCCTTACTATTCACACCTCCTTACTCCACCTCCTTACTATTCACGAAGCTTCTGTCTTGCGGAATTCATTCGACAATTTGAAAAACTACAATTCTCAAAATCCAAATATTTTTGGATATTTCATCTTTCCTTTACAGTCTAACTTTTATGCATTCTTCGGAACTCTGAAAAACTGAAAAACACTTTTTGAGGTTAAGATTTTTCCTTCACGTTTTCCCTAACGTAGCTAAACAAATGAAAAACACATAATAGTACTTTTCGTTGTTTTTATTTTGTCCGATTTCTGCACGTTTTTTGAGAAAAACTTTTATCGGCTTACTTAACTTTTCACGATATATTATCGCCAAATCTTTCGATGGAATGTCATTTCGACATAACAAACGCTCGAAAAAGCTTAGGTTATTCAAACCCTAACCCTTAGGATTTCGTCGGGTGAATAGTGCCTATTTCGTCTTTTTCCCCGAAAATATATTTGTTCCCGAATTTTTTTTATTTTTGTCTTAAAAATTCTGATTCGTTCAGTCTAGTTCGTAGCCAGAATCCTCCCGTATTATAATCATCCTAGGTTATAGAATGATTAATAAACACATAACACATAATACTATTAATAAAAATTCATTTTATTAATAACTAATTCT